>KI915040.1:17036156-17281570 GCA_000473445.2 Anopheles farauti | reverse complement strand
GGGGGGGGGGGGGGGGGGGCGGACAGTAGTAGGCTGAGGGGCGAACTCGAGCGTACCAGCATGACGCAGTGACATGCGTCGGACATGTTCGTCCGGTACATGTTTTGCGGTTGGCGTTGAATTTTCTGCTGACGCACAGTCACTGCATTGATCTTTCCATTCGGCTCGATTATTGGCAGGAAAGTAGCACTCGCACGTCCTTGCAACGCGAGACGAAAAGAAGCATCCGTCTCATCGCACAGCAACCGCTCCTAATGTGTGCTCCCCTGTGTCATGTACACCGAAGTTATTGCTTTTTGATGGCACACCGGAAACGAAGGTGCTTCACATGGTTTTGATAGGTTTTGGGACAATGAGTACTTCATCGGGACTAGGCGATGTCAGCCTGTTCCATGTTCCTTACGGAGTTACATGAAAAAGGCGTTGGCTTTTTGTTTATATTGAGTCTTAATAGAATCGAACGGCAGTGATAGTGTGTCCTAACAGATAGTGTGCAAAATAAATAGTGTAAGGAACATCTTACGCTATTTGAGACATCGTTTTCTTCATCACTAGAAGAAAACGATGTCTTCAAATGTGCTGATAAAGATTCAATCAGAACTGGAAAGTAGTGAAGTTTTAGTGAAGAACATTTTCTACGGAAGAAACTTGCTTACGAAACTTTTGCATTGACCTCTCCATGAGCCTTAAAGTGAACCAATGAACTGGAAATTCAAAAGCTCAACCGACTCGAACTCTTTCTGCATGCCGTCGACCCTAAACGTGGGCCTTTCGGTGGAGCGCACCTTGGTAAATTTTCATATTTTTTTTTTTCGTTCTATTTTTATTTCCAACCATCCAACCAAGCATGCGGTCAAAGTTGAAGCTGAACTTTTTGAAGTTCCGACCATGTTTTGTGCTAAGCATCGGTGCTTTGGGTGCGCCCACTGAGAGATTACGCCCCCGGGCGTTGGTTGGGGGCGGGAGGCGGTGGCGACGGTAGTGGGATTTGGAATTTGCATTTCAGCCGCGCTGCGGTTCAGCGAGTCGTCCCTGCGCTATGTTTTAGCTTACAACAACAAAGGCCGGTAGAGAAGCAAGAAGAAGAACCGGGGAGAAGAACCACCCGCTCGACACTGTCCGCATTGTGCCGATTTTGATAGAGGCATTGGGGAATGGTTGTTCGGTTGGCCTGTATTTTGTTTGGTTCTGCTGCCGTGCCAGGGTTCCAAAATTGTGCACCCACTGGAAAAGAAAGCAAACATAAATTTCAGTGCTAACCATTATGCAAAAAAAAAGAATATAACCAAAACAGATAACGCGGACCGCGGGAAAAGGGAAACGGTTTTAATGGTGCACCCGACCGCGATCGAAAGGGTGCAGCAGCACCCGTTCTAGAGGGTGTGGAAGAAGCGAAATGTGGTTTAGTCACGAGTTTTCTGCTAGCAGCCGTTGGTAGGCGAGTTTTATTTTCTGTGTTTTATTTCCTATGTGCAAGCAGAGCGGCCCCTCTGGCTACCCCACTGCGGACGGGGCATATTGGTCTCAGACCGCAAATATCACCACCGCTCGTCGTGAGATTAGATTCTTGCTCGTAGATTGGCGCTGAAGGTTAGGCTTCACTGGTGTGTCGCTTGTCTCTGCCCTCCGGAGTTGGCGTAGTAATTTCCTAATTGAATTTACTTTCACATAATTGTTTAGACAGCAGACCTTGATTTGGTTCATCCACTGTGTTTTTTATGTGCAGAAATAAGCCTTTTTCTGAGGGTTTTTTAGTCCCATCCACGGTTGTCCACTCGACGCCCAAAACCCTCTCCAGCACAATTTATGTATTAATTCCGACTTTCATTAAAGCAGCCGTAGTAGAGGCCAGTAACCTAAGTGTCCCTCCAACCGTTCGCCGTTGCAGATGAGATTATCTCCTGCCATCCACCAAAATCGCATCGTTCTTGGCGTGGAGATGACTCTTACTATGGCTTCGTGGTCGTCGCACAGTGGAACAATAAAAAATGCATCCATTGTTTCGTAGCCTACTCGGTGTCTCGTTTTGTGTTGCTCGATACGCCTGTCCACCCCATAAAGCCCATCGCCACGGCATCCTAGAGCGGCGCGGCGTTTTGCTGCACGGCGTTGCGATGCGAAACCAGATTGCATCGCACATCTTCCCCGTGTATCACCCGGAGGCGGTGTTTTGTTTTGTTTCACTGTGTTTTTTTTTTTTTGTTTTGTTTTTTGTTGTGTGCAATTGCATTTCACTGCACTTTCAGTGTGCTCAGTGTGCGGACGATGATGATGATGATGATTGCAGATAATTCGCCAACATCGCAACCGACGGCGATCCACCCACCCGCACACCCACGTCGTTGATGAGCTTATCTGCTTCTTACTTGACCATGGCCGCTGCTGCAGATGAGCGCTCGCTGTGGGTGGAATCGGGAAAGTATGTTTACCTCGGGGCTTAAAGATTTTCATCCAGCCAAGTCTCGGTTAGGGTTCCATTTCCGAGCTCCAATTAAACCTGTCTTGTCCCTGCAGCCTGAGGTGTTGTGAACCGTACCGACCGTAGCAAGCTTTTTCTCGGCGTTTGTGAGGGAGGGTGAAACTTTTCTTTGGATTTCCATTATAATCCCTAACCTCAAACAGAAAACCCCTTTCTTTGTTGGGCCCGGAACATGAGGGCTGGCAGTGGCCTCCTTCATCGAACCACCATCGGAAAGGTTAGAATACCGTCCGGGAGGTTCTACAATCGCTCGCTAACAATAGTCGGTGTGCCAAAATAAAGGGAAAGGGAAGATGCAAGCAGGAAATTACTTGCAACAGTTTGTTTGACTTTCTGTCGGTTTCTTTGCGGTTTGCGATTAAAATTGTGCGTACTTTATAGGAAAGAAAATGTGCCACCCACTACTCGACAGGGACCGGGCACCGGCATGTGTTTGAATCGAAACAAGCAATGATTGATCGTGGGAATTTCGCTGCACGTGGCCGCAAGCCAGCGTATCTGAAAGGATTTTTACAATTAGTTCCATCCGTGCATGGTTTAGTTATTGTTATGATTGATGCATGTGAAAAATTGGCCAAAATATTTTCTTTTTGTCGAATCATCCATCTGCCATTGAATGGTCCGGTAACGATCAAATTATGTCATTTCCAACATCTGGCCGGCTTAGGCACACCGTAATTGTCGTTGCATCCAGCTGTTTTGCAATCAATTTCTGTCTACCTTCCTGCGGCACGGTACGGTCAGGTTTGTTCGGTTTTGCACGAACGAGCTCTCGGTGAAGATTACTGTGAAGGAGCCAGCGTGAGAAAGGCGCTATAATAACGACCCTTGCGGAAAAGGTTGGCTAACCAGCGAAACCGACGTACCGAAGCATGAGCATACGCATTTTGTGGACAGCAGTTCATGATAATGGCGGTGGTTTCCTATTTTTGTGACGCTTTGTTGCGTTACGTGTCTTCCTTTTTTATTCGCTTCCTTTCTTAATTGCTCCTTGCGGTCCATGTAGTCGGTTCTGCGGTCGAAGAGAATTGTTTTTCTGTGCAGACAAAATCTTCGATCGACGGTATGAGTTAGGGTGAATTGATTTTACTTATTTTTCATTTCATCGATTGGATGATTTCTTCAGGGGACGTGTGTCAGCAGCAGCTTCGTCGTGGGGTGCATATGTAAGGAAGAAATAAAATACGTCACTGGCAGACTCAGAAGAATACTTGGGAGTTTTTGCTTTTCATCATTTTATAAACAATTTGTATTTTTTGTACAAAAAACAATTCGTTGATGAATAGCTAGACCAGTGCGTAAAATATTCACCGAGAGCATCAAGCAGAGAACCGCAATTTGGTAAATTGTTTCTAAATCATTGAAAACCGGATCTGAGTCGTCGAGAAACAGTACCATCTTGACTTATGACATAATATCGATAATGTTATTCGTTTTCTTTTCTCATCGTCGATTGCTTTTCGTTGCCATGTGAACCTACTCACTGTATACACACGTTCCTTGCGCGTGCGTTCACTTGCTCGATGTACCATTCGATCGATTGCACCCACATTTGCTACGCCCAAGTGTTTGTGTTGCCTAAGTGAAACAACTTTTTGGGGACACAACCCTGGGTGGGCATTCGCCGATGTCCACTCAACTGTCCGAGCGTCCTTAAAATCACCATCATTGTCCCCGTGCTCTGTCCCAGCTAAAACCGCCCCATCGCATTCCAACACATCCATTTGCGTCTCGTTGGTTCCGCTCGTTAAGCGATCCATTACTTTAATTAAACGTTAAAACTGCCCTCCGGCCAGCGTATCCGAACGTTTCGCAGCCACATATCAAAGACAACATTTTTTCCACTTTAAGGTGAGGTTTTGGTCGCTGCGTGTACGGAAGCTACAAGTCGCAGCGACGGCCGGGGACACTAATGGATATAAAGTATCGGGCAGCCTCGAAAAGCCCCTTTCGAGTTGAAATTCCTCACTTAAAGAAGCGAGCCGAATCCTGCCGGGGGAAGTGTATTTGTGAACATTTTCTTAAACGATCGTTATCGGGTGCAATATTCATCATAATAAAATATAATGAATACCTCACCGGCAACAGTACCACCCGCGTCGCTCGCCAAAAAAAGATGGTACAGTGTGGCCGGAAGGTGCAGAACCCTTTAAAACCACTCCGATCCGGCGGGGAGGGTCGGTTCTCTTGTGTTTTTAAAACCCCCGCGGTCAGGGAGGCAGAGGCAGGTGGGAAATGGAAAAATTGTGAAAAACTCACGTTTCACGCGTGAAAGGAAAACTTTGTTTTCTCTTCCCCCGCTCAGACAAGACTCAGGCAATGGATGCTGTTTGTACTTTCGAAGACATAAATTCATTGTGTGTCTGCTGCAAAAGCGAAATCCGGCACGGCGTCGCGTTTTCGCTATCTTAGGCCGCCTGTTCCGTGCCTTGCCAAACAGCTTAAGTATAAGTTCAAATATTTGCTCGCAGCTTTAGAACCGTTGAGGAAACGTTTGGTGGAAAAATTTGTCCTTCACAACGTCCTTAGCATGCTGTCTCACACCCCATTCCGAACGAGTAATATAACTCGACGGGTAGGGGTATAATATATTTCGAGCACACTTACGCCGATGCGAGTACTTTTAACTTTAGGTATATTTGGTCATGATAACGTTTTTCAGCGGGTGTAATTTAGCCGAAGGAGACATAATTTATGTATAGAGTACAGTTAATATTTTAGAGTTGCGTGGTGTGAATGTTTTTGCTTTTATTTCGACTAATTTTTCCAAACCCAAACCCTCATCTCACGCGTACTAATGAAATGTACCTTTTTCTCTTGTTTCAGTGTGCCTTGCAGAGGCATGTTGGGCTCTACAGCTAATGGTCGTTTAATGGGCCCTGGTGTTGGTTCATCAACGTCGTCGTCGTCTTCGTCGTCTTCATCGTCCTCACAGTCGCACACGCTCCATCAGCAACACCAGCTTGGCCACCATCCGTTTCCGGGGCTACCGGCGCATCATCAGCACCATCATCCGCTGCAGTCACAACATCCCGCACTTGCTGCGCATCACCATCGCAGCATATGGCCGACACTAGCTGCACCGACTGGCAGAACTGCATTCGAGCTACAACCAGCACCCAATGGCGAAGGTACAAACAGGGACCCAGGGAACACAGCACAACTGTGTGGGACAGTTTTATCTCCTTTTTTACGCTTGCTACCCAAATCATCGTGCATATTTAAATGCTGTCGCAGGAACCCTTTTCCCATTATATTGGACGGATTGATACGGGAGGTCATCGCTAGCCTGCTGCACTCAGGATATTAATTGACCCGGCCACCCGGTATTACAATTCTTCACACGCAATAAGGGCCGTTCTACTGCCTTGGGAGATCGTCCCGACCGGGAGAGCCATTCTCGCATCATTGACAAAACTTATTAAATGTTTTCCTCCGCGCGTACGCGGGTCAGCCGCGTGGACGGAGAGAAATTTGAATAATTGTGCCGGCTTTCGGACGCACCAGGTGCTAACTTTCACGCTATTTCGCTAGATTCCATAACCTTTCGTTCGCCTCAAAAATGGTGGTGGGTTTTGTTCTTTTACCCGCCCGCCGGAAGGCACTGGGGCGGGAGAGTTAGATCCGCCCGAACGAGGAATTGGCTACGGTGTGTCCTCCCTTTCTTTCATCTAGCTACACCACCCCAAGGGAACACGCTGTGGAAACTATGGTTCGAACAGACCGGTAGTACATTTTGTACGAGAATTGCATTCCGTACACCACGACAACACCATAACGAATGTTCTCTTATTTTCCATCCATTTTTCTCTTTTCCGGAGGTCGGTGGGTTTTTTTTTGCCTACACCCCAAGGGGTTTCCCACCCCGCGCTCTAGAACGTGTTGTGATAGTTCGATTCTGTTCGTTCGCTTTGATGGTGGTGGCGGAGGCAAAAACAAAAAGTGTACACACCCTGGTCCCGGCTGGCTCGTAGTCCTAGGGCTGCGATGCGATGATGCAGCAGGACATTCACGGTTCGCTGCACGTCCATTGATGGGGAAAGCGAGCTCGGTGGTGAGTGAAAGATTCGAGGGAATGAAGGTTTGGGGTGTAGACAGATTGGAAACATTTATCATGGTCTGCTTGATGGTCTTTTTGCTTGAATTGGTTCGCTTAGGGCTAAACGTTTTCAGCCGCCAATGTGTTTCGAGTGTGTGCAAAGTTTATAAAAAAAAAACTATCGCAAAAAATAGTTTGTAATATTTTGCCTAATTTTTTAAATTCCAAAATGATCCTGATGACAAAATGCCCTCCGACCTAGCTCTGCATAGACCTCACCCACACTCAATGGCTATTATTAAACTGAGTTACAACACTCGTGTTCCTGTTCCGATTCCTGCTTTAAATGCATGCGGCCACAGTCCTGCCATGTGAAATGTTTGATAGAGAGCCATTTGTGCCTCGTGGTGCAGCTGCTCCTGCCGGAAGCGATCCATCGGAGCGCAAAGCGACGGTATGACAAATTCAAATTAAAAGTAATAAAACGACTCTTTCGAATCGATTGATGGATGGAGCTCTCATCGGCTCGCCTCTTTTACGGTGTTACTCTGTACGCAAGGGCGGGGGACTGCATGAGAAAAGACCCTTTTTTTTGTTACCCGAGCGAACCCAACGTATCCCGCTTGAAGTGAACGGCACGGGTAGCTTAGCTAATGCGTTACGACGATTGGGACGAAATTTGTCCGAGAAGCGGAAAGAAACCGAACACGATTAAAGTGATTAGAATGACTGGGATGTTTTGCATGCCACTTCCATTAATCCTGCCCGCCTGTCTAGGGTGATCCCTTGGGCAAGCCGTGGACGATGACGGAGCCTTTTTATTTTCAATGCAGCCAGGAAGGATCTCATTCGCTCGGCCGCTCGGTCGTCGCAACTGTGAGAAGTTCTTCCGGTGTGTACGGTTCGTTTTCGTTCGCGGGGTAATACATCACGAAATCGGTCCAATGTCTTTCAAGAGCGTTCTCTTTTTCCTGCTTTCCTCAATCGGCGCATAAGTTGACAGTTGCCGCTTGCGTGTGAGTTCATAAATCAAACTTACCCATCTTACCACTCGTGTACTTAGAAACGCCAGCAGAACGTTCCCGGTGGTGATGCTAAATTCAGTGTACTGCCCGTACTGTTGTCACGTTTCTTTTAGCGCACGCCAACAGTATGATGAAGAAAAATTTGGTTTTAGCTCCAGGCAGGCTTTGCTAAAATGAATATTGATGATGCCAAACCAGGAAGCACTCAGACAGTACCAGACCAGAGAGACAAAGTGCCGATCGGCATCCGTGTGGAGATGCCTGTTTCTACCCATAATACTATCTAACTCTCTCTACACACAACACCTCACACGCCTCCCAGAATCGTGTACGGCACTTCAATAGGAACCTAAATTTTAGGCATCCCTCAAGAGCCATCGATTACTCTAAGGATTAAATTGAATGATCTGTAGCACTCCGGGGCATCGAGATTTACACGTCCGTTTGCTCTTGGTTTATTGGTTATTTCCTTTTATTTTTAATTTCAACTTTTCCGCCACCTACCTTTGGAATGATTTAAAAACCACACATTTTAATTTTGTATAAAAAAAACGTCCCTCGGATAAACCAAACCAACGTCGTTTTGAATCCCGTGCGCGACATACTGTCTGCCACTGTCCGCTTTTTGTGATTTTTAATGCAGTTCCCAGTGCCGTTACGGCAGGGGCGGCAGTATCGGTGCGTTGTGTTGCCTTTGCCTCGTGGTTAAGTATCGTGTTTTTTTTGTTTTTGTGTGTATGCCTCCTTTTCCCCAGCGGAAAGCAAGTGTGAGGCGAACATAAATAACCCAACGGTAAAGGCAGCCCTGCAAAAAAAGGTCCCACTTTCCGGGTTCTTCTGGTCCAGCGACCGCAGGACGACGCCGTACCCTGGTGGTGATGATGATGAAGATCTAACCGCAAGTTCGATGGAAAACCACAGCCCTTGCGACGCTTGGGCCGTTCATACATACGGTTATACGGTATTTGAACGCCGATATTTCCAGGTCCGTCGATGTGGAAGCAGTATGGCCTAGCAATGCCGTGTACCTCGGCGGTTGACCGAATCCAATCCAGTATCCAAGTTTTTTTTGCATACACATACTTCAGCTCGCAATGGGGCTTCGCAATCGATAATCAATGCCCATGAGTAGAACGATGATGATGAAGCATCCAGGTGCGCAATAACTATCTCTCGGGGGTTTATGATCACCAGAAGGTAAAAAAAGAACACTATTACATTCCTGCGCCTGGAACTGGACGCATTATTGAAGCCGAAGTTTTGCGAGTAAATCATGTTTTGATCATTGATTTTAATACGATTCCGGTGGTTTTTCCGAGTGCAGGTCAGAGCTTGTGTTCTGGCTCTGAGTTCTTTGCCCTGGACCGTACCTGCCAGCTGACTCTCGGAGTGGGAATGGCATTCGGAGTGTGAAATGGTCATTTGCCAACCAGAAGGATGTAATTTTGTGGTTTCATTCACGTTCATTTCCTTACGGCTGTTGTAATGTCTACCTTTCGAGCGGCGTCCTGATGGCACGCAACTTAAGGGTGGGACGTGTGAATGGAAAGTAAATGTCCAACACCAGCAAATCGATTCAGATATTAATATATGTACAGGTTGTTCGAGCTTACGGGCGGAGCATTTGGGGTTTTTTAAAATAAAATATATCGCACAGGTTTTGCTTCCTACGGACGACATCTTTTGCACCTTCCAATGTTGACTATTAATTAATACATCACCGGAAATTGCTCCGGAACCAGGACGAATCCTGGCCCGTCAATCGGCTCCACGGGCACGTTTCCAATCAGCAGTAAAAGCGCCCGGAAGAAAAGGGGCCAGTTTAGCAGTGGAACCCAAACCTAAATCTATGACGCTGAGCCGGTACCGGTGACGGTTTCGATTCTGGTTCATGGCAATTTACGATTAATTGTGTGTCCGCGCCCTCAGATCAAATCGCTCCCTAAACATCGTGACGAACCCGTGGGGAGGGGCAAGATTCTTTCACGACCCGATGACTTGCTATTACGATGCACCCACTAGCATCGCTACCCCCTGGACGGATAGGCCGTGTGTAGGAAAAGTGGAGTTATTTTTTAACCTTGAAGACACGCATGGTGGATCCGGCGTGCTGTATATGAATCTGCAACGTAATGCTGTGTGCAAAAGCTGCTTTGGTTGTTTTATGGGCAAAATAGCGGGCGTTGAAATGGAAATGTTGCTTAAAAAATCGGTCTCTTCTTACATCCTGGATCGCCCCTGAAGCTGTACCGCACTCGAGTGTACTTTGACGTTCTCACCGATCTTAAGCTGTTTCATTGGATTCGCTTGTTTACCGCAACTGGCACCGTGACGAGAGCGGTACGATGTGGTTCGGTTCCCTATCCCGCACGAGGAGGATCTTGAATATTCAGGCAATAAAAATAAAAATTACCTCTGCTCGATTACCCTACCCGGCGGCTCCAGTCCACGCTTGAGCCAGGCTAATGCCAGGCCAGAGCAGCTGCCGTAGACGGAAAGCGAACAGCCATCGGTGTATTAATTAAAATACGATTTCTAAGGATCAATTTTTCGAGCTCCACGCTAACATACACCTGACAGGGCTTATCCGGATGGCTTCGAGTGATCGGATCTCCTTGTCTACACATGTTCCGTACATGCTGATATGGGATAGATGAGAGAACCGAAAAAAATGAAGACCACCACGGTCAGAAATTGGATGGCGGGCGGCAGGCCGTAGAAATGTTTCGGTTTTGAGTGGATTATGTGGAGATTTCCTCCTAACTTATCGTCCAGGCCTGTCATACAACGGCGCTGTGCCCGGTAACGGAAGGATTACCGCCGAAAATTGATTGGCCGACCCGGATGGGGAAGGTTGGGCGACGCCATACGCTGACAGTTTTCGTGATGATTTAACATTAATTTGGTGTAGCAGAGGGAAAAAACAGGGTCGAGCTACCGTGTGATGAGATTTTCTATCTCGATCACCGACGCTGCTGCGATGATACGGCTGGGAGGGAAAAGCGTCCGGATGAGCGCACACTACCGTACTGTACGCGAGTCAATTAGAAATTAATCCTTTATACCGACAGTGCGACGCTAGGCAGTAAAAACATTAGCTTTACATATTAAGTTTTTTAAATTTGTTCTAGCAAATTTTCTTTAAATTTTGCCTTGAAGAAAAAATAACATTTTTCCTATCGTTTAAAGAAAACAATAATACTTTTCTTTCCTTTGAAGAAAAAATAATCAGATCAGATACTGGTGCATGCAAAAATGTCTTACACTATCGCTATTTATTCAAAATACTCTAACAAACAGAATATCTATTAAGCAACTGTTGCTTGTGTTATTTATTCGATTTTACTCCCATTAATCCAATGCAACAGTTTGTTGATGATGAAATGAAATTTAATGCCAAAACATTTACCCTTCAATGCAATTGTACACAACAGACGCAGCAGCATCCATTCTGAATGAAACTGCATCCCCCCATATGCACAAAGTTCCATCCGTTGCAGCAACCTATTTTCGGATGCATTTTCTGACCGATGAAAACTGCAAACAAATAACAATAACCGTTCAAAGCAATTGGAAATTTTCTACCCAATTTTTGCTCCCTCCCTCTCTTTTTGTCTCGTTTCGTATCACTCTCCCATGAAGGGATGTAATTCGTAGAAATGTATTTCGAGCCACCGTGGTAGAATCGGCCACTCGGCGCACGGACGCGTGTTTCGTTTTAGATGAATCGAAGCCCGTACTCGATTTATTGTACCGCCGAAGCTGCCTGCATCGTAGTAAAATGCACCACGAAGTGCATCCACGGTCAGTGCAATGTGCACCCACGGGCAAAATACGCGGCCAAAATACAAACGATTATCGTAAACAAAATAATAAACACTTGTCCAGCGAATTTGCCCTTTGTAAGATGTGGTGTGCCTAAAGGAGGCGAGGTGGAAACGCTGAACGCCAGGA
Source organism: Anopheles farauti (assembly GCA_000473445.2). Classification (NCBI taxonomy): domain Eukaryota; kingdom Metazoa; phylum Arthropoda; class Insecta; order Diptera; family Culicidae; genus Anopheles; species Anopheles farauti. The sequence goes on along the minus strand of KI915040.1, from coordinate 17,270,073 downwards.
AGGGCGCCATGTGGTCATTTTCGGCAAAGCTGCAGCTGCATAGCCGCCAACCGGTTGTGCCTAACCGATGCACAGAGCAATCGTTATTCTAATTTTATCGAGACAGTTTAAAACAATCAATCGCAAGTGGCCGTCCTGACTGCCGCGCCTTTGTCGTCGACCACTGTTTTATTGATATTGAAAATTTTCCACTTTTCGTGCGGTTGTATGCAGTTTCCACTGCAAACACCGCAGTGGACGGGAGATTTATCGCGCCAGGCACGATATTCTCTCGTAAGACACTTAATGGGAAACGTAACATTGAGGGCGGTGCAGGCGTGCGTTTGTCGTGTTATTTCAATTTTGACAATATTCAATTTAATTCTGCTCCGTACAAGGTTTCGCCTTTACTTAAATTTTCATATTTCACACCCACCATCTGACATTCACATTTCCATCGGAGTTTGGTACAATCATCGCAAAAAACTTTTTTTCATCGTCCTTTATCGATTCAAATTTATTAGATGCGATTATCTTGGCAACGACTCGTACAAAGGAATTGTGAAATAGCCTGAATGGAAGAAAGGAATGAAATCGAACGAAGTATGGCGCTGGCCCTAATGCCGTCGATTTTATTTCTTAAAGGGCCACTCTGCTCGTCGAATCAGCCGAGTTTCCTACACCCAGTAAATCGTAAACTGACTGGTTAATGTTGTTCATGCTTCTCCCAAGACTTTCAAGACGTACGCCCACCAAAGGTTTTCACTGCTGTATACGAAGCTTACATCGTTGTTGGTCATGCAGAGAAGGTATTCCACTGGCGTGTAGTATAACCTGAGGAAGAATAAAATTTAAATTTATTCACGAACTCCATCCGTGAACGAACGAAAGGCGACGAAAAAGTTTTTCCCATTTTGTTTTCCCCTACCCCTTCTCTTGAGGCTGGTGTTTGATGAAAGATTTCTCGGCATCGATGAAAGTCACCTTGCCGGAAATGATTTCCTCCTTTGGAACATGAAAAAAGGACCTTCTCCAGGCCCGTCCAGAGCGGCTCGTCTCAGCCAGGAAAGAAAAGGGCCGTAAAAAGTGCTATATACATTGGTGAAATTTTAAATCAACTCTCCAGCGAGTGGAGTGCGACAGGCGAAGAGATTGATTTATGTAACGGATCCACTTTTAGTTGCTCCAGTGCTACTATATCGGCTGTATCGACTTACACCATCGAACACGGGGTCTCCCGCGCGGAAAGTTTTTTTTTTGTCTTACGAAAATGCCTTCCACCCTAGGGTGTGTGTGTGTGCGGGACACAATAATGGCTTTAATTTTTCGCACCAATTTTTCGTGCCTTACCTGTCATGTTATGATCGTCGTCGGTGCCGCTGATCAACCGAATCCTTGCGCCTGCTAAAAGTAAGGATTTATTGCATCACCGAAGAGTTTGCGGTGCGGCGGGAGCGTCTTGAGCGACGTAAAAAGGCAAAAGTTCGGTTCAAAGTTTGGCGTTCACGTCGTGTACACGGGCTGACAGTTGGAAAATTGGAAAACCCTCCAGAAGGCAACTGCTGCCGCGTGTTGTGCGCTGGTGGAAACGTTCGGTTCGGTTTTCCGAGAGGAAGTCTACCGAATCTTTTCAGCGCCACTCTTTTTGGGCAACTGGTGTAGCGCCGAAAATTTCTCCCGAAGCAATTGTGTATTACACCAACCCTACCTGAGAAAGGGCATTTCTTGGGCTGGCACTCGGAAGTACAGCTCCAAAATTGTAAATTTCCATGTGCACAGGAGCTTGCCGTGTTTAGGGTTAGCGGGGTTCAAAATAACACTGCAGAGGTTAGCAGTTTTAAAATTAACGAAGGTAATTCAAAAGGAAGGAAGCTACTTACTCGATTGTAATGTATATTGATGGAACTTCAATTATGTAGAATGACTTGGTATTTTCTGATAGGTAGAGTTTCAACATGAACAGTGGAAAAGTATGTAATAGAGTACCATCTTCCAAATAATCCCCTTGCTGTGAGTTTATGAGGTTTGCCTGAGTCGGTAGTGATTTAAATAAACTTTTATGTAGAATAAGCCACATTTTATTGATAATAAACAGATATTATTTCAATGTAAAACTGCACATTTCTTACCGGTATAAAAGCCTATAAACTATTTTCACTACCGATCTAGGCTAATTTTAAATAACTGTTAATGTATTCTCTCCATTATTCCGAGCCACCTCCGCCTGATGAAGGAGCGGCACATTTTTGGAGAGTCATTCAACATACTCATTTAACACGATTGAAGTGAGCGGTGTGATTACGATTACAGTGCCCACTACTATTCAAATGCAAGGATTTTCCCAAAACAAACGCCCCGAAATGAAATTTGGGAAACTCATTTTCAGTGCTTTCGAAGTGGCGATTGTTTTTTTTTAAATTCATTTAACCTCACCCTACCTTCGCGCTTTTGATGTTTCACGCCCGAAAATTCTATTCCCCACACTCGAGTTCCTGATTTCGTAAACGCTCAACTAACCGTGGTTTCCAAGAGGCACTGTCAAACGTGTGTGGGTATGGAGGGCTGAACAGGGGTAGGTGGTTGAAATAAATTTCAAATGAGACCGCTAACGCGCCCAATTGCCCCTTTAGCAGCATTGCACAAGGTGGGTGGAGCGAGACGAGCGGCGATGGGGCCGAGCTGCAGTTTAACCGTGCGGTGCATTTCATTTGATTTAATGAGATGATTCCGATTCAGAGCGAAGGGCCGAGCGGTCGTGCGACTTGTTGGTTGGGACCTTCGTACGGGAGTCAATTGGCGATAACGATAACATACACACACACACACCAATCGAGGCGGTGGGGTGAATCTCGTTAGCTACCACCAAGCACGTGGCGCACACAGGGTGCGAAACGGCAAGGAGTGTGTGTGTGTCCGAGATTCATTTGATGATAAAAGCGAACGCGATTTGCATATATCGGTTTCAACTATTATCGCCCGCACGCGCCCTTTTCCGAGAGGCATCGGCGGTCAGTTCAGTTGAGCGCACTTCCGGATCGGTTTCCGGATTAGTTCCGGGGACGGTGGAGGTGAGCGGACAACGATCGGGCCTAATCGTTTCCCGGCAACCTCTACTGGGTCCTTTTTTGGGGCCGCAATTTACCGACCCCAAGCGTTGTGAAGTGGTTCTAAAATAACGCACCGAAATCGATTTCGGTCACTTATGAAACTCGTAATGAAACCCTTGCATTGATTTGACTACAATCGATGCTTCGGAATGCTTCAAATATTTCGCTGAGAATCAAATGAACTCATCATTATGGGCTGCCGTCCATCTGTGTTGGAAGTGGGAAAGGTGCCAGCGGATGCTAGCAAGAATTTAAATTTCTATTTTTTTAAATGTTTAAAAACAAATCATCTCCATACGATTGAGCGATTTAGTTGGAATCGTCTAATCCAACACCCAACAAAACAGCGCCAAACACCGGAATGGAACGTTCCACTTTTATCGCTAATCGCCACCAACAGTGCCTTGGTCACGTATCAGCATAATGATGATACTTTGTCGTGCTCGGAAAGAATAAAACGAGCGCCGGTGGTTGCCTATAATGCAAAGATTTGCTAGCAAAGACCGGCTGTTCTCCTTCTCCCTTAGAAGAGACACGACCATGATCGTGCTTTTTTTTCTCCAAGTTGTTCTTTATGAGATTGTTGCATTCGTTTTCCCGGGTGGGAACCAATAGAGAAAAAACACATCTACAAATGGAAGTGAGCAGTTTTCCTTGTCTGCTAAAATAAATTTATTTATTTTCGCCGATAGTGCACGAACAGGAAAAAAAACTTCTATATCCCCTCCCTCCAGCTCACAATGGTCAATAAACTCTATTTGTTATCTCGTGTGTTGTTGTAGTTCAACAACTACGGACGAAGCAAACCACAACATTCAGTTGGCGGGGGCTTCTCTCATTCGATTACGGTCCGTGTGCAGCTCCTCCTGGTTTCGATCACTCTACGGGTGATTTTTATTTCGTGCGCCGCGTTAGCATAGGGATAAAAAATCAATCGCCCGCACCGGGTCATGATGGGCGGTGCCGGGCACTGTCCCGTCCCGGATCCACGACGGCTCCAAGGGATATGTACAAACGATTTCGTCTATCATCGCACCATAATTCATTCATTCTAACGACCAACTTTTCTGCCCAACCGAAACTGCAGTGGCCGTAAGCAGCAACAGCAGCAGCAGGCATTAATTCCATCGTGCCTGGCAGGCGTACGGAGCGCGAAGGCGTATCTTTTTCCCAAGTTTTCCTTCCCAACTGCCCGCGTGGTCGGTGGTCGTGTGTGCCGTGCCGTGCTCGGTGGAAAACAAACAGATGTGTTTGTAGATATTTTTCCTCGATTTCCTTTCGACGCGCGCCACGCCGAATGCTCTCCGGTGCAAATATACCACTCCCCCAATTCCAATCCCGACCGACCGAACCAGCCGAAGCTGCTGCTGTGTTAGAATGCTCGAGGTAAAGAAAAACAGGCTGCCCGGGCACCCTTGCACCCGGGTGAAATGGGAAAACGCTTTTTAATCATGGTGTGAATTTTCCGACCACTTCCGGCCATTGACCACCACGCGAGCGCAAATAGAGGAAATGGATGAACAAAAAAAAACACTTCTGCTAAGAATCCGCTCTCTGCCAGTCATCTTCGCATTTCGATCGTCGTAGGTGGTTGTTGGTTCATTCTATTTGATTGCCATCCCACCTTTCGCTCCCATTTTCCATCCATTTCGATCCGCTAACAAAAGTGACGGGCGAAAAAAGTAGGGCTTATTTTCAGGTCGATAAGAGGTTTCACAGTCCGGCATGAAAACTGTGTGCATCGGAATAGAAAAACAGCACTCTATAGCGTCAAAACTTGCCAACGCAATTGGGTAAACAATTTTCTTTATTGCGCTTGAAGATTTTTTTTTGCGGAACGACGTGCGCAAAGAGAATTTTTTCAATAAAAATATCTAATTGATTTCGTACTATTACATACCGTAAAAGTTCCATTCTTTGATGTTATAGAAATTGTTTAGTTACTTATCCCGCAACACATTTCAAATCCCTGATTTTTTTTTCTTTTTTTGTCATCCATTGACAAAATAGCTCATAAAACCATTTTGCCCGTACTGATCAGCCCGTGAAATGTCAATTTCATCATCGATACGGAAATCGATTTTCCAATCGGGAAACGCGGGTGGCCCACTCGTTTTTCGGTAAACACTTTTCAATCCTACAGCTCCATGGCTTTGATTTGCAATCGTGCGGCTGATTGCGAGCATGGAAAGGCTGACTGAAGCGACGGGCGAGAAGGAAATAAGCTATCATTATTAATGCGGGATTCATTGGGCACAATGTTGCACATTTTCGCCGCGCTGACATTAAAGCACACATTTGCAATGGTGCGAGGCAGAGAGTTTGGGCACCAAAAGGGAGAGGTATAAAAACACACAAACACCCTCTTGCCGCTGATAAAAAGCTTCCCTTGTACGATGTCGTGTAGGGAAGGGAGAGGCGGCTCACCGTGGCGAGGGGCGAACAATAATAAATGATAACACCACAATCAGTGTCGCCCGCTTTGGGGTTTTCGGTAATGAACTGCAAACAACCGAACGCGTATAATCGCTCAGGGTACTTTTTTGTCGTTTTGCCGAGGATTGCGCACGGCAGGGAAAAGCGATTGCAGTACCCGAGAGTGGGGAGGTCACAAAAGAATTTCGCGAAAGTGCCAGAATGATGCAACAACGCATTCATTTGCAGAAATTTTACGGCGGGGAGGCGTATTTTCATTAAATTAAATGACAAATTTAAATTATGCACGATAGCTGCAGCGATAAACGCTGAAAATGCTATTTTTCCTTAATTTTTTGGATTCAATGTGCTGTTCAAACTATGAATAGAGTTTTTATGAACGCTAGATGTACAATGCATTGATAATCTTAGGTTAATAACTTTCTTGCGAGATAAATTTGAGCAATCCACCAGTCCGGGATGTGCACAATCGGGCGTGAAAAGATAATGAAAAGCGTAATAAAAATAAATATAAATCTTCACCTTTCCGCCTGCTGGTTGACACACACAAACTGATCCAACCAACAATTGGCCAATCACATTCATAAAAAAAGCGCTTGGGGGCTGCGACTGCGACATATTTCGACCCACCGATGTTGTTGTGCTGGAAATGGAAAATGTTGATGCCGTTGCGGTGAACGATATCGGATTTGGAGTTTTTTTTTACCGAAAAAAGGGGTGGAAAATCATTCCATTTTTCCATTGTTTTCCCTACGCTCGACCGAATTCCGCGAGTGCGAACGTGTCCACGGGCGTATATTGAAATGCGGTTAAGGATAGTGATTTTTGTATGCATTTTTCTCCCCGAGCCTTATGCAAATTGTAGAGCATGTTTTTTTTTGTACGTTGTGTTTACTGTTGCGTTTGTTGCCGTTTGAATTTTTGAGTTATGATAATTTTATTTCCCTCCCGCTCACAGCCACTAGGGGTGTGTCTCGTTTTACGGTGCCTCAATTTCAATTAATAACCGAAAATCCCCCCCTTGAAATCTGGCAGAGCCACGTGTGTGAATGCAAAACATCAAGAAGCATATAATCCACTCGTGCTGGGAAGGGGGAGTTCTGTTGGAGAAACCCCTAGGTAGGAATTTATCGGAATTATTTTTTTTTTCAATGATACGATCCTTTATTTTTGGATTCTCTGCACTTCGATACGCGCGTCGGTGGCAACGAATCATTTAAATTTCATTGCGTTTTAAATGTTTTATTATTGGCAACCATCGGGCACATTGGAAATCATCCTCACGGGTCGCTCCATCATCTGCAGTGGTAATCGTACACAAAAATGGCAACAATCCGATGCACGCCGGAAAACAGCCCGCCAGCTCCCCGAAGTGTGATAATAATTTATTAACGAATGCGTCCCGGGTAGAACACTCGGTGCTGGCCAACACAAACCCGAAGAGAATCCTTTGTTGCTCGCTGATTAACCACAGTTTAATGCCTTATTGTTCCGCGTGAAATTAATTACGTTGGGCGGGGTTTTGCTGCCACAAAGCTGAGTGTTGATAATTAAAGTGTTAGATGAAAAAAAAAACAATGACGAGTATTTGATTATTTACGCATTTGCTTGGAGCTCCGCAAACACCGATTTTTCTTGTGACATGGCAAATCTAATGAAGCATATTTAGAGCATTGTGTAGCCGCAAGATTACGAGTACGCTTTACGCCCACAGCACGTTATTGATTAGACTCGATTGATGAATTGGTTAATTCCAAAGTCCATCCTGTCCAGGTCGATGTCTCCCTCGCACGTTCCCAAACGCCTCAAAAGGATGGCGTGTCCCGTCGTCGTCGCCGTCGTCATCATGATCGTGCTCATCACCGTCATCATCATCTTCACGGATCGCACGCCATGAATAATGCATGCGAATCCAGTGCGAAACGCACGCGCAGGCAAGCATGGAAGGAATAAACTAATTTTCCATCTTGCTTTAGCCTTCGAGATCGCTGGCCTCCCGGCTGCCAGATTTCGGGCGGCACAAACAAACCCACTTGTTCACCCACTGCAGCTGCAATTTTTGCTCGCCATACCCGCCATAGCGAGTCCCGAGTCGAGAAGTGTCCCCGAGCAAGCTGGGAACGCGCGCGCGACGGTAGCAGCAAGCGACGGTGTCGCCACCCCCTGCCCCGAAAGCCTTGTCTCGCACACAACGAGGCATGTTGAATAATCACCCAAACAATCGCTTTCGTCATTCCAATAGAGGCCCTGCCGGTTGAGCATAATCCAGCATAATACATTATTCACGACCAATGCCCGACCATTGTTGACGCGGAAGCGAGACAAGTACGTCCATCGGCCGATCGTCCGATATGTCCTCTCCTCCCCACGAGGTTTATGGTGCATTCCGTGTGTTCGCGTGTGCGTGTGTAGCCGTCATTGTTCGGGAGGGTGGGGTGTGGAGTAAAACATAAAATTAACCCACACCCGCAACCGCTGCATTCCCTTTTCGGCAAAGAGTGTTCGTTAGAAATAGTACCTACATGTAGCGGAGAGGTCCACGCGGTCCCGTAATGGATTGCATGGTTCGACCGGCGTGCGTTTGGAGGACGACGCCGTAATGTATGGGCTTTCGCACCAGGAGGTAATCCTTGTCTCTCCCTGTTTCTGCTATCAATGCCAGCCCGGCGCTTTTCTTCTGCCAGTCACTCAGGAAGCTCGTGAGGCGGTTGCTGCATCGTAGTTCGTAGTCGTGCCTTCGGAAGGACATTAATAATGCCACCGGGGTCCCTCCCCCATAGCAACGCCGGCGACATGCAGCTTGAAGAGAAAAAGGCCACTTCTCCAGAGTAAGTCGCACGGGCGCTTGATGGGATGGGACGGTGCCTGATTATTGATTCCGGGTGCAAGGATGATCCACGGCATAATGTGTCTCATCGGCTCGTGATGTGTAGCAGGCGAGAAAAAGAGCGAACTACGTCGCTGTAGCTTGCGCAATGTTTGTCCTTTTTTGTATGCACGTACACACTCAACAGTATCGCCTGCCCATTACTCATCAGTTAGGACCAACATGCGTCCTGCAATCAACAACTCATCATCAGCATCATCAGCCGGCTGTCATTAGGGATATGGGGGCTACCGTAAGGAAACGGAAACGTTCCATTGCCGTGCGCCACGCGTACTTTCCCTGATGGTGCATATTAATATTTATCGCTGCACTTGTAAAAGTGTCATAATCAACAATTTATTTCAAAACGTTCCCTTTCGAACAACCAAGCAAACCAATGGAAGTGCGCAAGAAAGTAGAAATCCAGCCCCAGTGTTTCTATCCCTGTTTTCTTCCCGTGGTGGAATCGGAAAACCAAAAAAAAAAATAAGATAACGATCAATGGACACCACCCGTCAAATGGGCCGACGGGCATTGTTGGCCGCATGATAAATGATTTTCCATTTTCATTACGGGGAGCGTTTTCCCTTGCGCACCATCGAATGGAATCGAATCGTTAGATACGACGAAATAAGGACGTTCGGCACGCAACGGTTCGGTGGGAAATAAATCCTTTTCTCCATCTTGAATCCATTTGGTCGGCTCGGTGCGCCACCATCAGTCAACTGTCAGGCTGGGGACTCAGGCAGCCGACCTTTAGTATAGTCGGGGTGTCAGATGTTTAGCTGGAAAGGCACGACGGAACCGCTTTCCCGCACGAGAAAACTCGATTAATATTCTCGTTCATAAAGCCGCGTAAGACCTTTGTGGACACTCGCAATCAATCTAGGGTTGGCTTTGAACTACTTTGTACTACAAGGGACGAAAATAAAAATAAACGCTTGATCACATACGCTTGATTTTAAATGAACCAGTAAAAAAACGCATGAAAAGGACAACAGAAGGACACGAAAAAGTATTACCTAGTACACACGGTTTTAATTACTACGTGGATTAAGTCGTGCCTGCCACCAGCGACATAACAGCCCACTCTGTTGCTGTGTTATACAAAGTGCTAATCGTTTTGCCACATACTTGTGACGGTCTTAAACATACCATAGACTCCGAAGCGCTCTCCTGCACATAATGCACAACGTAATGCACTCGCTGGCGGGCTGGCTGGCTCGAGTAAATGTTTGCTTCATTTCCATCGGAGCCCGCGCGACCTGTGCAAACCTGTGATGCGGTAATTATTTCAACTACATCTCCATCATAATCTACCCGAACCTCGAGTTTTCGGCTTCGCTATCCCCCAGGAAGGCTCCATGGAACCATGGGTATGTTTTGCCACTCATTTCGGATCGGTATTTGCCGTCCTGTTTATTTGTTGTTCAAATTTGGGTTGCTCATTGTAATAATGTGAATATTTGTACAAAGTGGGGCCAATATTCACTATCACACGGGAGTAGCGTCAAATCATCCCGCTCGTCCCATCTGCCCAGGAGCCAACCGGTGCGAGGCCGGTGCTAGATGATATTTGTTTTACACGTGTGTTGTCGTCCTGCCGAGTACCGACATCTTCAGCGACTAACACTCCGTCGTTGCCGTGCGGCACGCATTTCCGTATATCAACCGGGCGTCATCCACCCACCCGCCGTATCACTCACACGGCAACGAACTGGCAACCCTAATTGCTGCACAGCCGAGCGGCCCGAGCCCGCCTTGGGGAAGGTGTACAATTTCTACAAATAGTTACATCCATTCATCAACCGGCTCCGGGCATGAGTCTTTTTGCAGCCCGGGAAGAACCAGAACCGGCACCATTTACCGGGTCATTTGTTGCAACAATATGGCATGCATCCCTCGTGCACTTGATCTCCCAGAGCCGGGGCCAGGACACCGTCAGGCGTCACGTGTACATCGTCAGTCACCTGGCGCCTCCATCTGGTGTCGAACCGATTACGAAATAACAACAGGAATGCACGGGAGGAGAGTCGCCTACTTGATAACAAGTGCATCAAAGACATGCCAACGAAACAAAGGGTGGGTCGGGGAGCGGAACGCTGGTGGGATGGTTATGAAAAGCCAAACCTGATTAGCTGCTGTTATGAGCTCCGATTACCGATGCATTCCGCGTGTCCTGCCCTGCCTGCCTGCCCTGCCTGCCTGCCTCCCACCCGAATCAACCACATCCGGGCGCAGCCGTGCATCGTTCGAATAAATTAAACAACAATCAAACGATCCGGTTCGGGCTCTCGTACACGGGCCCTGCCGGCTGCCCATTAGTGCAATCACTCTTGGTTTGTTTGAACGTAAATTTGCACTAGATATTTTCGTCGGGCCCTTTGTCAGTCTGGTGGGGGGAGTCCGGTTGCCCTACAGGTGCGTTTCCTTTAGCGAATGCCACCCACCTACCCCACCGTTGCAATAACATTCACAGTCTAACACATGAACACTCCGATCCTTGAAATGCACTCGTTTGCGTACACGTGTGTGTTTATGTTTGTAGAACTTGCATCACTCCCCTCGCTCCCACGGGAGAAGTATGAGTTGGGCCAAACCAAATGGGCAAATTTTCCGCACAAACACAACCGACTGCTGTGCTGTCTGCAATTCGAGCGCTATGCTGTGTGGTGTGGACGGTTGGCCATAAATAAGGGAGGAAGATATGCCAAGAAAAGGGAGGGAGGACATTTGCAAGTGGCGTGGACACTGGTGCTGATGATGATGATGATGATGATGATGATGATGTTTCTCCGGACACCGGACCGTCGAGCGCTTCTCCCGTTACTACGCCGTTGATTAATCCCGGCACATCATCCTGCCGTTTCCTGGACCGGTTACCGAAATGAAATATGAAACTTTCCAAACCATCCCGCAAGACTCCTTTTGGTGCGTGCGGACCGACAGTGGGATTAGAGACAGTGAGGGTGATGCGTTCCTGCGTTGTGATGCAGCCCATCGTCATCATCAGCATCGTTCCCCGGAGGCGGCATGCTATCGTCATCGTGTAGCCGCAGCGCAACGACAAACTGTATTTAACAAAACCAAAACTGACCGAGTTGTAAATTTTCTGCCTACCGTATCCCCTTCTCCTCCTACTTGCGGTGCATCGGCCAGGTCTGCACGCATCACAGCGGTGCACAGCAGCACCGCATCGTTCCCTGTGCGTGTGGGGCAAGGTTTGTGCAAACATCGAGAGTAGATTATAAATGTAAATTAGAAGAAGAATGCATTTCTGTGACACAGCGTACCTAGAGAGAGAGCGAGAGAGAGGCCCAACCTCAAAACCGTTTCGTTTTCCCATGGCGATGACGCATACGACGCATTTCGGTGCGGAGTTTTGCTGCCATTACTTACCCTCCTGGCCCGGTACCGTCCATCCTCGTCGAACACACGTACACGCGGCGCTTCCATCTGTGCACTTGATGACGCTACGCGATACACGTTCACTTTTGGTGTCATTTAATATTTAGATCCCGGGAATTCAGAGCGATCGGGTACGGGTAGGATCTTTCCCTTCCCGAACATGAGCACGTCGTTAATTTTCGGGGCGAATGGGAAGCCAAAATATATTTAATTTACCGAAATCCTCTTTTTCCCAGCTCCCGCGCTTCACCGGTGAACTTTGGCCGGGTGTCCGAAAGCGTTTCTTGGTGTCACTTTCTGTGGATACGGTGGGCTGCTGGATTCCGCGTTCCAGGCACCGATCGCCCGCCACACCTGGCACGGTACCAACTGTGGCACATTAGCGGATCGTCGGTGGTTGGCACGAGTTGTACCATTTAATTTGGCCCAGCCAGCGCGAGATCAAGAGGCTGCTGTCCTGCTGTCCTGATGTGCCTCTTAATGTCCCTAATGGTACGGGAATTTGTTCATTTGCGCACACATACATCCTCGCCTCCCACTATGCCGAGGCTCATGCGATACTGCTGCGTTATGCAGGCGGTGGTGCGTTACCGATAGCCGCTGCTTGGAACAATCATCCAATCACCCTCACGATTCTATCGAGGAAAGCTCACCACGATCATCGAGCCGAGCCGGTGACAAACATTAGCGCGTTCGTTCTTGCTGTGCCGTGGGTGGGTGCGAGTGGCCAACCACTGCACGTCTGCATCGTCCGATAAGGTCTGTCAGCTGCACGCGAGACGCCAACGGACGCTGCTGATGTGGCCGGACCTCTGTCGTCTGTCGATGGATAACCCTGGCCGCACGCGATATTGCATTGCCGTTGGCGTTTATGAGACCCATGAGGAGCGAATGGCGTTGAGCCCAACCCACCGGCTCATTTAACTCACGCGCGCCAACCGTTGTCGGCCGTCGGCTGGAGCGTCAAACGTTGCGATTTTAAATAAAAAGATCCCAAAAAGCGAGGTGTGTACGTTCCCACCATCGCCGTCGGCTCGATGTCACGGGAAACATTTCGTGTGACACTTTTGCTTTTTCGGACGCTGTCGCTGTGCGTTGTTGTTTTTTTTTTTATTTTATTTTCTACGCATTATGCTCGGTCAGTAGCGCAAACAGTCGGATGGCAGCCTGAGCTGCTTCTCCGCTCTAACAGAAGTGGACCGCGACGGGTGGAGCAACATATTGATTCTGTTCTGTCCTTTGCGCGAATGTGGAACCGCGTGCACGCTTCTGCATAACGAAATGCATCGCAATAATGAAAAACAAATGAAAAATCAACAAGCACCTAGCCGCGCATTTCCTATCTGGCATGGTCTAGCATGGATGCAGGATGAACCTTTTTTCCTCTCCTATCTAGTCGTTTGCATCTCTAGCGCTTTGATGGTAAAAAGCACTAACACCGCGTGCTAGATTCGCATTACACCATCTATTCAGTGCAGTGCCGGTGCAGTCCCTTTCCACAGACCATACACGATGCACTGGGACGACACCGAAAGTTTCATTACGACTTTGCTCTCATGCGCGATCCTTCGCCGGGATCATTTCTCGCCCTCTAATAAACCTGACCTCCACGACGACGATGATGGCGACGTGTTTGTGTACAACATTTGCTGTGTTTGCCAGCGAGTGCAGAAAATGTTGCTCACATACCCTCGTGGGAATGAGGGAATGCCCATTTGTGTACCCGCAGCACTAGCAGGCAGCAGCAAAAGGGTCGGTTTTTTATTACGGATTCACTAGCATTTAAAATGGAATATTTAATCCGTACACAAACGGGTTGCCTCGCTGGAAATCACTTACCCCTTTCTGTGGGAGGCTTTGTCCGTCGTCGGGGGTCTCCCCAATGCATCGCATTCGCCAACCACACTCCTCTCCCGAACCCCCCTCCCCCCTCACCCTCCTCGTGAAACGTAAATTTGTTCCTCAAATTGCAGTTATTCATCGGATGTGTTCCGGCGACGCTTCCGGCTCTCCGGCGTTTGCGTTTCGTCTCAAACGGACACAACACAGACAACAGCATTAACAAGAAACTTTTCCGGGCCCGGCGTTTCGGGTTCTTCGGTGTCGGTGCACAGGCTTTTCTTGGTGCGCACAGTGTCCGCCCGCCCATCCCGGAACACCCCCGGATACACCCGAGTGAAGCTCTATATATGTCCGTCTGTCTGTCTGTCTGCGTTATCCTATCGGCTTCATAATTCCTCGAATGCATCGGGTCTTCCCCGGGGTCCGAGAACTGCATTCCTCCTTCCTTTTATCGACCCTTCCGGCAACGACGGAGGGTGGTGCTTCTCTGCCTCCTGCCACTAAGCAATTGCGAAAATATGAATATGCAAATTAACAATAAATAATATATGTTTGCTTCTAAAATGGACCATAAAGGCGAAGCCGGGGACGCGAAGCCGGGGCAGTGTGTCTTAAAGCAAACGAACCGACGTTGGTTGTATGCACTTTAGCCCGGGCGAGTCATTTCGAAGGTGACTGGTCATTTACATCATCACGGTGTGTATGTGTGTTTGCGGATTTAGCATGTTAAAGCTGGCGGCACACTCTAATCGCATCTCAACCCTTTGTCATTTCACCGCATGAAGTGTGGTTTAATACTCATTTCTGAGCAACTGTGTGTTCGTAGAAGCACTGTAAAACTATTATTAACCGAACTGCATAAAACATAAAATGAACAATATTTATGCACTGTTTCCGTAATAAGTGGTATGTGCCCGGTTCTACCTTTACCCTTTTTTTTGTTTAATTAAAACGAATGAAATCAAATCGTTTCGTACCGACCAAATAATACGGGGCCCGTCGCCTGAAAGCGACTCTCATCGATCTAATGTAATTATGCTGAGTTATTTTTTTGTTGTTGTTCCTACCCAGGGGAGCCAAAGTGTGAAAAGCAATCCTCTCCCACCGGCTTCTTAAAGCCATTTGATGAACCGCCTGCCGAATTCCCTTCGACCGAAAGCGACCTGGTCTTTAAAAGTGACTCATCTAAATTTTCGGCCGATGAAAGAGAAACAGCGACGAAGGAAAAAAAAGCACATCATGTTTCACCGGTTTCGGTCTGCTGCCTTGGTGCCGCACGCCCTTCCTACCCCGGGGGGACACCACACCCCAATCACCACGTCACCGTCGTCCGGGTGGTCCACGGGAAGTGTTCCGGTCGATGACGGCGCGATAAGGCGCGTCTTCAAAACCCCGCTCCGTTTCGTTTGCTAGAGAATTCTTAATTTTCGGCAATGAACATCTGCCCCCGTCCGCGGCTCGGGCGAAGGTCGTCAATGGCTGTGACTCTCCCGCATCCGAGGAGGTTCATTCTGAAGCCGAACAATAACGCACCCACGCACCACCCTGGTTTCACTTTCTTCGCAAACCCGGGCACGGGTCCCGGTGGCAGGAAGCGCCAGATTTAATTACACGCCTTGGATGATGGGAAGGGTTGTAAGAGTTCCTCCCGTGTGCTCTCGCTCGTTCTGGCGTATTTATGCAGCTGCTGATCATTTGCGCTTCCGTGCTGCGAAGTGACTAAACGGAGGTCCTGGAATAAATGAGCATCGTCGTGCGGGAAAACGGTACGGTTCAGGATTTGTGGACGTTCTGTTGACGCTGTAAACGGCAGGCGGTAGGCCAAATTTCGCCATCCAAAACAGACCTAGCGGCTTGCGAGCATTAATTAACTTGGGGTTGAATTAGCTCGTCTGAAATATTGAGACATCGGGCGAGATTAGCACTAAACGGACGAGTTATTGCCGTGCGCGATAATGAAGACGGAATCGCCATCGACGAACGAAAACAAAAAAAAAACGCAAACAGCAGGCAACGATCGATCTAACAAAAGCCCCAATTTCCACAAATTATCCACCGTCTGACGGCGAGCATTCTATCGCCTGCCCTTCCATCGCAGTAAAATAAAAACCAAACCGAAACAGGAATTGCTGTACTACATGCCGAACGGTTTAATTGTATGCAAATTGGGCACGAATTATGCTTTCACCGTCACCGGAGCAGACCACCGTCCCGAGGCAGGCAGCTAATTTCCGATGCATCTCGGTTCGATTCGCTTCCTTTCACTTCTGGTCAGCCGGAGGTGGAAGCTGTCAGAGATTGGAAATGTCTTCCAGCAAGCCCGTGAGAACCGGCGAGGGGCCTGTGCTGGGTTTCAAAGCGCTTCATTTATTCATAAACTGCAGCGCGCGGTGCGACGGACGGTTTCGCGCGGAGCAAATCATCCAAAAAACATGAGCTTTTCGGTGCGGCGACGAACAGCGGCCGATCGCCGGCGGTACTGCGGGGTGTTGTTTTGCGGTTTTTCCCCCATCCGTCGCACGTCCTTTCTGCACGTCGCCAGCTGCGATGGTGGAGCGAGAGGCGCGCACCGTACCTTAGATAATGTAGCAAAATAATTATAATTATTACCCTACTTCAAACCCTCGGCTCGCAGGGGGCCAGTAGTGTGGTCGAAGTGAAGAATCGAAAAGCAGCAATCTGTCGACCACGGGGAGATGCCTCTCTCTCTCGCTCTCGCTCTCTCTCTCTATCTTTCTCCCTTGGAGTACACGGTTTTCGGGAAAACTCGACTTGGCAGCTGCGTCGTTTGTGTCCCGTGGGGGATTGGGTTAATTATTTATATAGTCTCTAATTATTAATGCTATTGTTATGCGGGACCTGAGCCCCGTTGTTGCTTCGATGGCGCAGTGGCGCGATACTAGCAGCGATATTTCGGCCGTTGTTCCCGTTCGGAAGGCTATCCTACCCCAGTCCACACGCGGTATCACGGTGTTTGCTACGTAAGCGTTTTACACGTCCTCCTGCAGGATGCTGGCGTTCGGTGTCTAATAGCTAATCCCTGCCATCCGCGTCCGTGTTGATTACAGCACGCCAGCGGAGAATCGCTCGGTGCCCTTGGATTTGCTGACGCCCTCCAACGTTCCAACGCCTCCTCCAGCAACGCACGAACCCCATAAAACAGCTTCCAATCAGCCAGAAACGATTCAATCGATTTCGCAAATAATTTTCGTACGGGCGCTGCTTACATATGAGCTGGCGGAGTACAGACCCGCCTGGACCTTTCTGCGTGCGCGTGCCTAATGAATCGTTTCCGCGCCTCCAACACCCCACCCGCGGCAGAAGAGTTTTTTTGTTTTCTCCCCCGAACCGACCGTTATGTCAGTTGGCTCGCGCGTGAAGGGTGAATCCATTTAGGTGTTCTACCGTTCTGCTTTCCTGCGTTAAATAAACTTGTTCCGAACGATGCGCTCCTAGCGGGGTGCGACGTGGTGCCTCTACTACATCACTACTTTAGCTACCGGGCAAAAAGGTAGCGTTTGGGAACATTTCTACATACCCGCCCGCGGACCCTACGCAAAGCGAAGGAAATAATTATGAATAATGATGATGGCGTTTGATCGGCCGCGTACGGTGGGGAAGCACTTTTATCGTGCGCTCCAATCGCTTCCCTCTATCGGCGCCCTATCCGGGTGGGGTGACTTATCATCAGGCCGCAACAACAACAAAAAAAAACCCCTCTCGTCGGTAGGAAACGATGGTGGTAGGAAATGGAATATTGGCAGTCAAAGCTGATCCCGCATTCAATTGTGCCGATCGCTAGTGGGAACTGTCGAAGGAAACCCGGCAAGGTTCGCGGATTGGATGGATAATTTTTCTCAATTCGTTCCGAGATTCGTATATAGTCCCGCTTGCCCGTCGATCGGTTCGGTTTCTGCTGCATTACGGTCCCTATTCCCATCACGGTTTCTGCTTTCTTATCACTTATGC
The DNA here is from genome assembly GCA_000473445.2 of Anopheles farauti. Classification (NCBI taxonomy): domain Eukaryota; kingdom Metazoa; phylum Arthropoda; class Insecta; order Diptera; family Culicidae; genus Anopheles; species Anopheles farauti. The sequence continues at coordinate 17,252,466 of KI915040.1, read as the reverse complement.
ATCGCATCTCTTCATCATCGGGCTTTCCGGGGTGTCTGTCTGGCTCTGGCACTAGCGTTTCTTTTTTTTTGTATTGTTGTGGTGCCTGAAAATAAAATTAATGAGGGATTAAGCTATGACTTCATTAATCAAATTGAATGTCGAGCATTGATTATCGTTCGCGGGAGTGCAAACCGGGCCCGTACGCGGCCGCATTCCGCGCGCTGAGTGTTTCGGGGATTCTGGCTTTCTTTTCCCGTGATCCGAGTGATTTATCGGAAGATGTTTATGCTTCCCGATGGCCGGGCGCACTCGGTGCCATCCCTGCCGTATCGAATCGAATTCTACATGTATTAGACGAGGAGGAAATAAAAGGAATCGGCATCCCCGGGAAGTGATATTGATTGTTTTCCATCATCACGACTTCATCTGCTTGGTGGTGTGGGCGTGCGAGCACTCGGTGAGCCAAAGAGAACCATAGCCTGGGCTAACACTAATCTGTAACATTTAAGCTGCAACAGTGCTGCTGCGGGAGCATTATGATCCTATTAGTATCTCCAGGCTAATATCCAGAGAGCCGTGGTGGGGGTAGGTTTGCGACTGTCCATCAATTGTGAGACGAAATGAATACGTGTGTTTCATTCGATCTCGATTTCGCGACATTTTTCATGTCGATCTTCTTCCTTTCTGCTCCGCCAATATGGTGCCGTTTGATTTGTATGCCGTTTGTTTGTGTTTGTCCTCCCTGTCTTAGACGGTGATAAGATTAAGCGTGAGTAATTTCCTGTAACAATAACAACGATCCGTCACGGGTCGATTTGGCTCGCGGGAGGTTTATCTAGTAGGAAACATTTTTTTTGTTTTTTGCTCCCTCATCCAGCCCACAACGCGGTCATTGAACGATTTCCGGCGGTTCCTCTTAATTCCTGCCTAATGTCTCTATCACCTTCATCATCATCCCCATCAAGCGCTCGGTAGTTAGCTAATGCGTACCGCGCATCGTTTGCGTTTTGAGCGATTACGAGGCCGCCGGTTCACCGGTATGGTTCTCACCGCTGGCCCGATCGTGGCCTGTGTTTACGCGTGTTATCCGCTCCCGAATGGACGACCGCACCTCCCCCTCTCCCCACACACACACACACACACACACACAGCTCCCTTTATTGACGTAAGTCGTCTTTGCGCTTCATCGCGCGGGTTGTGCTGCTCGTAAAAAAAAAAACGACCGGGCGGGAAAGAACGTAATGTTTGGCCAGTTTTAGTGAGTCCGCGGACACCGCAGTCGCAGTCGCGTTCCGTCCCATTCGCGCCCGTCCATTCCCTTCACAACTGGACAAACGTAATGCTGAGACATTAAACAGCGCACCCACCCGTCTGCATGCGTCCGAGGCGCAATGCGCATACGTTCCTTCACCCTCGCCGCACGTGCGTGCGTTGAGAAGGTGTTTACGAGCAGGCGTATGGAGCTGACGTGAGTAAAAGACCGAAAGGAAAAAAACACACACACACGACGACGAAAGACGACTCTCGAAATGCTCAGTATACTTGCGCCCGCCCGACCCCTAATTGACATGCACTGGCGTGTGTTAGTCTAGCGGGTTTACGAGAGAAGTTGCCCATTTTACGATTAATAAATCAGCCGATAAGCCGACGGTGTGGACGAATGGTATTTCCTGTGGAATTATTCATAACCGCTGGCGAGAGGCACGCTACTGCGGAGGTAGCCGTCGGTTTTCCATACCGGTATGGCGGAAGAAAATTGACCACTGATCCGAAATGGTGTGCCCCACTCCATACAGAAGGCTTGTGACGCGTAACTCATCGAACGCGATCGACCACTCTCTATCATAATTATCTTTTTTTTTTATCGCTACCTCCGGCTCGGCGCTTCCTTAGGGGTTCATTTAGGCTTGATGCTATAATGACACCGGTCAGGAGAGCCAATCAACTAATTATCATCTGAAAGGATTCTATCATTTTCCCTCGGTAACGCAGCCCGAACTCATTAGAGGGCGGTATCTATCTGGTGAAGAAAACTTGTTTTCAGTATGGAGCGAACGAACGCAACAAAAACTTCGAACATGTTTCTCCAAACCGATAAAACATCGATGCTGCACGCAGCGCGGTTGTAGGATGGAGAAAAAAATCCACATAAAAATCGGTGCACCTCGGCGAGCCGACGATAAATAACCTCTCGCGCTGCGCGCGGTAGATGAATCCATCCGTGGCGAAGGAATACAGTCCAATTTATAGAACTTTCTTGATTATCAGCCTAAGGGGGAGCGCGGCCCGGCCCTTACCTGCTGCTACAACCGCTCCGGTACGGGTTTCCTTAATTATAACGGACCCCGGGAGTCAACAAGCGAATCAACAACCGGAACAACACGTGAAGAAAGCGAACGTCGTGCATGCAACGTACCGAAACACCATGTACGACAATGTTGGCGCACGCTGCAAAACCCAGCGCCCATTGCAACACGCGACGCCGGCTCGCAGGATTACGGGAATTCTAGAGTTTCCAATAAATTTTCCGACCAAATTGAGTTGTACGGTAATTACGAAAGCCATTAGCGGAACCGATGATGTTCCGGAGCTTTGCTAGACGCAGACGCCTTCTGCTTGCTCGTCGGGACCAAATCGAATCATATCTTTCGCTGGGTTTTTGTCGCTGCTAGTTGCTAGTAGGTAGTTTCAGTTTCAGTTTCCGGGCCTAGTTCGATTACCGGCGAGCCTGCAGCGCCCGTGCCGTTCCGAAATTCTTCCTCTTTTCGTGCAAAACACAACCACGATGCGATGGATTCGTAGTGTCTCGCGATTCCGAAACACAATCCCGCCGCCCCGTGTGTCGATGGTAATTTATGGGACTTTCGGGGCAGGCAAACTTTGTTGTGCGCCTCTTTCGCAACAGTTTCTAATTTACGAAACGGGTCTCGCTGCTTGATGGATGAAAGGTTCTTTCATCGATAAATGGTGGTACGTGCAAAGTTTTAATGTGCGATTTTTTTCCCCCCGTGTTTTACAGTACCCCTCCGCCTTTGTGCTTGCGTAAAGATCCAATTCGTCCAGCAGAAGGAGGTGGATCCAATAGAATCTATCAAAACCTCCTGCTGGCATCTATCTTCCAAAAGGGGCAATCTTTTATTCTCTTATCGCGTACCGTCAATCTTGAAACAGTCCATTTTCAAAAAGGCTTCTTTGCGATAACCTTTTTTTCAAATTCTTCATTCGTTTTCCCCGTTCTTTCAATTTTTCTTCCCATTTTTCTTTGATCTCGCTGGATTTTCGAACACACCCTTGCCTTCGCTGGGAATGTTTTCACTTGACGCTGCTGTAAATCTTTGTGTCGTAGCTTAAGTTTGATGATGTTGTCGACTGGTCGCTGCTAGTCCAAGGGCGCAAGCACTCACTTCGAAAGGCGATCGAAAACGGCCCTACTAGCCATAGCAACGCAAAACCAATTATCAAGCCGATATAACGTAATCGAATGTTTTAATGGACTGTTTGTGTAGCTGCGTTTACATGCTTGAACAATTGCTGAATTTCCCAAATTCACCCTCGCAGTTGGAATTTTCGTTTCCATGATCCAATGATCTTCACCCACCGATGCAGCAGAGAAGTCTTTTGCACCATCAAAACTGTTATCTTTCAATTATTTGACGTCTCGGTTGCTTGGGAATCTCCCTCCTACTTCTGCACTGCGAAAGCAGCACAAGAAGTTGGAAATGCTCAAAATTGTTATACCATAACAATCTCGACGTTGTTGAAACCTAATCTTGCGGTCTGGTTGAATCTAACTGCGAGAGTTATTATCTACAAGACTGAACTGACAAAAACAAACCCCCCCTGCTTAGCCGTCGACGTATGAGAATACCCCCGGAGCCCACGGTCCGTAGCCGTGTGTTCCGAAACGCCTATTTTCTTAGAGCATACGGTGAAGATTTATTATAAGTCTGCCGGCTACTACGAGCGTCCCATCGCAGACAGTTACGAAAATAAACAAAACTTCACACAAGAACTTTGGCTTCGGTCTTCACGGACGCCAGTTAGACAAGGCATCCCGATCGGTCGGCGAAGGAGCCGTAGAGGAAAGGAACGATGCGTGTTGAATTTGCATTGAGCCATCGGTCAGCAAGCGGTCGGATCGGTTGATAAGGGTCCACCTTGAGCACACCGGAGCTATCTTGGAAGAAAGATGGGCCTTGAGAAATGTGTGCGTGTCACATGGCTTCATCAGGCCGCCCGCTTCCTCCGCACCTCCACGGGCAAGCAAAGCAGAAGCTTGTTCCTTTATCTGAAAACTAAAAATTTTATTGTTCTTGCTCGTTCAGCTCGCCGCTTGCTCGATCCCGATGAGCTCAGCTCGGTTCGGCTTGCTGCTTCAACCGACGGTTTCTGCTTTGGGCCGACGGTTTCTCAAGATAAACAAAACTTCCGGGAGCTAAGATAAATTTTGGTGGGGATGGAGGTGCCGGATAAATCTATCGGTGTACAAGAAATTCTCAGAAGATATCCCACCGCGTTCGGTGGAGTCGTAAAGCGGCGGCACCTCATCGTATCGTATCCACCAGGCGATGGCTCCTTCTAACCCGCCCTGTATTTTCGTCATCGTCGCCATCATCATCATCGCTCGGTGCCCGGTTTCCTTCGAACGTTTCATGATAGTATCATTTTCAATTTTACCTCACCCGGAACTGCCGCTGGTCGAGCGGTGGATGGGGACGAGAATGAAGTGCAGGTCATGCCCGCACCGTACACAACCAGCACAGATAGTGGGGACAGGAATTTGTCCACCCTGGCCATGTCATGTCACGGGGAAAAACCTTTTCATGTCCTGCTATTATGAGCTTCGGCTGCAAAGTACACGCGTCTAGTGTGCAAGACTTTGTTTCGTTGCGGCGAACGCAACGGCGGCTAAACCCAAGACGACACCTTTCGCTTCGTTTTGAAAGGCTTTCGGACCTGTCACGGTCGATCCGTCCGGTGCTCCGGTGTCTTCGTCAATTTTCATCGGCGTCCTTTAGCTGCTCACCACCGGCGACACCGGACGCATAAGAATAGCACATTCTTCGCATTTCCTGTCAGGCTTTGCGATGGAAAAGAATTTCGCCTGGACGGTCGTCTTTGTCGGGACCGCCGGTGAGTGTAATATCGTTCGTTCGTCCCGTTGCTGTCGCTTTCGGGCAGGAATGTGGAGTGGAAATATTGATAATCTAAGGATGGACGTTCCAGCCCGTCAGGGGTCATGTGTTTTAAACGAATTTTGAAAACTGCCTCTAACAATCACCCCCAACGCGTAGTTTCTTTCTTCACGGAATGCATCGTCGCGAGTTTGCAAGAGTATCGCCTTCACCAATAAGATCGAGAATTATTTCTGCCACTTGCGATTGTGTAACCTACCGTCGGCTGACAAAACCTGTTTCGCCCGTGTAGAGCGCCATAATACAATAATCATTCAAACGGAAAATCAGATCACCCTACCGCCTACTACCTACCCCGAAGCAGCCAAGTTCAGTTCGAACACCCACATTCTGCATTCTTGTCCGGCCGTTGTGCGCTTTGTAGTGCGCACCGAACTGCGAGCTGGTTCTAAACTTACGATCGTAAATGAGATTTTCTCGGTTCCGGTTTTTGTTCAATTGAACAGGGAACGAGAGCAGACAAAAAAAAAAGACCAGCAGCTCACCCACAGCAACCGATGCCCCGGTGGTCTCCTGGTTTCCTGTCAAACGCAATCGGGGGATTTATTGGTTTACTTTGGTCGACATGCGACAACCCCCGATTGCGCGCGGTGTAAGGCGGAACGGTCCTAACCACCAGCGGGCTTCTCCCGGGCGCACATGTTGTAGCCAGCCTCCAGCCGGAAGATTAATGAAAGGCCGAACCAAACCGGCCAAACCCGCAAAAGTTTGCCGTACTGCCAGCGAAGTTTTGTGTACTGCAGCGACGCTCAAACCTTCTGGGAAAACTTTGCGACACCGGAGCGACCACGTCGGAGCGCGGGCAGCTTTTTGGGGAATGGGGAGCCAACAACAGCATCAACAAAAAAACTAGCTGTACTACCAACAGTAACAGCGCGGCACCCAGAATGCTAATCGAAAATTTTGACCAAAAACATCCTCCCGATATCTTCCCCCGCGCTCCTCTCCGCAGTACCATGCAGCGTCACAAATAGTACTTGTGCTGCCGAAGTTACTCAACAACACCCACCGGGAGTGCTACTCCGTGACGTGCTTTGCCTTTTGCATACTTGTCCTCCCCCTGTTTTTGCAGGCGAGCCTTAGTTCTTTGCCTAAAACGATACATGTGTCGGAACACTGGCAACCATTCGGGGACCGTAAATCACCTCCGATCCAATAGTGGAGCACAAACTTCAACTGCCGTGGCGCTCCGTCTCAGACTGGTTCTCAGAGCTACACAAAGCCCCGTAACTGTGGAGGGCGCGCTTAATCTATGGACCCTTCGCCCCCTTCCCATCCCTACGTCACTCGATTGCCAACCCTTTCTCCGACCTGCAGTATCCGTTGCGGCAGTTCTCGCAATTCGCAATAGCTGTTTGCAGCTCGTTATAAATTATCAGTACACATCGCGAGCCTTGGAACCGAACACGAAGTTCGAACGTGGATACGGGAATCGATGCAGCGAGCTCCGTGCGCAACCGTTTAGTGGGCTTATTTACGACGCGTTTGCCGCAGATTTTCATACATGCGCGTTTTCAACTGCGAGCCAAAGGAGCTTCAAGTTAACCGAAGCACCGGTACCGGTTGTTGTTGTTTATGGCTGATTGTTGTCTTATTGTGTAGGTCGTTATGTTATTTTTTCTCTTTCTTCAAACTCTAGAATTAACATTTCATACTCGGACCGAGTTTCTTCTATCTCGAAACTCGAGACGGAAGAAGCATTCAGCAGAAGGATTTTATTATATTTGTCTCCACCGTCGCATAAACGAATCCGGGAGGTGCAGAAATCCCTCCAATCGTGCTCAAATCCAAAACCTAGCACAATGAATATAGTAATATCCTTCCAATGTGGCGGGTTGTAGCTGTCGTACAAGGTCTATGCTAGTTTTGCTTCGAGTGCCCCATAAAATCCAATCATTAGACGGTTGAGAGCGTTTTTTTTTTTCGTTTAAAAGAAATAAAAAAACAGCACCTCCTCCTCATCTTCTAGTCGTTTACATCAGAAGCCAGCAGGACAGCGGGGACGGAATGAAATTTCGCTCGTTTCGCCGTAAGTGTCCTTTTAAAAGCCCGTTCCGTTCGGTCCAAAGTCACTGTCCGTTTCGCAAAGTTCGTGGCTCGCGGGAAAGAATGGCTCTGCTGCTGCTGCTGCTGCTGCTGCTTCGACCTAAAGCCCGAAAGCCCTACTTGAGCCCTGTGCTGCCTCCCGATGCGACGGTCCGGATCCGAACGGTGCTTTCGTCTTATCTCCATCTCCATTCCGGTGGTTCGTTCGGCACTTTTTTTAGTGCCTCATCCGAGTCCCGCGGGCTTCTTTGGTACGGGTCTTTCGTTCGTTTATTGTATGCCTATGTGCGTCCTTTCGCACGACCCAGCAACACTGCCGGCGGTAAGGTTCGGGGCTGGGCAGGAGTGTGCAGTCCGTGACATGCATTCATAGTCCGCCCTGGCCTTCGGATTTTTCAGCAAATCCCTTCCCATCCGAACCGGGCTGCTTTGCAGGGACCGAGCCGAGATCCCTTCGCGGGATTGTGTTTAGTCTGCGTTGGAATTGGGAATTTTCTTTTCCCGTTTCCACGCTGCTTCGCTAGCTTTTCAATTTCGAAGGTGCTTACGTGTGGGATAGCGCGCGCTTCTTACCGGCTGGCGACCCATTTGGTTCTCTTCCAAGCTCCCCATTGCTCAGCACAATTTGCCAGGGTTGAGGTGGTTTGTTGTTATGGCTGAGTTGCGAAAAGTTATCTAATTTAAATGGTTATTGAAACAGAGCAGTGCTTGTGTAATAATATGATTTGTTACATTCTTCACTCAGAGAAAATCGTTTCCATCCCGCTCTCATCAAGCTCATCCCACCCGTTTTGCTTCTTCTATTTACAGTAACCGAATCGCTGTTTGCTGCCGGAGGATATAATACGCCACCCGCCAGCTCACCCTTTCTTCCCTGTTCGCCACTGGAGCTAGTGGCTAAAAATTTTCACAGCGCCGGAGCCGCTCTATCATTCAGTCAGGTGAGTTGTAGTCGTTTGCCTTCTGTTAAGTAATAGTTATCCGCTTTGTGTTTATTATACAAACAAATTTCATCCGTTGCAAGCATAATTCAATTCTTGCTGTTATTGTTCAGTACCTCTTCAGTAATGGATAAAAAAAAATGCTAATACTGTTTGTTCCCCAGCGGGGAGAGTTCAATTTGACAGAACTTTGGAGGTAATCTTCAGTAAATGCATACAAAAAAAACTATATCCCAAACTTTTTCGGGTATCCCGTCGAGGTTCGCACGTCAATCATGGCTTTTCATTCGCACGCGCTCGGGCCCCATGTTCCATACTTGGTCAAGCGAACTCCCCTCCCCCTGGGTCGCCTCGCGAAGATCGATGGTGTTCGTTTGTTTAAGAACCCTGCTGGCGTGACGATTTTGTATTTCCTTCCTGCCTTTCCGTGGCCAACTCGCCGTACACTGTTAGGTTGCTTTTTTTTCTTGTTTCCTCTTTTTACCCCCTTGCGCATGTCACTCGCACCCAACACCTTCCTCCTCCAGCCCGTTTGCTCCAACCAGCGACCGCCAGCAACCAGCAAGAAAAGGAAAAGTGTCATTAATCAAAGCCGGCTTGCCTGCCACGGTTTCGATCACGTTTGGACAGACCCTCGACGCGGTGTCGAAGCGGAACGCACACATTGTTCGATGCTTCCGCGGCGGTGGCGACGGCAACGGCAACGGCAACGGCGTCCCAAACCAGCCCAGTGCGTTCGCGCACCGCGTACCCCGACGGCAACATTATTGATGAGCTGTGGAAGGAACCGGTCGCTTCCTTGTTCTCATGTGTGCGAAGAAAAGTGCCATGTTTGTTACGGCTTATTTGACTACTCGCTGGGAGCGGCAGTAAAGTACGGCCAAAACGGGGTGCTTTCTATGCGATCAAAGAATTCTAACGGGCGCGTACAGGGACTCCTACTTCCAACGCTTATCTATCCGTGGCTTTGCTGACACAATATTTACACCTCCGTGTTACACTCGGCGCGGTGTTGAAATTATATATCCCTTTTTTTGAAAGCCTAATTGATCGAATTGTTTTTTTTTTCTCGTTTCGCAGGCCAATAGCAGCATCTTCGTGCAGTCACAAACCGATTTCATCAATGGCACAACAGCGGTCGCGAAGAAAACCGAAACGTGCATCGGACGGTGGGAGCATGGCACCATAGAACCGTTGCAAATTCAGGTGAGTTAAGGCGTTTCTGACGAATATTTGCTTCTTTATAAAAACTGTTCCGCTTACGAATTTTGTTTATTGTGCATGAGTTATGTTTAGAGCCACATTTATCTATTTCTCATGTAAAAATATGCTTCCTTTTATGAAAATAGTGTCTCTGCTTATCTAAACATAGTTCAAATAGTTATAAAAATTATTGTTTCATTTCCATACATTTAAATAGACGATTTGTTGAAGGAACCGAAGTAATAACTCCTTAAAATTAATCAACTCAACATTGAATCACTTATTTGAAGTGAATCACTTAAATTCTGATTTACTATCTCACAAGTTGAGTTGAGTCCAGCGCGATACAATAGATTTATTTCAAATTTCTCTCTCGATTTTTATTTAAAAATATTTTTATTTTAGACTCTAATATTCCATATGAGGGACCGGGAATAAATTTATTTGGTAATTGTCTAGAAGTTTACTAATTCTTAAAGTGTACATAAATTATTGTAGTACGTTAAAAGAACGAAAGTAATAATTGTTTGAATGTTCGAAAAGAGATAGTGCACATTGGAACTCATGTAATTCCGAACCATTCGTTCAGAATTCATATCCCATTTACTTTGGAATTGATATTTTAGCTAAAATATGCCAGATCCAGTCGCTATTGGAAGTGGATAGTTTAAACTGGGTATTATTATTCAATTTTCTTTACCAACGTATTAGCCCATACGGAGTTCCAGTTCCGTTACTATCAGTATTCCGAACATGTGCTTACTTTCGTCGACGAAAATCCATTGGATATATTAATCATACCGCAGTTGCGTTTCATTTATCATCAACCCCGTTCTGCACCCCATTCATGGCATTTGGTTCAAAAAAATTGCGCCAGCATATACCTTTCTACAATTAATCTTCATGCTTTCGTGTTGTGTGCGCATCCCAACGACAACAAAAACGACAAAATCAAGCATATTTTCATCAACTCATATTGCATTCAATCCATGATATGAGTCATTGGCACTCACAAATTGCAACAAGATCGGAAAACGCTTTTAACTCGTTCTTCACTTTCTGTCGCAACCGTTTTATTTCCTTCCACTTTTGCGTGTGTTTGTGTTTGCGTTGTTCTTGTTTGTTTTTCGTGTTCTTAAATCGCTTTAGAATCTTCCGATTCATCCCACGATTGGTTGCGAGGAGCAAGCGTGGATAGCAAAATTTAAAACAAACCTTTTTAATGACGTTCGTTGTTGTCATGATACGTGTGTTTGCACTTGTGTTGTTCTCGATGCAGGTACCGCCAAACGCATTTCTGCCAACGGCAGCGAACACTGGTAGCTTCGCACTCAACTCTCCCGAGAGCGCCGTCTCCGGTGATCCGTTTCTGGCCGTAGCTGACGGCCTCGCGCGGGACAATCAGCCCCCGGCCTACTACCGCCCGTTCAAAACGGACGTAAACGGTAACCACGAATCGTACTACTATCAGCAGCATTTGCTGACGGCGGCGGCGCTAGGTGCGGGCGGTGATAAGGGTAGGCCGCACGCCGAATCACCACCGCACACCGCCGTTTCGTCCAGCTTTGATCGCTTCGATTCGACGGCACTGCTGAGCCCGACCTCACCGGCAACCTCTCCCCCATCCGACTACGGCAAGCTCAAGCGTAAGCTGCTGCACTCGATCCTCCTGCAGGAGCAACTGGCGTTGTCGTCATCATCAGGGTCATCGCCTCCGCAGCAAACGTCGCACGCCCCACGGCAACCGTCGGCCACCGGTCCGGCCGATTCACGGCATCTCGAAGCGACACCAGCCCCACCGGAGCTGACAACCGGACCGACGACAAGAACGTCGCCATCATCTGCTCAACAGGCACGTGACACGGTCGCACCGGTCGCACCCGCCACTAGTGAAGCCGTCAATCATAGGCCCCGGCGCCGTTGGGCCGCACTACACTCGGCACACGCCAAAGCGAACGCCACCGCGAACGCCACTGCGAACGCCGCCGCGAACGGCGCCGCGTCAAACGACGGACCGCCACCGTCCGTGACGCCGGTTGGTGACCGTTGCCGGCCCAAATCACCACTCCCGGCCCAGCAAGCTCAGCAGTCCAGCGCGTTCCGGGCGGCTGAGCAGCGGCTTCCCAAGAAGCGACGCTTGTTAAGAGTCGATCGGACCGAGGAACCTGCCACCGACGGCAGCCGTGACACGGACGTCAAGACCGTTGTTCACGTAAGTGTTATCAACAGCCCCCCGCTTTTGCCATGGGCATTTCAATGGGGGAAAAAAAAACATCTGCACGACCGTCCCAAACACCAAAAGACTCGGCTTTTCCGATAACGTAAATCTGATTTAAGTTAACGCACATTTTTTGAGAAATTTCCCCAAGTCATCGCCTTTGGAAAGCCTCCCTCAAGCGGCTCTTATTACGATAAAGGAAATCGGTGGCGAAACCGAATCTGACACTCTTCTGTGTTTGGGGGCCACTTACATTAAGCAAACGTACCATAAACCAGGAATAATTTCTTTTTTAGCCCAACCACAAAAACTAATGCAAATCAGCAAGGACAGAAATTCCTCCATTACCGGCCTAACCTGATCAGATGTAATTAAGCTTCTGTTCTGTTTGTCGTCGGTTCGTGGTGCATCGTTTGTTTGTTTAAATGTATGCGTGTCATGGCGTGTTGTTGTTTTCTGCATCTTTCGCTGCCCATTGCACCAAAATCGAACAAAGCCAGCTTCCCACTAAAAAAAAAAAACCTTCCGCCACCCGAGTTCCGAAAGGGAAAATATTCCACCCCCGGCCCAGTCTCCGATCCCGTGCGGGGATTTTCCATTTCTCGCTCTCGTTAAGGAATTGTGTCGGAGACGGAGGAACGTTTGTGGTTTTTGTGAGTGTGTTGTTTAATTTATTAGTGCAACGTTTTGTCGCTTCCCCATTACGGGTGGCTATATCCATCCAACAGCATTCCAAACGGGTGCATTTTTTTGGTTTGCTTCTTTTCTTCCTACCCTCCCTACCCACAATTATAAATTCACAACCGGAGGTTGAAATCTTAGGCCCTGTCTTGTGCCGAGTGAAGCCAAATGTCGCTGCTGGATGCGCGCAGAATGGTTGCTAACGGAGAAAAACATGCATATGTCATTGCAGTTGCGCGGCCCGGTGTGAGCTATTGTGCAGTGAGTGCTGCCAGGAAAACAGCAGCAAACACACACACACGCACATGTACATAAACAGTCTGTAGTCATCTTAGCCGAGTGGGCTGAGTGGGTAAGGTAATGGCAATGGTTTCAGGGAATCGCAAATTAATTCCCCCATCGACTCATTACGTGTTCTCCCTCTGCCTTGTCACAATCGCCTTCGCCCTCTCTGAAGAGATGCATTTGCCAAGCATGCAACCGTGGCCGTCCGCGGCTGGAAGTGGGCATTTTATTCAATTTCACGAAACGCTACAGCCCGCTACAGTACAGCACGCTTTGCAAAAAAAAAACCCCAAGCTTCCTCAACGGGCCGATGCGATGTAACCATTTTCGTATTCGTATTCCACTCCATAGTTGTGGGTTTTATTGTGTTGTGTGCTTTGTGTGCATTTTATTGCACAGCTCCCCCGGCCTCCACCGACAGCGGCCTCACCATCTTCAGGTGGTGCGCACATTTCGCGAACCTCTCCCTCCTTGTGGTGGGCTGTTAATTTTTTAATTGCGTTCTTCGAATAGCTCACAGCCCCTTCTGTGAGTCACATGCTTCGCTTCGTAATGGTCGTCCGGGGGATGATGCAGCAGCCACCAGCTCAGCCCTGCTCTGCTGCGGCCTGCGAATTCGAAATTATGAACCGGGCGCTGTAGTTTCGTTGACAGCTGGTCGCGGAACACTGACCCGGCCGCTCGGACAAGCAAACACCTGTAATCTTACATCTTCCGCTGCGCACTCGTTACTCCATCTTCTCGCCGTGTCGTGTGCAGCCGAATCTCACGGTCGGTGACATGGTGGAACCTCCTCACCGCAATGATGATAGTGCACTTTAAAATGCATGACGGATTAATGCAATCTTGACGGCACTCCGATCGGCGCACGGCGTGTCAATGCCGACGGGCGTGAGATAAAGATTTAGTTTTTTTTTTCTTCGCACCCAAGCACATTTTATTTGTAGCATGTAAAAATAATTTATCCGAGCGCCACGGTGTGGTGTGTAAAAATGTAAAGTTAGCTTTATCTCCGACAATCAAACCCAATCTGCCAAGATCACATTCAGCAGATCTCTCTATATCTATCCCTCTCATTGTCCCTCTTTCTCTCCATACTTTATAACATTTCCTGTTGAATATGTACCGACTATCTATCAAATAAATCCTCCGCCCTTTCTGTTTTGGTAATGGCTGTGTTGCCTTTTATTATCACCCATTTTTATGGCTTACTGGTATCTTATTTTTTTTTTTTTGCTGTTAACATTCCATTTCCCTTCGCCAAAGGTAAACTTACGCTTCGGTGTAGGGTCCCCTCCGGTCAACGGTGTGTCCGTCCGTCCGGTACGGTGATTTTTTGATTAATTATTTATAAGCCATTGCTCTTCACAGCACCAAAAAAAAAAGGCGCACTGACGGTCGTCCGCCGGTTGGAGAGCGGAAAGAAAGTTCAATCCATCCATTGTTCATGACCCACGCGCCCACACCCACCCACCTCGTATCGGTGCGGTCACCATTGTGTAGAAAGCTTGTTTTGCATTAACCATTACCAAATGGTTTTTTGTTTATTGTTATCCGGTGTGGGGCCGGGGTCGAAAGTGATTTTGATCGACGGAACGGAACCGATCAGCACAGTAAAGAGACGTACGACGGGCGGAATCTACCTGTGCCATGAGAGTCTTTCTTTTTAAAGAACGACACATAGTATTGAAAAACCGAATGCAACTAGATTTGAATACGTTACTGAAGCATTCTACGTATAAACATAAAACGTCATGTTTACAATAAAAATGTCCAGTGTTGAAGCAGAGAAAATTAAAACAAAATTATCCATCTCGCAAACAACGTGCAGTTTACTTTCCTAGCAAACAAGCATTATTTTACGTTTTTTGGTTTACAATGCTCGATTATTAGGTATATCTGTTGAAAAACTTAAACACACTCGTTAACACGATCGTAAAATAGTGCTTTCGCTACAATTGACAGTAAATTTCAGCTAGACGTAATTAAAAATATTTATATGTTCCCTTCCATGAACGTGTTTGTAATCTTCAAAAGTAAAAAATATAATTTCGTTTCATGTTATACCAAAAAGCTTAACTTTTTTAAAGTTTAGTTATTTTATTTCGTTTTGTGAATCACCAACTTTATTGGCCATAAGACCGTGGGATCAGATCTTGCATTTACAAGACTCTTCCTATCTCTTCACAAGAAATTTAACTCACTTTAAGTTGGCAAAATTGTTAAGTGAAAATTAAATGTCATACGTTACAGTTTACTGAAAATAACGCACAAAACACATAGAAATCTGCTATACCTGGTTTGGGTTGGCTCGTCGATGAAAGCACTATAAATATCCTATTTTTCTGCAAGTTAAATAAATTTTCAAACAAATGTGTGTGTTCGCAAAATGGTGCTTACTAAGTACGACTGTTCTTCTCCCGATTGCAGATCAAACGTGAACCGTGCCAGGTGTCGGAAGTCACCACCTCGAACAGCTTCGAAGCGACAACCACCAACCGGACGGCCCTGAATGCCATCATAAAGATCGAAGCATCCTCACCGAAGGCGCTAACGGCCACCGGCAACAGTACCGGTGGCACCGGCGGTGCCACCAACTACTCGGCCCGAGGCAACCTCCTCGCCACCAGCCATAGCGCCAGCGCCATCATCAGCAACGTTAGTGTGGGTGGCAGCAACGGCAGCTGTGGTACCGTCGGTTCCAATCACGGCGGTGCCAACGCCGGCTCGGGTACCGTCGCCGGCACGATGGAACAACTCGGGCTAGCGTCGGCTACCAACAGTAATCAACATTCTGCCGCAGCATCAGCGACCACCGCTTCCGCCACCCCGATCCCGGTCGGCATTGCGGTCGCCCGCCAACGGCTGCAGGAAAGTTCGGCCACACCGGCCTCACCCCAGCTGCACCCAACCAAAGAGCTGAATCGGTTCGGCTTAGGGCTGGCGGCAGCCGCGGCCACCGCAGCCGCCGCCGCCGCTGCAAATGGTGGCTCGCTGAACGGCGGTACCGCCAGCACAACGACGGATTTGGGTAAGTGTCGCAATCCATCTTGGTACCGGAGGAAGGAAGAAAAATGATTTTCTTTACAACGAAAAAAACAGGAAAAATAAAATCGATTCGTTCCATTAATATATTCCCACGCCGAGCAAAAAAAAACATAAATAAATACACACAGCACGCTCTGTCGCCTAAAGAGGCAAGACGTATTCTTAACGGCAACATAATCCTCATTATCGATCAATCATTCATCGAATTGTTTTCGTTTCGTTTGTTTCTCCTCTCCCCATGCTCGCTCTCTCCACGCGTCCGTCGGCGGTGATTATGATGTGCATTCGGTCTCGTGGGGCTCTCTCTTCCATTCATATGCATCGCACGGACACCGATTCATCAAATCCGAACGCAATTCATCGCGCCTGCTCCCTCCCCTGCACCGCACGCTCCAAACCTCCACGCAACGGTGACACGCGATCGTCGGTGTCGGTTCAGGCTGCGCAACGCCCGGTCTCGGTCAGAACATGTTTTTCACCGGCACCAACTCCACCATGATTCCGCTGACGCCCGATGCAGTCGCGATGGGCGTAACCAATGCGGCGGTACAGAACGCCGTCCGCACACCCCCCGCTCTCTGGCAGTATCCTGGTGAGTAAAGTTCTCGGGTTTTTCTGCGTATTGAAAGTGCATCCAGGAGCGATTTTGCTGATCGCGGACCGGTCCATCTTCAACCCCAAGGACTGGTGTGTGATCGTGGGCAAAGGGGGAAGAAATAGAAGGGTGTGTTGACTGCGGCCTGGCGTTTGGGGATTGGGATTTCATTGCTCCGCCCACTTGGGGTGCGGGCCAATCGGTGTACAGCGCGTGACGTGCGATCGCGTACGATCGCGCGGATGACCATCGTTTCAAAAATAGGAATGCTGTCTTTGGTTTTTGTACTTCACGCAACTGAACGTAGAAAAATGATCGATTGCTTTCCGTTTTCTCACGAATTTTTGAAGGTGGTCCCCAGTCATTATATTCTACATGGGGAATTTAGCAGGACCTGGTTCCGTCGCACATCTGTAAAGTGCTATTATAAAAATCACATGGCAATAAAAATTATTTAAGAATTATTTTCAAATTTTATTTGTTTTCCGGATCCCACCCCGTCTCCCGGTGAACGGTGAATGAATTATTCGCACCTTTTGCACAATTTGCATCACAACAAACTGCGCCGCGCGTGTGTTGCAATTGGACACGCGATTACCAGCCAGGGGCCATAAAAATGCAGCCCAGCGTGCGGACAATAAAATTGTAATTAAATCCTCGATTCCAACCCCCGCCGGTTGCGTACAGTCGCTTTCCGGCGGTTGCGAGAGAAGGCGTTTTCATGAATATGTATGCACCGTTTGATGGACGGTACGGCGTTCGAGTGGGAATGTAGGTTATGGATCTTGCTTTGTGTTGCATTAAGATTTTCAGTTTTTTGTCCCGTCTTGCTTCACTCTCTAAGAATTTCATTACCGCCTGCTGTTGTGATGTGATGCATTTGTGATGCAGCGTCATCGCATTCTGCTGGCGCAATCATTCAATTAGCATGTGAGTGTGATTTTTTTTTCTACAAAGTGCAAAAATAGAACTAGAATGGTCGAAAAAGTGTTCGTTCGCACGAAACGGCACAAAAAAAAACCAAGAGCGTTGTCCCGCTTTCGGTTCGTTCGCGTAAAAAAAATAGTTCTGCGTATTCTCGGGTCTCCTTCCAACCCACACCCACACAACCGGTTCGAGTTCGGGTTCCCGGGTCCCGGGTGCCGCAGATTCCAGCCTCTTGCCGTTGCCAATCTACATGACATTAACATATATTTAACACAACATTTAATCTCAAGGCGGCAATTAATTACATTATCGGACGCTCGTCGGCGCTTAGCTGCCGTTACTGCTGCCGCCGTTGAGTGTTAGCCGTCGAACCGTCGTCGGCTTTGATGTTTGTTCTTCCCCTCGACATCATCATCGTCGTTTGTGCGTGTGGTGCGGTCAGTTGCGACCAAATGGTGATACCCGCGACTCACCACGGTCACCGCGAACTCCCAGCAGCAGCGGTTCGTTCGGTTCGGTTCGAGTCCGGTTGTAGTTGATGGTGTTACTGCTTCAATTCAATGACGCCATCCATTCGTCAAGTCGGAAGTCGATCGAGCTGGAGCGTGACACTGCAATGTGTCGGAAAAGAGAGAAATAAACACAAAAACGGACATGTGGCTCAACCAGCACACGAGCTGGTTGATGTCGCTTTGGCCATTCAAATCCTGCCGGTATTATTATTTCATTAAGAAAATTGTACACGCATCTCATTCGAGTATCTTTTAATTCATAAGCTGGTGCTTGAGAACCAGCATAAAAATAATGCGCATCATAAGGTTTTCATCCCTGTTTTGTTTTAGCTATAAGTAAAGCGTTACGCTAATTTAAAACAAATTCAAATGCCTTCTCATTAGCAAGAACACAGCCAGTCGCAAAATTCCGTACATCTTATCACTGCAGTTAGATCACTTTAAATGTTTTGCTTAACTTATGACGATTTTACCATACTGAACTATCTTATATGTTATATGTCTCAAATTTCTATGTTGTATTTGATAATTTAAATGGTGTTAAATGGCAAATTGAACACATGAAAAAAAATTGTTTAAAAAATTCTTGTTATATGTTTGACATACTTCAGAAAAGGTTCCCCATTTTGCACATTATTAATTTACAAAAAAATATAAAAGCAGATGTCAACATGCGTTGCGCACACTTCTGACGGATTCTTAGTTTTGCAAAAATTTGTTATCGTAAGTTTTTCTGTAATATATTTCAGTGTTTTATAATGTTTATTATTTAACATCCCAAGCAAACAAACAATTGCTGCTCTTGGAATGGTACCCATGTTGCGCATGCTATGGGAATGCCTTTCTCAAAGCTCTTCACCGTTGCGTGAAACGTTGCTATTCAGAAGACGCCTTTGATATGGTTGCTGCCCTGACAACGGCAGCAGCTCCAGCAGGACTACATGTGCAACAAAAGAAACGCTTGGCGACAGTAAACACCGTCCTGCGGATTTGCTCACATTTTGCAGTTTACGTGTTGCTGGAAGAATGAAGCCACACAACCACATATACTTCAGACTTATGCTGCGGACAATTATACATCGCTGAAGCGTTATTTCTGGCAAAGTTGTTTATTTGACTGCCCAGAGAAACTCGTAATTGAATCGTTCCGAATGGCTCGAAATCTAACAATTGTCCGAACCCATACAGCTGATGCTGCTGCCAGTTCGGTTTTTGTCACGGGCACGCCAAACCCAACTGACTCCGTTCCCAAACACCGAAAGACGGTGGGACAGAAGCATTCTCACCCCTCAAAATCCCTCCCGCTACTATTCGGCCCAAAACCACAGGATCGCGCCAGGATAATGATTCGCCGCGAGGGAGACGCCGGTGGCCGATTGATCGCTGATAAGAATTCCCCTTCGCCACGCATCGGTGAATGCTGTCGTGCGGCCGTCACCTGCGCCACACGCGCCACTGGGCGTTGAAATGGAACTGGATCTTCTCGTTTGCGAAGCCAGACAAGAGGGAGCGCAAGAGCGATAGTGAGGGGTATCGAAAAAAAAACAATATGCACCCAGTGAACGATACAAAGCTGTCACTCAGGGACGAGATTTCATTAATTTTCACCCATTTACCCTCTCGAGACCGAGGGTTTCTTTTACAATATGAACCAAAAAAAAAACGAAGGGGTTTCACCAAATCACTGCCCCACGGGTCTCGTGTATGTGTGTTTCAATTCGCTTCGCTCGCGAACAATTCGCGAGGGTTGTCTGCTGCTTCGATGCCTTCGATAACATGGCGAAAGGAGGGACGACCTCACGCCACTGCCGTGCCGTGCCAGTGCGTCCTCGTTTCCGCGCGAGCAGGCGGGGGTACAGCGGGTGGGTTTCGGTTCTTCGTTTCACATGCGTATCGAATTCTTTGATGCATGAGCAAGCGTCTCCCGCCGGGAACACGGCGTGAACCGGCCTGACCGGCCACAGTTTTGCCCGCGACAAAGCGAGCGAAAGAAGAGTGGAAGAGGGAGTAGGAGCGGGAAGAGTCGGTGCGTATCGAAGACAATTATCCACATCATAAATGTCACATTGATTTGTTTCGAACACCGCGCTCTCCACTTCCCCTTGTCGCCCGCTCGCTGACGATATGCGAAAATTACGCTGCACAAATGCGCCCGTCGTGTTACTTCATCAATCGTTCGTTAGTTAACGCCCCGATGTTGCCGTTGGCTATGCGTCGTTTTCAACAGCAAATCAACTTTAAATGTGTCACCGTAATGTGTTTGATTGCACGTTATTTTGATGGCTGGAGATGGTTTATAGCACACCTGGCGATTCGGCCCGCTGGATGAATGTGCTGTTTAAGCATTAAATAACAATCTTTCTATTCTAAACTGATCGTCGATGTGACATAAAAAAAAAACAACCAAAACACCCGAGTTTGCATTCCATCGCGCTAAACAAACACACCGTAACTCATCGAAACGTAATCCCTTTTAAATGGGTGCCCTGTGCCTGGTAATAAATTTTCGCGTCTCTATTAATCCCGGCAGTAATTGCACCGTAAGAAAAGTTGAGAGCTAGTTTCCCGCGGACAGTTTTAATGGATTCTGCCCTTCTTTGCGCACCGTCAAAACGGTCGCCATCGTGTCATCGACTATTTATCATCATATTCTCGAAACCACCATCCGGTAAAGCACACGGATAAAGTTTCATCAATATGCCATAAAACATTGATTAGCGAATCCAGTGCCAGGAAGCGAGCAACGTACGTTTGTTTTAAATTAGATTTTTGGCGTGGTCACCTCTCTCCAAACGGCTGCCGTTCATTTACGAAATAAAGACTTTTGCTCTCTTTCTCTCCGCCTCTCCTTGCCTTCCTCTCTCCCTTTTTATCTCGAGTATGGGACAATGAGTGTTTGATCTCGTGCCTCGCAGGACGACTTACTTAGCACACCGGGTTCACCGTCGACCGTGAGTGGTATAAAAGAGAAACAAAGCAAAATAGGCAAACAATTCGGTCCCCAATCCCAGTGCCGGGACTTACTGTCCGAATGAATTTTCCAACCCAAAACAACACACACACACATACACCGCCGCCCGGGCTCGGTGGCTATGAAAAGTGAAATCGGGCGAGA
The DNA here is from genome assembly GCA_000473445.2 of Anopheles farauti. Classification (NCBI taxonomy): domain Eukaryota; kingdom Metazoa; phylum Arthropoda; class Insecta; order Diptera; family Culicidae; genus Anopheles; species Anopheles farauti. The sequence continues at coordinate 17,231,718 of KI915040.1, read as the reverse complement.
GGACGCGTCGACAATTCCGAAAGCGACGGCAAATTAATCCTTTATTGGATTGTCCCTCCCGTTGTCGTGGAGATGTTTGTCGCTTAGGCATGCCGTACCGGGAGCAGCAGCGGCGGCAGGATCTAATAAAAACAAAGAAAAAACGTTCCGCTTTACAACAACGGCGAACCGAGAGAGAGCCCCGTCGTCGACTGTCGAAATTAGTCTATGGCGATGTGGTGATGGGAGTTGATGCAAATTGGCAAAACGGGTTACTACACGTGGTGGCACAACACACTGTCACGTTTCGGGAGAAAGTTGACCACTTGACCATCCCCGTTGGCTGATCCATTGGGCCACCGGACAGACACACGAAATATTGTTGCCAATGGTTTCGCCAATTAAAAAAATCCTCCATCGCTCCGTGCCCGACGTAGTGGACAAACTTTTTCACGAGCATCACGTTCTTGTTGTAGAAGATGTGCCAGAAGTTTTGGTTCACAAGTGCGGAACGAGTTATTGCTTGCCGATTTATTAAAATTAGTTTTTGCTTTTGCACAGGAATTTTCGATTCATTTACCATGAAACGTTTGAACAGGATAATTGTGCTCGAACACAATTATCTTGTATAGTATAGATACTTTTACTTTGGAGTTGCTTTTATGTGATTTAATAACAATTAAATTAGATGTAGAAATTTCAAATACCTCTACTAAGGTTAGTAATTAAACTAGTTTTTTGTTTTAAAAATTAGTATAATTCCTGTTACTAAAATTACGATACAACATCATTTAAATGAAGGTAGTTCATATAAGAGTTTGCCAAAAGCTATCAACAAAACCTCGCAGAGAATTCAGGCCTACCGATGTTATTTGTTATTTTTTAGTTCTACTCTACGTAAATCCAAACGAGGTCTAAACTAAATAACGTAAATTCAAGTAACAGTTCCATCCTCAGAACAGAGCAACCTTTGCGTTCCCGAAATTCTGTCTGCAGACTAACCTTCAAAAAAACGGCCCATCCTAAAGCGATAAATAGCATCCATTTGAAAACGACAAAAAAAAATGCGCATGATGATGGTTCAGGTAACTGCAGCACACGGTTTGCAATAAACCTTCCGTTCTCCAGTGCATCGACTGATCCGTCCGGTGCAAGCATCCAACCAATCAATCCGCGTTCCTGCTGGAACTGTTGTCGAAAGAACATCAAACAATCCGTTCCCGTCTTTAATCGGAATCGCACAGGATCCCGGCGTAGAATAACCAATTAAGTGTAATTGGAAGCAGTTACTGGCAGCGCAAAGAGGGTGCGTACGAGTGAAGGGAAGGGAAGGGAAGGTGTGGGTGGGCGCCTAGATCTTACTGCAACCACTGTGTCGATTAGCGAGCTTCATCTGACAGGCATCGGCAGTTTAATTGTATCGGTACGAGCGTCGTTCTGCTCGTTCTGCGCCCGGAGCATCATTTCCCTTCAGCGTGCAATCGTTCCCGAAGCCCCGAAGGATGCAAATTATTTGACAGGCGCGTTTTGAAAGCAAAGTGCTTCTTCGAGGAGCACACAAAAAATGTGAAACCTCGGCGTGCTGCAGTTTAGCGATGCAATTACAGTGCAAAAACGAACAGTTTCGTAGCCATTTCGTAGCAGGCGGGCTTAATGGATATCAAACAACGACGCACGACGGCTGTTTGGCTTTCACTGGTACGGACGCCTGCACAAAATTGATGCACTTTAACTTGTCGAACCACTCCACTACATCGGACCGCTCCGGAGTGGGAGAAGCAAAGCGAGAGCAACGAAAAGCACTTTTAATCGGTCGGACGAAGCATGAAAGCCTCCGAAATTGTTACATCATCATCGTGAACTGCGCAGGCATTACTATATATAAAAGGAAACTCGAATGACATTTATTGGAATTGTACTACACGCGATGGGGGGGGGGGACATTGTCATGGGGAGACAGCAAAAAAAAGACATAAGAACGCCGCCCCGTGACAAGAATTGAACGGAAATGGCCATCCTTTTAGAAGCCTATTTTCGGGACAAGCCTGCCAGGACGGTGCTCGGTGGTTCCGAGGGAAAAATTGGAACCATTCCAAAGGCACAGTGCGAGATCATAAACGTCGATCGGTTCCGGCATAGTTCCTCCATCGAGAAAGGCTAATGATTGTCCCGCAGCAGCCAGCGAGCGAAAATGGATAGAGGAAAAAAAACAAAACGCGCTCGCGCGCGCGCCAGCGCCCTTCAAAACTGACTTCCCTGGCCTTTTTCTTTTCCCGGGCGCTAACTTTATCTGATTCGGGTGCACAATTGTCTGGAAAAGTTATAGTTCCTCCGCCGCGCTCCCGCCTCTCCGGGTGGAAAAGCGGGTTTTTGCTTCTTCTTTTTTTTCCTTCCATTTCTCGTTCGCCCCGTAAACGATAGTTTGCGACTACAAGCGCAGCGGCACGGCATTGCCGCTGGTGGACATCGTGCACCGTGAGACGGGCCGCTTTTTGAGACCCGTCGAGTGCCACTAATTTTTACGATGCTATCTGTTTCGGCCGTTTCGATTTCGCTTTTAACTGTTCGGCGCGCTTTTGTGTGGACGGCGCGCGGGTCGGACGGGTTTTGTCCTAGATGGGCACGATTCGATTGCATTATGTTTGAAAGTCACATTCCACGCTATTTTCCGTACTTTGTCACGGCGATTTGAGTAATTGCTGGATTGGGAATATGAGTCCGCCGTTTTTTTTTTTTTTTTCGTTGACGTTCGAGGGGCATTTGATACTTTAAAGTTCTATTAATTTTTAGCCTTTTCGGGTTTTAATTTAAACGCATGGAGGTTTGAAATGTGTGTAGTATCCTGAAGGGAAATGACCTGCATTTATGACACCTGCCCTTTTTGTGCCAAACGACCACATAAGAGAACAATACGTGGACCTGTGTGTGGATGTCAAATAAAGGAAGGCATTAAAATAAATAAACTACATTTTAAGGTTCAACTCTCTCGATAGTTTTCAGCGGTTAGAATTCATCCTCGACAGTTCGAAAAGTGATTTTAGGTGACAAGAATATCAGAAGCATCAAAAGCTAGCTCAGATAATGCGTGGAAATATGGTATAAAATTTTGCCACATTCTTTAAAAGCAACACCTGATCTAAGTGCTCGACATTTGAGATCGTTCAGCAAAATTCGATGCTCTACAAAGTTTTTCAACGCCAATCATCCGATTGATGGTAAAATAATATTAAAATACACATTTATAGATTGGTTGAAGTCGTCTAAAATGAAATATGATAATAGTAATATAGATACTAAAGGAAACATCCCTATAAAACTCGCCGTCGAAGCAACAGTTTTTTTTATTTTGCATTTAAAATCACCTAGTTTCTTCATCTGGTCGCTCTAATGACGACTTCTATTTCCATCAGACCACTATCAGACCACGTTCGCTTGCAGTTCAAACCTACACACGTTACATCCGGCCTTGCACGTTAATCCTTGCGCCATAAATACTCCACTATCGGCGTCAATCCGATAGTAATGGGTTTCCATTTCATTACACAGCGACACACTAGTACTTTGCTGCTTAATGCACCACATCAGTTACTACGTTGCAAAAGTTAAACACAGAAACACACGCTCCCACACAGGTACACCACCACCGAACACCACCAGTCAGCATAAATTAGTGATTTATCCAATGAAATATTCATATTACGCTTTAGCGAAAAATCCCCTTCCGTGTGTGAATCGAACGACGTCGACGACGACGACGACTGCGACGACGGGGCAGGTTTGGAGAAGTGCTAAATGTAAAACTTTATCCTAAGCCAACACCGATCGTTGTTCTCCCTCTCGTGCGTTATCTCTCTTTGTACGCGCGTTGGGCTATTCCACTGGTGGTGGCCTTTTTTTTTTTTGTTGCTCCACTCTTATTTTGCAATTAGGGAACGAAACGATCTAGGCGTACGTTCTAAGCTCCGATTAAAAATCCCATTAGATCCGGTTTTTCTTGCCATCCGACCTGGTGCAGGAGGCCCCCGAAGAAGGTGGCGGCTTCCTTTGCAGTCGCCCGAGCGCGTCAGAAGACGGCAATTGCACTCCGTAACAGGGATATTTGCAGCTGTAAAGATAAAACCCTCGGCGCGGCCAAAAATGAAGACTTTAAGGCTCAGCCTCGGATGGTTTCCGTACGGGTAGTGAAACGTTCACTTTGCACGTTTGGTTAGATCGTGGTGCGTGACACTCGTGAAAACACGTCGGTCCCGGTGCCGGTCGGTAGCTAGACGGAATGCCATGAGCCACGAGCGAGATAAGAGTTTTAAATTTATGAATTGAATTCTAATGAGTCTGCGTCCGTTCATTGGAGCAGCAGAAAAAATGGCAACCCAAAGGCCAACGAAGGAAAAAAAGCGACTCTAGTGTAGCCACTCCACTCCACAGCGGCGACGGCGGCGGCGGCTGCTGCTGGTGTTTTATGGCAGGAAACTATGATATTGTCATAAATTGGCACGCCATCGTATTTTTTTTTTCTCCAAGCCGCACACCCGTGATAAGAGTTTCATCGCCCCGCGTACGCGATGAGAGGAAAAATCGTAAAACGCAACACGCTGGCACGCACGCACGCATGCACACTAATTTTATTGCACACACACAAACACAAAACGAGCGGTCGGCTCTGCATCAATAGCTTCTTATTAGCCCCGGCTGGCTGGCGAGTGATTTTATGCGAACCGAACCTTCCCTCGCGTGTGAGTGCCGCTTCGCAAAACCGCCACATTGAAAAAGAGCCTCGCCGGGGATTTTTTTTTTTTGGGAAAATTGATTCTAGTCGTGCGTAAAACATCAAAATGGAAAACTGATGAAAACTGAAAGGCCGTCCGTTCACCAACAACCAGCAGCTCGTCTTCTGCGCCGCTCATTTTTGTTCGGCTTTTCTTTTGGTTGCTTTGGTTGCTCGTTTGAATCGCACGCACTCTTCTACGCCGGGAAACGTGAATGTGAATCAATCAAATGCATTCAACAGACAGATTCGATTATCCATGCATCGTGCAATATATAGTGCACTATCGTGTTTCGCGCCGAATGTTTGTTTGTTTGTATTTTATTTTATTTCAGGAATATCGTGGGTGCTAGAAAATAGCATTAAAATGGGCTGAGCTGAGCTTTATTTGATCCGTACAATTCAATTGATGCTTAATATCCATATCATTCAGCGATCTACCAAATATATCTGCGCTATTCATAGCGCAATACGTCGCTTATAACTTTTTCACTGGAAAAAATTCAATTATTCTAGTTTTTTATAAGTAAAAACATTCCCCTTGTTTTATAGACTATAATGCAATAATTTTGAAAGGATTTAAATATGAAGTGTCTGATTTCTCACGAAATATTGTGTTTTGTTTTGCAATCTTTTTTGGAAATCTTTTTCCACACATGGTTTGTTTTGTTCCCTTCTTATTGATCTTTTTATATGAATGTCAACATTTATTCGTAGTATCTACGAATTGCTATTGCTATGAAAAAATAAGATTCTTTTTCATAAATTAAAAAATATAAGTAATATATTAATATCGAATCTTGTGACGGAGTTAAATGCTGATTTGATCGAATTTAAATACGAATCGTTATACATATGATTTTAGATCGCATACCTCATCATTTATCACATCTGCTACATAACTCTCCTATCCTATGGTTAAAAAAAACGACAGCATATCTATAGAATACAAAATTCACCATCTGATGGAATAGCTGCCAATTTGTTACAAATGTCGTTTACCTTATTCCTGCGCTTTGTTTTTTACACATCACAACCGTGACTGTTATTTATTTCAACCTACATTCCAATGCTTATAACCAGAAACAATGAAAAAAAAAACTACCCATATTCTTATGCCGTGCACTTTCCATCGCTCCACACTACAAGCCCCGGCAAAGCTTCGCATTTGTGTTGCATCACGATGATATATGACCGTTTGTACTATAAATAATTCATCCCTCGGGTGGATGGGCCCCTGCCACTCCCAAAAAAAAATCAACCTTTCGCTGCTGCTCCCTCACCGAAAAGAGGTTGTGTAACAAAACAGCATGCCGAGGCAGCCGAGGCCTCGGAAATGCATTTACAACATGATCATAAAAAAACACAATAAGGAAATAAAGTTATCGAAACAGCAAGCAACAAGAAAGCAACCTTCACTGGCTGAGTCGCACACGCGCATGTGTATGTGTGGGAATGTTTTGATGTTTTGAGATCGTTGTTTTTTTTCCACTCGCTTTTCTCGATGCGTTACAGCTCTATTCCTTTTTTTGTATTAAAGCACAAGCGACGAATGTTTAGATTTATGACTTTTACGGATGTGTGTATTGCCCTAAATAAGCACGGCCAAAAAAAATCTAACCTCTATCGCTCGTAACTCGTCGGCAGTAGCAGCCGTGAGATGGAACTGCTTTAAATTTGGTTGACAAAAAAATATAATTACTGCTGCTTATCCTTGAAACAAGATACGATGGAAGGAAAAAATGCATCAGTAACACACAAACGCTCCTAAATACCGCCCCACGTACGGGTACAATAGCAATTATGGGTATTAAAACATTGGAGGTGTAGTGTATAGTCTACCAAACAAAAGGCGAAAAACAAATGCTAAAAAACCACTCTTCCCCATTAGAAGATTTTCTTGCCCTCCCTCAGTTGGTCGAAGGAATAAAAAATGGAAGTTCATCAGTGTTCGATTGCAACGAAAAAGTTCTACGAAAATAGGGCCTATCGCAATGAGCTATAGATGCAAGTTTAAAACAAAGCTACATAAAAAACGAACCTGTAAGATATTCAAAATAGCTTCCAATGGCAGGGTGAAGGTACGGCAAAGAAGAGATTGTTTTATTTGGTTTGGATAGTTTTTTTAAATATTTTTATTCTACCTCACTCGATGCATCATCATCGTGATGCTTGCGAGAAAAGGTGCATTTTAGACGGGTTGGTCTGCCTGCTGTGTCGTAAGCTACAAAGAAAAGCATTATGCACGCACGAAATGCATCATCATCATCACCAGCGTGTTGTGTACCGGCAGCAACAGTGGCAGCAGCAGCAGGAGAAGGTGGAGGTGATGGTGGCGGGACGACACAGCTCCGATCGGATCGAGTCGCTCCCTTCGGGTCCGGTCGCCGTTCGCTGTTTTTTTTTTTTTGTTGCGCTCTGTTTTCTTCTCTCTCCGCCTATCGGACAGAACGCGCGCGCCATGACTAATGAATATGCTAATTTTTCGCTGAAAAGTAGTACCTTTGACGGTCGGTTCGAATTTGCACAGCCTTTCCCTTTCCGAGCGGATGGATTTCCGATAGCTCGCACATAGCCCGAATCGAATGGTGGTGGCTGGCCCCGTGCATTGTGTGCCACTTGCTGCATCGCGTTTTCGGTCGGGTACGGGGTACGGTCGGTGCATGTGGGAAATATGCATGCAGCCGCACAAACACGCGCGCAAAGACACGACGACTCATTAACACGTCCCTGGTTGGGGCCGTTCTCTCTGCTGTTGCTGCTGCTGCCGCTGTGTTTGCTGTTGCTCTGTAGTAGAAGGGATTAGAAGGGAGTGAGCTTAGCATGAGCAAGAAGAGAAAAAAAAGTACATCCCCCGACTAAAACAACAACCCCCGGCCCTTTCCCTGCTAGCCCCCTCTGTCAGGTGTGGTTTGCTGGTCCGGCGCTAATTAAAAATCGGTTGCTTCTGCGGTTAGAGGGTTGCACCCGAAACCGCTTCGAAGGAAGACTTCGGAGAATCCTCCCGCAAAACAAAAAACCCCGTCGCAAACACGCCAAATGAGAGCGTGAAAGTGCATACCGGAGTATGCGAGCGCATGTGTGTGTGTGTGTGTAATTATGGAGGCACTCCTCCCTAATCATGTTTCGTGTCGGCAGGCCGTGGCGGAAGTTAATTTTGCATAAAACGCCAACATATTCACGCAACTTCGCTTTTTTTATTGTTGCTTTTGCTTTGCTTTTCCATACATTAGCTGCCCGCATGTGCTCGTTTCGCAATAACAAAGTGTTTGCCTTGGGCGCGTTTCGGCAACTAGGGCACACCGGTGGGCACCGTGATTCACTTGTTTACTTCTATTTCGCTCCTTTTTCCCGCGTGTTTTTTTTTTGCTCCGTGATTCCTGCACACCAGAAACAGAAGGGCAAAAAATAAACACCCTACCCTGGAAGTGGGTTGGTATGATTTTTTGTGAAAGTGCAGCACGCAAACGGCTGCCGAGGCGACCGTGATGCAACGGTGAAATGCATTTCTGCGATTGCATTTCTCATGCCGTGGCCGATGTGTGCTGCAGCGCACGCGATACGAAAATACCTGCAGGTGTCGCGTGCAGTGTACATTAAGATTTTAAACCGCAGCCGATCAGTGCTCGTTAGCTCCGCCCCTTGGACCAGACAGCACGACGGACCAATGGGAGCGCGAGCGCGCGCTGCCGAAGTGTGCTTCGGCCAATCCGGACGAGCGGCTTCGGGTTCGGTTTCGGGCCGCATGTACCACAAACGCCATGCAACACCCCTGCGCAAATTTGTTGCCTCAGCTTGTGTGTTGAGATTTTTTCTTCTAAGAGGTTTTTGTTTATATTAAACAACTTATCATTTTAGTTCAAATCAAACGTAATTTAAGAAAATTGTGAAATAGACAAAATGAAGAACACAATTATTTATTTTGTAAAATATATGAATCTGTTAAATTTTTAATGCGTTTAGAAATAAAAAACCGAAAGCAAATCGTTCATGTGTTTGCAATCAAAATGAATCATATGAACTTAAAAAAGTACGAATTTCACATAAAAGGTAACAAAAACGCGACAAGTGCTATAGCCTTACCGCGATAAAAAACAAGACCTTCCCAAATGTCCTTCACTCCATGCGTTGCTGCAGCGAACGGACGAAAATTATATTGCCACTCGGACACCCGCTGCTGTGGTGGTGCAGAATTTATGGCACTCATTTTATTACAACTTACACGGCGCGCTGCGCCATCGTCCGCCCGCCCGGTCCGCGTTACTCTACTCTAATCCGAACCACCGCCGCCCTCGCCTTCCGCGTCTTTGTGCCCGCACAGAGCAGGATTATGAGGAGAATAATTTTAAAATTCCAACACTCCAACATGCTGGAACCGACGCTCCGAGGGTGGACGATCGCGTCCCGCACAGCTTTCGCTTTGGTTGTAGAAGATTATTTATGACATTATTGGTCAATAATTTCGAACCGTTTCTCAATATCGTTCCAGCACCCGTCCCAATGGAGTCGATGCTGCCAATGCCTCCAATACCGCCCGTCGGGTTCCAGCTTGTCCGTGATCCGACCACCGGCCAGATTCTGTTCCTTCCAGCTGCGGCGACAATCGGTAAGAATTTGTTTTTTTCACTGCAACTAGTCTACTCCATGACATGGGGTCGATAGATTAGATCGTAAAGCATAAATTGTTGAGCCATATTCGCTAGAGAACTATTACTGGTGTTTGCGCATTACACATACACTTCTTAATTAATTTCTTAATTTCTTATGTCGAAAAATTGGTCTTATTTCCGTTTGATTAATTTGAGTTCAATTGACGCTAGTTTTGGATACAAAAAATAAAACACACATCCAGCTTTCCATCGCCACCGGTGTAGGCAGTAAGTTGCAATAAATCAAATCAGTAGAATTGACTGCAAACTCAATCTCATCGTTTAAGCACCGTATCAGGTTACTGGTTTCTTAATTGACGAAAATGTGCCCTGGGTTGATCACGCATCGAAACACTCCTCCTTGTTTACATTGCTTTCCAGTTTCCCATAGAATTTGTTTAATTTTCGCTTTTGTATCGCTTCTACTTAACAGTATGTATTTTTTCTCTTTTTTCTTTCTTTCTTTTCTTACCCTTATTTCTTCGATTGTGTTTTGTTCGAAACGCGAACCGTTTTCGGGCGGCTGGCATAACAATTAAAAAACAAAACTTTAATCCTCGCCCCTTGAATCGCTCGGACTCGGGAACATTCCACTTCACGCAAAAAAAAACACAAACACACATACGCGCGAAATACTACGAAACACGGTTCGCCGCGATCGGATCGAATGATTTCCACACCGAAATATCATCAACAAACACACCCCTAAAAACACCTCCAACTCCCACAGCCAATCCGTCAAATCTGCTAGATAAAATCTATATTTCTTGCATAGAACCATTCCAACAAGCGGTCGTGTGGCCATCGTATCCGCAATCGACCGCGTCACTGCAGTCCCCGCATCTGCTCCTGCCGCAGCTTCCACCGCAGCAACTCCAGCCACCACCGTTGGCTCCGCTGCAGATGCTGAGCTCGGACTATCTGACCACGGCCAGCACGACGCTCCATCAGGTACATGCGTTTGAGAGGCGATAAGATCTGCAATCAAACGGTGAAATTAATTCTCAATTTTTTCCACTATAATAGCAACACACGCAAACCCATCACAGTACGCGTTACCTCGCGCTGACGTCCGAAACGAGCGGTAAGCGATCGACGATCGCGAGCGGAAAGCAATCGCAAAGCACGACCGGCTCAACGAGCACGTCCAGCGGGCCGGCGAGTTCCTGCGGTCAACCGACAATCCCGCTCCCGATTCCTTCCTCGCATGCATTTATCAAAATCGAGGATTGCTCCACATCCGCAGCGACGGCAGCGGCAGGAATCTCCGCCGCGATGGGACCATCCGCCGGTTCAACCCATCTGGCGACGTCCCTGTTCGGCCCGCTGAGTAATGTGGATAAATCAAACACCGCCACGTCGTCCGCAACGAATTCCCTAGCGAGCGGAGTGTCCGGAACGCATCCTCACCTGGCGCTCTCCTCCGCACCAAGCGATCTAACGCCACAGCTGCTGTTTCAGCCAGCTAATCTGATACACATTACACCTCACGCTCACCATCACTCGGCCAAATCGCACTCTACCGCTGGCCAAGCACTGCTGGAAGCTCCTTCCAATGCGACGCTCGGTGCGTCCGTCGCAAACCCTACACCACCTCCATCGGCACTTCCAACGACGGTACCGCCGGCACTGCATCTAACCGGGCTCGGTCATACGACGGCTCACCACAGCAGCCATCCTCCGCCGCTCGTCCCGACGACACTGCCAGCGGCCTCTTGCCTAACACCTCCACCGGACACCACGACGACGTCGACGACGTCGACGACCGCGACGGCCATGCACGCTCAGAACGGCGGCGGCGACGATGGCGGCAACGTCGGAGAAGCGCCGGAAGCGTCCGTGGAGGTCCAGGATGCCAACATCCAGACGGATACGCCGATCATGAGTGAGGACGAAACGACGCAACCGCCCGGTGGCGTGGAGTCGGAAACGACCGCCCCCGAGCCCGCCATCATATCCACGGAAGCGACCCTCGCGTCCGCTTACCATGCGCTCGCCAGCGAGCAACCCCTGTGCCATAGTACGCTTATTAACAGCAGCGGTGATTCGGCCATCGAGCCGGACATGTCCACGTCCGGGCTGCTGAACGCAACGGGCGCATCCAACTGTGATCAGGTCGACATGGAGCTGGAGCCGACCAACAAAAGCGCCACCCCACCGACGACCGCACACACGCAAACGCCGGTGCAACACGAACCGGAGAATCTGTCCGTCGTCACAGCGGCGGCCACCGTTGTCGGTGGTGGTGGTGGTGTTGGTGGTGCGGGTGCCGGTGCTGGCCAGCGTAGATTGCTGAAGCTGGAAGTGCATTCCCCGACGATGGCCACCGCGTCGTTCGCGGGATCGAGAAGAGAAAAGGATCTGTCCGGACCGCCACCGCTAGTGCCGACGCAGCAGGACCATCCGGTCGATCTGAGCGGGCTGGAGCTGCTGTCGCACAGCATTGAGGTGTTCCAGAAGAAATCGTCACTCATCAAGAAGGAGCCGATCTCACCGCAGCTTCCGCCAGCGGATCTGCCCGTCAACATTGTGCCATCATTGCCTGCAGCGGCACCGGTCACGCTCTGTCCGGAGCTAGGTCAATCCTCTGCTGCTGCTACAACTGTAGCGGCTGCTGCTGCTGCTGCTGCTGCTGCTGGGCCTTCATGCCATCCAACGTCACCGATAGTTCCTCCGCCGGCTGTGCCCGAAGCCTTCCTCCGCACGGACGAACCGATGGGAGGTTTGAATCTGCTGTGCGCCCTCGCCGAACAGCGCTTCCAGGAGGAAGGCATGTTCAAGAAAGACTCGCCAGTGGCTTCGAACCCTGGCAGCAGTGCCAGCAGTAGCATAAGCAGCAACAGTAGCATCAGCAGCTACAACGGCAACACGTCGGCCAGCAGCTCCAGCAGTACGGCATCGCCACCGGTATCTCCGCCGCACCAGGATGATAAACCCATCGGCCAGCAGGCGTTGCTGGGTGCGGGTTCGTCCTCGCCGCCCGTGCGAATCAATGGCTCCAGCGGCGAACCGGTGTCGCGCAAGCGCAAACACCACAAACATTCCAAAGACGCCAATGGGACGAAGAAGTCGAGCAAGAAGTCCAAACACGACCGGGAGCAGCGGCGGGCGGAGAAACGCCGGAAGCAGAGCTCCGACAGTACCGCGACCGGTGACGGCGACGGTGAACTGGACGCCGAAATCAAGGAGAGTCTGACGCGGGTGAAGGCCAAGCTGAACCGGTGCAGCTGCAAGGATGGGGACGAGAAGGACCATCGCTGTTGCCGCAACCAGTGGCCAACGGCGAACGAGCTGTTCAGCGTGATCGAGTCGGACATGAAGGAGCGGCTGGAGCGGATCACGCGACAGTGCGAGGAGAAGAAGCGCGAGCTCGAGCAGATGAGTACGGCGGCGGTCGCGAAGGTGAAACCGCTGGCAACCAGCAGCAGCATGGTGCGCATACCGGAGATGGGCAAAACGTTTTTCGGCACCTTCGGAACGGTGGCAGCTGGCGCCGGTGCCGGCGGTCTGCTGAATACGTTCGGTTCCGGAAGCGGAAACGTGGCCGGTGCCGTGCTCGGGCACGGACTGGGAGGCGCAAAGTTTAGCACCATCCCGGCACTGTCGCCCAACTTTTCGTCCTCCTCCAACTCGACCACGTTTGTGGAGCTGCCGAAGCTTAGCTCGGACACGGACTCGAGCGGCAAGCGGGAGGACGATGACGTTTGCTCGATGGAGCGGCTGTCGTACTCCAAGCGCAAAGGTGGCATACCGAAGAAGCACGACGAGCTGACGCTTACCGAAACGATAGTGGCGAAGAAACCGAAGAGCTTGGTCGGTTACATTCTGGCGTCGAAAAATACGCGCGATGCCAACGTCAAGGATGCGGTCGTCCACCAAAAGCCGGACAAAGTGCATCATAACCATTGGAGTCACGTACTTCACCAGAGCGGCACGAATGGCGGCGCAATGGGGTTGGGTCTTTCCAAGCAGCAACACCAGCAACAGCATCACCATCTCAGCGAGTCGAAGTTCAAAAAATCACCGATTCATTCGTCCAAGTTCGAGAACACCACCAGCGATGACACCAGCAACTTCTCCGACAGCTCGCTCAAGCCGCAGGTGAAGATCCGTTCGCCCGCCGGCGGTGTCTTTGCGTTCGAGGACGAAAACAGCAAACCGTCCGATGCGGCCTTCTCGATCTTTGGCGGGAAGCCGTCCATCTTCGACAAGGTGAAAACGAGCGCCACCGTCGGTCCGCAGGTCAATCCGCTCGTCGCATCGATGAAGGTGTCTCCGGTGAAGGCGGCGGTCGTGACGCCGCTGATGAAACCCCATCCGCACCATCTGCACCATCCGGTCGGTACGAACGGCACCAATGGCAACCTCACGGGCGGGCCGGTGATCAAGCGCAAGAAATCGCGCAGCAAGGACCGCAAGCGGCGTAGCTCGGAGAAGAAGCGCATCGACCAGCGGTGTCTGCTGACCAGTGAGCATCTGGGCAAGGACAAGACGCGTGTCCTTACCGCCATGGGAGGACTGTTCTACGCCGGGTGTCTGAGTGCGGTCCAACCGCCAGATATCTACGCGGTGACACTGGACGGCGAGCGCGGCAATCGGCCCCACATTATGTCGCGCGAGGAAGTACTGCGAGATGCGGTAAGTAGTGGATGCGGTCGAAGCCAGTGAAGTCCTATCCGGAGTCCGGAGTATACTCACACGTGGTTGTTTCAGATTCTGGAGGTAGCACCGAAGTCCGTCGACGACATCATCCCCGGAACACGGCTCTGCGCGTACTGGAGCCAACAGTATCGTTGCCTGTATCCGGGCGTCGCTGCCGAGCCCGCATCACCCGATCCGGAGAAACGTTTCGTGAACGTCGAGTTTGACGACGGTGACAACGGCAAGATCGCCCTCGAAGACATTCGCTTCCTGATGAGCGATTACCCTATAGTCGGTAAGTGAGGGGCAACACTAGCAGTAGCACTAGGAGTAGGGTTTCTCATATACACTATCCTCCTTCCCGATTGTTCGTTGCCAACATAACCTCAAAATCCCTGCTAGAATTATTTCCCGAAAACACCGTAGATATTCCTTGTTTTCCTGCGAGTGATACTGCGGAAGAATCCTCTAACGATCGAATATATTTTGCGTGCGTGTGTTTACATTAAGTTAGATCTAAGTTTTGCGCCGAACTCACCGATCCTCTGCTCCACATCCGGGGGATCCGATCTGCTCTACCGCACCATCGGGGCTGAGAGAGGTAAAGCGAATATCCTCCCTTGAGTGAGTTGCGCGTGATGTGCAGTGAGATCGGTTTTGTGTTTTTACGCTTGTCACGAAAATTCAATTTTATGCAGCATGCTCTGCGCACAGAAACACACAAATACCCTCTCGCTCTATCACTCTCTTCATCTATGTCTCTGTTTTTTCTCTCTCTCTCTTTCTTTCTTTCTCTTCCCCACGTCCTTTGATTCCGGTTCCCTTTTTCCTTCTCAAGCCCGTTTCCATGGTGCGGAGTGTTGAGATTCCTTCGATGGGAGATTGTGAATGTGTTCGGTTTTGTTTTAAGTTTTATTCTTTACATTTCTTTTTTCTTTTTCTCGGTTTTTGCGTTCCCACCAACCAACCAAAACAACCAACTACCAACCAACCAACCAACCAACCAATAAAACCTGCCACACCTCTGCGTGTTCATACTCCAACTACTACCGTCTGACATATCCGTTTGTGTCCCGTTGTAACGTTTGTTGCTTGCGTATGTTTATCCATGTGTGTGTGTTTCACCACCCAAAATCAACACCAATAATAACAACAACGTACGACGAATAACGATAACGACAACGACAACGCCAACGATTTCCCATTCCACAAACCACACCACCACCACCATCACCTTCACCACCACAAAAACAACATCAATCGAACACTCCAGAATACGATCCCAATCCTCTTTTATCGCTAGGCAAGCGTAAGCGCCAGCCAAGCCACTCCGACCCGTGCGCCCAAATCGGAACGCTCGGTCCGGTGTCGATGGTGTCGCACGGTGTCGCCGTCACGACCGTCACCAACACCAACAACACGGCGGCGGCATGTCACGTGCAGCCCGCCAACGCACCGCTAACGGCCACGGTAACACCGATGATATCGGCACCACACGTCGGCGGATCCACTATCAACAGCTTCGCCCTGGCGACGGAGCGTGCGGAGAAGCGGCTGCACGACGAGGCGTACCGCGAGGAAAGACGCCGGCTGAAGAAGATACGCAAGGACAAGTTGCGCCGGCTGGCGGCCAACAACGCGGAACTGGCGGCAGCGGCCGGCGGTGCCTCCGGGCCCGTCACCCACAAACACAAAAAGTCCAAATCCAAATGCTACGACGAGCTCTGCAAGCACCGAAAGCACAAAAAGCGGCGCAAGCACAAGAAACACCACCGGGAGGCGGTACCGTCGTCGCCGGAAGGTGGTGCGGCCGGTACCGGCGACGCAGCCGGCTCGATGGATGATGACATTTCGCAGGCCGACAGTGCGTCACAGACGGCGGGACAGTTTAGTCCGGCGCGAGCCGTGCCGGGCGAGGACGCCACTTTTCAACCGGCCGCGGAGAAGGAGGACGCACTGACGGAAGAGGAAGTCAGCTCGTCCGTCACCGAGAGCTCCGGATCGTACTACGTAAGTGGGCTCTACTAGCTGGAAGGTGAAGGCAGCATATATACTAAAAGCCCCCTTTTTTTGTTCCCATTTACCACAGCAACCGCAGAAGAAAACATCGACGACGGAACGGAAACCGTCCACCGAGCAGAATGGTAGCAAAATTGCGGCCTTCCTGCCGGCACGTCAATTGTGGGCTTGGTGCGGCAAAGGCTACCGTCGCTCGGTTGGTCGTGTTAAGAAGCAGTTCTACAAGTCGATACAGCGAGGCAAGGAAACCATTTCGGTATGTACCTAGGCAGTGTATGGATGTAAATAAAATTTTGAGGAAGTAACCATAAGCAGAGATCCTACAGTAATAGTTTGAATAGAAAATTGTGACAAATTATACATGCTGGAAGGCTGATTGTGCAATTATTTTGCACGCAGTTTTGAATAGTCTTTCAATTCTAACCAAAAATTTAAAAACCATTCTAGTCTAGTCGAATATTCAAACGATTCTGTCAACATGATGAATGTTGATCTTTTTAGAAACTCCTCAGTTGACTGGTTAATGTAACTTAATTGGATTTTTTCCCAGGTTGGTGATTCGGCCGTATTTCTTTCCACGGGACGCCCCGACCGGCCGTACATCGGGCATATCGAGTCGATGTGGGAAACCTCCACCAACAATATGGTGGTGCGTGTCAAGTGGTTCTACCATCCCGAGGAGACGCAGGACTGTCCCAATCTCAAGTACCCGGTAAGTTGCGGACAAAGACGCTGCTGCTTCTACGCACCATTCCATGCTAAACATGTTTTCCGTTCATGTTTCCACAGGGAGCTCTGTTCCAGTCACCGCACGAGGACGAAAACGATGTGCAGACGATATCGCACAAGTGCGAGGTGCTGGCGCTGCGCGAATATACCGCCAAATTCGGGGCCGATCCGAAGCAGTACATCTCGATCTACGATAATAACGATACGTACTATCTCGCCGGGTACTACGATCCGACGGTGATGACAATCAAAATGCAACCGGAGATCGAAATTTTGCCCCCGAACGAACGGTGGGTTACAACGACGGCGGCTTCCACCTTGGCGACGACAACGAATACGACCACCGTGGTGACATCGAAGATATCGGCCCCACCAAGCAGCACCAGCAGCAACGGTAACACCAAAGCAAGCAATAACGTTGGCCACAGTGTCGTTCCTGCTTGAGCACAGATTTCAAGCCACAACACACAAACTATGTACATTAACGCTCTACAAGAGCAACGCAGCAACGGACGAATGCAAACAAACTACAAAACAAACAAGCATATAACAAACCATACAAATCAGTTTAGCAACACGCTTTGCAAAAGCGTCGATAAGTCATTTAGGTTATTAAGCGATGGAGACGAGATGAGTAGGCAACGTTAGCATTACTTCGTATCCTGGAGGACGGGCTCAAATGCAATTTGAAGCATCCCTGTTCCAGATGTAAATACATGTGACATATTTCCGTAGCATTTAGATGTAAGTGATGTAGTTTCGTTCCCGTACGCAATTCGAAACACTTGCACATTTGTGTGTCTGTCAATCCGGTAAGTTGACAATAGTTAAACGGAGGGCATTCAAGTCAGGTACGGCACTAAATTTTCGCTACCGGCACTAATCCCATCTACCGCTAGATTTCCGTACACTTTCAGCTCCCGCAGGAGAGTCAACCTATATCAACTAGTAGAGTTTTCTGTATGTCTATCTAAAATAACCAATTAAAACGGAAGGCAACGAGGGCAAATACGACTGAAAAATCACACGGCTTAACAGTAGTAGACGCTAGCGATTGGCGGAAAGGCAAATAAATCACACAGATCCATTACCCATTACACGTAGCGGATAAGAAACGTAGTACAGAAAACTTATATTTTTCTACACACTGCATGATATTTATACACCGCTTACCAATCCTCTTATGGTGGCACGCGTGTGGGTGGCCTACTGGGTGATACTTTGTTCGTCGTAGCATGCAGGGAGAATAACTAAGGGGAGAAGCGAGATACTACGGTCGATGTTCATTTTGGTGGACGCTTACGGGAACCATGGATGTGATTTTACGTTAGTGTGTTTTGACGTGGTCGATAACGGAATATTTCATGGCAGCAGCATATTTTGAAGCGGACAGGCGAATGTTTGAAAGGAGCAAAACTGTTGCACAATATAATTATCATAAACAAGAGAGAGAAAAAAATTAACCTAAACCCGTTTCGGAAGAGCTTTTTTGGAGAAATCGTGATTACCTCTGCTATACAAACAAAATTTATAACAAAAGTGAGCGAAAAGTTTTGGAACAAAAACAGAACGTTACAAAAAAACGAAAAAATTTAATCCAAAAATTTATCTACGAAACAATTGAAATTTTAAGACAACAAAAGGAACAAAATTTATACCACCAAAATCCAGCGACCGTAACAATGACGAATTAGAGGAGGAGAGAGTGCGAGAGAAAGAGAGAAAACCCACGACAAATCATGGCTGTTGCTAAATGTAAAGTGCAATATTTGAATATAAGACACTCGTGGGCACGACGAGTGAAATGAAATGCAGTAGCAAACAGTCGATAAAGAGTGCATAACGATTTTGTGTTTGAAGTAGAATGAAATTTAAAATTTTTACAAAGAGCAAACAGGCCAACTGTGGATTTAACTAGCTTTCCCGTACAGTTATCACCATGCAGATAAAAGCCACTCCAACATACAACCCGTGACACCATAAAATAGATGCAGCCAACGATACACAAAAAATCAATACAATAGTCTTCGCTTCACATATAATCGTAAATCAAAGTCTTTTGATTATGAACAAAACCCTACAGCATCACCACCGCCACGCAATCCCTCTCTGTCTTATCGCAACAAATCTGGTTCCTACAGACTACAGTACGGCTGCGAACATTTATCAAAGATCCATACTAATATTGGAAATTAGGTTCTTCGGCAGTTATTTATTTTGCTCTTCTGTCCCATAGGGAGTGTACATAAGTAAGGCATGCTTTTCTAACTTATGTGCAAAGTTTCGTATTCGGTTAGTCGTGTGTAAATATCTTAGCTTGATTAGGAGGATAGAAACAATGAACGCAGCAAAAACCTTTCATCGCACCTGGTGCAAAGTAAAGTGGTGAACCCTGTTGCATGCAGGATTCAGTATCATTGAATCACCACGTGCGAGCTTTCATTTGTCGTAAAAAGTTACATTAAACCCTCTTTCGATAGGGAACACTGCAACCTCGGCCGAAGGGTTGAGCAGGTTGCTTGTTTTGTGTATCATATATCAACGGTGTAAAAAGAAGCGTTTGTGGGAAGGATCGAAGCGAATTAATTATCCGCTCTGACGTTACTAAGTACTCGTGTGTCTGAAGCGATACGTTCGATTAAGATGTAATTTTCTTCGCAAACAAACAATGCAATAAGATTTTTTATTCTACACATGAGACCCGTCCCGTACGCGCGTACTTTCTTTCCATCCGAAACTATCGTCAGATTGATTTACTTCCTTATTTTTTTATTTATAACAACATGCGTATTCGACCATCACCTGGTTTGATTGGGTTTTAAATTTCAGTACAACGATTTGGGGTGTTCGGTGCCGAAGAGATGTTTCCATGAGTTGGGCCATCGGAAGTCCGTTTTCTCCGCTTGTAGTAGTAGATCTTCGGTGAGGGCATTTAGCATTCGCGCAAGGAGCAGCCCATCACTTGTGTTGTCGCCCTCCGAGACGTACATGAAGAAAATCAGAGAGGGGACTGATCGTTCCGTAAGAGTTTTCAGTAACTTCGAAGCGTATCCTCCGCCGTAAATAACAACGCCCGCGTGCTTGGTCCACCGTTCATCCTGCAGCCGAGATCCGTACGACGATCCTTCGTAAAACTCGTTCGCCACAAACCGGAACGGGCCCGAACGTACATCAAACTTTTCGTGCGCGAAGCAGCTCGATAGCAGGATGACGCGTGAGAATTTACGATCACGCACAAAATCAGCCAGCTCGTTCAGGAAGGTCTGCTGTAGGGACCCGACCAAGGGAGCACGAATTTGCAGCACCAGAAGCTTCTTTTCTTCCGAAGCGTATACTTCCGCGGTTGTAGTTAGTGTTTCGTTAGCAGTGTGTTCGAATGCAGCCGCACCGACGATGGGTACCAGGGACGGATGCCATAGGAGGCCGATCGGTTCGAGTTGCAGTGTTTCGATGATCGCATCCACTGCCAGCTGCGGCACGTTACCGACACTAACCGAGGGCACAATGAAACTGTAGCCGCTAAAATCAATCTCTCGTTTAAATGAAAACATTTCGGGATGATTTAGTTTGCAAAATTGACAAACTTAAACAATTTCACATGAAAAGATAAATAAACGAGTTGGTGTGAACCGAATTTGATTGAAACACCGGGAATGAGTTGACTGTTTTGTTTATTTTCATTTGTATTTGATTTGACATTTCTATTTGTCATTTGAGTGAAACGCTTCAAATAAAAAAACGCTTAATGCGCTTTATGCATGGTTCAAGCAAGCTTCATTTGAGTAAACTAGATTGAATTCGATACGTTGCAGCAGGTTTAATGCTGGTTTGCACTTAATCGAAACTCAAGTAGCTCTTCGAACCAACAATCATAAACGAATAATTAAAGCATTTCGAACTTTGTTTACATTTACAAAGCAGTTCCAGAGCGCGCGTACGCATCGGTGATCTGGGGTTTTTCTACAATTTAGCATAATTATTTTTGCAATACGGTACTAGTTAGCGCTTTTGTAAGCGCCTTAAGCATTAGCAATGGTGGACGTGAAAAAGTTCAGTGATATCGACATCTACGGTCTGCTAGAGATTGACATTGCGGCCACCGAACAGGAGGTACCAAACTAAAATCGTTTTGTTGTTATGGAATTTAAACCTTTTCTTTTTCCCCTTCCAGATTCGTAAAGCTTACCGCAAAAAGGCTTTACAATGCCATCCGGACAAAAACCCGGACAACCCCAAGGCAGCCCAGCTGTTTCAGGAACTCTCGAAGGCACTGGAAATTCTTATCGATGTGTCCGCCCGGGCTGCCTACGACCGCATGCTCAACGCAAAGAAAGCGGCGCAGCTTCGAACGAAACAATTGGACAGCAAACGGCAGAAGCTCAAAGCAGACCTTGAGGAACGAGAGCGGCTTGCGAAAGAGGCCGCCACAACGATCGGTGGCTACAAGAAGGCTGCCAACAAAACACCGGAAGAGTTGTTCCAGGAGGAGTTCGAGCGGCTGAGGAAAGAAGGCTCAAAGTTGATTAAAGAAGAGCAGGAGCTAATGCGACGTCAGCTGCAGGAAGAGTTGCGAATGATGCAGACGGGCAGCGCTTCGAACTGGGATCCGGCACAGCATCGTATAAAAATACGCTGGAAGGCGGATAAAACAGATCCCGAGAATGGTGGCTACTCGGAGGAAGTGTTGCGCAAATTTCTCTCCAAATATGGAGACTTAAACGCTCTCGTCATGAGTCCCCGCAAGACGGGCAGTGCGCTGGTGGAGTTTCGGACGAAGGATGCCGCCGAAATGGCAGTCACGTATGAGAAGGGACGATTGGATAACCCATGTACGTTGGAATGGGTCGGTGAAGCGCCTGCACAGAGTGGAAAGTCGAAAGGTGGCGGCGGACGTGTTGCCAGCTCAGGAAGCACCATCACGGATCGGGACTACGAAAGCTTGGTGCTACGGCAGTTACGACAAGCCGAAGAACGGAAACGTTTAATCGAGCAGATGATGAAAGAAGAGGCCGCAGAGAATGAGTCGGCAACTTAAGCATCAATGTTATTTGGTTTTTATTTCATTACATTTGACCCGAAAGAAATGTGACGAAGTGCTTTTGGGAAATTTTTAAGATGGACTGGGAAAGACGTTATAGTAAGGCAAACGGTGCGACGATTACTGTGGTTGTCCACTAATAGCGACTCGTCCTTTAATGGCATCGTCCACAAGCTGAACCAATTCAGCCAGTTTCTCTACATCCTGCCGCTTCACATTCCCCTGCTCTTCCACGTACCGCACAAAATGCAACACGTCCGCTTGTAGTTGCAACCGAATCTTGTCATCATCCGAGGGTGCCGTGCGATCGTTGCTTGATGACGCAGTCGGCGCTACTGTTGTCGAACGGTCCCGAAGATTTTTCAAACGTCTCAACGATTCTTCCGTCTTCTGCACGGAGGTCAACACTTCATCGATGACTTGGTAGTATCTTGAAGGGAAGTAAAATACTCATTGTTATTGCTACATTTTTGAGAATACCACAGCCAGAAAATCTTCATCACTTACTGCACTGTCACGTGGCTGTAGACGCCAATCAGAAAGCTTCGCATCTCATCGCCTACTATCATTGAATCGTAGCTCCTTCGAAATGTGTCGGTCGGTGTGAGCATCTGCTCGACGTAAGGGCAGCAGCGGTTTGGAACGTCTCGGTTTGTTTTCCGGTACAGCCTCGGTATGTCACTAACCTGACGCAGTGGTGGTAAGCTGACAGCTATCAGCTGCTGTACGATTAATCGTTGCAATTGCGCTCGTTTCTCTCGAAACACGTTCCCACTTTCACCGATAACCGACTCCAGTTCGGTACGTTCTACGCCAGATGGACTCTTTTCCGCCACTAAATTCACGATAGACGGTATTTTCAGCTCAATATTTCCCAAATCCGAATAAAGGGCCACAAGGAAGCGTATCCGCACCGTTTCTTCCTCCTGAGGAACGTTTTCAGCGTCTTTTTTCGGTGCGGGTCGGAAAACCTCTTCACACCACACACTTAATCGTGCCAGGATCTGTAACGTAAGCTTGAGGAATCGATGAAACAGTTGGGGCAGAAAAATACCCTCCTGCCAGCATTTTGAAATAGCGGTTAGAGCGGCGGAAAATTGCGCCACATTGAACTGCGAAGCGGATATGGTTTGCGTGAGCTGTTTTGTCGTCGTTTCACTACAACTAGCCTCCAGCCCGGATCCGATCTCCTGGAACCGGATCTGGAAGTAGACGGGTAGGTTCCAGCGCAGCTGAAAGCTACGGTACTGTGCGTGCGCTTTGAACTGCTCCACATCGTCTGCATCATCTATTATCTGCTCGATCCGCTCAAGAAACTCGAGTGTACACTTGTACTTTTGATAAAATGCATCTGGGTTGCCAGGCGCAAAGATCGACGACATGTTGGTCTCCATACGGCGCTCCACCTCAGCCCAGAAGCTGTGCACGATAAAGTTATAGCCCTTCACTTTCCCATTGCGTTTCGTCAGCTGACAGAGCTGTTTCATGCGTATCGACACAAAGTCGAGGATTTGATTGTAGATCCCCGTCAGCCCTTGTGGTGAGTTTTGCAGACTGGCTTCGGAGATGACGCGGCTCATGAACGGAGCCACGATTTCTTTGCGGAACACTTCCTCCGCCGTAGCGCATTCGTCCAACGTACAATAGATGCGAAGGCATCGTTCCAGTTCCTTTGGTTCGGTTTCGTCCAGCGCCCGCAGTAGATAGCTCCGCAACCGAGCCAATAGTTCGGCCCAGAGGTCCTGAGCGAGCTGTTGCTGACGGTCATCGAGAAAGTTGCGACAAAACTTAATATTGAACTGAAGTTGGATGGACTCCAGGGCTGCTCGTTCCAACAATATGGCGTCGATTGAATGCTTCCGTTCGCTCAGCAGCATGCCTTCGAGTTTTTCCAGCGATCCCTGAACACGTCGGAGGCTCTGCAGTGATTTTTTGTAGGCCCTGAGCAGCTTCTTCTGCTCGAGACAGTTTGCAATCTCGCTCATGCTTCCCTCCAGTGCATTTTTCACCTGACCAACTTCGTCGCGTAACTTCTCCAGCGGCGCACCGATGGCCTCAATCTGTTGATCCAGCCCGATTAGATTCGCGGAAAGATCGACAAAATCGGCATAGTCCTGGTTGATCAGCTCGATCATCGCCGACCGCAGCACCTTCAGATAGAGGCCCAAATCATCGCGAATGATTTCTAAACTGCCAGCATTGCGGTTTTCGTGCAAGAACTCGTCCACCGAGAAGGTTTTCTGGAGAATTAGAAAAAAGTTAAAGTTGGATAGATAGAGGAAGCTTTCGTGTTGGGACGCACCTTCATGAATTCGTTCTTGTCGAAGCATAATGTTGCCGGTCCAGCTGGAAGGCTGAACAACTCGCCACCGCTGTGGGCAGATGGAGCAGAATTTTCCTCCATCACAGCCTGTTGCATTTACTCCAGCATATGATGAAGTGGAGCACAAAAAGAGAAAAATCACCGACGCAGTTCTAAAAACAATACTATTCACCAATTTGCACCTCCCATCACAGATCTGTTAATTTTCGCAAGCGACGTTTGACACATCATCACACAGCGCGGAACGATTCGTTCCGATCCGGAATTCGGAATGAAATATTAGCCGTATTCCAGGCAACATAGTTTGGTGTTGATAACCAACAGCATGCGGACAATTTTTAAATGCCATAGAGGTAATACTAAATTTTGAGCTGAAAATATAATCAAAGTTTTTGCTTGGTATCTGCCAAATACTTAATACTCTGTTATACTTTCACTTTTCATTGCTCTGCTTTATTCTTTGCACCGAGAAAGATAAGATTTGCTGCATTTTTGGAAAAAATATTTCTATTCTTTTTTTATTCCACAAAAAATGTCAGAAGCTGTTCTGTTTTCTCCGTGTGTGACCGCTGTTTTAATCGCCTGCTGTAGCAAAATATTTTGATTTGTCAGAGCGTTTACAGTAAAGCATCGTTTAACCAATGGAGTGCTTACGATGAACTTTAATATTACCAAACTCATATATTTAAAATTTTAAATTAACAGGTATATTATTTTTATTTAAGTTCCAATTTAATTACTTAATCGAATAATTCTACTAGCATGCAGTTTTTTTATCCGTACCCATTTTCACTCCAAGGTGCACTGGTCAGTGTTATAGATTTTTTCCCATTTGTGACAAGTTAATATGATGAAGATCGAACTCGAACTAAGCGATATATCTTCATTAATGCTTCATTAAAACATAAAAGGTATCCTGAAAGCTGGTACACTACTGAAAGTGATACAAATACAAGTGTAACTGTTTTTTTGTGTATTCAATTTTTCTGAATGTGGCTAATCTGGTAGCCGGTTCAACGACGTTCTACTGTAATAAATTTGTTGTCGTCGGTGCATTAAGACTACGATGATTGAACAGAATACGATTAAATTTGATTGAAAGTACATTATATTATTCGGTTGTAGTTGATGATAATACATCGGCAAAGATTTTGAAAACTCTTGCGGTAAGGGAAACTTGCTGCCATCATCAGTGGGTGAGCATACAGTTGTTTTAACTTTTACTTCTCTTCTTTGGTCAAGAAGACATTTTCTTGTTTTGGTGATATGAAACAATATGTAATGAATTGTAAGAAAACTCGCAATCGTCCGCAAGTACCATAGTTTGAAGCAAAGTGCACATTTGGGTAGTTTTGTAGAGCGATCTAGTTTTGATATGATTTCTATATATTTAATGTGTTTGTGAACTGCACTGACATACATTGAACCACCCGTCCGTTTCGTAGAACGAGGTAAAAAGCAGGCTACAACAATCATGAACGTTGCGGGAAGTTGTACTTCGTAGGGGATCGCATTCCGTCAGTCCCTTTTGAATAGCAGGAAGGAAATACAAAATTGAAAAATACGAGCTTTGTTTGCTTCCAGCGATAGCGGCGTTGCATACGCACACGGTGCGAGAGAGATAACGCGAGGCAGCGCAAGTAGACGACATCGAAGGAAACTGTGGTTTCGCAGGAAGTGTCCCCACGGCAGGTAGGATGAGACGCTAGAAAATGCTATTACAGTGACGTATTGACGTTTCCAACAATACTGTTTGTATTGCAGGGGTGCTTCTAATACTTCGTCAGCGAATATTGTTTCCGCACTGACGTATAGATCTGCTATCAACTGTACTCTTTGTCCGAATAAGGTAAAACTGGAATAGTGTCAGTAGCAATCAGCTGGAACCTAGAAAAGTACCGATGAGATCGCGAAAGCCATACGGAAACGCGACAAATGTTGCGAAAATTTTAACCCAGCGTGACTACTGGGATGTGGAACACGTACTCCGCAGCCGGCTCAAAACGGCGGCTCAGTTCGTGGACAATATCGACCTCGAGGCGGAACTGCGTGGCCACACCGGGTGTGTCAATTGTCTGCAGTGGAGCGATAATGGACATATCCTCGCAACCGCCTCGGATGATTTTCATGTCATACTGTGGGATCCTTTTCGTCACAAGCAGCTATATGATCTGATGACACCGCACGAGGGAAACATCTTCTCCGTTAAGGTATATATGCGCTGCGAAGCTGGTTGAAATAAATTAACGTGATTTCACGCGGGTTTCTGCTTCCAATTTCAGTTCCTACCGAAACGAAACAACTCAATAATTGTTACCGGAGCCGGCGATTCCAAGACCTTCGTGTTCGACATCAACCGTCAGAACGATCAACCAATCCGGGAGTGCACCTGCCACATAAAGCGCGTCAAACGGTTAGCCACATCGCCACGGAATGTACACATGTACTGGTCGGCGGCCGAGGACGGGTTGGTCCTGCAGCATGATTTACGTCAACCGCATATCTGCAATGGGCAGGACTCGAACGTGTTGATAGATTTGCGAAGCTACGTGTGCGGTCAGGCGGAGCTGAAATGTATCGCCATTAATCCGCAGCGTTCAGAGCAGTTGGCCATCGGTGCCAATGACATCTTCACACGGTTGTACGATCGTCGCATGATTTCACCGTCCAAGGTTGGAATGCGCTGTGATAAAATTGGAAAATAAGTTTCTGTTGTAATGCTGTTTTTTTAACCCGCATGCAGGTGGATAGGATTGTAGACAATGTGAACTACTCCAAATCCAACTTGGCCGACAACATTGCAAAGGACGGTTGCGTGAAATACTTCTGTCCCGGGCATTTGGGTACCAAGTTCCAGGTCGGAAATCAGATGAGCGACATTAATCAGTACAAGGCGGTTACCTACCTCGCGTTCAGCCCCGACGGCACCGAATTGCTGGCTAATATGGGCTCCGATCAGATATATCTGTACAATATTAACCGTTCGCGTGAACCACTGGTAAGCTTGAAAATAGAGATATTTATCAACTCCTTCGTCCGAGTACCAATCTACCGATTAAAAATATGATTCTACTATGGTACGGGTTATCGTGGGTTGGCCTAAATAGCTGTAGAAAAGCGTTAATGATTATTATAATTTTTTTAATAAATTTGTGATTCATACAGGTGTTGGAGCTACCAAAGATGTCGAAATCTGACGACGGTATCTCGAATGGCAGTAACTGTGCGGAAGGAAATTTGGGGACAGAAAAGACGAAACACAAGTTTCCGCCGGATGTTGAGCAACTGAAGAAGGAAGGCAACGTTAGCCTGGAGAAGGATCTGTTCCTGCAGGCGATCAACAAGTACACGCAAGCGATACATCGTGTGAATGGCAAAGATTGCGCCATACTGTATCTTAACCGCGCGACGGCGTTAATGAAACGCAATTGGTAAGAATGGGGTGCGTTGATTTAAAGGAGAGTTGGTTTTATTATTGTGTTTTGCAGGTACGGTGATGTGTATGCCGCAGTTCGCGACTGCCATATCGCGCTGCAACTGGATCCGTTTTACGTAAAGGCTCAATTCCGGCTGGCCAGGGCGCTGCTGAAGTTGGAACACATCAAGGAGGCACAGATCTGTCTAGATGAACTGGTCCGACGATTCCCATCGTATGCGAAAAACCCGGGCGTGCTGAAACTGGACAAAGATATTGGACTCGAATTGGACAAGCAGCGCCATCGGATGGCCTGCTCCCGACCGGATCCCGAGGATGACCCTTATTCCGAAAAGGAACAGGTAGGAAACGGGTTTGGATCCCACTCTCCGTTTTGTTTTAATCGCTGGTTTCTATTTTTAGTACTGGCGCGAGACTTCCATCGACTATGAGCAGCGATTTATAGGCCACTGCAATACGAAGACGGACATCAAGGAGGCAAACTATTTTGGCGATTCTAATTACATCGTAGCAGGGTATGATATTATCTAAAAGCGAGGAAACAGGTTTTCCATTTACATCATTGTTTTTCTACCAACAGTTCGGATGACGGAAATTTCTTCATCTGGGATCGTCATAGCGGCATCATACACTCCATTTATTCGGCCGATGAGCTCATTGTGAACTGTGTGCAACCGCACCCGTACATCTGCATGCTGGCGACGAGCGGCATCGATCACGAGGTGCGCCTTTGGTCACCTCAATCGCCAGAAAAGCCATCGATTCGACGGGTGTGCAACATCGACTCAGTTGTGCACGACAATCAGACTCATATGCAGATGGATCCGTTCGATCCGATGACAGCGGATCAGGCGATTTGCCGGGCTAGTTAGCTTCTAGTACAACTGGTATGTACCACCTAACTATAAGCGACTCCTCATACGGCTCATAATTATTATTTTTAAAACTTTTGTTTCGGCAGATCGGCAGTATATTTCATGTGATGAAAGCTAGCATTAATAAATTATTGGCAAGGATTCGGTTTCTGTGACAAGAGCACACGATGGCCCGCAAACTGTCCGTAATGGTCTTGCGTCGATCGGTAACAGTTACACGCAAACTCCAAGCGAACTTAAAAAATAGGAGTCCATGGGTAGCGTACTATTCACAGTAGTTTAACGAGGCATACCGAGCCAACATGTTTAGTTGAGGAATGCTCAGGAGTACAACAAAACCTCTGCTGCTACTACAAAGGGTACATCGGTAGATATAGACTCCATTCAGTTTCTTCCATCAAACCTCAGCATCAATGTTTGCAGTTTCATTTTGAAACTTGATTTCATTGCAGCCTATAACCTCTAATAATCCCTACACAACAGATCAACCATGATCGTCGCAGTTTTCAGTTGTTAATAACAATTTATCTACACAGCAAAAGTGGCCCCGTAGGTAACCGATCATTGTCTAATTTTGTCGATATATTTCCCCCTCCCTCTGATTAGTGATTATTGATGTTGTTATCCTAACTGGTATCCAAACAATTTAGT
The DNA here is from genome assembly GCA_000473445.2 of Anopheles farauti. NCBI lineage: Eukaryota > Metazoa > Arthropoda > Insecta > Diptera > Culicidae > Anopheles > Anopheles farauti. The sequence goes on along the minus strand of KI915040.1, from coordinate 17,202,613 downwards.
GATGTTGTGTTCGACAAGGTTTAATCGGACTCTCCTTGGTTAGAAGGATTTCTTAGAAAGATGAAAATTATACCATTATATTAGTTATCGCGTTCAACCCCAGAATGTGTTGAATGAAGCGTCTCGATAAATCCGGATGATATATTTAACGTAATGGAACAATGGCGTACAGCAGATTGAAATAAAACATCCGAACATGAATGAAGGTGCCGGAGGTGTCGAATATGTTTGTTAAACTTAAGCTCTCGACTCGAGCTACTAAGATCACTACAGCGTGTGGCTCAAAATCATCTTAAAATATTGAACTATTCTTGTAACTTTCATTGAAATGACGAGCTCGCCAGGCTTCACTTTAATCTTACCATCTCATCACGCATTAGATTTGTTAAGCTGGATGATAGAAACGAACTGAACCCACCTATTAGAGTGAAAAGCTAAACGTGAGCGATTTTGGAATCTTTTACAGCAAGTCTAACCCATCGCAACTGTGCGTAAGTAAGGTCAATAAGTTGTGCTCCGCTGACAATGTTGCTGTTTACTTCCAGCACAAGCAAATGATAGGGAAGCGCGTCAACGAAAACCACAATTTCTACACGTGGCTGACGTTGATAGCCGAGAGAAAACTCTAGCTCAAAACTTCCTGCCCCGTGGTGACCGCATAAGCCGCAGAAATGTATAACCAGCCGTCGTTTGGTTCGTTCTTGCGTTGCCGAGTCGCACGGGAGGAAGTCGTAAATAGTCGTTGTGGACCGTTGCAGGTCAGCCCGCTCCGGTGTTGCCGCTCAATAGATCAACCGCACGGGCATCTTTACCACACGTCAGTGCGGAAGAGTTCTGAAAGCGGAAAGTGAAATGTGGAAGCACACCGTTCGCCTCGTTGCCGGGGGTATGGAATATGGAGATGAAACTATTTTTCCTTTCTGCCGACCACAGGTAGGTTTATACAAAGAATCATAGCACATGCAAGGCTTTAGCGAACGGTAGAGAGGAGAACAGGCCCGTTTCGCCACTACGGGGCACCCTTGAAAGATGCAGCGATTCGGAAAGATATACTCCTAGACGTTCCGTGAGATCTCGTTGCTGTTTCGTTTTTTTTTCTTTTGCTTTCGCTACTTTTTTGCTGCATTAAGAAGCGATTTCCTTCTTTTTTATCCGTTCGATGGCCGTCTTTTTTGCATCTTGGCGAAATTTATCTCCCTCACTCGTTTTCTTTGTCCGGCAAATGTAATAGATTTTAATCACTATCGAATTAATCATTCGTCTGAAAGATTAACGGCGAATAATGGAATATAAACTGCGTCGTCGTTACCCCATCGTTCCGCAAACACAACCTTCTTCATGCACGGATACAGGCACGATCGGGTTCCATGTACAGCGCTCCTGCATCTCCCCTACGTCGTCTTTCCTCCGGAGGAGGGTGTACGTTGTACTTCTTACCTTTAGCATCGTTCGCCACAGCAGGCAGAGCCACCTCGTCGTGTTCGGTTCGCAAACGATCGCGCGTATCAATTTCGTTGCATCGGAAGCTTTTAAAAGTGCAACGCTGGCCGATGCGGTAACCTTTCGGGGTCGCTATTCTAGCCCCACCGGGTGTGAAAGGGGCCAATACAGAAGTACCAGGAATACCTTCATTGCCACTGGCGGCAGTGGAGATGGGTACTAAAACGGCTGCTAAGGGGGTGCTCCGTTGGCATTTGTTTCGTTTTCAAGTTGAAGATCACGATCCTGCTTCGCGTTTCGTGCATCATTCGTTCGTCTTGCACACGCACGGGGACTCGATACAATTTATCGATGGCACTAGGATAGGGGCTATACATATCCCGGGCGCTACGGAACGATCTTTATCGTTTTGTGATTGTTTTGTCTGGTTGCAAATTATCGGGCTGTTTGCGGTTTAGTTAAGGAGAAAACAAAACGGTTTGAAATGTATGTTCAATTAATTATGTTATTTATAAAACGGCAATTGTTACTTCATATTGGTAAATACTCTCTTTGGAACTTGAACCCTGTTTTGGTTGTTTTTACAGCTTCTTCATGGTTAAATCAAGTGTCAAAGTTAGTTGATATTATTTTCAATTCAAGTACGAACGCTCAATTGCTTAATCTTTTTATCGCTCATGGCAAGATTAGCTACAGAGCTCTTTTCATCTCTTTTCTACGATTCATAATAACGTAATGGGTCGAATATTTTAAATCCTTTGAATTCTTGTTCGTCAAAAGTGTTTGATGTATTAGAATAATAATTCGTTGGTAAACTTAACCATATTTTGTGAATATAAAAAGCGGTCATACATCTCCTCTTAACCAAAACATAAAAAGTTGGGGATGAATGGGGATGTTGATTAAGTAACCTCATTCGCGGCGCATTGAATTATATTCAGTATGGATCTGCCCTAACATGTACCTCACAAAGATCTTAATCAGAAAAGAGTAAATCTATTTTTACAATTCAATATAAGTTTTTGCAAAGAACAAACAAGCTCATTCTACAAGTATGTATGTTACAATACAATATTGCCTATTGCAAAAACGTTCCGATGAGCCAAGCATTTGGTATTATTTTGTATTATATTAGATGGAGATTTTTCTGAAAAAGTGAGGAGAATTATAAATATTTATTTTATTTACACTAATGCAATTTAACTAACTTATAAAAATCGGTTCATTTACAGTGTACTGCAGCTTCGACTAGGAGCTTCAACTGATCTGCAATTATCACATTAAAAACAGCTTTATTTCGACTGACCGACGTGCTGATTTTTGGTGTCCATTCCGTACCGACATTTATTACCATTCCGTGCAACCCAACGTGTCTCGAGTAACTGCTTCAATCATCCAACGTGTCATCACTGCGAAACTGCCCGCGGCTTTCGTGTTTCCACACACCAATCCATGGGGTTTTCCTTCGAAATTTCTGCCAACCGTGCTGCATCCCTGCCGACTTCTGACGCCATAACGTTTAAAGGGCAAACTGAGGCAGGCTTTTTTGTGATCTTTTTTTTCTGTGGGATAAATGGGATGCCACGATGCCGGAGTGCGCATTATGGCCACAGTGTATCATTAAGTAATGCTTGCCGTGCGTTGTTAAAGACAACCCTAAACTCGTTTCGAAGCTCGTTTAGTGGAAGAATTCGTGAACGAAAGCAAAAAACAAAAAAAAACGCCCGTCGCCCGAATTCGGTGGACACGGGTGGACAGGTGTTGGGATGGGCCCTTCGTCATCGTTGGAAGGGTTTTGTTTGTACGCCGTTCCGAGACTGGTTTCCACTATTTACCATAAATTTGCATAACTACGTTAAATTGTGTACATCGCGCGATGTTTGGATCTTTAAAATGGCGAAAGAATTTGGCAGAATGATCCGAAATCAGGATTATAGGGATCTTATGAGGGACTTATACTCGATGTTTTTTGTTAGATTATTTTCAGAATCACACACACACCTATCAATCAAACGGATGGACGTTCTTGGTTCAAATAAATTAAGGCAGTGGAAGAAGGAATGTGCCGAACGGCCAGGATTGACCAACATCAGCATCCTTAAGGATTCCGCGGTCAGAACTACCCGTAAAAAGGCGATCTCTTTTAAATTCACTACTGGAAAAAATGGGGAAACTCAACGCAACAACCATCCTTTGGGACGAGTTCCAAAGAAGGACGACAAATTACTCAGAACCGATTACCCGGGCGTTCTTCGCCGTTCTCGTCGCTCATCGTTTGACCATCGCCTGTTTTGCTGTAGTTCTTTTTTGTGCTGCTACGTGCTCCCGGACAGTGCATAAGGGCAGCGGCATAAAACATAATCACGCGCACAGACATCCGTTGCCGCTCACAAGTGTTGAAAAATGCTTCTTAAATGGATTCTGCCCAGATTGTTCCTTCTTCTTCTACGTCAGGTCCGTTCGTATCGCACGACCAAAAGCATAAGAATGCACACGACAACAGCAAAAAATGGTGGTCAATTCTTTGCCACGTTACTCATACCAACGCACGCAGCGATACCGACTCGTCCTTGTGCCGAAGAAATCCTACACTGTCCGCACACGCACTAGGCTCCGGTTTGGGTCGACATAACCGAACGACGCGGGAAGGCCCCTCCACTTCCTCCCCTCCTGAACCGATCGTCTCCCGAAAAACCTCAAAGGAGGAGGGTTTGCCCTTGCGCTGCGCAAACGAGGGCTCCTCTCGTTTTTGTCCTCGCACCGCACCGGTCGAAGAAGGGCTTGGGAGCTGCTGACCATGTCCTGCTTGTCTGCTCATTTGCTCGCTCGCTTCATTTTCTTCCCAGGGCTCGCACGGTGAAACGCAAAACTATCGCAGCCTTGATGGCAGTTTAAGGGAAAACCGGTTTCTGCACTTCTTGCGAATTCTTACGGACGCCAGAAGTGGGCAGAACTGTAGCGCTGGCATGTTTCCCGGTTGCAGACACCGAAACGAAGCGCGAACAAGAGCGAAGGACAACAGGAAGCGGCCGGGCCGTGGCGGGAATGGGGTGGGAATGGGAGCGGTGTAAAAAAAGGGAAATCGCTTTGGTCGCGAACAGCCAACCAACTGCCCTTTTGCCCTTGTTTCGGAAGATTCTTTACGCGCTGTCCGAAATGACGTCCGTTCCGTGGCTGGTGTTTGTGTTCTTTCTCATCACATACACTCGATCGGTTTGAGAAACGATTCTGCGGGTCAGCACAGAATTTCGCGTCCTTTTAAGGCGGAAGGTTATTTAACAATTTTAAGGTTTTTATTGCATTTTTTAAAAGTACAGCTTTAAATAATCCAACGCCAAAATTTGGTTATTCGCAATGGAACTTGCGGGGTGACGCCTTGTTGCATTAACGTTCGGCACGCGGAAACTCCAGCTCCCATTGGCAGTCAAATCTCGCCAACGGTGGTGGAGTTACCAGGCTCCGGAAACGTTCGATAGAAACATCCGAGGATCTCCGACTGCTTACCCCGATTACGATAGCGAAATCACTTCCTTTTCTTCCACACGCGGCGTGGAATGCGTTTGTGAATTCAATCAAAATCTCGTTCTCGAAGAGGTGCGATACATTTGCATAATTTCACCCTCTCACGTACCTGTTGCGTCCGTCGTGCGTGTGCGGTGAAGGATTTACTGGCGTCATCCTCGCATGTCAAGTCACTGTCCTCTGTGATGTAGACTTCAGACGAACTCGTGCTTTAAACGAAACGCAGGGGCGTCAGCAAAACCTTTTGCACAATCCGGTATGACAACGGCTCGACAACGGACGTGATCGGGATACGAATTGGGGACGAAATATCTGTTTGTGCCATTTCCTGTGGAGATTGGTTGCGGGTTTTGTTTTAATAAATGGAAGGATCATGTTTAATGACACAAAAACATGTGGATGAAATGTTGTCTCCCTCTCGCAAACATGTGTCTCTTGTGTTTGAAAATAATAATTCAGTACTGTTAAGAAAGTTAAAATCTGAAAACAATTTTCATGAAAGAACATTTCAGTTAAAGGCTTTAAAATACACAGTAGGTTTTTTTTGTAGCTACCCCGCCTGTAAATAGATGGCGCTGAACTGAAACATCTCCAAGCTAAAATAATTGCCCTTACATTCCTTTTCCTCTTTTTGCTATGATTATTGGTAAAAGTATTCTTAAATGAGAGACAAACAATTGAAGCAAAATAATCGTATAAAGACTTATAAATTATGCACTTTGGTTTGATGTTTGCTTTTCACCTTAATATTTTACGTTGTTATCGAACTGTCAAATACCTATTTTTAATATGGGTAAATATTAATGTGGTTTCTTTTAACAGTTTTATTATATATGTTACGCTGTGTTAAGCATTTTTAAATAGTATAGTATTTTTTATTAAGCGATTTTTAAACATTCATGGTAAAAAAGGTAGGAACATGAAACATAATTATGTAAAGTTTAATTGTTTTTTGGTTTCTATAAGCACTACACAGACAGAATAGGCCATTCAAAAATCTTGTATATGGTATTTAAATATAGTTATATTGAATTAACTTAATGGCCAAGATGCCTCCCAACTTATGTTTTCAAGATATTTTCTAGCTCAGAAACTACAACAAAACGCATGTAGCTGAAACAATTTATCGTGAGTTTTTATTTTTATCATCACAATTTTTTTTATGCTTTTGCTATCAACCATTACCTGACAAAATCGTTGCTACATTATCCTAGATAAATGTAGTATATAGCTTATTGATTGTTTTCGCAGGCAAAGTTTAAAATACCGTCATAGTAATAATCGCTCTGGAGGTAGTTCTGCATTCTTCTTATGTCTTGAAGTCACCAAATCGGTTGGCGTAAATTAGCAACCATTTTCGATTGATTGCAGTTTGCACGGAGCGACGAGAAAAATTCGCCCCGCTTTGCAAGCACGATGATGTACGTGCAAATCATAGGTGAAGTGGAAGCGGAGGCTCCCTGTCCAAGGCTCCATTTATTTATTGCACCATAATTTCAGGCGCCTTTCGTTAGGCTTCTTCGTCTCGCTTCTTTTCCCGAGCGCACTTTTGCGAAGCCGTTTATTGCAGATACGGGTATGATCGATCGGTCGACGTAGCAGAACCACCACCATCCCCACCCATTGTACCACCGTAACTACATCGTGTTATCAGTTCCCGGGGTTGCAACAATGTTGCCACAGGCCACACGGGGAGCGAGAGGGGGACACGAGTAGGGGGCGATTAATGGGGCTGCGGGAAGAATGCATCATCGCGGTCGGTCGTGGGTCGAACGATCGATACGTGAACGTCTTGCGTGGTAGTTTCAAAAAGGCTCTTTTGTAGCCGGTTTTTTGTTCTTTTATGGCGATGAAGGCGAGGTGGCGATATTCCGCCATCGGGCCGGGGTCATAATTGGTGGTGCTGTTATTGATTTCTTACTTTTCATTTCCATCTCATTTAGTGTGCGGAAGAAGATTTCAAACTACCTTTTGGAATGGTCGAATAGAACAGGCAGCACTTAGTGGGAATGGTATGAAATTCTCTACAGCAAAAGGGCTTTTGTCTTTGTGCAACGAACAAAGTAATTGCAAGCGCTCACATTTAGTCAACCGGCACGCCGGTGCTGACATTTTTTCTGCGACTAATGAGCCCTCGAAGTGCTCGCTGATGATCAATTCATTAGCTTAAGAGGCGACCGTAGTAGGCAGAGCAAAGCGAACCTGCAGCCAGTGGAACAATAACGAACGAACGAACGCAGCACATCGTCGTTGAATGCGTGACGAAAATAATATCTCCATGTGGTTCCATGTGTCACATTGCGTGCCAAGTTAACGCACAAAAGTGTACGCCACCGGCGTGTGTGTGTGTGTGTGCAAATGCATGGAGCATGTGTGCTTCGCATTGGCCGCCGGTCCCCTCCGTCCCGGTTTCAAATGCAATAAATTTGTGCTGGCAGTTTCGCTTTCATTTGGCAATAATTTGTACCGCGTCGTGTCTATTGTCGGCGCAGTAAACGTCCCGTCCTGGTGCCGGAAACACGAAGAAGTGGCCCTTGTCTCCGAGTGTGTTGTGTGCTCACACATGTCCGTGATTCATTTTCTTTTCATTTTTTCCCCCCCCCCCCATTAGCATAGTTAAACAGCGGCGGCAGCAAGAATGAGGCATGGAAACCGAAATGGAACAAAATTTAACGAGCAAGTAGTGATGGGAGAGTGAGAAAGAGAGAAAAGAGGAAGAGAATGAGGCATCCTACCTTTCCGCTCATTGCATAGGGTGCATTTGAAGTGCAGTTTTTCAAGTTCACAGTCAACCATTTTGTCAACCGATGGGACGATGAAAACGATGCATAAAACAAAAGGAAAAAAATTCTCTTCCCTTTCCTTTTTTTGTTTTTGCCAGCGCGTTGTCGTCGTCCGCCATGTTTCTCAGGCACCATTGGTGTGAGTGAAACGCTGCATGCGAATTTTTGTTTGCATTCATGTTTTTTTTCTCTTTTATCGTCCAAACCGACGCTTGTTTTCGATACTCAGTGATTCTATAAAATCTTGCACAAATGCTGAGTTTCATTGTGCTGTAACGAGCACGTTTTTGTTGTAACGTTTGAAAATGTCAATTGAATTTTTCATTTGTTTGAATTTGTTTGAAAGGACAATTTTTAACCAACTACCAGGCGTCTCCATTGATATGAAATGAACGTAAAACAAACATGCTCGAGCGCGAAATTAAACGACAATTAGGAAGAATTTTAATTTCGTTCCCGAGGTCTTGCATTCCCGACCCGAGCGAGAAAGGTGTGTAAAAATTGGGACCAGAAATATATCGCCGAATGTCGCACAAAAAGGCGACGAAAAAGAACGCTCTGAGAACACTTGGCGTTCGTTGAAAGTGTCGCCATAGCAACCGGCGGCTGTGCGTACACGATCGTAGCCGTTGTCGAGCTTCATGTGTTCACTCCTTTTACAGGGTTTTGTTTTTCGTCTCCTTTGTGCGTCACCCCGTTTCGGTGCACGAGGACTTCAGGTTCAGTGCAAGAAGGAGACCAGGACTTTGCTGCGTTCAGGTGCGGCTCGCTCGTGATCGTGATCACCGAGCGGCGAGACGAGCAGGACAAACATGCACCAGCAAAACGGACGAACGCTTGCGCGGGACGCGGGAAGAGAACAGAGAACGAAAAAAAAATGTATAAAAACTGGTCGTATTAATTCAGCCGCCCTTCGCCTGAAGGGATCGGGGCAAGGGTTCGCCATGTGTTGGTGTTGGGCGGCCCCGTGCATGATTTAGGGGCGCACATGGATGCAGCTCGGGCTGTAATTTGTGTTCTCAGGGCCATCCGACGGGCTCCGGACGGGGCCGGATGCAACGATCGCCAAACCGATTCGAGCAAAACGCTGCTGCAAAACACCGCGAACCGAAGGCAGAAAGGGTGAAAGAGAGGGAGGGAGTACGCTCGGGCGTTCCTGGAACTGGGTGTGGGATTGTTCGCTGTTCGCATGGCTGCACAAGACGGAAAAGCGGTAAGAAAACGCGGTAGAACCTCCGGAGGCGCTGCGAGACATAAAATCTCTGCCAACGAAATCAGCAACGGCAACAAACGGTCGAAGGTTCTAGGCTGGTGTGTCTTCAATTTCTATTGATCTGGCATTGTTTTTCCTTTGGCTACACTTTATCAAAGGTATGATTTTCTTTACTTTACTCTCTTTTGTTAAAAAAAAAACAGCAATAGTCAGAACAGTTTTGTCCCGTTGTTCTTCCAAAGCACTTTCGCCTTTCCGAATCATTCACGCTTCGGTTTCGTCTTACAGCGGCCATTTTTAATTTCCCTTACACCCCTTACCCACGCTGTAAAAATGGCAAACCCTTTCCCGCTCTTTTCTCATCCCATAGTTTCAGTCAAGTGCGTCGGCCACAACAATTGGCGTGACTGTCGGGATCCGGGTTTCGAAAATGCCTTCTGCCTACGCCGTGGCTTCGGCGACCGGGAGAAGGGAAAATGGTTCGCTCACCATCTCTGCCCCTCCCCCCCGAGTTAAGGGCCGCCAGACAGCAGCCACCGAAACGAGACGAAACCAATGCCAGTGCGAAGAAGTGAATCTTTCCATTCGTCGGACCAAGCTACCCCTCTCCTCTTCAGCCACCTGTCGTCGTGATTTGGGTGGGAAATGAAACGGAACGGATTCGGAAACGGGTGCCCGCGAACACCCGCGAACGGATGCAGCGAATGCAGCCGATTCTGCGAATTGACGAATCGAGCGTCGACCGACGTCGACGAGACAATAAAGTGACCTTGACTCCCTATAATTACGGTCTCGGCAACCCGCCCCTCCCGATCACCATTGTGCTCCGTTGCTGGCTTGTCCGCCCGTTTGGGCGTTTGGGTTTCTTCCGTTGTTTGTTTGTCTGCTTGCTCTCGTCTTAGCGGCGGTTGCGGTGTCTGGCCTTAGCTCCCAGGGCCACCGTCGGCGTCTGTTGCGGATGAGTGGCAAAAGCAGGAAGAAGGCAGGAAGAAGAAAACAGACAAGCGAATCGTGCTCGGTTCCCTTCGCGCTGGGACTCGCTCGTAAAAAGAGCGTGCACGACGAAGGAAGGGTTTCGCAACGGGAACGCAGCCATAGCAACATGATCGGAGCGATCTCGTTTACGAGTTGCTGAAGACGAGATTTTTTTGTATTTTATTGTGAAACACTCCTGAAACACTCCTACCGAGTAAGAGTAGATCAGTTGCCCAACGCGTGCCCTAGAGGTATTTATTATTCAGTTTTACGGCATCTTTTTTCGGTGGATAAGATCATAAATGTTATTTTATTTAATAAAATGCGATCATAATTTCAGTTTCAGTTTGAAAAACAAAACAAATTTACGTCAATTTTCGTGAAAACCAAAGACTTCCGACCATTGGATCGTTGTTGAGTCGTGGCAATGTAAGTAAAGCAAAAACAAACAAGATATTATACTTATCATTCCAAGATCTGACAATCCTATTAGCAACAAAACTTGGTCTTTAGTTTGGTTGTTTTAATCATTTTTTTTTGTTTCGATCGTCCTGATTAGAACAGTGGTGAGATTCGGAACTGGTTTTATACTCTCACTGCTTGATTTTAGGATTTATTATACCCACTTTGATTCCATTCCGTTAAGTAAGTTTTTCTTTTTTGTATTACACTCTTTTGCGAAGTATGCTATGATGAAAATTTAATTAACAATTTCTCAATGCTTTGATTGAATATAAAATTCCTCTTATTTTTAAAATTACCACTCAATTGTTAGTTGGTTTCACTGATATATTCGAATCACGGCTTTTCCGGGAGGAAAAATACGCCTCTTGGTACTGAAAAGTTCTGTCATATTGTGACCCGAGCGCATAAATCATCTTAAAATCGAAAAATGGGACGCCAATAGAACAATCGACGCATTAAAATCGTTTCAAGCATGGAAACTTTGTTAGTGGCTATGACTGGATGCCAGGATGGGACCACCACCAGGATCCGGAAAGCAATGAACTTATCAAAACGGCAAATGACTCTTCACAAACGGAGCATTCTGAGCCATTTCACTGCCGATTTGCCGGGAGCTATTAGCAAAATGCCCACTTACCTACATCGTTTTGCAGTCCAACGAGCATCGAAGGAGCCCGTGGTGCATCTCACAAACGAACCGGTTTTGCGGGGCCAAAAGTCGCGACTGAAGAAGGAACAGCTATTCGCACGGCCACGATGTAGTTCGATGAAAGAACCTCCCGCTGCATATTTGTGCATTAGGTTCTGTTTTATTTATGTACATTTTTTCGTTGATTAAGCCTGGTGTCTGCATCTCCGGAAGAGGATGCACTGCAACTCATAAAGGTTAGCTGAAGTGATAACTGAAATACTTTATCCATCTGGCAGTAACAAATACGGTGTCAGTTGGAGACCGCTGGAGGTGGGTTATGTGAAACCGCTTGACCTTGATCTTGCAGCGATCGTTAGTTTATTTTTTCTTCGAAAATTTTTGATGAAGCTGAACCCACAGGGATCGATTAACTGGATCCGGAGCAGGGTCCCATCATCGCCGTGACAAACTATCCGGCTGCAGTCCGGTAGACGATATTTTTTTAGGATACAGAGAGAAATACAAACGCAAAACTGGCTGCTCAAGTCCCGTGCTCGGTGGAGCAAATTGTTTGAGCAGAAAATAATCATGGGCGTTTTATGGATTTTGTACCTGCAGCTGAGCCCGAAGATAAAAGATCGTCTAGACGCAACGCGTCCTACATTCGCCTGGACCGAATCGAGCTTTACGTGTGGGTTGGGCAGTAAGTATCCTTTTTTTTGTTTTTTTTTTTAAATGAAGACGTTCGTTAAAATGTGTTTCATGCGGTGCTTCGAAAGGCAAACAAACTGTTTTAAACATCGCACAGGCAAGTTTCGAGGCGGAATTTGATGAGCTGAGCTGAGAGGGTCAACGTCTGTTTCACATCCCATCCCATAACGGCGTGGACAAACAGTATGCACAAAGGCAAACAAAACGTCCCGTGGGCCGGTTTTGCTTCGTAGCTCGCAGACGAATGGTAGGAGAGCACGTTGTTGCAAGCCAACGCATCGAAAGCGATCAGAGCCGTTCGCGTTACCATGGTTACCGGTTGCTTTAGATCATCGCTCGACTACGTTCTACCGATTCAATAGACTATCGGGAAGCTTACTGTGCATAGTCAATATTCCAAGCCAGCCGACCGGCCAGGGCTCTCTACTTGGGTATATTCCGAGCAGACACTTTATTTGCTCATTTATTTACCTTTCTACTTAACGAGTAACCTTCGAAGAGTTCAAACCCTTTTGCCACCTCTTAATCGTCTGCAATGGATCGGTCGTCGTCACCGTGGACAGACATATTTAATAATACGCGAGGATTGTAGATTAAACGTGTTTAGTTTATGTACGCGTCGGTATTACAACCACAACCTTTTGTATGTAAGAAATTGTTTTTTTTTGTATCGAATTACTTCTGCGTAAAAATTTATTCATTTTGCTACTTTCAAAACAAGCAGTATAATGATTTGTGCTCACCTAACCTTTGGCTTTCGATCGACGCGTTTCCAACAAACGACCCAAATCGCGGTGACCATGTAAATGGCGATCGTACCAACACCATGAAAAGGGTTCGTGTAAAACAAGGGATGGAAATCACACGCTGCATTATGCAGCATTACGCCACGCTGCACAACCGAAAAGCACTAACGCGCTGAAGCCCTTTCGCTGCACGCGTAGGGCCCTCTGTTCCGAGCCACCACACCATTCATTAGGTCCCGGACTCGATCGTTCTCGGACGCCTCGGCACACCGCCACTACCGGCATCCGGCAGCATGATGGACGCGTAGCATGTGGGAGAGTCGTTTGCAAAATCCGAGGGACGGAGAGAGAGAAAGAAAGAGGGAGGCAAAAAATTCTTTTTCCCCTTGATCGTACGAGGGAAGCACCATCACCCATCAGGGGGACGGTCGGTTGGCTCGCAAAACGCAGTCGCAAACAATAATGGCACGCTGGAGGTTGAGGACGGCGGTGGCGGTGATGGTAGCATAAGTCGGGTGGCAATCGTGCATCGTTTGTGAGAATAAAATAATGATTCGACGTTCCTGCAAACCCTTACATGTGCCCGGCGCACATTATGCGTCGTGAAACGCGTGAATGAAAAAAAAACGGCCCCGGGTGAATGGGAAACGGTGATCCGGCGAAGAAGGTGCCGGCCTGGGCTGGGATGGGGATGAAATGGCCCTAAAATGGTCCAAACTCGCCGCCCCGTCGGATGGGTAGAATGACTTATAGTACGCAAACACACACACAGGCGCGCGCGCGCTGGGACACAAGCACACTATTGTCCGGGTAAAGTTTTGTCGGTTATTTTATTTTAATGTTTTTTTTTTTCATGCTGCAGTACATCATGCTCGCGAAGCGCTATACGAAGGGTTTGGTTTACCGCTTTGCTGCTGGGACAGGAGAGAAAAGCAGAAAAGGCACACACGCTCACATGCACATCCAGTACGGTTACATGATCATGAAGCGATCGGATCGGAGATTGCTAACAATTGCAAGGGCGGCGTTGGATGCAATTTGCATTCCTTCTTGGCCATTCGTTCTGCCCGCAAAAACAGCCATAAACGTGAAATTTTTTAAGCCTCTTTGCTTTCATATTGGTTTTTACAATTCTATTTATTTATTCGTTTTTCTTTTGTACGTTTTTGGTGGTAAAAGTGATTCGAACATTTTTTGCAGTAAAAATAGTAGTTCATTTTCATTGCAAAACAATAATGTAAAATCTAGACCATTTTAATTTAATAGATACAATACTATAATTTTTAAAAATATCAAAATTTGAGACCATGATCTATTACAGTACTTTTTTATCAACATGATGATCAATTGCAATATTGTCTGGTTTGTAAGCTACAGCTTGTGCCACAATTTAGTTCGGTTGACCATTTCTCTAAAAAATAAGCTTTTATGGTCGTTAACAATATTAAAATGTATTGTGTACGTGATCGTTTATGGTTGGGAATTCACATTCCACTTTAAAATACTGTGGCTTAATGTGAATAAAATTCAATGATAATTAGTGGTTTATTTTAAGTGCGGGCTTTGAATAATTCAAAACGTTGGGATGAAAGATATGCTTTGAATAATATTTCAAACCGTTGGGATGAAAGATATGCTTTGAGGATTGTAATAAACAAAAACTTTACTACAGCCAAACACTAAAGGCATGACGAGTAAACTGTAATGATGACGAGTAAACTGAATAATGCATTTTTAAAGATGGTCTTCGTAGACACATACTATAGACTTTTGTTGTTGTAAACGATCTTTTTGGAACAGAAAGAATGATTTTAGAACATTATTCTTAAAATTGAAATAAAATATAGTGGTACGGCTATCTAATTCTGCTTTTGCCTGCTCGTTTGAATTTAGCAACATGCATGACTGTTGTTCGGGTGTTTTCTCCCTTTCATCTTTCGCAAGATCGTTCCCATTTTGAGGCATTTGAGAAATTTTTTCTACTCCCATGCATCATGCATGAATTCCGCCAATCGGGCAGCCTTGAATGTACACGGATGCATCTGCAAGCGGATGTGCTTGGAAATCGTAAAAATAAAATAATAAAAAACGTCCCATCGCAGTTGTCGCCGAGCGTCTTCCCATCCAACTTCGAACCAGCAAACGAGCTGCAATGATCGTGCTGGAAAAACTCTGGTGTACGCCCTTCCCCCAACCCCCCGGCCCCCCCCTCGTTTACACAAATTTTTCTTTACCTAATTCATCCGTAAAAAGACTGCGTGCAGCAGCCATTAAAATATGGTCCCGGACTCCCGGACGTTTTCGGTCGTTTGATTCCCCTCGCTTTTAAACATTGGCCCAGCGTGTAGTACGTGCTTGACGTTAACGCAGCCGGAATTGAAAGCGAAAGTGGAAGAGCGTAAGCGTTGTGGCGTGAGGAGTTGGCCCGGGCGTTTCCAAGAATGCGTTCGGTGGCGCAAAATTTTGAATATTTCAACCATCATTCCACCATTTATGGCGCGTTTTGTAGTCAAAAATGTACAAGACCGCTTCTGGCGAAAGATGCTAAACCCAGCGTGTGGTTTAAAACTGAACCTCAACTCTAAGCCGCTTACAAGCTAGATCATACACACCTGATGGCACTTTTGCGATGTTCACACACCAACCAACTTCACTGTCTATTTATGTTCCGAATTCCGAAGGCTCACACTCACGTTTAAACACCGAACGGACCTAAGAACACTGCCTAACTCACATCCTGCCCGGGTGACACTCGTTCGAAAGTGGCGCTTTGCAAACTGTTCGGCAAAACCCTTCTTCGGCACTGTTTTTTTCTTCTTTTTTGCTTCGTTCCCGGGGCTTCAGCACACGAGTGGCTTCCTTCCTGTGGCTGTGCAGTGTCCCAAAGATCTTGGACCTGAGACTCCGACTTGCGGGCTCGCTTGAGCCGCCCTGCCCGGAGGGTCCGATTTTTTAAACCTCATCCTAGAAGATCCACCACGAGACTGATCGTAAAAATTGAAAAATCTCTTATGCAATGGATCGCCCGGCGTGGTTCTGCAGCAGCAGCAGCAGCAGCAGCGGCAGCAGCCTCTCCTCGATGGCTCTGTTCCCTGTTCCCGGTTTTTTTTTGCATTTGCCCGTTCTACTTCATTCTTTTTTTGTTTCGCGCACATTTTCTGCACAACTGCTTTCTTCTCTTTCGCTTGCCTGTCCGTGTTCATATGCTTTCATCTTTGTTCCACCGGTTTTTTTTATTATTTTTTAAACTTTTATGTGTTTGCGTGTGTATGCCTTTTTTGTTTCATTCCACCTCGTTCCTGCCTTTTTTAAGTTTTTTTTTGTTTCCGAGCGTCTGTGTGTGAATGTGTGTGTGTGAGTGTTTAACGTTCTCCTTTCCTTTCGTTAACCCTTTCGTGCTCGTCTGTCCCGCTCTTCCGTTGCGTTTCTCGCCGTACGTTTCGCTTGTCTGATTCGTTTCGAATGCAATTCACCTCTTTCACACATTGCACGCGCTTCTCCACATCCTTTCAGGGGTGAGAGTGTTGCGTTCGCTGCACGTCTATAGCACACGTGTGTGTTTGTGTGGTGCTATGCATGCTCTCCACCATTATGCTATCAGCAGACTACTTTATTTTCGTCGAAAGCAATTCCCCACGCAAGCACCCGGGATGGAAGCAGGAAGGTGCGTTGGTCAGGGAGAGGTGGGGGAGGGGGTGGGAGGAAGGGGTTGGTGGCGTCCCAACAGCAATTCAAACATTAGCCGTAGTGCAATCTGCCGTGCTAAGTATGTATTCAGTGTTTGCCGTGAGTGTTTGTGTGCCGTAAATTGTGGCAGAATGAATCAACCGCTTCCTTCGTCTTGTCAAGTCTTATGCCGAACGGAATGCAACGGAGGAGTAGAAGAAGGAGAAGGAAAAATACATCTCCTTCCTCCTTCATATCCATCTTGCCACCGTGGTAGTTGTCGGTCTCGTGCAACTTCCGGTGTGTGTGAGTGAGTGGCAGGGAAACGAAAAGACTTTTTGTCGACGAGCGAAGTCGTTCGAAAGACCAAAAGAATTAAAAAAAAACAAAACAAACTCAACAGCACACTCCAATACAAACCCTCCGTAGTAAAAATTAACCCTTTTCACGAGTATAACACCTTCACATGACGGTTTTGCTGGAACCAAAAGGGGACAGGTCCGGAGCGGACCACGAAGATGATCCACGCACAAGCAAACACACATACGTACATACATGCGCGTATATCCTCCCAAAGATCGCTCTGCCACCCCTCCTCCCCTCCGTCGCGGCTGAGAAGGCGCGTGCAGGAGGAGACCGCCGAGACAGCAGCATCGTCGGCGTTCGCCTTTGTGTCTGCAGCATGTGTTTTCTCGTGTTGTTCTTATTGGCTTTCAGCCGTCCTTGTCGCGACGGTACGCGACATTTTGACCATGGTGCAAGGCAGCCCTTGCAAAACCCGCACCACTCCCGCTCCCCTTCGGCCGGAGCCTTCCTCCGTACTTTGTGCCCCACGTGAGTATTGGGTTGGGCGGAGCGGGGGTGAGGAAGGAGAATTGGGATAAATGAAAGAATGGGAGCGACGGTGCCGCTTTTTTGTTTTATTTGCCTGCTGCTGATGTTGTTGTTGTTGTTGTTGTTGTTGTTGTCGTTGGTATTTACTAGCTGGTGCGCGCCCGAAACAAGAAACAAGAATAAAGTAAACGTTGCTATCCACTTTTCAATCAGCGGCCGGAGCGACAGGCTCCGCGATAGAAACTTGAGATCCACACACACACACACACACATACACACAGGCGCTGCTGTGCTTGGAATTAAGAAACAAAACCGGACGAAATTCGCGGTGCAGAAAGAGAGTGGGAACGATGAAACTATGGGGAGAATGGAGAAAACGGGAGAGGGACAGAGAAGGAGCGAGAAAGTGAGCAAGAAATGGGACGAGAAGTAGAAATGCGAAATCTCTCGCTCAAATATGCAATCTAAACTCACAAACTGACCTGTTAACGTGTTCGAACCATTGCTACGGAAACGATCAGATGTGAGGATCATTGAGTGCAAATGAAAAAATTAAGCATACATAAACAAATCCTCAAATTAGAAAGCGATTGATCTATCACATTTGGTTAAAATGGAGCTGCTTTACTTGTTTCAAAATGTCTGCACAAATTCTGTAATTAAGTCTACGAAAAGTGCGACCTGCTGCCTGGTTCTGTCATGGCCAAAGCACAAACCGAGCCCGGTTTGAATTTCCTTTCGAATATTGAAAACGAACACGGAAACCAACAAAATTGCTGGCATGTGGAGAGAAGTGCAACATAAGTGCAGTGTCTACACTTGCACTTACGGTACGCTCGCATACACCCCAGTGCGATTTTTGTTTTCACCAACTGATGAAGAACACAAAAATCCTTACCACACAAAACCCAAGCGGTACCGACCGCATCGTACCGCATAAGACGAGCAAATTAAGCATTAATGAAACACGACAAACACACCGTAAGAGGGCACCCGTACATACAGAAAGGGAGGCCGAGAGAAAGAGAGACAAACATTGAAATTAAGACCGTACAAAAAAACTTACAAAATGGTGACGTACCGCCCCGGCAACGGAGTCTCGCGCGCAGCGCTAGAAACATGCACGCGATAACATCACACGAAGGAAGACAAATAATGTGGGGAGGTACGTGCGTTGATTTAAAATTCTCACCCCAGGCCGGAGTGTTAATCATACGCACGGTACGCAGGGTGAAGCGTTTGGAGTATATTTTTGAAGTATGCAGCATGAGACTATCGGTTGAACACAAAAAATGAAGCATTTGCGAAATTGCTTTCGACAAATATTGCGGGCCTTCCCGCTCAAATGGAATGGTTTGAAACGTATTTCTTAGAGTATAGTAATTATTATACCAGTTTTGTAGAAACTATACACGGCGATAATTCTCTTGCTAAGCTCGTTCACACGACATCTGCATCCCAAATGCGGAATCACGACCGTCACATCCGACCGTCCGCTGCTCGACAATAGAAGAAATGCCAGCTTAGACACGCAATCTCGTTGTCTCGTGGTAATGAGCGTCGACATCTGCGTAGTTATGTGCGTAATTCCACCGACGACGGGTCGGTCGGTTGGTCGGATAGGCTGCTGCATAGGTACAGTTATTGACATTACCGTTGGATGTTTGGCATAGTTGAACGCATCTAACAGCGAGTGCCCGCAGCGAGCACTGATCGTTGTCTGCACGGTTCGGTGCATGGCCGTCCCAGGGGTTTAACCCAAGACAGGACCGATCAACCGGTACTGGGTGCTGCTTCCCAGCGGCATCGGGGCGGAATGGTGTCGTCAAACCGGAATCCGTTACTGCGCGATCGGTCTCAGCCAAGGCTCGTAGCAGATGGTTTTATTACCGAGATGGCCCGAACATCCGTTCTGGTTTAAACATCATTGGGCATCGGTAGGTTCATAAAATCTGTAATAATTTCCAATACCAGTTATGATAAAGCTGCGGTCCGTTCGCGCTTAGTTTTAGTTTTAATTATTTATTTATAAAATAATTTCATATTCCATGAATGTTGCAAATTGAACCCTATTTTCTCAATCAAAGACAATGCAAAATGTGCGTGAATAATTCCACTTTCGTAAGCCAGCACCTTCACCCGGCGATTGCAACAGAATGTACAAAATAATGCGTTGGAGTTGAGTACGGTTATTTTATTATCTTAAGATGAGGAAACAGGTTTCGACCGGCGCTGCAGTTCATCTTCCAAGTTTCTAGCATTCGCCTCGCTCGCTCAATCCCGCGGGACGTAGGTTGGTACAACCATATTATTGCCTACCATTTATCAGTGTTTCAATGCTAGATTCAGTTGATCTCCTCTCGATTCCATACTTAATGGCTCAGGCATTCTGCGGTAAACGAGGGGCGGATAGATTCGTTGGTAATAAAAAATAATGATTTTATTACCCGCTGTCAAGGATCAGGAATAGATAAATAGAGGCATAAAAGAAAGGAAGTGCAGTTCCGATTATGCAAATGAACCAAGGATCATACTAAGCGTTTTACATTATTGCTAGATGCGCAACGATCGCTCTTTTTCAAGGGTTTGGTCTGCTGGCATCCGACTGAGTCTTAATTTAGTGTAGTGATACTTTAAAAACAAATTGGTACGGTTGATATAATCTTCCCATTTCATTAATATTAATATTAATACGAAAAACACAAGAAAGACCAATCGGTCTTTAACTATTTCAAAAACACATATCCCATTTTAGTTTTGTAAAAAATAGTTTATTGTTTAGTTGAAATGGATGATTTCTTGATCTGCTGTGCTGCTGTCCTTTTTTCAGCTAGAGCTTAGTTTTAGTTTTTAGACAATTTTGGTAAATGGTGTAGCGTTTATAAAAACGCAAATAAAATATTGACAAATAATAATAGTGTTCACTGGTGAAAACGATAAATAAAGTATAAAAGTAAATAAAGTACTACAAAATAAACGAATAAATAAAACTAAACAACGGTTCCGCACTAAATCCATTGTTTCCGAGAAGCTTTCTGTCAATATTATTTCTGTCAACAGGTATGAAACGTATTCCTAAAAACGCGAGCTCCATCAATCGTAACATGTCCTAAGGCTAAATGTATTTACAAAAAAGATATGAACACGATGTAAATCTAAACTCTAGACATGAACTACTATCTTCCAAAGGAGCCCCAGTAAATTAAAATATCGCAAATCAATTGTATTTAGTGTCATGCCGAAAAATACGTTCCATTGCGTTTGCCACGGAATAGGATAATTCATGTTCTTTAAAATATTTTACCTTTCCAAAGCGCGCTTTGACTAAATCCAAAAACTCTGCATTTTTAAGCAATTGAACTTCTAAGAATAAAAAAAGTAGGTACTGTTGGGGTCATTTAAAATTGTTATGCTTGATGCCTGTATATCGCTTTAAAGGATTTCGCAGCTGTAAATTATTACTTTGTTTCATATCAATCTTATTTATTACACTTTATCGTACATCATTTAAATTTGAAATATTTTCCGATATTTACGAGTAGAAAACAGTTCGTATTTGTTAAATATATCATCCATTCCAGGAACGAGCTTATCGTCTAGCATCGTCTTCTGATACTACGCTTCCTGTAACCGCCCTGTGACCGCATGCCTTTCCTTTGTAGGAACTGAACCTAGTCGTTCAACCGTCGTTTTTCCCATCTATAACACGAACAGCCCACACCGGCAGAGCAGCATAGCGGCACGTAGCACAAACGGGCGCAACTTCCCAGACTCCCGATGGAGTAGAACGCCGGATAGCGGTTGGATTGGTGCGCAAGATCTTAGAATGCTGTACGCTTGACGTCGACCCTGCCTGATCGATTCACAGCCCTGAACGTGCGCGATCGATGGTTCGTACTGCAAAAGCCAACGCGCAATGGTGGCGCAATTTCTGGCCAAGGAAACGACATGTATTATTTATGGTTCGCTTGAACCACGTTCCGAGGCCGCTCGGAACAGGAGGTGTCCCGATGGTTTCCCGGAGCTCGACCCGATATGGAGAGAGCTGGCCCGGGTCGGGTTTTGGTTCGAGATTTCGCGTATGGCACAGCCTGGACCTGGGGACGAGTCGAGGATAACTTCTTGGAAGTTGGAGCGCTGCGATTGTGGCGGCGAGTACGGGCAGGGGACCTTCACTACCATAGCGGGGGTCAACGGCGAACGGACGCGTTCCTCATCGACGGTAGGACGCCTGAAATGGTGATTAATTAAAATTATTCCTTATAAATCATCGCTCCCTTGTCGATCGACTTGCTATCGCCCGATCAAAACCCTGAAGAGGCGCGTCCATCAAGGATACTTTGTTTTTCACCGCCCGCCATTCGATCTCTGCGCTACTGCGTTTACCGCCTGCCTGGATACGAGTAGCGTAGAACGAGGAAAGTATTTCCATCAGCAGCGATTATGTTGGACAAGTTCTTATGCAGTGTGGGGTTGGTTAACGTTTTTTTTCTTTGCTAGTACGCTTCTTGCTGTTCGTGCCTGACACTCTCTCAATCAGCCCGCTTCAGGATGTGCGTGCATGCGTGCGAGCGTTTGTGCCAATGTGTCGATTACAAGTGTCCTTCCACGATCCACCACTGACAGACTCGCGCTCCCAGTTCGTTCGAGAATGTCACCATCCCATCATTCCATTTCGGACCCTCGATCGATTGCAGCTAGCCGATGGGATTGATCGTTGTATCGATAAGCACGAGGGAGGAAGTTGCCCACATCGGGCGATGCTATCGCGACGATAGTGGCATGCAAAAGGACATCGACGTCAGTGTCACACACTTCCGAGGGAAGTTTTTTTTCTTGTTGATGATGGTGATAAGGCATGTAAGAAGTAGCTAGCACAAAATAGGCAACTGTCGACGGTGGTTGACGAACCTGTGCAACCTTATTTGCATCACCATCTTACGTAGAACGACGTACAGCCATACCGGATAGGTCGTGTAGCTATTAGTTTTGATATAATTTATGTGATAAAATGTGTTGGTTTTCCCTTACCTTATAGATAATGAAAATTCAGTTTTTATTTTAAAGTAATGAAGCTGTGTTATACGAAAATGTTTTTATTTTATTTCCGATGGAATCTACTTATGAGTAAAATATTTTCGAATCAATTGTACTCGATATAATTTTGATTTAGATATTTTAATTTAACATGTAGTCCAAAATTCTCATGTGATAATTTAACATATAAGACAGTCTTTTAGAAAGTTTTTAAATACACAATCTTTTTTTTTTTCTTTGAAATATGAGCTCTTATTTTTTTCATTCCTGGATCTACGAGCTATACAGACACTTACCTTAGTGTTATTAGTTATCAACTCAATTAATGTAAAATTCATGGCGCTGACAATTTATTTTTTTTTAATCATATTTGGGCTTCATATTCTATTTTATTTTTATCTATTTTTTCCTTACTTAGCATGTAAAACCTAAAAAAATATTAATTTATGTATACCGAAAATTAACAAAAACGAATAAATAATTGTTTTTGGATGTTTTGTTATGACTACCAAGTTCAAATTGTTACTTCAATATATCCTGTATATTTGAAATAAACAATAATTTCAAATTTGCTTTCACAAATCTTAGCAAGCGGCCGTTTATGAAAACCTTTCTGACAATTTCGTTCCAGCAGAGGGTATGTCCGTGTGCGCGTGCGTGTGGTAAAAGTGTTGTACACGACCGCATCATTCCCATGCCAAGGCTAGCTCAAGCCAATCGA
The DNA here is from genome assembly GCA_000473445.2 of Anopheles farauti. Taxonomy (NCBI): domain Eukaryota; kingdom Metazoa; phylum Arthropoda; class Insecta; order Diptera; family Culicidae; genus Anopheles; species Anopheles farauti. The sequence continues at coordinate 17,179,869 of KI915040.1, read as the reverse complement.
CCATAAATAAGTGAGTGTAAATAACCCGCCCCGGTCAAACAGCACGATCTCCGTCCAGGACAGATGGCCGAACCGCCCTTTCGCACCGTGTGTACGGACGGACGGCATGCGGACGCGACCATCTTCAACAGAAACGTCTTCCACAATGCTCGAAACCGTCCCCATCGGTGCGCTGCACATTCTTCTGGCGCTTTTAGCAATCGTCACTCGTTCGCGCCACATTTCCGACTGACATACCAATTGTCATGTGAAAGAAGAGCGGGTTAATAGTTTTGCCTCCACCGTCAGCCATCCCAGCCGGTCGACGTGTGTCTTCGGTGCAGCACGGCCACAGCCACCGGGCACAGGCTCGTGAGTTCCACGGGCGAACCGTGCGTTCATTAAATAAGAATCATAATTCATTTTCCGCCGCACATTCTGGTCGAGGGAAAATTTCTATAATTTAATTTTAATTACGGTTAACAAGTGTTTGCATTCGCAGTGTCCGTCTTCGTTTAAGCGTCGTGTGTTTAGAACGATCGGTGAGGAAGCCAGGACTGGTAAGGCGGCGAACTCGCACCGAAGACTAGCATGGTGTGGATGGTGTTAATAAGAGCTAGGAAGAGAAGCTGTCGATGGTTTGGATTCCATAGTTTTGGACTAGCGCTTGCCCACCTTTACCCATGCTTGTTGATTATGATACGTTTTTTTTGTACCATTCATTACCGTTGGACTGATATTAAATTATAAAGTTTTTTTATTGTATTGAATCAGTTCTAGCAGAAGACATAAAATCGCTGGAATTAATCTCGTATTGTAATAAAAAACTACTTACTTTTACGAGCTAATGCAACAAGAGCAATTACAATTATTAATACGATAAGCAATATGCAGCAGATAATGAAAGCACACGCGTGGAAAACAAGAAACAACGAGTTTCTACAAAAACCCGTCCGCCCGACGTGCCGACCCGAACTCGTTTCATATTCATACGGCGCACTGGTGAATTTAATAATGAACCTTAATGATAGTGCGCCGTTAAGCATTGAACGGTGCAGAAATCTGGACACCCGGCCGGGAGACGAAGTCGCGAAAATCGCTGGGACGTCCGCAGGTCTGATGGAGTGTTCCTCCTTCCAGCGGCTCGGAGCGTGAGCGATGCATCTTCTTTTTTTGCCATCGAATCAATCTGTGCCCGGCCAGCAACGACATGCGAACAGGAATCACATCGCATCGCAATCGCAGTGCACATTTTATGTATGCTCGCACTTGGTTCCAGCAATTGTCTTACGGTCCGTTGTGGTCCGCTGAAGATCGTAAACAGGTTTCACAGTGGGTTAAATTGCGCTACCTGGTGTCGGGGTGGTGATGTGTAGATCGTGCGTTTTTTTTGTTTTTTGTTGCGCAGCTCGCTGGTGATTGCTGCTTCGTTGTAGAACGAGATGCTCGCTATAGCTCATCAACGGCTTGACGAACGACGTCTCTGTGATGCTCCGGGTGCAGGGGAAGCGGAGTAAACATTTCTTTTCATTATCGTACGCTGCGCGGGTCCTGTTAAGAGTGCAGAAAACGATCGAATAAATCACTCACTGCCTGATTCTGCAGGGCAATGAGACTAGTGCGTTGTAAATTATCTTTCCCTTCAGTTCAAGTGTGTGCTGGTGGGATAAGTTAGAAACAGACGTAGGAGGAATGGGTACTTACTGATGGTCTGATATTTAATTATGGACAACGTGTGCGACCTCACCGGAGAAGATAAGCTTTTTTGAAGAACATCTTCTTATATGTTTGCAAAAGAATCATTCACTCCGCTTTCTAGAACCCATTTGGTTCAAACTATCGGCCCTCCCTGCGCCCTATTGGTCGTACCTCGTGATAGTTGAATTTGATTTAATTCCCCTCGTTGCTACATTTTATAGTTTAGCAGGCAAAAGCCACCGGCGGATGTGCATAAATCTTGCATAACGTGGAAAACAGCGCAGGTGCACTTGCGATAAAAGAACCATTCATCATCACCTCCCACCGCAGCCGCACGGTACAGCGGTACGACGATATGTCAACAATTTAAAAGCACCTTTATAGAAAATGAATGTCAAATAGGTGTTCATAAACTTTCCACCGTGTCCGCGAGTGCGATTTTTCCGTTCCGTGCCACCGGTGGATGTGTTGATAAACGAGCAATTTAATTATCGCCGACCGTTGGTTGGTCGAGCGTTGCGACCTGTTGCATGTGTCACCGTGCCGCAGGGCCCTCGAGGCGAAGCCTCGTTTCAAGGTTGTACCAATCAATGTTACCTGACGCACGTAATGGCACGCGGGTTGACGGGCTAAAGGGCGCCCGCCCGTGAAGGTACGTCCCCACGCGCCGCCAAGACCGGTAGCAGTCGAGATATGCGAGATGGTTTGCGAGAAAAACTGGCCACAGCTCAGGGGAGGTGCATTTTCTTTTTACCCTTCCTTTGTTGGGCCAGTTTCAGGGTCGGGCACGCAAGACTTTCAACAATCCGGTGGGGATCACCCGCGAGGACACGCGGCAAGGACGGTGGGCGCATTTGGTGACAATTTTTTTGTTGTGCCACCCTCCCGTACGTACGAAAATCCTTCACCGGTTCGCCAATCATCGTGGCATGTATTATTAATCAAATCAGTGATGAACGGGTTGAGGAACGGCGTGATTGGCCCGGTTCGGTACGCAACGCATCCGTTGCCCGCCTGCGACTAGACCAGGGCAGCATGTTCGATTAATTAAAAAGTTCAGTGAATTTATTACCTTTCCCCGCGCACGGACCGGGTTCGAGAGTGTGTGTAGGACGCGGCCGAGCCGGCGGAAGGATGCGAAGGGATCTGTTATCCGGAACGTTCCCTGCCCGCGTCCCGGTTAGCCTTTGCTGGGACGGCTTATAGAACAGCATTCTGCAGCAGCTACTGCTAGTGGAGGTCGTTCCCTGAGAGCCCAGCAGCTCATAATTAAAGCGTATGTACGCGCGTTGCGTTTGCGATGCGTTGAATAATTCATAACCTCGTCGTCGTCGATGTGGTCGGACGGAGCGAAGAGATAAAAAATGGCCCGTAGACGGGGAAACTACTTACATTCTGCCCGTAGACTTTTCCCCACCAGCCTTGCCAAGGGCGTAGTCTATTCGGGTGAAAAACATGCACTAGCCGTTGCTGCCTTAGCGCCTTTGTCCCATCGGGTTGGCTGCAGGACTCCCTGGCATCTATTTATGGTGATGATAATGTTTATGCTGATTATGATCAGCTCCCAGCAGGTGGCTCGATTGTAGAATCGGGCTGAATATCGCCTCGTGTCCGAGAAAATTGGACCGCTTGAGGTCGCAATCGTACCACGGACTGGTCGCAACTGCTGCGATTCACCGCAACAATGCGCACCGTACGTTGCGTAATTGTAACAATTGAATATTGAACGGGCATTAAACAATATTTTATTAGGATTACGATAAACCTCCCGCAATAGCTTTTCCCTAGAGAATGGCATTGCAGTCATGTTACAGCGTGCGGATCTGAGTTCACCTATGCAAACAAAATCCTTCAAACCTTCACCATAAATAGTGAGGGTGTTGCCGAGGGCAATTTAACGAATCTAGTGCGATTTAATAACCTGTCAATTGCATGTGTTCGCTCCACCCACTCCAACGAAAAAAGAAAATCAATTGATAATGCTATTATCGTGAATATACCTGCACTGATCGGGATAATCTCATATCACGACTGCATAGATAGACTGTAGGTTACGGTTGACTTTATTTTCGAAACAGAAAACTATCAGCTTTGTTCTCACGAATGATCAATTATTGTGATTTATTGATAGTTGTTCCCTTTTGTTCGCGACTGGATAGGATAGTAGAATTGAATGCTTTTATAGGGAAAGGCAAAAATGGAAGGGATTGGTAGTTAAGTACTCTCTCCGTATTAAAAAAAAATAGTAAATATTTTTATCGATAAATGTATTTTCAACTGCATCGGAAACGAATGCAAGTATCTGATAACGCCAAATAAATAACGGTTTTAATAGTTTAAACGCATTTGACGCTTGTCTCAGGAAATTTATTTGTGGTTGGTTTGTTTTGTATGGTTTTTACATAGTTTTGTAATTTTCAAATCACGTTGATTTATAAACATTATTCTATTGTTCTATGTGCCATACTATGGTAAAAGAGTGGTCTCTCTATAATCTCGCTAGCGTTCCTTCTTTGTTCTTTATATTTTGTATTCACCTATCCTCATTCTGCTTTTCCGATTCATGTAGTACACACACCCACACATACACACACATACACATACACGACTAAACATACACACTCGCACACATACACGCACACAAAACATACTAGACCGGGCATAACCCTTTCCCATTCATTATCATTCCACTTTTGTTGACATCTTCATTCGATCGTGTTCTACCAACTGATACCTAAATGTGGTGTAGCTTCGCTTAAAAATACTACGAAATACAAATCGTTTTTTTTTTCTTATGAATTACGAGGAATAACAAATTTAGCAAAAGATGGTAACGGGTAGTCTTATTTTTCGATCGTTCCACATTACATAGCACGGTTCAACGAACGAATACACGAAATGTATAAATTATAAACAAGAGTGAGACCTGTGATTATACACAAGAGTGAGAGTGAGATATCATTGTGTAAAAGCCATTGATAAAAACGAGAATCAGTCGAAAACATACTAAGTTATAACTATCATCAAATAAGCAGTGTAACGATGCCCTTACCATGTTTCCATCTGTTGCTAAATTAGTTAAACTAAAGCTATTGATGTTTGGGTTCTGTTCTTCGTTAAACACAATCCTTCTTTCGTATTGGTTTTGTTCGGTATGCCTTTGTTTCTACAAATTATTTGTCACCTATGTTTACATCTGTTTGTCGAACCTGAATCAGATCATTCGAGTTGGTCTTGAACCGTTCAGGGATCTATTATTAGTTTGCTATGTACGCTACTAGTATGCGATTATATTCTTTCTATCGTCACCTGCGCTACCTTGTGTCGTTAATTGGCAAGGATAAAGATCTATTTCATAGTTTATCGTAACCTCATGTAAGCTTAAATTTCGTTCATTACTTCCTCCTACAATGTATTTGCTTCAAGTTTAGGTGTGTCGTTCGAATTTCAACAAGATACGAAATACCAAACGCATTACATTTCACATATAGAAAACTAGTTGTGACGGATACAGCAACAAAAAAAATTACAAATTTTTATCACCACGCATCGTAATTATAATTGTTCGGAAATCTTCTCTCGCTTACATTCTGATCAACTTGTCTACATGCGTTTAGTGTGCTGTTTATGGATAAAACCTACGAACCAGGAACTTATATGCAACGTTTGTAATCTCTTTCAGAGGTTTTGCTTCTTACGCCGCTATCGTGCCTAGACTACCGTTGAAAAGTACAGTTGGTCGGTTTGTGTTTATATAGTTAAACTTTGCCTCTACTCCTACGCAATTACGTTAACTTCCATCGTTAGGTCCACCGTGCTTTGGCGTTCTGTAGCACTCTGCGCTGAATATTATGATACAGACTAGATTTGTTCTCTGGCATCGTTCGCGCCACTAATGCCAAATTCTGCTTCAACGCTAATAGTGTTTGTTGTGGGTGGGATCTAGAATTACGCCGAACAAAGTGTTTTGCTATGCCTGTATTAATTGCCAGAACATGGGGTAAGAGTAGACGCATAATTTGTCGACGTCGTTATGATTTGTTGGTTTGAATTCTTGTCACGCTCTTTTAGTAGCTACGATCGAGTTAAACTATATCTGTTTTGCAAACTTTACAACAGGCTAAAATTATGGCAAGACCTACAACGGACTCTAATCTACAAACTAAAACGCGAAACCCCATGGGAACGAGTGAAAGATAGCGCTTTGAGAAACCCAGTTATGTGTTTTGTAAAGCTTTGTGCTAAATATTTCTATTCGCCGGATTATTGCGCCCGGCTGGCCTAAATCTTCCGGTTCTACGCTATTTGTTGCTCGCTTGGGAAGTGTATGACTAGTTTCGTAACTTAACGATGCAAACGACCCTAACTTTGGTTTGGACGGGAATGGGTATGAGACTTACACAGCTCAACGATTGCTAAATAAATTGCCAATTGAATTACGATAATCTCACTACGAAAACGGCTGAAGCATAACGTCGTTCGGAAGCTATCGCCGTCCGCCGCCTCCGAACGTATCTCACCTCGAGCTTTAGGATGGGAGAGGAAGGTGGGAACTAGAGGAGACTTTTTCGGACTGGTGTGCCACGTACTGCTCGCTACATTTTTTTTTCACGCCTCACAGATGCTTCCGACAGACTTCGTTGGCGTCCGCCGGTCGCTGGAATCGCCTGCCCTACCGCTCCACTCGATCACGACAACCTTGGTGATGCTCGTGAACATGCACACCTCACAGTGAAGCCTTAATTCTCAGAGACGATCTTTGTCCCGATCGAAGCTCAGCGCCTTAAAGATTCCACCCCGCGATCGGGACGTCCCGCTCGTTCCGCTCGCCGACGGATGTCCCGCGATGGTCGGTGCCCGACCGCTGCTGCTGAACGCGGCTCGCCGCTGCAGGTTGTGCTGATCGAGGCTGGCGGCTCGGGGACGCCCGAAGGCGTCCCTGTCCGTACCGTCGCTCCCGTCCGTGTCCGTTTCACTGCGCTTACGGTGGCTGCGGCGCCGCACCAACCCATCGGTTCCGCCCTCTAAATCGCTGGGAAAGTCGGTGCTGATGCTTTCACGCTTCTTCAATTCCGCCGCGAGCATCCGCACCTCCCAGTCGTTGTGATTCAGCTCTTCCTCTTCCTCTTCCTCCTCCTCATCGTCTTCTTCCTCCTGTTCTTCCTCTTCCTGTTCTTCCTCCTCGTTGGCTTCTTCTTCCTCTCCTTCCTGTTCCAGCTCGCCCTCCAGCTCCTCGCCAAGATACGCCTCATCGTCACAGTCGCCGTCATCGTCGTCGTCGTCGTCGTCATCATCGTCATATTCCGCGTTGCGACTCCGACAGCGACTACGGCGCATCAGACGCCTACCTTCCTCATCCTCATCGTCTTCCTCGTCCTCGTTTTCCCCACCGAACGGTTGATCGGTTTCGGACTGCGACTCCGACTGCGAGCTGGAGGTGGCTTCAATGTTCACGATCACACTGTCGGAAACGATGTTGCCCGTCAATTCCGAGATGACCAAATCTCGGTACGGACTGCGGATGCGATCCGTCGTTGTGGACATTGTAACGGCGGTGGTGGTGGTGGAGGTCGTCGTGGTGGACAATCGCCGTGGCGGAACCGGTGGCGGTGGTCCAGAGGAACTGCCTGTGGTCACGCCGCCACCCTGAAGACGCGTTCCGAGCGGAGGTGAGTCCTTCCGATCGAAGCTATCCTGATCTGTCGATTCGTCCCACGTTGGTCGGTTGCGCAGTTGTCGGTGGCGCGGTGACGTTCGAGGCTTTCTGCTGCGTGCCTTTGGCTGCCGTGGTGCGTCCGAATCGGAGTGTGGTGAGGAGGCGAATATTGTGTCCAGCGAGTCACCGCGCTGCAAGGTCGTAATTCAAGGTCGTTAGATCAATATCATTTTCCCCACGTCTTAAGATCCGTTACGATCAGTACTCACCATGAACGGTAGCTCGTTGGAGGAACCCGTGCTGCCGGAACCGGAAGATCCGGATTTGTGGTGAAGCGTCTCGCCTTCTTCCGGAGGTAGTTGCACCTGCAATCCTACGAATCCCAGCTGCTGCTGCTGTTCCGCCTCCAGCTCCAAGATGCGATTCTGCAGCTTTGATATGATGTCATCGCGCTTCTTCACCTCCAGCTCCAGGTTGAAAAACTCGTCCTGAAACTTCACCTGTATCTCCTTCATATGCGTCTGGATGACCTGCTTGATGCCCAGCAGCACCTCGCCGAAGAACTCCTGCTCCTCCAGCGAACCTGCGCACGGGGCGGAACAGTTCGAATTGTTTCGGTTTCGGTTCGATTTCGACGATCGAATGTACGAACGATCGCGCCGGGCATGGGCATCCGGCACGACACAGACGCCACGGATAAAGCAGTGCAATTGAAATCAATGGGTTTCGTAACGAGGAACACCAGGCAAAACACGTTTATCGCGAATGATTGTGTTAGGATGTTGCGGGGAACGATGATGGGCGAGTTCCAATTCGTTCCACGGGATGCCGTTGTCATGGAGATAGTTTGTAATCGCACGTCGCAGTGAGCAATGCGTTTGGCAAACGGAAATGCAAAGAAAGAAGATAGAGAAGTAAAACCAAGAATGGGAGGCGAAAAAAATAGAAAACACTTCATTAGAACTGGCGCTTCCGTGCGGATTGCTTAAGAGCATCCCGTCCGCAGAAAAGTTCGGGACAAGCAGAGTTTTCCACCAACACAGAACGATGGTGCTGATCCTAGTAGCGGCGGCCAAGGGGAAGTAGCAGTAGCGTAAAGGAAGTAACTACAGGCGTGCGTTTGTGTCTGGTGTGTGCATGTGGTCTGTGGCGGCCTGATGCTTTACCGTGTTTCAAGCGATAAAGCGCTCCGAAGCCTGTTGTCGATTGTCTCCTTATCGATGTCATCGGGCAAGGGTGTGCCGGAAATCGGAATAATCGAAAGCGCAGCCGGACCGGACGTCCCTGTTCGCCCCGAGCTAACGAAGTTTGCCGTACGTTTCACAGTGGCAAACCATCCGTGGCACTGGGGCCACTTGACGTTCACTTACTTGCAGAAATGCTACGGCAACCGGAGGCGCTTTCGGAATGCTGCCTGCTCTGCTACGCCTACGTGGTGTGCATGCGTTTCGTTCGATTCCCTCCCTCGTCAGACATTGAGTTCAGCCAATCAACAACAATTCTAGTTGGACTATTGAGAAGACCGGGCGGTTCGAAGGACTGAGGATTGCTTTATGGCAAAAGGAAATTTGGTGCGTGATAGAATTTTGTGCGAAAGTGTGAGGGAGGGAACAGATGGCACAAGAACGTAGCTATTTCCTGGGAAAAGGACATCGATACTACAAGCATTGCCAAGCTCAGCTGGGGCAACCTACGGGAGTCAAATGATATGTTTGTGCATGCAAATATGGAGTAAAGGGTGTGTTTGATAGAAACGGAGTGCCGTTCATGGCACTGCGTACAGCTGGCCTCTTTTATCGACTTTTGGATGCAAAGGATAGAGCCGTAGGTAATATTGTGTATGGTATGCAGTAGACGCTCAGGAGATAACTGATCTGAACATCTAATTTGCTTCTGCAACTTTATTCAGGTATCATCATCTACCGACGAATGATTAGAACAATTCAATCTCAAACGCTATCTCTGCCGATGGTTGTAAGCTGATTGGCTCACATCATTCAAGCGTATTGTTAAACGAGAGTGTAGTCTCCCAGCCCTTTCACTTTGCATGATGACCGGTAAGAAGTTTGAGGGAAAAGAGTTTTATTCGAAAACAAACGATTGAAGGCATGTGTAAGGTTGACGAGCAGAGTTTCACATGAAAGTAGTGAATAAATGAGCCACTGCATGGCAAGTTTAAGCAGAGCACAGAAGGTGTTACTAACAGATTCGATAGAATTTACTTTAGCCGTAAATGAGTACCACTTACCATTAAGTAATTGGTGCTCTATTATGCTTCAGATGATAGTTCGAAAAGTAAATATTTTTTACGATTTTTTCGAAGAAACGTTACATCAACTGTTAGCGGAGTCTTGTTTTATATATAGCTAAAACTAGCAGCTCTCCATGTGTTTAATATCCATGTAAAAATTGTTACTAACTAGAGGTAGTTTAGATTGTTTTTCTAAAGGATGACAAGAGCATAAGGTAAAATGGCATACGAAAAAACGGAGGGAAAATTCAATGGGTTTGTTATATACTGTCTGCTATAAATATAATACATGAAGATAATGGATTTCGGTACTCGCTATTCGGTTGTTGAGCTACTGTCTTGTTTCTAAATTTTGAATTATTTATGAACATGTACACAGCAGCGACTTTTGCTACAGCGGCAATCAAAAATGCGGAGGCCATTGAACGTACATTACAGCTAGTCAACATTTAGGCGCATAAACGTGAACCGTTACGAAGCGTAACGCTGTGTAACGATTTCACAGTGGGCTCGGAGCACGCTCTCAGTAGAAAGACAAAATTTAAATATTTTACCACTGTTGATAGTTGAAATGGATTACGAATAAAAAGTTGTTTGAAATTTGAAACACAAAATATAAATAAATAATAATAATGTGGTAGGCATATGCAATGTATCTAATTGACAACAAAAATATACTAGACAACGAAAAAACAATGAAAACAATTACAACCAATTGAGTACGGAGGTAATAGCGATAGCAGGTTTTGCGAGAATAGAAGACTTAGTGTACACCAGCCTTAGACCCTTAGTATGTGTCTGAGGTACACATTCTAGAGCTAGTATTGAAAATATTGCAGTCGGGGTGTGTGGCTACAGCCCACAATACTGGTGCACTTACCTTTGATGAGCCTGCGTTGGTTGGTGAGGGCAGAAAGGGACGTTCGGGTGGTCGGATCGGCACCGTCCGGCTCAAGATCGTTGTCCGGATCCGTGTGGGCATCGTACGGGAACCCCCGATGTGCGTCACCGTTGCTGATCACCGCCAGTGCATGACGCGTACCGTCGTCGTTTATCGTCATACCCGCACCGTCCGGTCTCGGAAGTCCGGCAAGTGACAGCCGGTTCAGCTGACGATGCTCCTCCCGGTGGTGCTCTTCGTGGTGATGCTCCTCGTGGAGCACCTGATAGTAGCGTTCGTGCTCCTGTTCGATGGTGGTGGCGGGCGCCACCGCCAGACGTTCGTCGACGAGCGACGACGCCGACGGGGACGCGGTCACGGAATGTGGCATACCGGGCGTTGCCCCGGGGACCGTTTGTGCGCTAAGAATGGGAAAAAGACTACGTTCTTCAATAGAGTCACAGTGGGCAGCACTGCTGGGAGGACTAGAAAGTGTGTTCCTATGGAAGGTGACGCTCTTGGTGAATTTGCTGTGTCTGGCAACGTACCCTTCGACCGTCTGCGCTCGCATCAGCTTCTTGAGGTCGCGGTTCGGGCGCTGTTCTAGCGCCGCCTTGTCCTCGGACAGCTTCTTCAGTATGCTCTTCAGCTGCCGCCGTTCGAGCGTTTCGTTCGACTCGGGGCTGAGCGGCAGCAGGCCGTTCGAGTCGGACCGTCTCGGCGATTCGCTCTTCGAGCGCACCGTGTGCGCCATACCGGAACCTTCGCTCTGGCTGCGCGTCAGCTGGTCGAGCAGGTCGTGCGTGCTGGCGGTGCTGGTGTTCGAGTCGGTGCAATCCAGGCTGAGACTGCGCGTCTTTATGGCCGACTCCAGTTCGGCCAGCTTCTGGCGTTCGTTCAGGATCTTCAGCTTCTTCACGAACGGCAACCCGCAGTACTCGGGCGACAGGTCGTCGATCGAGAGGTAACTCTTCGGTTCGCTCACCAGTTTGATCGGTTTTGGCTTCATGCGTACCCGGGGTGGAACGGTCCGCCCGGAACTAGCAGGTGTAGTGGTTCGCTGCGTACGGCTGCCACCCGCCACCTCACTGTCGCTGACAGACGCTGCCTCGCCCGCCGTGCAGGAAAGAACTTTGTTCGGCAGAAAGGAAGCCGAAGGGGCGGACGTCGTTGGTGGAGCGGACGAGATCGGGGGTGGTGTCATCGCCACCAGCGAGTTAAGGTTGAGATCCGCCGGAATGGACGTTTTCAGGCGACTACGCTTCGACTGCTTCAGTATGGGTGACTCCTCGGACGCGGCGTTGTTAAGGCTGGTGTAGCTTCCACCGAGACTTACCACCGTCGCCAGCTTCAGCTTGGACCACGGTTTCAACTGATCGTCCCCCTTGATTTGGCCCAGCGAGCGGATCTTATCTTTTAGGGTCTGCGCGGTGGACGGCTTGGCGGGATGGTGTTGATGATGTTGCTGCTGCTGCTGCTGCTGCTGTTGCTGTAGTGCCTGCAGCTGGAGCGCTTTGCCGTGCGTGGGCACGTTCTGGAGCAGGTGCTGCTTCATGTCCGTTGTCTCGTGGATCGTACCGGGCACGGTGGAAGGCTTGGCCTCACCGTGGTGCTTCGAGTCCTGATGGTGCAGGCTGCGTATGCGATCCTTGAACGAAACGCGCATCGTTGGCTTTACGTGATGGCCCGCCACACCGGTCGTATTCAATATCGGGCTCGGTGGTGCCTTCACCGTCGGCGACGTCGGGCTCATGCTCTGCACGATCGATGGCGAGCTCGACGTTTGGTTCGATGTCACTTGCAGCTGCGATGGCGGAACACGATGTTTAAAACAAACCGACAAAAGAATGGGGAAGAAAACACAATGACGAAGATGAAATTACTGGCACGGCCATTTGGCGGATGGGCGAGCAACGCGTGTGCTAAACAATGACAACATGTCGCATGTCGTTTGGAGTGAGCGTCGGTTGGATGGCTACGGGGTGTTCGGGGTGGTTTGCACACCGGGTACGAGAGTTTGGTTGGTGTTTGGTTTGGTGGCTAGTTATGATGCACTAATTTGCATTCTCACTATACAACCTCGGTTCTGTTCAGTGGCCCACCGGTTGGTGCGTTTGTCGGGCGTGACGGGTGTACGGTTCGGAGGGTTGGCAAAGTGCGGGCAGTCTAAAGATTAGCTATGCGCATCGAGTCCGGTTTGGGGATTAAGATTTACATTTATAATAACATAGTATACAATGGAGTTCGTTCAATGGCAGCAGCCGTCGGTAGTCAACTGTGGTTATAGAGATCTAGAGATCTAGTTCGCTATAGAATGGTTAGTGTTCGTTGCAGTAAAAATAAACAGGATTGGAAAGTGCTGATAAGTACTAACGAACACATCCGGGAGAGGGACGCAATCCTCTACTGGTGCAAGGTGTTGCAGCCTAATCGATTCCGTAAATTGTTCCTGCACGCTAGATTAGAGGCTCTGCAGTTTAGAAATGCACACAAGCGTGAGTTTTCAGTTGTGTGGAATGGTTCCAATTATTGGACGGCACACAACAACACAATGTTGTTTTGGTTGCACCAAGATTATTTATCATTGCTTACACTATAGATCAGAACAGATTAGAGAAAAAATATCAAGAACATACTATAAAGAATCACCATGATGATGTGGCAGAAAAATATATTTTCACCACGGAATGTACTTGCATAACATGGTCAATAATGTACAAACTGCTAATCCCCACAAGGATTTACCCGTACTGACGAAGGAACCAACGCACGAAGCATCAACCGACCAAGGATTCATGTGGTTCGAGAATGTGAATTGAATGACTAATTTATCTGACTGCGAAGCTCGTCCAGTTGGCGCTGCCTGTACGGGAAAACGACGGAGTTTCATCGAAGCTTAATGATAGTAATCTTACGGAAATTGCTGTATAAGAAACTATCGGAACTGTTTCTTGGTTCTATCAAACTTCGTTGCTCCTCGTATGTTCATTATGCGTAAACAAACATCTTTAAAGAACACTGGTGATTATCTGATGCATGGATTATGAACTCTGTGGCGGGTTTTTTAATCGAAAAATCGTGTAAGCTTAAATTCATTTTAAATTTCCTATATTGCATTACCAATTCGTGTGTAAACATTTAGATTATGATGAGGGCTATTCTTATGGTTTAGTAATTTTGTGTACGTTGAGTACGTTGAGGTAACCATGCATGTTAGATTGACCGACTGTAGCTCATAAAATAATCATCAAAGCATATTCTTAACACACTCATCAGTACTAGACATACTAAACATACTCATCAGTATATAATCTTTGCTGTTCAAATGTATATATAACAAAAACTGGGTTTAAAGTTGTCGTTTGCTTCATTACTGGCAAAAATTTAAAATAATAAGTAATCAAAGGCAAGGTACCATTAAGAGTAAGACTTAATCACAAGATAGAGCTACAGAATTGTAATAAACAATACCCTTCAGTGGCTATAAAAAGTGGATATATTATAATAGGCTTTTTCAGCTTGCAACAAACTAACTTTAATGATGAAGAAATCAGTCCAAAAGAAAGTATGCCCAGTACTCCATCAACGTCCTACCAGCATCGAGCAGCGCGCCGCGAAAGCGTCCATTTTCCCACTCAATTCAGACAGACCGATGCGAGTTCATCGACACGTGCTTTCGCGCAATGGCGCCATTACCTTCGATTGGCTTTCCTTCGCCAGCCGATCCTCTTTCGCTTTGAGCAATTTCAGTCTTTGCATCAGCGGCAACCCGGCGCCGATCACTTCCGGTTCCGGTTCTTCCTGTATCGATTCCTGTGGTGATATGGCAGAGGTTACGTGAGTATGCGGCGGTGAGATAATTTGTGCAGTCGCCTTCGCGGCTCGTTCTTCCCGGTCCTGCTTGGGCGTCGTTCGTTTGCATCGATCGGTGGTCGATCGTGCGCAGGTGGCACGGGGTACAAGTTGGTTGGTGTTTAATTTTTAATTACGTTTGGCAAGCGGGACCATTTGTGGTTTGGCCGTGTGCGCAATTGTTCCCGCGTAATACGTGTGTGTTTTTTTAAATTTATTTAATTTACAAAGCGATTTTCGTTGTTGTTGTTGTTGTTGCGTGTTGCAAGGAAGCAATTTTGTGGCGGTTGTGGTGATGGTTGTGGTTGTGGTGAATATTTATTTTCAACGGTTTGTTTTTTTATATTTTTTGTTGTTGTTTGGCGGGGTACACGTGCATATACACACACACATACACACACACACACATTGAGAGACAAAACACATACACAAATTTACAAATGTATATAGAGATACACGGGTACACATGTGGAAATAAAAAGAGAGAAAAGAAGAGAAAAAACAACGTTCTAAAAATGCGCTAGTAAGGTCGGCAGCACTAAAGGGTATTTTATTTGTACAACAATGGGTCTGAAATGGTAATGCTGTACGAACGCGTGTATGTGTGAGTGTGCGATGTGGTAAATGAGTTATTTAAGTGAACTGTAAGCATGTGGATCTGACAGTGATCGTATTGTTTTTTTTTGTGTGCACTAGAACCATGTGTGGGTTTTGTACTTTCTGGGAAAGTGTTATAATCGACAACGCTCTGGTACGGTAAGGTAGCTTCTCCGATTTTCGGATTTTCCGCTGTGTAACACTGGTAACGAATATAGCGAAGGTTTTAGCAAAGCGAGAACAACAACGTGAAGTCTACGGTAGGTTGATCGGGTGGGTGCCAATGGAGAACACAACGGGTCACTACTCCGAGGGAAATGTGTTAACGCAGGAGGCCATTTTTAAAAGACACGCACTCCACACAGTCTCACAGTGGGTATTCGAATCTAACATAGAAAGGGGTTGGGGGCTTCTCCACGAGGTAATTAAATACTAAGGTGGGATAATTTTAAAGTGATTTTTTTAACGTAATGCAAACAATGTTCTATACGACAATGGGAACAGGCGGGTGGTTTCTGGTTCGTAACAATTTTCTTTATGATACGCCTGTCATATGCTAATACACAGCAGATTACGATCCTTGTACATAGACAAACAGTGGCTATATCAACAAGGGAAAGGCACAAGGTCTACATTGGTGTGATGTTATTGAAAAGTGAGACATTGTCACTATCTATTGAGTAGATTGCACGAATCTGTAACTTGGAGTAAGCGTTCTGGACATGTGTATTGTGTGTGTTAGTAATTTGTGCTATGAGAGGTGTTGCTATGCTAAGCGATGGTGTTGCCTACGCCTGCTGTAGTAATGATGGTGGAGATGATGATGATGATGATGATGATGATGAATGTCCACCATATCGATGATGACCTCGCGAGCTGATGCGTATGATCGTGTGCATGAATGGTAATGGGTGGTGTAAAACGATCCACTGACTTGTTTCTCCTTGAGCAACCGGAGCCGTTGCAGCAGTGGCAGCCCGGCACCGATCGGGCTCGGGACCTTGTCGTTGTCCTTGCCCTCGTCCTCCGTGTGGATGTCGTCCGACTTGACACGCGGCATGCGCTTCAGCATCGTTTTGGGCGTTTTGTTGCCGCCGCTTCCACCGCTGCCACCACTGCCAGCCCCACCGGAACCACCGCCGCCTCCGGTGGCGTTTCCGTGCAGTGGCTGCATCTCGATCGACTCGTTGCTGCGTCTGGTTGTTCCCGTCCTAGCAAACGATGCAGACAGATCAATTTCCGACGACACGGAAAGCAAAACTATGCGCCACCACCGGCTGACCCGAAGTCAGCTACGTACCTGGACTTGCGCAGCACATTCTTCAGTCCCTTTACATCACTCCTAAGCTTATCTACGATACGTTTTGAGGCACTATTATCACTACTATCACCTTGGTTATTGTGGGTATTTGAGCTACGATCACCGGCGTGTTCCTTAGCGGCGTGCTTGTTGGCGTGCTTCTTATTGACGCAGCGCACCTCCATCAGTCTTTTCCGACCCAGCGTCTGCAGGATCTCTTGTGCTTCCGGGTAGTCCTTCATCGCGGTTAGGACGTCCTCGCGCGACAGCGAGAACAGCTCCGAGTAGCCAACCGACCGTACGTCGGCTGTCCGTCTGTGGAGGGAAGGAGTGACGAAAGCGCAATCGTTGGCACACGCCAGTTTCAACACCCTCACCCGACACGCCCAAACTCACTTGTTCAATCCGTCCAGGTTGAGGATACCGATCTCACCGAAAAAGTCACCCGCCTTCATCGTGGTCAGCACCTTGCCGGTTTCGCTCAGCACCTCCAGGATGCCGTCGGCTATGATGAACATCTCCCGGGCGACCTCGCCCTTCCGGCAGATCGAGTCGCCCGGCGTGAAGATGTAGGCCTTCATTTTTAGCACCAGATCGTGCAGAAACTCCGGCTGGCACTCTTGAAATATTGTCACCTTTTTCAGCACGCTTAAATTGACATGTAAGGCTAGTTCGGTTTTCAGCTTGTCCGGTAAAAGACCCAGGGCAGTGTTGATGTCACCGCCGCCCTGTATCCGGCCACGCGACCAGCTGTAGTCGTACCATCGGAGTACGCGCCGCTTCATACCACCTGGTACCTGTGGGTAAATGTGTATTTATGGATAATTGCTGTTTTTAAACCTTAAAAAATGGAGATAACAAGACTTTCATAGGACCGTCTTGTTCTCAATGCGGTTGAAAAAAATAGCTCTCGGGATAATTCACAAAACGTTTCCGCTAATGTATTTCCTCGATCATAGAAAAATTATATTTTGGTGTAGTGGGAAGTAGACAGAACTATTACCTTGTGATGTCGCATATACGTCTTCGCACCGTCCAGCAGTCGTTCAAACTCCAGACGGTTGGCGTTGCGGTTCGTGATGACGTTGCCCACCTGACCAACGATGGTCGCAAAAATGAAGACACCAATTAGGTAGCTGACTATGGTGAACACGTACCTGATGCAATGAGGAAAATAGTTAGAATCATATTTTCATATTGGTTTCACATATGTTAACCAAAATTAAGTTCATAATTGTGCGAATCATGCTGTACGAATGATTCATTCGCATGCCTTGCTGCAAGCACGCAATCAAAGTTTTCGAATATAAGTTTCAATCCCATAGAATTGGTGAAATTGTTGACTCATTTTGATTACAGCCATTTTTGGAATTCAAGCCAAAATTGTCGTCAATAAATAATACCCACGTATAGGAAACACGCTTAGACAATATTTCATCTGCGTCAGCATCACTCCAATCGAATGCAATCGAACAACTTGTACTGTGCTCTGAAGGCTGTCACCGAAATCGAAAGGAAGCAGTAGGGCTGTGGAGCTGCTTAAAACACGATCGAAACGTGCGAAATGCTGCGAAACAGATGCACTTGAGCTAGCTAGCTGGTAGGAGACACATTCCAGCGCTTACGGATGGGATTGATATTCGAAAACTTTGATTAACTTCTTGCGATCAAAGGACTGAGCGGAGGAGCTGTACCACCGAAGACGGTGGCGTTTATCGACTTGTTTTGCTTCGGATGGCCTTTTCTTGTGTTTTCCCAAGCTAACCGGTTCCCGTTTTGTTGTAAACAGGTGGATAAGCAAACGTTCCGAACGGTCCGGGCAGGTTGAATGTAGCTCAATAAGTACACTTCATTCGCAACTTTATGCAGACATTTTAAGCGTCGAGAAAAAAATCAATCAAATCCTCATCCCTATTCGCGGATGGTTACGGATAAAAGAAGGGAAAGACAGGATAGCCGGGCAAGGAACGAATCGACGGACAGCCTCCAGAGTACTTCATTACAATTTGTTGCACGGTTCGGTCCACCGACGGTAGTTGAAAAGAAAATTTCCATTTCCTCGCGTACTATGGACGTTAGAATTATATTCGAAAACTTGTCAGAGAAGGTGTATGAATAATGCAGAGCAAAAACGGTAAAGTAAAGTGGTGGTCACGGAAACCACCGACCATATGCTGGCCGCTTCCTACCCTCGGGCTGAGTTGAATTGCAGCAGTCTGGACTTGAGGCCGCGCCTGGGAAGTGATCTAGGGCCGTCCGCCGATTGTGACGGTCTGGTTCGTGTTTTTTTGTTTGTTTGGATTTTTCAAACGTTTGTGTTCGGTTCACACGGTAAGACACATTGCGCAGTGGGTGGTAAAAATGGTACGGATTAAAGAAACCATCGGGTAACGTGATAGGGAGTACGGCTAGCAAAACTTACTCTGCATTTGTTTCCGGCGTCGGCAAATCACCGATCGTCGTGAGCGTCAGCGTCGACCAGTAAAGGCTGCCGAGGTACTTGCGCGTTAGGGTGGCATAGTCGCCGGGACGGTACGGATACACCCAGTCGCCCTGTGTGAAGAGAACCAGCGTCTTAAATTAGCACCGGGTGCCTTTGTTAACTTGAGCCGCTATGGTCTCCTACCTGGAAGCCCTCCGCCTCGGACAGCAGGAAGTAGAAGCACCCGAACCAGTGGGCGAGGATAAGCAGGATGTGGATGAGGTTAACTACTCGCCACAGGTTAGGCCACACGGTGCGACTCTCCACGATGTAGTAATACTTGACCGCTCGATACACCTGCATATGGAGGACGGTATGGGGTGTTACAAAGACGAACATTCGGGTGAGTCGCTAGATGCTACGACAGCGTCGCTTACCTTAAAGAACCTCGGAAATCGTAACATCGGTTGGCTACCTAACCGAAACTGTAAAATATCCAGCGGCACTAGCGCCGCCAAATCTAGCAGAAAAGCACGCGATCGCAAATAATGCCCGGCCAGCTTTCTCGAGTCATACACCTGCGGGAAAGATAGGTTAGTAATTTAGATCTCCCTTCAGATATCGCTGGTTTCACGGACTCACCATCAGACCTTGCTCTAGATAGCCGGTACGCAGCTGTACCGCCACGTCGAAGATGAATACTATGTCGGTGAGGCAATCACAGGACAGCCAGAAGCGGCTCGCATTGCTTTGCAGCTCCGGGAAGCTCTGGCGCACGATCAACGTCCAGAGGTTATACAGTATGCTGATCGTCACGATCATGAGCCAGTAGAAGTAGAAGTTCTCGTCCGGATTGACAACGGTTCGCGGAATCTTGGCGAACCGGCGTCGCCTTCGGACCGTCTTCTCGGCATCGGTCGCCCCTTCCGAGCCGGTGTCTTCCACGGTTTCCTGCACAAACAACATCATTGGGAACATGAAAAACTGTGAATTCGGTGGGGCAGTGGGTGGGACCAGCAACAAGACCAGCCGTACCTGAGCTTCCGGTATCTGGCGGGTGGAGAAGCGCTTCAAGAAGGAGTCCTCGCGCTTGAGGGGAGGTTTCTTCTGCATGGCAGAGGAAATTTGTACCGTCGTGCGTAGCTTCATCCATCGCTGGTTCGACTTCGTCCTGCAGAGTTTGTAACGCGTGGTTTTGCGTGTTCCGCAACATGTTTTCGCGTTGTGAGCGGAGGGAAGAAAACAGTGCGTAACAGACAGGGAAGAGAACGGAAGAGTTTGATGGTTAAAACACACTCTGCCAAGCGTCGGTGGTCTCGCACTCCGAGTTACGTGGTTGGTTAGCACACAAAAATTACGACGAGAACAAGTAATAAGAATGACAGAGAAAGAGAGAAGAGAAATAGTGAAGAAGAGAGAGAGAGAGAGAGAGAGAGAGAGAGAGAAAGAGATACACGGAGGTCTTAATTGTAACGGGTGGCTTAATGTGAGGATCAAATTTGGGGCACACGGGATGTCTTGCTTTTCCAATTACGGTTTTTGTCTGAATTTTGTGTTACGATACAGACGATGCAGACTTAAAAGCAAAAACACACGAAACAGGGATATACGCTAGAGGAAACGTAGCAAATGCAATGTATAGAACGGACACCGAAAATTGTGTTCATTTAGTTATGCTTGTAAAGAAACAAAACACTAAGATTGGTAATAGAACCACTAGCTAAAAGACTAAGTAAAAAAACAAATTGTTCAATTTCTGCTATACCGTTGGCAACTTGACAAACATCAAACTAAAGGCGACGGCCACCGTTGGATAAGGCGACACCTACTAGACGAGATGCAACCATTGGTAACACGCTTTTGATAACACAACAACAGGTTGCGGTGAGTTAGGGAATTACGAGACGATGCACAAGATGACAGAATACACGTAGGAAGTAGTAAAGGAGACAGTGTGAAGAGTTCTGTAAGTTATCGCAAGGAATGTGTGAACGTAACCGAAGTAATGCTTCACCATCGCGGTTTTGTCCTATTCCCATCCCATGCTACTATTTTCCTGTCAGTGTTGTTAGTGTGCTTGGCTCGTGTGTTTGTGTACGATAGAGTTACGTAGCTTTTACGAGTGGGGTTGGTTGAGTGATGTACTGTTTTGGAACGAATTTTGCAAAGGATGCATATCATTTGTATGGTAAACTAATTGAACACTTGTGTCTGTCGGTAAGTCATATACTCCAGAAAACAGCTTCACCCGTACTTCCGGTAATGTTGCATGGAGAAAAATTGTTGGGTGTCGCGTTTTTCATAAGTGTTACGAGTGTACTAAACACGAAGATTTCGACACAACAATGTTGCTGCTGAACAAAACGAACATCGGACAACATTACAGACACACACACAAAGACACAAACGCACATATCGGACAGTAAAAGACGAAAAGAGATAGAGAACAAAATTAGGATAGTGCAAGATGCGAGTGAGTTGGAGTTGCTTTGCTGGAGCGAAAGACAGGAGAGGTTAGTTACGAAAGATATTCATTTGAAGTAAGGTGATAAAGGTTGCAAGTTGAGCAGAACAGAGACGAAATAGAGACGAACGAACGAACGCCAACAAACAGAAACGCACAGAAAACTCCAATCGCGAACAGGTGGCACCAGTTTTGGCTTTTGGTTTTGGTTTTGCTAGAGAAAGTAACGAATTACGTGAAAATGAGTGAGTGTTTGAAAGCTTCTGCAATGCAACTGGGATGCAAGGATTAGCCATACTTGACCATTACAGTTTATTGTAATTTCTGTCATTGAAGAAACTTTCACGTTTGAAATAGATGTAAACAGTACATTCAGTCTTTTTGTAAACTATTATCTATCACTAGGACATTAATTCAATATAATAAAGTTAATTTATTGATATGTTCGATTCTGTAAATCGTGATTCGAGACGAAAAAATGTTTCCATGATCTGACTTTTACGTAAACTATCGCGAATAGCTCGTACTCAACGGAACCGTTCAGGAGGGGTTGTAAACTGATGGTCAATTAGAGTGGCACAAATTTAAATAAAAATATCTTAACGGTGGAGCTAAACACTCCATCGTAAATGATCCTCGCAGAACGCACAACGCACTGAAATCCACCATTTCAGCATCGTCCTTTATCATGGTTGGAATCCTAATTAAATTAGAGCCCCGAAAACGGTTGATGAACTGTTAATGAGTGGATCAGATGAGTGGGTTGAGAAATTGTCCCTGGGTGAGAAAATATTTCTCCCTACTCCGATTAGCTGATAAAGCAATTACATCCTTCACTGGCTGTCCCTTCTGATTGCGACAACGTTTATTCTTCATTAATACGTTAGGCTCGCAATGTTCCAGACGGACGGTGTGTTATAATCCGTGACCAAAAGAGGCGGCTCGACGAGACGCATTCCGAGAAAAGGCTATTGAAATTCAAGTGGCAATCGACTGTGTTTGATTTGTTTTTAAATGATGCTTTCGAGTAATTACTATCAACAGCTAGCTGATTTACATTTCCGGCCGGCATGAAATTGTTCCCAAGTTTCCATCAAGTTTCAAATGCACCTGGCTTGGTGCGGGGGATACCGTCTAGATGATTTAATGTCAGAAAGCGATTCTAAATGGTTTAAAATATTCTTTAAAACCACCAAGTTTCCGAGGTCAAACTGTTTCTGTGAAGTTACGGAAAGAAGAAACCATTCTTGGTGGAATGATTTATTAACGACCTGGATATTGTGGTTAACCTTAGCCGAAGACACTCGCATCGAGTGCCTTAGGGGCATCAGCTTCTTTAGCAACACTCATGTAAGCGGTAGCATCGCAATGGATGAAGGCAGAGCAAAATTAATCTTCAAGTTTGCTTAACACAACGTGCCCTGCAGCATCAAAGAAATGCTTTGTGAAGCTTTTCATAAAAATGAAGTAAGAAAACAAAAACCGGCCCGGTAAAAGTTTGAGCGTGTGGGCTTGTTTCACTTTTCTGAATATCCATCGATTCTGCGACCGATGCGGGGAAGAGCAAGCATTCTTTCTCACCACAAAATTTGATGAACGTTAAGCACACGAGCACCCATCGTCAGAGCCGAGGTTACCAACGCGAAACACCACGCAACGCTGCAGCATATTGAATTTTAATTGTTTCTCATTTCGCGTCTTTTTTCGCGACGGAATTTTGCATGTCGCTGTTAGGGTGGCGCGAACGCGCGCGCACCTCAAACGACTGGTCCGGTGGCAACACGAAGACAAATTGGAAAACTTTTCCAATCAGCTGCCTGCTATCGGACGCCATTGTAAGGGCGGACTATCACGTTAACGGACAATGGTTTTCGGGAGTGTTCTTGGCTAGGTTTGAGTTGAGCTGTGCGCTAAATGGCGACATCTATTATTTTCACCTGACTTTCACGTATGGTTTGGCTCGCTGAGAGACTAGTTGGAACGCCCAACTGAGCATATTTCATGCAGATCGTGGACACATTTTTTCTTTGCCATTTTGTATCCAACCGAACATCGCGTCACAGTGGCGCGATGACGATGATGGGTTGGGGAGCTTGAGCCAGATGTGGACGCGCTCGTAGCGTCCAGCCTGGTATGTTTTAATTAACGCGAACCTCCCGTCGCAAACAGAACTGTCGCGTGACGCAACTGCAGATGCAACCGATAGCCACAGGGGAAATGATATCAGCCTACTCGTAACGACCTTTGACCCGGTGCTAGGAAAAAAAGACAGAAACGAGGAACTGAACAGACTTCCTCGTGTGTGGTATTTCACTTGTGAGGGACAGGAAGGATCGATGCGATGCGAGGCAAGGGAAGGGATCTCCTCTATTGTCTGCAAGTGTCTGTTCGTATGTTTGCATGTCTGTCATGTGTGTGTTTGTGCGATTTCGGGCCCACTACCATTCCCGGTTGCCACCGTTAACAGGATCATAAGTTTGAGTTACCAGCGGCTAAGCTTATTAGCACGGGCAGCTGGTACTTAGTGACTGCGGCAGAATGTGGCCGACCTGCGGGAGTCATCGCTTGCGTAATTCCTAAGAAACCACATTGGCCGTGGGACGTTGAATCAGCGCTAGCTGGATTCGGCGAGCCATCACCTGTATGTGTGCAGTGTACGATGTGGTGGTGGTGTTTTTTTTTTGTCACTCAGTTGCCTGTCGCAGTAGGTCATTCCTATGTAACTTGCACTGGTTAAAAAAAAAACCACGAACGCTAGAGCGTGGCTACTATGTAGGGAATGGCGTCTATTGGTTTCTTTTTTGGGTTTCTTAGTATTGCGTTTTAACATAGATGATGTTCGACGAAAGGGGCGTGTAGGCCTCGCAAGGACTGCCTCATTCAGACTATCTCTACCAGCACGAGGTGCTCTAGCAAGAGTGCGCAATGGTTTCGAATGGATTTGTTTTTGTTTTGTTTTATAACACAACCACACACCTACACACACACAAACACACTCCCACACACAGAGAAACAAATACACACCCACACACATACAAAGTGCCAGTGCCGCGGTGTTGTGCGTGGTAACTACTCGGGCAGTAAAGGTCGGTTGGTACGAGCTGGGCGACTAGTAGACTATCGGTGGCGCTACTGCGGGCTACGCATTTCTAGTTCGACTAGAGAGATTCAGACATCCGGACAGGCATTTCACAAACTCACTCCAACCCAGCATCACTTGCGATACACTAAATCTCGCCACTACCCTGTCAATGGTCAAAAAAAAGTAGTCCAAATGTCTAATAAAAAATTGTAAAAAAATAACACCGTCCGTCTGAAAAAATTGTTGTAGAACATAAATTAAAATTAAAACCATATTTTTAAATAAAACCACTTTTCCTGATTAACAACAATTGTTCATTAATAAAAGTATAAATCAATAATGATAGAAACTGAAGATACCGGTGGGCTAGTGATATCACCGGTTTTTCACACAACATGACCGGATTTCCATTTTTTAGGAAAGGAAGTATTGTTACTTAGTTAAAAAAAATCCAAAACCAATTCAATTTTCATTCCATCCATGTACGAAAACGTTGTACCTTTTATCGGATCTCTGGATCCGCAATAAATCGATGATAATTTTTAAGTATGAAATTTATGATATCCGCTCACAGGAAAAGATTCCAGCTCGAATATGGAGCAAAAATTGTTGTAACGTGATAAATGTTTCATGCATTGCTATTACTTTTGACCGGCGTTATGGTCTTAACGCTAATTAACAGATCAAAAAATAATCTCATCAGAGTAAAATCCATAAAGTTGTTGGCAAAAACATGTAAATGTATGATGAAAATAGTCCAGAACTGTTAATTGGTTAATGGCTTGGTATAGGTCGAAACGCAAAGCTAACAATACGGTACAAGTATGTATGGTAGTGACTAAGTATAATTGTTAAAGATATCTGTGGGCGTAAACGGAAGAATTGGAGTGAGTGAAACCGAGTAAAGAAAATAAAAACGAATAGAAGAAAATAAAGTTAGCATTGGCACCGTTCCTCTTAATTTTCCGCAGCGAACAGTAGTACGCCATGACGGCACGCAGGTTCTTCCAGCTCTGTGCGCCACGTGTCGTGCCATTGGAGATGGATTTGTTGAGTAGCTGCTGCTGTTGTTGCTGCTGCTGCTGCTGGTCTTGCTGTTGCAGCTGCTGGTACGATGCGTGCTGCTGACCGGAATCCATGCCAGCCTCAAACCGGTCGAACGAGGAAGATGCCATGGACGGTTGGCTGATACGATGGCGTGTGAGCAGCGCACCGCACGAACTCTGTCCGCCGACGCTATCGAACGACACGACGCGATTCAGACCGGTCGGCAGGCTGTCGGCGGCGTCAGCGTCGACACTGTCCCGCAGCGAGTAGCGTCGCCGGCGGCCTCTCGCGCCACTTCCGGTGCGGGACAGCGGATGCCGTTGCTGATGGTACTGATACCATCGGGACATGGCGTCGCGATCATGGTCGGTGAAGCTATGGCTACGGTCAATTGATTGATAGTGCCCCGGTACGGTCGTGCGCCTGCTCGTGCTGCACTGCTGCGTTGACTGGTAGCCGCCACGCTGGCTTTCGTCCGCGCTGCTCGTACGCGACACCAGCGAGGTATGCACCTTCGGGGGCGTGCGGGAACTGGCCCGACCATAACTGTGTGACGTGTTTTTGAACGATTTTTCATATTGACGTGGTGCGTTTCGACATGAGTTCAGAATTGAAGAGATAAGAAAGGGCAAGAGAAGGGACTATTTACAACAGAGTAATTCGGAAAGCGAGTGGCCTCAGACGGCAGACTGAATCGGAGCTCGATTCGGAGAGAAGATGGAGCCGAGCGGGGTGGATAGCGAAAATGAGCAAGCTGAACAACAAATATCCCCCGGACGGAGGAGGCTGCGAAGGTGTGGTGTCGTTTGAGGCTACCAAAGGCTCACGCGTTTTGATACGCTTCGACGAAGACTTATAGACGCACAGCGGCCGGGCCGCTTCCGGGGGAGAGTGACACTCGAATTAATCTCCTATCCGACAGCGGGTGGACGTATTTTCGGCTGCTTTTGGAGCAGGAAATGGGTTTGCAAGCTGATTCATCATTGGTGAAGTACCAATTAATTACAACCGGAACCGTACAGCGGCTACGACTACGGCTTGTAATGGATGGGATAGTTTGTTTTGTTTGTTGGACACGCCAAGGAATGGGGTAAGGTTGGTCGGGGATGTGTGTGATGTAAGTCACCTTTTTCCCTGCCACATCTGTCAAATTTCGATACGAAACGACTGGATCTCTACCATGGTACTGCTTTTGCGGGCGTAATTAGTGGAGGATTTGTACGTTGTTACGTGTGTATGTGTGTTTGGTGAAGTTTTATTAAGAGTGTTTGCGCTAGTGTTTCTAGTGTGTCCTGGACGTGTTCGGTGCTTATCGATTGGAGCTACACCCGTATGTATCTGCACTACCGAAACGGCGACCAAAACTTCGACTGCTGCCCATACCATTAGATACAATTAGATGAAATTATGAGGTACTCAATAGAAGACAAAACACATCAACGTTGTGTGCGCTCTCGCTCACTAGCACAATGTACACGACGGGTGAGGGGGAGGAAAGTACAGCCTAGTAGTGAACCGATCCCACGGATACAGTGTGGATATGGTTGTAATTGGACAATTTCCGCTCAACGGCGTGGAGCTCGGGCTGCGTATCGGACGAACACCACGCAACCGAGCCACACGCACACGTGCACACTCACACCGAGGGCCGAAGCTTGGAAACGGGATGGAGAACAAGAAATGGATGGAGCAGTTCGCATCCGGTTCCCAGATCGAAACGTGACGCTTGACACTTACCGCTGGCCGGAACCCTTGCTGCCGGAGGATGCCTGATTGCTCGAGTCGTCCTCCTCGTCACGCGAGGTCGCTATCGAGGCCGTACCGGTGTTCGTCCCCGGTGACAGCAGCGTCGGGCTGAGCAGGCTCGAGGCGTTCTCGCCACCGCCACCGGCGCCGCCGGATCCACTTCCGGTGGCCCCGTGCCCGGACATCGTGCCTCCAATCGCACCGAACGCTGGGTTTGGGTGCATTTGCGTGGCGGCGGACGATATGGTCGAACATGTTGGCAGTATTGCGCCACCGGATGCTGTCCCTGTTGCACTCGGATGCGTCGGGTCCATCTGCGAAACCGGCGGGGTACGTGTGCGACCGGAGGGGTGCAGAAAGAAAGAATCAAAGTAAAATACCACATGTTAGTGTATCCACACGTATTCACACCGCTTTTCGCTCCAGCCTATCGTCCGGTGTAGGACGGTTTTAGTACAACCGCGTATACAACCGAACGTAGCGAGGCCTCTCGCGTGTGTTCTCTACAGTTGCAAGCTACGATTCGCTGTGGTTTTTCGCGGCCGCTGAGGTTTGGATTTTTTAAGTATCGCTTGGATTTATTATTGTTTGCAGGCATTTCAGTGCGCGGTCGGAGAGAAAGAGAGCTAGCTAGAGATGAGAAGCTTTTGGAAAGCTTTTGGTGCGAGAGTGCAATTGCCGCATGCAGCTGCTGTTGTGCTAGGGATTAGGATTTCGCGAAACAATCAGCAAACGAGCAAACGTAACACCAAGAACAACGCTTTCTTTATGCAAAGGTTAGCACATAAAAATCCGAGCGTGCATGCTAAGCGAAACGTTATATCTATGGCAACTACACACCGAATTCAGTTGGCGAGCTTGGGCTGAAAATATAAACAAAACATATCCGATGAGAACCGGAATGTTGAAGTGTGCAGAAAACGTGTTTTTTTAAACTAAAAACCAAAAACTGTGATCGTTAAAAGGTGCGCTAAAAATAGACTTAAAATGGGTTGTTAGTTATTGCTGTATGACAAAATTATTGCGATAAGAGTTAATTTAAAACATTTTTAAAAATTATTTATATCGTTGTTTTTACTTTTCTAAGGTAACTACGGCATGAAAAATACTACACACGTGATACTATATTGACCTGTTTGGATGAAAAAATGCAGAGAATTCCAACCCGATTCAATTGCTAGTGGAACTTTTAATCTTCTCGCTTACATCGAAGCTCCTGTAATCTGCCCCAACGAAAGCAATAGAAAACCGACGATTAATATTTGCGAGAAAGAATTTGTACCCACCGGTGGACAGAAATCATCTCACGATTTTTATTAGTTGTCCCATTGTTTTGTGCGCCATTTTGCTCCCACACGTTGACAGGAATGTACGCAACCATTCCGTGCACGTCCAAGTGATGGACACGAATGTGTGGCAAATCCCTTTTTCGTTCGATTCCGCCGCAGCTGCTGCGTACCAGTGCTCAAACACATACACTAACGCACATCCAGGCGTTGTGGGAGTTGGTTCGATTGATTCTATTATTTTCGAATCTTCAAATGCCACTCGAGTCAAATCGATCGATCACTAGGGATTGCCACTGGATGGGACAAACAGATGGATGTGAGTTTTCCCAGCCGGTCCGCACCGCCAGCCAGCGGCTCCCTCACTAGTTCGAGGTCTTGGAAGGACTTTTCTGACGGGATTAAATTCCTGTCTGAGGGCACAGACGGGGGGAGTCGATTCAGTGGCGATTTCACTGTGGTTCACTGAATATAGTAAAACTGTTCGGTTCCTAGACTGCTTACCGTCAGGCGGTTGTGGAGTTTGCCTTTTCCAAAACCTTCACTAAGGATGCCGAGAGTGCTCCCTCCCTCCCTCCCTGCGCTGGAAAGGGGTGAAAGAAAACTGATCCCGATTCAGCGATGATTTGATGGATAGGAAATCAAATATCTGACCAGCCGGGAGCACCTCGGTTGGCATGATTTTTTCGAGTGAACATATACTTTTCATATACATTTCAATACATTTCATATCCACACGTTTCCGTTCATACATGTGTATGCTAAATTTTCTTTCGATTGGCTTAGAACAATCGAATCATTTGTTTTGTTCCTGTTACACCTTATTTCATTGCTGTGATTCAATATTCATGCATTAAACGAGTGTGATAGAAGTAGTAAATGTGGTGATTAATAAAAGTTATTAGTTTTACATTATTAGTTTTAGTAATGATTATTTTACATAAATTAACAAATTTTCTATAACTCAACCGTCAACAATTATCACCGTTTGTTGTAATGTATGCAGTGTTTGAAAAAATGAATAAGCAGTTGCAATTAATTTAACTTGTGTAAAGCGTAGTTGAAGCAAACAAAAGCCAAATATTGCGAATCGCAAAACATTTCGAAATCATGCATCGTTGGGTTAAATTGCGATGCAAAATACCGTTATATCTAATTTATGTGCGTCTGTACAAAAGTTTAAAATTAATCTTGGTCTGTAGCTTTTAACGAAGTAATTGTATTGAAAATGTGTATCGATAATCAATAATAGCAATAAAACGTATTCACATGTCGAGTAGATATAAACAGCAGAGCACATATTGTAACAAGCGCGGTTTCATTCCATATGAAATTTGAATTGCGATGGATTGTTAGGCAAAAGGGCAGAGAGAAAAGGAGAGAGAGAGAGAGAGAGATGGTGAGAAAATTGTCCACAAAAACGTTGCACAAACATGTAGCAAAGCACAGCCCGGGATGACCATTAGTTGGTCTAGCAAAAGTAGTAGATTTGTTAAGTAAAATCAAACGCTTCAAATAACGGATAACTTTAGGCTATCATAGTTTATTAACGCAGCAGAACATCGCAGATTTCTTGCTAACGCTATGTGAACGTACCGTCGTACCGTTTACCCAAGGAACCTCGTACAAGATGACCGTCGAGCCTAACACCAAACGGTTACCAACAAATAACGCTTCAATGTCAACATTTATCCTGCTGAAAAATAGAGAGAAAGAAAATCGAAGCAAAGAAATGAGAGATCTCTACAAATGTTGTTAATTATGTCAAAAAATAAAATATAAGCCATGGATGAAACACGAATTGAATTTCTTATCAATAAGAAAGGTTTTTTAACATACGTTTTAAACGTGGTTGATTAGCATTTGCCTTTTTTGTTGCAACAAGCAACTCGAAGATATTTCCTTTACGATTTCTATGTTATGCGTACAAAAGGAATGAGTTTGATGAAAGATTTTTCTGGATGTAGAAGGTATAAAGGAAACACACACAAAAGGAACAGTTTCTTGAGAAAATTCAATCAGAGAGCGCAACTGTTACCAGTGTTATAAGCCCTTGGTAACCTATCATATCATATATGATGCCCTACACAATGCGTGGCATACAAAAAAGGAAAAAAAAATGAAGAAGCTGTAGAAAATCAATTCACCTCTTTTCGTGGTGGTGAAAATATTACGGAGTATTACGAAAAAAGGATGTACTGTAGGCGTGAAGGATATTATTCCACATGCTTGGAAATAATTGTCTACCGAGTATCGTTCATTTTATAGAAAAAAAATTAAAAAATATTACAATATGCTCCATCATTCGCAAAAAAATTGAAAATGGTTTCATTCCGACTTATCATAAGTAATTTTTTGTTGCGACATTTTTTTTAAAAGTTTCTTTAAATTGCATAAATGAATTAAATAAGTTAAAGGAAAATGTAATATTGTGCTGTAAGCAAAATATTTTTATATTTGCTTCTCTAATTCTCAAAGGAAAACACATTCACATTCAAAATAATACTTCACGCATAAGCATGGTTATCAAAGTTTAATCTAATGAGAATGATCTCAAGGTTACGATTGTCCAAGGTCCTTTCTTTGGTCAAGGTTGCAATAAAACTTTTCCTCACAAATTGATTTTTGTCTTCTTCCCTCTCAAAAGTGGGTGGATTATTTTACGTTCCCTAGTTTTTACTTCCAGCTTGATTCAAGATGAAGCAAAACATCATTAGCATCTTTCGCAGGAAAGGCAGCATATTTCTGCAAGATTATTGTCGAAAGAGTCCGACGGTAAGAGCCCAGTGATAGCTAGTAGTGCATCATTAACATGATTTCTTTGGGGAACAATTTATGTTTGCTTTCACTGGTTTTGTATGTTCTACCTTCGCGCGAGAGCAATCTCATTACCGATACAAACATGTGAAGAATACTGGGAGGAAAAAACCTAACACATTTTATCTGGTGACTTTAAAACGGCAAATAAAGATTGTTCTCTTTCGCAAAATAATGACGTGATTGCATTGCAACCGAGACTGCTAATAGCACAACGCTAACGGAAGGAAGAATCGGAATGATGGCAATGAAATAGGGAAAATGTTCATGGATCCAATTTCGTTCGATATTTTCCCCTAACGAAGCAAGGACACCAGTGCAGCGAAGCGAACAACTTGGAAGCGTAAGACGTTCGGAAAAGTCCATTTAAAGACTATTTCTGCCATGAGCGGTGGCACATTCAAAGGACAATTTCAACAAATTGTTATTTATTGGTTATGTAAATGGAATTGCACAAGCTTAAGCAATGCGAGTTGCCTTTTGTGAAATAAAATATACGGGTAGTTCCTGTTGCATCGGATAGTCAAGGTCAAGCTAAAGGTGCCGTTTGTGTAAGATGGTGTTGGGTGCTTATTTATCACTGTGGTTTTACCACTGTGGTTAAGACTTTTTTGGTACAAGAAGCCATCAAAAGTCAATTAGTTTTAAAAGGCAAAATTATAAAAGAGCGGTTAAAAGAAAATCAGAACTGAAATCAATTTATAGAAATCGATTGGGAATGGGACCGAACGACTAGTTTTGACATTGATCTCTGACAGCGTGTGTGGTTCGCGCTCGACGGGTTGCGATGTGAAGTATGTCGAATGTTCACTTGCTCGTGCAGTGGGAGTGTAATCCACTTACCGAATTGTCGGAACGAATTCCACAACCCGGTCCGACCTAGCTGCCACAGGCGGCGGTCTGATGCGATTCGCACTTCGGGCAACAACTTTGTCAACATCCGTTGTCCCTTGGCGACGTCCACTGGTCACAAGTGGATCGTTAGGATTCGGGTTTCCCCTCCACACATTATCATTTTACTTTATTTCTCTTCGACGAAAAAAAAAAGTCAGCCAATGGTCATTCCCATCCACTCGTTCGGACAGTGACATGCCAAGTCACGCAGTTGTGAGACAGGAACGTTGAAGCATAATTCTCAGTGTCGATTTGGCAGAGAGCTTTTTTCTTCCACTATCTGCGCGTGGAAAAGGCCTCGAGCGTGCAGTGGCAGAGAAGGGTCTGTTTGAATTGGATTTCGGTTTTTTTTTTGGTAGGGCAACAGATTGGCAATAAGCGAGATGACAAGGCGTACGCGCTGTCATATATGTTCGCATAAAACGTTATGACGTTGTACGGGACGCTAGATGCTGTTTTTTCGCTCATTCGTCATTTTGCCTTTTTGTGACCATTCATTATGCAGGAGTCGCCAAGCTTGGCGGATTGGTTTGTGTTTACCGAACCCACGGCAACGGTTTTTATCTGTTGACACGTCAAGCATCGAGCTGTCTGGTGTAGTAAATGTACGAGGACAGAGCGAGATTTTGAGCTGCTTTTATAAAAATGTTTCATGTATGTTTGGCTAACTCAGCAATATTGTTTATGTATTAAATTATTCAATCAAAATCAGCAAAAATTGTTTATCTGAGAATTATGAGATGTTTTTTTTACGTTGAGATTATTAAGCCATGCATTAGTGAATTTCATTAAACCAAGGATCGCAAAGGAAAATACAGCAATGATGAATTACTACACAAATGACTTTTGGAACTTTTCTTTGTCACAGTCATCCTATCATCCGGTAGTCAACAAAATGAATATAGGGCCATCCAGCACCTATAGCTCCTTTAAGAAAAGTGAGAAGTACAGTGCTGAGAAGTACTGTGCGCTGATGTATATGTAGTTGGAAAAGTTGACGTTGGTTATCAACCAAGGAAGCGAGCGTTATTGGGTAACTTGAACTAACGTGCATCTTTCGATAGCTGATGCAACTATATCACCTGATGTAATAACCCATATTGGTAATGTTTTTGACTCGTTTAAAAATTACAAATAATTGCTGATATAAGAATTGATCATATGCAGTGTTCATTTGATAATTGATTGAAAAGCTTGTATCTAACAACATCAATACAATAAGCAGTAAGTTAAGTAATAATGGAAAACATAGCGAAAACACTTAAATGCATCTAATATTGTATACTAGGTAAACAAGATTAATTCGTGAAAAGTACCACAGCTTGGCTATGACATAGCAGCATAAATTTTCACATCAACCGTGCAAAATACACAAACACACAGCGCGGTGAAGCGTGAATTGAGATTTTATCCATCGTTCCTTGATAATCCAACCGAGATAGACATCGATGTGGAAGAAACCCATTGGACCGTTTTATTTGTGCACAGTTTTAAATCGTAGCATCTTTAACCAGCTGACAGCTGTAACATTTGATTATACGAGTTCATGCATACGGCAAAACTCCTGGGACGAAATGAAGAAATCAAATACGATACAGAGTTGCTTCGGTCGCATCTACGCTGCAGAACAATTCGACTGTGAGTTTCGACGTTGCTTGAGTTATCATCGATAAAACGACGCAACTGGTGCGCAACAACGGTGGCGACGATTTTGTTTGCAAATCTCTGAAAATCTTGCAAATACATTATTTGTAATCGGCACACAAACACACAAATCAGTTCAGTTTAATGTGGCTCCGAAATCGGGAGCGAAATTGTCTGCCGTTTACCGGAACCAGCAAACATTACGCTCATAAAACATATCGAATGGCCGTTAAATCGATTTTATGAGATCTCATTCCACAGTGGTGGTGCAAAACGGGCATCAATTGGACATTGGGCTAGATATCGCAGCCAGTAATAGGGTTGGGGAGCGAAGGAGGAAAGCAATCGTTATGGTTCGATCCAAGTATGGAGACGCCTGGTAGCGCACTAAAACACTCATGTCGATGACTGTTGACTGTGACGTCTGTAGCGCCGTTGAGTCTTCCAAACAAGATGTCAAACATATGGCAACGATAACTTCAACACTAGTAATTTATTCTACGAATCAGCAGAAAACATCGCAAGTTTCCTCAAATTTTCACTATTTATAATTAATTTTAACATGAAATGAAAATATCATAGAATTATAAAAAACATCCTTTTTCTCTTCATAATAACCCTACTTGACGCAGAATAACAAACACTTTGATAGAAATTGTCCTAAGCAAGCTGTCACTAATAAGATCAAATTCGCAATTCAAATTATCAAATCACTCGCTCTCTTCTGCGTGAAATTGTGATTTCATGTTTAAAGAAAAAGTTTCTGTATTTGTCGTTCGTGAAATGGAAGCAGTCCTGTTCAAACAAATCTGTTTGAAGGAAATTGTTTTCCTTGCTTGACTTGCATCTTGACTGTTATGTTTACTGCGATGACTGCAAAGTTAACGGAAGGAAAAGATAGCTGATTGATATTTATTTAGCAAATATGTGTTCAGGAACTCTAATTTGTTAAACGTTCTGATGTTTATTTTTATTTTGAATAAAGTTCCTTAAAATATAAATTGTATTGTAATTATAAAACTCAAGTAATTTATACATTTTTTAAACAGTATTTCGAGGCTAAAATAGTATTCAATTTTAAATCAAAGATATCAGTTATGTGTTTTACTCAATTTTACAAAAAATCTTAAAAAGATCGATGCTTTCAGCTTTCGGTGCCAAATTATTCGATTACCGATGGTTAGTTTTTATTCACACCCTTAACCCAGCTGCACACGGAAAACCTACCACAGTAATTCTCTACTCTACTGCCTCTCGGTGAAACCATTGGATTATTCAAAACTTTTCTATTCGTTTGCCGTTGCAGCACGTATCCGACAAAAATAGTATCTCACAGCAGTCACCATGAGCACATTTACCATCAACATCGTCTGTGGTTGCCATCGAGTGAAGGTTCTTCATTCCCCATTGAGCACCAGAGCATGTGCGCTTGGTCGTGTTGGAAAATTTTGCTGTTGCCAAAATGGTAACCAAATTTAACGTCTACCTAGATGACAATGTTCTCCGTCCCATTCATCAGTGGTTAGTGCCATCGAGCCATGGTGTTGCTGTGGGCTGCACGTTGGTTGATTTTGTATAAAACTAGGTAACGAATTGATGTTCGAAAAGCACCTAAAACAAAAACATACTTGTTTCGCAACTTTTGATGTGCTGCCTGTTTGCCGCAGAAGGAGAGTAATATTGCGATCCAGTGAGGATGCAACGTACGGTTGCAGCACGATAAAAGTGCACGTGTCCACGAGCGGATGTTTGGTCAAATTTTGATAATGTATCCGAGAGTGTGCTCTCACCTCAGCTTGCAACAACCTTCAATGTCATGCGGTTGTCAGCTGTTTTATTATAATTATGGGAAAAGCAGAGGGCATGCGTATCAGCTGCTTTATTCGTGCTACTTTGCGAGAGCTGTGATAATAATTAAATCAAGGCAAGGAAATCAAAACCGTACACCACAGTTAGATTTCATTTGTGATGTGATAGACTAAGTATTTCATGTTATGATTTCCATTCTATACGAACAGCCCCATTACTACGTGAGAGGCTATTAGAAAAGCGGGGACTATTATATGAAGTCTTGTTAAAGTGTTATTTTCAATGATCACCTAGCAACGAATTTCCAGGGCTTTGATAAAATAATTAGTCTGATTTAACCACATAAATCAGACTAATTACATGATATATCTGTGCGAACTGATGTACTTTGCTCGAATGTGGTGAGCGTTTGGCAACGGAAACCTCTTTCCCACTTATCAACACAAAAAACTCTTCGCAGCATAAACAGTGGTGGTTTCTGAAGACCGTGTTAATTGGAGCAGAGTTTCGCCGCTTCATTAATTTTACGCTGATCCATCAATCCGCTGTTGATTGGTGAGCTTAAACGATACGGTGAAATCGCGGTCAAACGTGTGTGGCGTGGGAATTGAATAAATGAAGCGTGTTGATGGAACGTACGTTTATGCTAAATGAGTCGATGAGCGTAAGGTGGAACGGATGAACAAGTCAATTCTAGCAGGATTTCGTGCGTCGTCATGATACGTGCCATTGCGAAGTAATTATCAGTCGCTGTACGTATGTTCCACCTATAGCTACGGTTTGTGAATATTATGTTCAGCTACAAAGCACGGCGTGTTCCAACAAGCGAGTTGGGCGCGACGACTGACCGACTGGCCTGTTGCTCTTCTACTCAACCCTACTTTAAAGACACACACGAACTAACTACCACACCCGTTGCCCGTCAACGACAACCCGATGCTGTCAACGGTTGATCGGCAGTCGACTGGAAAATAGGCAATCATAAAAAAAAACAAAACAAAAATACGTACCTTCGACTCAGAGTCTGCCAACAAGTGCTCCAGTTCCTGATTCGCTCAATGTGGCATCATAAGAATGGATTTTTTTCGGTATTGGACGTAAAGTTTCATCATAAAGTCAATTTCGTCCGCAACAAGGAAGACCGGTTTGTCAGCAAGTTTAGTTGCGGGGAAAAAAAGTCAATAAGAGAAATGATCGTGTAATTGCATTTGCCTGCACACAAGGAAGCTTTTCAACTAGAGCTACAAGACAAACAAAGGATGATTTGAAAATTCCAAAGGTTTAGACAGTACTTGGCAGCGTTTGTTGGAACTGGCAGCAATGAACGGAAAATGATGAGAAAAACGTAACATATTGGTTCACAAAGCACGCAGACAGAGGGACACGCTCACGAACATCACGCTGACAGGGGAAAAAAAGATTTCCATCGGTGAAGATATAAATCCGACTTCAAACTGGCCATTCCCATGTGCTGCAAAGATGCTTTATTTTTCCAACCTTCTGAAAATTGTTGCTAGTCCCTTTCCCTCGTAGCCAGTATTAGCCAGTCGTATGGGCCCGGTTGCGTAGTGCCACAGAACGAACAACAACGGTATATTTTAAGGAAATGAATCAACATACCGGACAGAACGACATAAATCACCGTCTCACTCTTGCGGGCGCACGGGGCCAGCACCGGAGAAGGAGAAGGTTCGTGTAACTAAAAAGGGAATAATATCAGCAAAGGGATGCTATCGAAACGGTTGGTAAACTTTCTACCCTGAAAACGTGCCTCCGTGTCGTATTCACCAAACCAAGGTCTGCATACGTTTAGCATTGCTTTATGTTGCTCTTTTTGCTCTCTAAACTTCTTAGTTGTTGTACGTGATTGTTTTTTATATTTTCTTAGCACTGATAAGGTACATCCTGTCCGTTTGCTGCTGACAACAAGCAGACAATCTCCGTTGCAAACCCACGAGAGTTACGCGTGCGTTGCGCAATGTAAGTGACATGCAGCGAGGCATTCATACCGGAAGCTTTCAGTCGAAACCTTACGCCCATGGGGAGAACGCGGTGTGAAGAATAATGCCTTAGATCTTGGCCCTGGTTTTTAATGCCTTAGATCTTGGCCCTGGTCATGTTGGAATGAGTGAGCTTTTCATATATTCATATTTTTTCAAATATATCAACCGACTTTACGTTTCACTCTCTCTCTCTCTCTCTCTCTCTCTCTCTCTCTCTCTCTCTCTCTACCTGACATGACTCTGTTCTTCACTCAAATTTGCAACATAATACTTCTCTGTGGTAGTTCTGAATGTGACACGCATAAATGCCGATTTCCGGTTGCGAGTTCATATGGTGAATTATGAGACCGTTAGATGTCCTGAACTGAATGACAAAAAAGAAAGATGAAACCAATTTCCGATAAGAAATCGATTCATGTTGTGTTGATCGAACACTGCCTGCTGACTTGTTCAATAAATCATGCGTCACTTCTGTTTCGATAGCAAACGTATGAGTCATAAAGCTTCAAACAGTTTACCGATGTCGAGTTGAGCAGTAAATTGTGCTTTATTTTATTTAATATTTAATTTATACTTTTTCAGAATGCGAGATTTTGTATGTTATGGGTTTGGAATTAGATTGAAGACAGTATTAGAAGAAACACGAATCAAATATTTTGAAAAAAACCAATGGGAAATTCGAAAGCACACAGAAAACGTAAATGACACATAGTAAAATGTAACAGACAATGGAATCGACAAATGCAACATTCAGAATATTGGCTGAAACGCGTCCATCAAGGACTTATTGGACGGGGAACCAGCTTGGTGCTTGGAATATGTCCTACTAGTAACATTGAAATGAGCAGTTGTTTTCATATTTATTAAATAAAGATTTTGTAAAGGTGAACACGAAGGGACAGAGATAATACATAGCAAAAATGGATTTAGTATTTGCAATTGCTTTTGGTGGGGAAGCGATTGAAGGGAGGAAAAAAATAAATAAAAATTCATTCATACCTTCACCTCGCGTATGGTCGAAGGAATGAGAAATTTAATTTTCCGTCTTACTTCCATGGCTCGGGACATGCAGAAAATGCACGAGATGCGAAGAATGAGAGCGAATCAAACGAAAGAGAAAGAAACCGCCGGAATCAGGCTCGCCCGACGTCCGTCAGATCCTTTGAGATGAAGGTCGATGCTGAAGAAAGGGCGAAGATGCTCTCTTCGGCCCCTTTGAATTCGATGCTACTCCGTGCACGTTGCGTACGGCCGTGGATGGTGATCTTGAACCGATCCTATAATGTCTATACAAAACGGCAAGCTTTTTTTCTTCTTTCTCCTAGCTAACATTAACATTCTCGATTGTATATTCGCATTGCTGATTGTGTTTTGTTTTTCACCATTTGATAATGACGACTCATTACCGATAGGTTAAAGCTCGAACGTACAATGCAAAATATATCATGCACCACATTACAACAGCAAGTTAGAAGAATGACATTTATTCTCCGGTCACTTCGATGCGCACGTTTCTGATGGTTGTGTTTTGCTTAGATAGAGAGAGATAAAGAGTTACGAGACGATGATAGCGCAATTGCCTAAACACATGAAATTGGTAAATGTATAGCTCTTTTGAAGTAACAACTAGAACGAAAAAAGTAGAAAAGAGATAGAAATAGAACAGATGGAATTTGAAATGAAGAAGTATGGCTCGAGTATGGCGGTAGTAAAGTCGTACAGATACAGTTCAAGCCGGATGAATTAGATGCAATGATGAATGGATAAGAATTCACTGTTCGAGACATGGCGCATTTACATACCTATAAGATGTATCGAGAGAAAAAAGAGAAAAGAAAGAGAAAGAGAGATGCTATTAGAGATGAGAAACAAGATACTTGAACACGAAACATGGGTCCGGGGCGATACGCTAACAACACACATACACCAGAACAAATGGAACAGTGTCAGAACAGAGCAACAAACAATGGACATGAATAGCAGCACACGGGTACGGAACAGGAAGTCCTATATGCACGGGGCAAGCTAAGAAGCAAAAGTTGTCAAAACAAGTAGCACTATGTACAGTTGCGTAATAACACGCAATAAAACGCCTCTCGTTTCAATCTTTTCCCGCGAGCCCTACCGCGCCGGTCGGTTCCGCTTCCATGTTGCCCCGAAGGTTGTTGACGCTTGTTGACGCGCACAGGAAATAGTTGCAAAATGGTAGCTTTTTCTCTGGCGTCCGTCGTCTGTGCGGGACTCGAAAGTTTCCGTCGAAAAATATGAGAAGAAAACGTTCGTTTAAGGATTGTAGCGCTCGAGTTGTAACGGCAGCACGGCAAGGAACATGAAGCAACAAGGCAAACACAAACAAACAGCAGGTAAGGGATGGAAAGTTGAAAAAAAACAGCTAACGACAAATTAATTCCGTTACGAGGAATGAATACATTCTCCCAAAAGTCCGCACGGTTGTGAAATCATTGAAACGGGCCGAAGCAACGGCGACAACAAGCGACAAGCTCCCGCCATGTGGGTTATAACAATTATATCAGAAAAATGGCGTCGAGTATCGTGTGTAATGGGTTTTTGTTTGTATTATATGCCATCATTATTTTGTTGCCTCATAAGACCGTAAGAGCTTGGGATGCCCGACAAAAGGTACTAATAAAATTGTTGTTCTATATATGCGCTTAATGGGATCCGAACGGCACGAAATCACCTTTTCGACCTTGCCAATAGGAAAATTAGCAATTAAATAGCCGATTCGGTCGCTCCTTTGCCGCCCTCTTATGGTGACCGAAAAAAGGGCAACCAATTTAAGATTCATTAATCAGTAGGTGTTGAGAACGCATTGGACAGATTGATATGGCTAATTAATGTGCCTTTAAGGAAGCCTTCACTTTTCTCATGACCAATATAGGATTCATACGGTTATTAAAAGTTTCACAATACTTAGTTTTCTTCATCATTTCTGTCATCATAAGAATATAACACTCCATTGTAACCTGAGGGTGGGGGTGGGAAGATATGTAAACGTGTAACGTATAGAAATGATTTTCAAAACATTGCTGCTTACGATCCTGAGCGCTTGTTGTTTTCAAGAAATGTTCAAGGTTATCACACTTCCACGCAGAGTTGCACCCTAGAGTCAATTCCAAACCGGTCAAAACAAAAGAAAAATCTTCCTTATGTTCTGTGTCGTTTGTTTTCACGTGCGCTTTATTCTTCTTTATCCAAAGCCTTGGCTGTCACTAAATACAAAGGCACACAACTATTCTTACATTTGCGCGAGAGTAACATCGCACTGAGACAACAAGCAACCTTCGTCGGGCATGTGAAATGCAAATGTGATGAAAATTTAATCTTCTTTGCGAGATTGTGTAACCGTAAGTATGTCTTTGAGTGTATACGTGTGTGCGAGAGAGTGGCCATATGTCCCTTGAATATGCCCCCAATTGTCCTAAGGTTAGCGTCTCGACGCTCGATTCGGCGGAATGTGGCAAAACAACGCTATAAACTTTGCGTTGCTTCAGGGGCTTTTCAAATGGTATGAGAGGCTAGTGCGAGATGTTTTTCTCACAAACCACAAGTTGTCGAGAACGGCCCCAGCTGAGGACGAGTTTAAGGAGCCTCGATGGAAGATGCGACTTAGTTGGACGAATAGTTCGTTCTAGTCGCGTGGTCTACCGAGTTTGTTTATGGTATTTCTATTCCTACGCTCTTGCATAAATGATGACCGTACAGAAAGTGATACAAAAATAGAAGAGTTCTTGAGCCCATCGAAATATGCGTGGTTTGTGGTTAATAATTCATCGAATGGAAATCATCCATGGATGACTGGCTACTAAGACGACGGTCCCATAAATCATCTTAGAATGAAGAAATTGATCAAAACTCACCGATTCAAACTTTCAGAAGCCACCGAATTTGACCCGGTCAATTGTCAATTTCTAAGAAACATATTATTTGAACCCGGTCCGAAAATCATCTTATTTTCTACAGCGTTTTATAACCATTTGGCGATGTCTTTTGAAGCAGCAGAAATTTTTACTTTACACGATTATATTATCCAAACGGGTAAAAACAATTGTTCAACCACTTCTGAACGATGAGTTAGTATCACTTAGGAACATACTTGAAAGACGATACGTTTTTGACTAACTTCGCTCTACATTCTACTCCGAAGGGGTTCAAAATATCTTCTACATCAGTACCATCAGTAGCTTC
This sequence comes from Anopheles farauti, assembly GCA_000473445.2. Lineage (NCBI taxonomy): Eukaryota > Metazoa > Arthropoda > Insecta > Diptera > Culicidae > Anopheles > Anopheles farauti. The sequence continues at coordinate 17,138,233 of KI915040.1, read as the reverse complement.
TATCTTGCAGTGGCCATTTGGAGTACCCAGTGACCTGCAGAAACATCCAAGGGATCGAAATAAAACCAACAGGCGATCACCCGGTTGTCCGTATCACGACTACTACCTAAAAGTGAAGCACAAACTTCAGTTAAGACACGTTCTGGCCCTCCCAATGCTATTGTGCTATGGGTGCCTCCGAACAAACCGTGTGGATCTTTGGGTTTGTTTTCATCTCATCAGGGCACTCCGGGATGAAGATAAAGAAAGCCCACCCCGTAAGGAAAGCTCACAGCGACATGAAAGTTGCTCCTACAAAAAACTTCCACCATGTCTTCGTCGACATGGAAATTAATTAAAGCGGTTGGTATGTTGTTGAGAAATGTTCTTAGTGGCTTTCAACATCACACTTTTTTTTGCTACCACAGCTGAAAAGCACCATCGTGGTAGTGGTGTTGATGTTACGAAGATTCTGAAAAGGAACGGAAAGGAACAGCTGAATGAAAGAAACTACTGCGGTCGTTACGGATGCTCTACAAGCACTGGTTTTATGATAACGACATTAGCACCGCTGTTTGCTACATTAATTACCTCCCCCGGTACGAGTGGGCCTCTCCGCACCAGCGTGTCGAATTTGTAGAATCATTGTTAATATTTCCCTTGGCACTGGCTCATTAAACACCGATTGGTGTGATAAGATTTGCACGTTTAATTGAACATTCGCTTCGAACGTTTTCTCTCTTGCCATTGCATATTTTCGCACAATCGACCAATAATTGGTGGTGATGGTGGCATCATTTTGAAAAGGAAATTTTCATTGGCTTTTTTTGAACTTTGAGAAATTAAATTGTAAGTCTCAATTATTAGGAATTATTATTAGAAAAGAAGAATATAGCATATTTCTTCAAAATCAGAAATTTAAAACATGTTGCTAAAAGAAGGATTTGGTTATTGATTGATTATTATGATACTTTTATAATAATTTTATGCTTTCCATATAATAACATAAACAAGCTGCCAGATTGCTATAATCATTTAATAGTTAATAAACACACCATTTAGAAATCAGTGCCGACATTTTGTAAAACGCACTGATGATCGCCTCCCACATTAGCCAAAAATGTAAATCACGGTATAGCCCTCTTTTATGCTTTCACTTTCTTTTATTTGGCCTTGGCAACAAACAGCCTCCGCTGGAAGTGCTCCTAAATGGGATGGAACGGAAGTTTATGTTGTTTTATGCAAATTCGTTTGCCAGCAGATGATCTGGTTCTCCGGCTCAAAAGGTTTGCGTAAGCGAACTGTTTCCCTTTCACCGACCTACCGTCGTTAATGGTTTTATATGCCATTGACGGTCGTTATCTTGAGTGTGTTTTCCGGTCTAAAGTTGCAAAACAAAACAAGCCAAACGGTTGTCCGTCAAAGCACGCAGCATATGATACAGATTCTTCAGGGACAAATGTAGTAGGGGCTCGCCGCACACTTACAGCCTTAGTTAATTTTTGTAAACTCTAGCATAAAAGTGTTCTTTAGACTTGATTTGAACTTTGTTGCGTTTTTAATAAGAAAAAAATCAAACGTAAATTCTACATAATAGCATTTCCCTATCAAGAATGGAAAAAGTCTAGTAAGCTATTTTTGTTTAGAAAGTAAATAATCGTCAAATTTCATAATAAATGTATAACGAGCTTACGAAAAACAGCAATATATATTAGAGAAGCTAAAAAAATCATCGGTTTTGAAAAGTAGAACATCTCCAATAAAACAAAATCTATTTTATACGAAGAAAAAATGTTAATGCTCGTGCAACAATATTATGTCATAGAAAACAATATGTCGAGTTTTGAAAATAAAACCTAAGCTAAGGTAAACAATCTTAACCAAAATTCTCAAAGAACCACAAAGTACGCTTCAGTAAACAATGAATGGAATAAATAAAATTTCCACACCACAGTTCTCGGTAATGAATGCAGGCAGTAAAAACTTTTTCTCCCGCGGAGATTATTGTGAGTTGGTGCGATAACTTTATCGTGAAGAAAAATTACTGCAAACCATGCCATATATCCACTTGCTTGCAAAGCTCACACGCGCACACCATAAGAAGAAGGCCCGAACATGATGAAATATCTGTTAAAGACTAGCTCGCGAAACTTATTACGATTGCATGTGTTTCACCGCAATTAACAGGATAAGTGCTAAAGGTAGAACAGAGATGCCCTCGGGAGCGATTCGTTGTGTCTAACTTTAGCTATTAGGTACGGCTTATAATCCACCGCCTGCTTCGCTGAGCTTAGAAAACCGAATGTTACTATGACGGTGTTGCTTAGCGACGTGCGAACGAGCGCGGTTAAAGACATTCGGATGAGAAAAAATCTGTATTACTTTCCTGGAAAGGCTTTAGTGTGGATTTAGGATTCTCTAACAGATCTCTTAGAATGTATGACGCATTCTCGTACATGAAATAAACGATGCTAGCAAATGCTCACTCAAAATACGAGTACATTTTTTTTATTTGTTTACTGCCGTAATTCACGTTACCAGCTCCTCAGAATACATTAGAGTCAAAATAGAAGGAAAAAAGTTAATACAACATCGGAAGGAATACATGTCCGACGACGATACGCAGCATTGTTTGACCTATTAGCGAATCGAATGACCGAGACCAACGATAGGTCATCGTCGTCTAGGCAGGCGATAAATTCCCCTACGGGAGCCAAATTGGACAACACTTGAGGGATAGGGCAAACAAAACAGTTTGCTGTTTATCTCCGAGGTCACCTTTGTCAAGGCTATACGAGACGCCGCTCACGAAAGACATTACTGGTGGTGGAAATTAAGGTAGACATTTTCTCATGCCTCAGACGGCATGTAGCCCCATTCTTTGACAGACCGCGCCCGGACGATAAAACACTTGCCTAACCATCTCACGGGTAACGCAGCGCTCATCCTGAGAAGAAAACAAACGGCTCAGGTGATGTCTTTCCGTGTCTGTTTCGTCGTCCTTCCCCTGAGCCATCGCGTTGGAAATAAGGTACGTTCGACCCAAAGAACCAGTCGCCGTGTCGGGAAAGTCCGGAAAGAGTACCGGAAAGGACTGGCAAATCTAATTTGGCGTGAAGATAGCTGGGCGTCTCCATGCTCCGGGAAAGAAGCTGACGGAGAAGCTGGAAAGCGAATACGCTAAGTATACACACAACTCATCGTGGCGTAGCAAGGCTTCCACCACTGAGCGCTTGATGTATGCATGCATACATACAGGCGCTACGGGAGGCGTAGTTCCCTCCGGCGTCCAGCGTAAACGGAGTGAAGCAGGGAGCGAAAGCAGTTTATGTTCACGGTTACTTCCTCGGTTTTGGTAGTTATTTTTAGTCGACTGAACATGCTTTAGCACTTGCCGTTCTCCCGGCCACTGCCTCTTCCGCGGCCGGTGGAAAAGCGCACGGCAATAGAGGAGGACATTTATTGGGCTTAAAGTGAATTTCTATGCCACCCGTTTTATTGACTGCGGTGGTAAAGCCGACAAACGATGCGGCACGTAAGTGCGAAAAGTGTGTGCCGTGCGAGGATCTTGTTACATGCTTCAGCGCCTGACAAGTACTGACGATTCCTTTTTTTATAGCAGGTTAATTTTGATCGCTGATGTACCACGCACCCGTTAGAAGGTGTGTTTTCCGGGTGTAGTGTGTGTTAAAATGCGCTCCTAAAGCTGGATCTGCGCGTTGAATCCATCTCCATGATCGGCCCACTTTTTTAAAACGAGCGCTTTAGTTTTGATGGACTTTTGTACCTGGGATGCGCCATTACGTTATGCACCTTTCACTTAATACACGTACAAGCCATTTTGAAGGACGCTCTCATCCCAATGTACGTGAACGATAAAGTGAAGCAGTAGGGAGCAATTTATCACAAGCACGTTTTTTGTGAGACTCTCATCGGTCGACTCATTGAGCTGGAAAAGAATGACAAATAAATCGCTCCTGTGTCTGCTGCTACTACAGCTACATCGAAAGGGCGTTGTGTCCATTTTTTGCTACATAGGTGAAGTCAATCGATACCAGCCGTTCGATGGTCATTACATTCTTTGAATCCTCCATGAAACTAGTTCAATACACGAGTGGCGAGGGGAAAGGAACATGAATCCTACATCCTAACTGTTTCCTGTTCCAATTTTTCTCTCTAGTTCGAATCTTGGTATAAGGCCTGAAGGTCGAAAATTCGTGTGTGAGAGGACGGAAATGACTACCGGATGTCGATTTTGTATTCGTTTGGTCTCTTCTGAATCGGTCATTCAATCTCGGCCTGTTCGTCAAGCGTGTATGAGAATGCGTGTCTGTTTCCATTATTGAAGACTGTAAGGAACTGCTTGGAAGGTTTTAATCGATAAGCTGCTTCAGAAGAAGGTAGCGTTATATTATGGAATGAAACTGACGAAAGTTTTCAGAACATGTTGCCTATTTATAGGCATCATGGTAATGTTTTCGTTTAACTCTATGTTTCAATAGTGTTTAACTCTATGTTGTTTCATAAACTTATGGAATGTATTCATATGCACCCAAGTTAAAAAATGAATATCCAATATTTGTATTATTTAGTAGTGACAATAAAATCGATGTATTGAAGTAAATGTTAGCTTACATCATAGTTTTTGGAATGATAATTATGACTTCAATAGTGTTAATTCACACTTTGATCATATTAAACAAAAATTTGAAGAATAATACATTCTTATGAAATTTTCCACTTTGGGTACTCTTTCAACTTTACAGAACCGTTCTAAATTTTAATCTTCCATACATATAGCTACTTCCTAGCAATCTTTTTATGAAAGGTAATAAAATTAATTAATGCATTTTTAAATGTTGTCAAATCTGGATGTAACTACAGTACTTTTCGAAAAACTGGTACTGATATGCAGGAATACTAATAACTCGACAGTTTATTTTTATTTTTATTGTGACCTATTTTACCTTTTCTTCTGAAGTTGTCATTCATTTTGTATTATAAATCACGACGAATGTTGTATAAAACTGTAAAAAAAGGTAAAATACAACAAAAATCGTGACAAAGTGTACACTAAGTGCATACTTGAGGAACGGTGGCAGATTCACGAACCAATTCTTTGTTTGCTCAGTGCCTTTGCCAATGTAAAAGCATGCAAATTCAATGTATTATTACAATCTCATTTAAACCGTCCAAACAAATCTCTTCAACCGTAACGAAGGATGGGAATGTATGTGTGCCGCACATTGTGTTTTATACTCTTCAATGGAAGGGAATGCGTACACACATCTCAAACTCAAGTGCAGCCATCGCAGAAAGTTCGTAAGATAAGAGTTTGTTTTCTACAAAGAATTCAAAGCAACTGCTTTGGAATATGGATTCTTTGTCCCCATATAGTGTTGTTATGGGATTGTTTTACGGTGGTACATCAAATAAAAGGACTTTGACTGCTATTTGCAACGTATAGATTAGAATAAGAAAATGTCGAGAATTGTCTGCATGGTGAATTTGTGCCTCGAACTGTTTTTTTTTTTTAATTTTGTGAATTCATGTTGCATATGTTTAATATAAACCATTTTATGAAACAAAAAATCGGACTGACATGTTTTCTCAATAGCAGGTGTAATCCATCCTTGGAGTTTAGATTAAACTCTGACACGAAGGTTTACTGATAACAGAAGCCAAGCCTTCGTATAGTTTATTATACAGGCATGTCTGCTTTGGGAGGAATAACGAATAAACATACTGGGAACACATACATTACGTACATATAAATACACACGCTAAGGAGTCTGGGCAGCAGAAAATATTACTCGTCGTATGAGTTTTTTTTTTGAGGATTTTTGGCAATCAACTACTATGAAAGTGCGGAACTGCGATCAGGAAGGTATATACTGAGTGAAGTTGGTCTGTGACTTGTGCTACCATCGGAGTACTACTGTGGTCAGAGTTTTAAAAACTAATGAAATCGAAGCACATAACAATCAAACAGAAGTGTTGAAGAATAGCCTTTGTTTTATGTAATGAAACTAATACAGCAAATCATTTTACACTGATAACAAAGAATACATGTAACAAATCTCACGTAGCCATGAAATTAGTAAAACGTTTTGTAAAACTGATGAGAAAACATAAGTATAACAAACATAAAAAAGTGCTGTTAATTTCAAGTGCATGTACGGTAACTTTTCGTTGTTTGTTGAGAATAATCAAAGGTATCTCTTTCTTGTTCACTTCTTGCCGCCCACACACTTACTGAAAACAGTGCCGACGAGGTCGGAGCCGAGCTGGAAGAGGCTGCCGTACTTCCGTAGTTGAACTGTGTCTGATAGCTACTGCTGGAGAGGATTTTCTTGTGTGCTGATGCATGAGCTCGATAGGCACTGACACTTAGTTTCATTGTGTATGGCTTGGGGTTGGGAGGTCGGCCCAGGACGACCCGGACTGGCCGCCGGAACTAGGATCACATTCACTCAAGCACACACGCGCGCGCGCTTCACCAATACGCTTCTCACTTGCACAGCTCGCACTCGAGCGTTTGGCGCCCTTTTTTGCGAAGCTCCCGTTTTATTCGAATGCACTCTCAAACGCACGTCTGGCGGCCCTTCACCCGGTCGGGGAAGCGAAAGAATGTAAAATGAGCACTTTCTGAGCGGCGGCTAGCATCACACCAGCATCCTTGTTTCATCAGTTTGTGAAATATGAAGCACAGCAAGAGAGAAAGAGAGAGAAAGAGAGAACGAGAGAGAAATAGAGAAAGAAAGAAAGAAGAATAGAAACACACGGATTCAACCAGCGCATTAAGCGACAAAAAATGGTTTCTATCCTTGGAGTACACGGGCTTCTACACTGGCACAGATAATTTTGCCCCTGCTTCCCTATATCTTGTTTAACTGTGCCGCAGTTCACTGTTCTTTTTTTCTTCAACGGTAGCACAAATCCCAAGGTTGACGACAGTTGACACTTTCGACTCGCGTTCACCGATCACCTGGCACCCGCAAAACACCCGGACACTCTCACGTCACCATCATTCGGCACTGACACTGGCAGCAAGACGACCGATCTCGGCAAACAATGGGACGCCATCTTCGCCGCACGCTTGAGGACGCTCCAGGCCATGAAGCCGCCATCATCACGCTGACGAACGGGGACGGTGTTCGTGGATCGTTTGTCGCCATTTCTTTCTTTTTTTCTCACGCTCACTTATTACCACCGGGCAGCGCTTCCATGCCTCCGCGCCTGGCAGGTGGGGCTGCCTTTCAGCAAACACCGGTCCTGTGAAGAAAAAGAAGATGATTTAGTCCAGAAGCACGCTAACGGAACAATCGGTGCTCGAGAGCTGCCAGCTGGTTGGATCGCATGAGCTTCATTTTTCGAGGGATGGTGAACAAATACGACCTACACCCCGTGCCCATTTCGCTTTCGTGAATTTGCTAGCTATGATTAATGAAATTATTAATATCTCGGTGCAGATACGGAACAGTGGGAGTGAACTGCGAATCCATGAATGGGTATCCGAGGGGGAGGTGAAGAGCAAACACACTTACACACAAGACATACAAACGATTCTCAGCGTGATAAACAAAACATTTACGATGATAGATGGTGTTTTTTATTTAATTTCGGCAGCTAAGCTTTCACCGATTGGACGTTATCTTTCTCTCCTTCTGGATGTATATGCTGTGTGAGCGCGTAATGGATTAATTTGCATGATTTTGTTTCATCGTAACGAAGTGAAATTACGTGTAATCGAATGTGCACCTTTCAGCGTAATAGATTCCGTAAGTCGATAAATGACAAACTGTGGGAAAATATAGCCAAAAACACACATGAAAAGCGGAAAAAAGAATGTGCGAGGCACATTTTCCGCCCGTGTGTATGTTTTCCTTTCGCCCTCCTAAAGGGGAATTAACGACAGGATTATGACTTTATCCGTTTTCGTCGAAACATTGGCTTCCCGTTTAAAGCGGGCTCATTTCCTTCGCCGTATCGTTTGGGGTTCATTTTTCGGGTGCTTCCAATAATGGGCACGGTAAGCGCGAGGCATAAATCAAACATAAATAATCACAGAGGCCCCTCCCACCAGTGGATGGAGGGGGAGTTTGTTCCGAATTACCAGCGGGAAAACTCGTTCACGTACAGTCCACAAAGGTGGCACGTTAATCGATCGTTTGCGTGAGTTTTCTTTATCGTGCGTTTGGGCCGTTAGTCTGTAGTGAATGCTAAAGGTGAGGTTGTGTTTTTTTTTCTTCTCTCGAAGGACTTTCGTGAACGATCCAGCACCGTTTGACAACCTACACCAGCCGGTTTCCGTTTCTTCCTACACATGAAAAGGTCACCAAGCGTGAAAAGGAACATCTGATACCGAATGGGCCACCTTACGCACCAGTTGGCGGCATTGAATTCAAATTGGTTCGCGCCTTCAGTGAACCTTACTCGTGCGTTTCCTTCCTCGTGGACACTGCAGCACCTTTTATTGGAGTCATTATTGCCATTATTCGGAGCAGATGTGAAACTTCAACAAGATTGATGGTGTGTGAGCGGTTTTGACAGGCCAAAATTCGCCGCCCAACCGGGAGGATTATAGTTTCCGCTATGTTCTTCGATTCGTCCTGCTCTCCAGAAATCATGTTCACCACAAAAGGATCCCCGGTCGCAATATATCCGATCGTTAAACATCATTGACACGAGCGTGTTTTCCATAAAGCGAATGATGCTGCTCGGAGTGTGAGCCACAAAAATCTCTCGGGTATTCTCTTCAGAAACTGTTTTCTCGTTTTCCCGGTACCGAGAGCTCTTGGAAGATTTTTTTTTCTATTCCTGATCTAAAGAACATTGACACCAAAGTGTTTTACCATCACCCTGCCCCATCGCGTATCGCCAGCGACATAATGTCTTTGTTATTCAATGAAAGATCCAATAAAAAACGAACCGATGATGTTATTCAAATGTGTCACCAAAAACAAGCCTATTATGAATGTTTTTTTTGTGGTTGTTGTTTTGTGTAAGGTCGCTCGCCTTCCTTCGCATTATTCAATAATGCGCTTTTGGGAGCACTGTGTTGATGGTTTTATGGGATAAAGCTTTGCCACTCATCATCATCATAATGTTCTTTTATGAATGCGAACCGAAAACCACCACCCAAGAGGTGATGGAAAACTCCTTAACGATTGCCGGATAGAAGCTATTGCTGGAGCTTAAGGAAAATGATAAATGAACACGTGGGTTGTTAATTTGTGAATTTGGTGGGAGTAAAAAAGCGCAAAATTGAAAGGTTTTCAAACGATTTGAGGATTATTGATGTTTGTTTGATGCAAGAAGATTTTTGATGCTCGATCTTACTCTAAAAAAGTATTACGACACATAAGATGTAAATAGAGAATTGGTTGAAGCTAGAAGCCTAATGATTTATTCAACGATGCTGTCAAATTTGCTGTCTTACATTTCTCGTAAAAAGTTAAAGCAAATCAAGCCTTCGTTATTTGAATTATTTTTTTGAAATATGACGTGTATGAGTTTGACTAATTGGCTATCCGTTAAAAATGAAAAACGACCCTTAACAAACTATGAGCTAATGATTTCAAATAAATATTCCGCATAGACTGGCATCTTTTTCTCGTAAAAATGATAATGAGTACTTTACGACAAAAAGGTGATTTGTTCCTAGAACAGCGAAACAGCGTGGTTTAATTGTTTATCCATTCTGTATGACGACATACGTGTTGTATTCCTTGAGACCAAGTTGATGATCACCCAGTTCCAGGTGCATACTAACGATGCCGTTATCCTCGTGCTTACTCTATGCTCCATCATACATGATTATATCAAACAAATTTTGACGTTAACTTCATTACTTTTTTTTTCGTTGCTCCACCCTAGCTTACCCGAAGTTTCACTGCGGTTCTCGCCCATTCGATGGAATGTTTCCTTTCAATTCTACCGTTTCCTGCTTCAAGCGTTCGATACACTCAATAGGGCGCGTTCGGAAACATGGTCTTTTGTGCTTACGTTACGTAACGCTTGCGCCTTCCCGAAGGACTGCCCTACTCCATAGCTGACCAGGTTGAAGCAGCGAGCTATCCCCACCTACAGCGCTGAATTTTCGATTCGATGAACTGTCCAACTATGCGAAACTGTCACCGTCCATTTTGGCTCGAACGAGTTGCTCACATTTTCCGCCTTGTTTACCGAATCCGTGCGACCATCAACTTATGCGGTGACTCAACGGTTCGCTATTCCACCCACAAATAACAAACAAGCGCCAACGTATCCCAGTCGATGTCGATTTTGGTGGGATGCGTTATCGATGTGCGTCGCCGGATGTCTGTAAGGGATTGTTTTTTATTGTATTTATCACTACCACATTCCGCTACTGCTGGCGCCTCCCGCTAGCCGCGATTGAGTTATGTCTCACATTTCGCCTTTCTTCCACCCCTTCCGGTCATAGTAGAGACAGAGTAGATCTGATGCCAACGCCCTCGAAATTTTTCATCATACTTACGCTCTCCTGTTCCTGGGGACGCTAGCACTGGACTCACGGAGAGTATTCCATTTATTGTCGGTTTCGATTCACTGCCCGGTCAACAACTTCAACGAAGGACTTTCAAATTGAAATCGAAATGAACCCGTTGTCAGTGCAAGTCATAGAATGGGAGGGCTCCTTCGATTGTTGTGCATCTCGTATCAAGTTGGTAAAGTTGTTTGAACTATTGAACTGTAAAGGAATTTTGATATTGCCGCTGTCATAAGCGCTGCACGTTGCAAATCATAAAGCCGACTATACAACGCCTGGTCGACTATACATGGCTATACAACGCCTGTTCAGAGCCATTTCATATTGCACGATGTGAAAAACGATTAAATGCTATGTTCAATCTATGCTTTTTTTCGCGCAGCATTTATCTCTACTTTTAGAGTCCCCTTTTTTTAAAGTGTTTATACTCCAGAAAAATCAATGATTTTCATTTTGATCCGAAAATTTTACGCAACCAAATTCTCTGTCTCTGTGATCCCGCCTCGCCCAGTTACGAAGGCAGCCGTCAAACGGCACAGGCAGTGATTCCTATCGAGCAGTCATGCGTGTCGAATAAAAATACAATATTACAGCTGAACCCATCCGTTGGTAATCGCTTTTGACCGGTTCCGCCACCCGAGTGTAGCTTCTTGCGACGGACACATATTACATGGTTACTTCCAGTTGTTATTGCCCGTTCCCGAGCAAAAGGGCAAAAAAGTGTGATCATTTTTACGATTACTCAAACAGTTGTAGCTTAAATATCGATAGGGTTTGACCCTTACGTCGGAGCGAGAAAACTTATTTCACTGACCAACTACGCGCTACAACGAATCCTTTGATTTCATACTTTAATGACGTCCGTTGGAACTAATCAAACCAATCACTTTTATTTTTTTAACGATTTTTTCCCATCAAAACATGACCGCATGCCGTGAACAGAAGTGGGGCGTCAAGTGGTTGACGATATCGAACTAATAAACATTATTTCCTTTCTTTCGTTCCTACCTTCGCAGGAGTCGCCGGAACGGAAAAAATATTAAACAGCGCACAGCTTGAGTAACGAAAATATAACTTTCACTCGATGGGTAAAAACTGCGCAATTGAACTTTGAAACAGGAGCTGGAAGCTTTCTTAATTTTGTTATTTGAATAAATATTAGTAATTTGTGCTTGCTAGTTAGACAGTGATACTTTTTCCGTTAATTAACAATATTCTCATATGTGCTATTGTTTTCTTGATCAAACCGAGATATCTTTTTCATGAATATCTTTATTGGATCCAGTCAGTGGCCGAGTGGTCACTTCCTGAGCACTCGTTTCGTGCGAGAACAAGCGAAGCAAAAATTTTACCACTAATTGGGAAAGCCTGCGCAATGTTTAATTAAGAAACTTTTTCCTGTTCTCGCTCGCAGCTGTATAGCGAATCCAAATCTTTTAGGTTCTCGCACGTAGCTTAAGGGTGGCCAGGAACGAATTTCATTGCTTGTGGAAAAAGTTACCGAAAGTCTGGTCGCTATGTTTACTGAATTGAGTTCGCGATATCTTGGTCCAAAAATTTGCATATTCTTCTTGATAATATTATTTATTGATAATTTTGTTTCTGCGTAGATCATCATTTGGTTATACGTTTTATTTGCAATGTATTCATTTTTTATGTTCATTTATTTATATTTTATGTTAAATACTCTTTTTTTAATATTTCGAAATGTATTATTATGCGTTGATACATTTTACAAATCTCCAATATTTGAGTTATTTGATAAGTCTTACTTTTACATGAATGTACAATATAAAAATGAAATTACAGTGACCAGAGAATGAATAATAAATAAGAGTTTTTTTTTAAGTTTTCGATAAAAACGTATGTAACGATGCACTAAAGGGTATGTAAAGCTAAAGGGAACAAATGCATCGATTTTGTTTCTTTGTAGTCCCTTTCTCCCCAAAGCCTGATAGACGGCGCAACGTAAATGCAATTTACAGTGACTTTTTATTTGTAGGTTCGAGCAAGTGAATTTAATAAAGTGCATGCGTTTCGCTAATGATGCTTACTTTGGCACTGATTAATGGTATACAGCTTGTGGCAACGTGGTTGAATTGCTACATGTAATCGCATAATTTGTGATACCTGTAACCTTAATCGATTTGATGATATAAAGATACTTCTTAAATAGCTGAAAATGACCATGCTGTTGATTATTGAAAAAATCGAATTGGTGAAATCGATATCGTTGCCGGTGCAACTTTCACCGGACGGAAATTAATTCTTCGATACATGGTAAACTTGTGCATCGTTAAAAAGGCATTCGTGATCGATTCACAAGAGCATTGTCCGGCATCATTTGCCAGTCGATTGCCAGCTATGCTACAATGTGGTCGTGGCGTTTATTTCACCTTGGCTTCTGCACTGCAGTGCTCTGTACGATGGTGCAAAAATGCTCCGCTAGTGCTCGTTTGAGCGATGAATTCGAGTGGGGATACCGTGACTACAACGTGGATCGCGTGTGTCTATCACAATCGGTTATCGTCGAGCCCACATGGGAGGCATTCTTTGACTTCTTTCGACCCGTCACACGTGTGGTGTCCTTTATTCCTTCACGGGTAAGCATACGTAACCGAGTGGAAAGCGTTATAGTTTATATCGCATTTACGTTATTATGAGATTTTTATTGCCGTTTGTTTCTTTTTCTTCATCAGCCTGATCAGACTGTACGTTACATACGAGTTTGGACTGACGCACCGTGGCATCGATTTAGAGCCGAGCTGGTTCATGGGGGTGTTGGCACCAAAGCCCCTGTAGCTACGATTATTCACTTAAGCCGTCATTGGCTGTTGTTTGCAAATATCGTTATATATTGTTCGGCTGTTGCGGCATAGTTTTTATGACCGATGAACCAAAATGGGTTTTCAACATTTATTAGTCTTAAGATTATTTTATTTTCATATTCAAAAACTTATACGCGATGAAATTGAATCTTTAATTCAAAACCTAAAATAAAAACATATTTTGTAAAATCTATGTTTACTGTTTTATTACTTCAAAAAAACAAATTTTAGGATACAGTAATGACATTGTTTTAAACAAAATATAAAAATACATTCCGGATCACCTATCAATTCGATTGAAATGTTCCCTTGGGTAAATATTCGTATAGTCCAAAAATATCGAATGGAAAGAATAACATAAGGAACAAGAATGAGGATTGTTTTTATTATCGCTGTTTAAAACTGTTTCTTTCATTTTGTGACCCATTCATTGGAGAAATTCAATCTAAGAGCAATGAATAATACAACGAAATCGAACATACAAATTCCTGGAACATTTGGACGCACTTTTTCGTTGAAATCTCGAGGGTGAAATTGTCTTGCTCGGCTTCAATTACGAAATATTTAGAGTGGCTCATCAGTTTCCTAACGAATTTTACATCAAAGATGCTTGGCAAGAATGACACCATTGGCAATAGTATTATTATAGGACCAATTGTATTTTTGCGTGGATATATTTTTTATACTGAATATTAAGTAGTACTATTTTATACTTTTAAAAATCATTATTTGTTGTCAAATATTACAAATGTAACTTGTTTTTTTGTAAATTATGTTTAATTTTCTGTTTACGAGTAGACCAGTTTTAAAGTTGTGATAAATTATATCCATACAAAACCCTTTCAAAAACATTGCTTAAAAAATCAATAGTATCTTTAACGTGCTAGTTGTGAAATTCCGAACCTATTAAAACATAAAAATGTCAATACTTCCCGGTCCAACCGAACCGAGGAAAAAGAGACCATATAAGTGATTTCCAACAATGTGGCTCAAAAATGTGGCCTACGGTCACAAGTGGAATTTCAATAAAGAAAAGATTCTGCGAAAAATTTGCAAAAAGTTGATTATAATTTCCCGACCGGACAGCACTAAGGTTGGACAGTTGGTTGCAACCGTAGTTGACATTTGATCTCGTAGGATCGGTGTGACATTTATTAAATCTCGTCCTTCGTAAGCTGTGACATAAGCGAGAAGGGGTATTTATTGGATCATTTTGCGAAATGGACGGAACAAAACGGAATACCTTGAAATTCGTTCTCTTTATTTTCTGCAAAATAGCTTCCTAATACCAAAAAGAAAATCTCGTTTTATATGTTGCGCTAAGTACGAGAAGTACTTACAGATTTCGGTGCATATTTAGTTTAAATATTATATTTTAAATTTTTATTTACAACCATTGATAACCTAATATAGATCACCTGAAGCCATGGCGTGTTATTCAAACGAAGGTTAAATTTTTATCGGTTGTGGGGTTCAGTAAATTTAATCGGCCTCAAACCCTGATACGTCAAAATTAGATTTACTGAACCCCACTATTGCCAAGTTCCTGTCAAATTTAGGTCACTTCAATTTTCTTCCGCGCCGTACGCATTGACTGTTTCTCTCAGTAAATACGAACAGAAGAGAAAGACTTGCAAAACAAATTTACCAAAGTCGAAAGGACTGATGTGACAAATGTTGTGTCCATTTAAATTCGTTGTCCCAAAAGTTTCCCGAACCAAAGCAAACGAGCCGGGGATCTGAACATGGTCGGAGTGCGATTCGGGTTTGATTTCGATTCCGGTGGTCTAATACAATTATCTTTCCTTGGCGAGATTGTGTCTTTTACACTAACAATGTAACGTTCTCTTTGCATCGCTTCTTGCTGCGGGTGAACAAAATTCCTTTCCGTAGATTTCACATACAACGGGAACCTATTTGATCCGTTCAGCGGACGTAGGGACGATCTTCTGCATTGTATCTTCTGCAAATGTATTTTGTACATCAGAATATGTTTTGGAGGCTTTCAGCTCGGTTGTTTTTGTTAAAACAGTGTAACTTGATTACATCCTTCTCCAGGAAGTAGACTGGTTTGCTTAAAGCATCTGGCGATAGAAGAGAGCTCAGCCCTTTTGTTTGACGTTTCCGGCAGCAGCATTGTGTACCCAAACTTTGCGTACGCATTTTCCTATCGCCCGAAAACCAGCGAGTCCGTTGCGAAGTACATATTTTAAAGCCCTGTTGCTAGGCCGCAACAACGCTCTGAACCATATCCGCACAACAATCTGGTTGTATCGTTCTGCTACTTTGGTACATTTGTAAATATCCCGGGATTTGTCGGGCTTTACAGGGTTTGCCTTGGTTAATCGATTCGGGGTGGAGGAAGATAAATGGGGTGATTTTGCCATGCCGCTGGGCATATTTTGTGGTGTGTGACAACTGCTACCAACGTGCTGTTTCACTCTGACGGTTGACCAGTCTGTTTTCAGGCCAGCAAATGCTAACGAAGAGGTCGACTCGATTGACTGTGTAATGAGAAGCGCCATAGAGACATGAAAAAGTTAGTAGAAATCTGAAGAACCTTAGCAAAGGCAAACGGCCATTAAATCTGCAACAGCTGGTGCAGTCGTTCGCGGTTTGATGGAAACGAACAGACGGATCATTATCGAGCAATTACGCGGGTAGACTAAAGTAACAACCTATTGTCAGATCAAACGCCCACAGTGACTTGGTAGGAGTGTGATTTATCTTTCTTCTGCAGAAGAGAAAGCAAATTTGTCACATCAGAAAACACTGTCAACGGTCGTGAGTTGCGAAGAAAGGACAGAAAGACAGAGACAAAAAATAGATAGCTAAAAGGACAGTGTACAAATATCTTTTCGTTATGCATGCTATCAATTCACACAGTGCCCTTCTAGCCTCGGTCTTAATAAAGGTTCCTCCATACTTGGTCCTGTTCGTCGTGGATACTGCGCGACGCAACGGAATCAAAAACGAAGACGCAAAAATAAAAATTACTTCGCTTTTACGTGTTTGATTTCTTCCCTTTTTCATTGCTCAACCGACCATGGTGTGAGCGTCATGTCGTACGCATTTTGTAGCACATTTTTGATGCAAGGCGATGAGCAACGCTGGAAAGTAGGTCAAAAGGTTGTTTGAACTTTCACGGAAGCGAACTCGCGACAGTAAAAGTTTGGGCGTTTGCTATCTCTCTTTCTCTCTTCTTATCTCTTTTTGTCTTTTCATCTCTCTCTCTCTCTCTTTCTTTCTCTGTCGATACCTTTGCTTTCTTATTCCTCCCATCGGCATCCAAACTGTGGTTTGACAGTGTAATGGAAAGCAACCGAGCACTCCCAAGCTACCAACCGTGCGAGATTACAGGAACAAATATCTTTTCAAATTTACACAACGTTCACCCATTGTAGGTATCCAGTTTTTTGCTTTTTGCACCCGGCTAAAGCAAACCTAGAGAGTTTTGTTTCGCTAGTTAAACGTTAAAAGTGAAATGTTTTATTGGTTTTGAAAATGCTTACTTTGTTAAATGTAGAACACCCACGCTCCAAAAAGCTCTTAACATCTTTGAGGTATACCGAGTTTCAAAGGCCTCACGTGAAGGAGTTTTGGTTTATTTTTTAGGACTTTTGTTTCATTTCTTCCGTACCTTTAGGAATCTAAATGTTAAACTCTATTGAAAATTCGTTCAATAATTTTAATATATTTGAAACTAATGTAGCTTCGACAATTACTCTTCTGCTGTTGACATTGTATACCTAATCAAAAATGAGATTTTCCGAAACCGCTAGAATGTTTTTTTTTCGCTTTACAATTCCACTAAACAATATAAACTGATCCATCGCTCTAAAGGACCTGGAAGGGGCTCACGCGACTCAATTTGGTGAGATAATTTCAAAGCACGTTTAGAGTATCAAAGCGACCGTTCTTGTGTTTACGATGGAGTTGCACTTTTTAACATAGTAAAGGGAATAACATATTATACTTTCGTAAATTTGCTCGAAAATAAAAAGAACTGATTTACCAACTATTAATTTAACTCTTATTATTTAAAGAAAAATCAAGTATGAATTTGCTGTTATATCAAAAATATTTCTTCAAACGTTGTTTGACTAGTCTATTTTGAATTACACTCACTCCATTAGGCAACCTAAGTTTATGGTTCAATCTTCCACGCGTTTTACCCATCGGGTTTCGATCACGCGCCGTGTATATTTACCAGAAAGGATGAAACGAGAATTTCTTCAGCCCAAAGCACAGCTGCCACCATAGCACGAAGGAAAATAAATTCTAATCATGAAATATATGTGCCTGACGCAATTATGCACGAGTTTCCCTCCATCAAACAGTGCTGCCGGCTGGCAGGAGTACGGAATACAATACTGAAGACAATACGTCGTGAATGTGTAACGTGCTTTTTTGGCTGACAGACATTTTGCGACCCACGGTAGCGGTATGTTTATTGCAAATTTAACCACTAACGCATGGGCGAGGAATATTAATTTCAATTTATGTGAACGAATCACGCCACTTGTGCGGACGATATTTGGCATGCGTGGAAATTTACTGTTCCGCACAATATAAATGGTATGCGAAAATAAATGCTAAGTGGCAATCGGCATATGGGAAAGAACTGGCAATATAATGTGGGAGAAAAAAAATTTGTAAAACATTTCGCTGTAGATTTGTCATTTTTCGATAGGCAGGCAGGCGAGAGGTGATTAAATTGTGTTCAGCAACTTATCTTATCATCTTGATTTAAGATTCGTTTTGTACGGTTTCGTTTTACACAATAAATAAACATTGATAGATGCGCAATAATTAAATTAGATTTTTTTAAAGTTCAATCAAAAATTAAATTTCCAACATCGTTACATATTAAACTATATGTTGTAGGAGCTAGCATAGACGTAAGAAATACATAAACTATTCAACATAGGGAATCTATATGAAACGCAATCAAATTAATGATAAGAAATGTAAAGGAAACACCAAGAAGAACAAAGTCGACAATCAAGTTTACAAAGAGCCCGCTGAAAGTACAAGAGAATCCGCAGAAAAAAAAACTAAACCACAAAACACTCACTCGAACACGAAATTTTCACGTTGCTATAGTGCAAAGTTGGCACGAAATAGGCATTGAAAATGATGGCAGAGAACTAATTTCAGGCTGTGGGTTTACCGCACCACGCTCGTTCATTAAAAAACCTCAAGATTCTCGAAGAACATGGACCAAGGCGGGATTGCCCGGAACTTTGAAATCCACCGCAAGGTGGACGATGGAATGAACGGAAATGAACTTTGTTGATTTAGGGTTCGGAAGCGGAAGCGAATGAGGAGATACCGATGAGTTTCAATGAGTGGGATCCGGATTCAACGTCTGCCATGGATTGTGGTTTATCCTTTGGGTGTTGGATACTAAAAAATTTTTAAAAACATTCGTAGGTACCAACTGCTTCAATCTGTTGGGTGTTTTTGACACACCGTCGCACAGTTTTATTTAATTTCCATTTTAAAAAGCCCCTTTCTTCGCTGCTTGGATATTGCTAAATTATTCAACGAAGGATAATATGATACCTCTCCCATTGTATATCTCTCTTTCTCCTTCTCTCACTCTCTTTCGAAGTAAAATAACTTGAACCGAAAAATATGTAATTTCCGTTCTAGCAGAATAGCAGATAAGGGATCAGAGAGATAGATAAATGTATTCAGTTAATTGTATTATGATCGTGCTAGAGAAAAATGACGGTATAGAAAAAAAAACTTACAAGGAAATAAATAAACGGTTAATTGACTGCTGAGCTGAGACTTTATCGGTCATATGCTTTATAATAACCTTAATTCTCTATAACGGGCACATGGGCACCAAGGTTGATATAATCCACTTACATGCTCTTGAGTAGTTCTGGCAGACTAATCGATACTGCTATAATAAAAAATAAAGAACAGAAGAGGGTGACGTTATAAAAATAATCTTAAGCTTCGTCTTTTAAAAAACTTTCATGGATGAAAAACACAAAATACATTATTGATTTTAGCTTAATACTAGCAAATCACTTCACAACACACATACATGTACGAACAAAATCAGTTTGTGTATGCTATAGTTGGGAAAACCACATTGACACTTAAGACAGCGAATGGTCCCGATTATTACTAACACCTTTGTTACACCTTTGTTTGTTTTGCCCTAAACATTCTTTCAGCTCAGCAGAGATGAATTAATCTAAAAAATAAACAATCTAATTGACACGTTTTGGCCGGGAAAGTATAATGAAATCACGCTCACCCTCATTCACTATCTATCTATCTCGCCTGAAGAAAAAGCTCGCCATCCTTCGGCTTGTGTTTCTCGTTAGGAGAATGTTGTAATCAAATTCACTTTATTAACCATACGTTCAGAGCACACCGTCCGGCTAAACTGCTCCCAGCGCGACGACCAAATCTCCGGCCACGGACGGATGGTGTGGCTCGAGAAGTCGATCCTACCGTTCGCTAACGTAATGAGCATCCATTGTCGAGATTAGATAAGTAATGACCTCCGACACACACCATTGGTGCCATTTATGCCACGGTGTCCCGCATGCAAAGCCATCCATGGGGAGGAGCGAGGTACGGCGTCAAATTGATTCTCATTACATTTTCGTGTCGCTGTTACCTCCAAGCTACTACATGGGAAAAGCATTCTTTGCTTTCTTTGTGTGCCTACGCATCTTTCTTACGTTTGGTCGATTTTTGGTCATTGGGAGCTGTGCTCACAATATATAACATGTAAATTAAAGTGATATTATTGTTGCGCTCTGTTGACCCGGGGGATGTTCCAAATTAAAATATAAATTTACATTATACTTGGTGTGGTTTAATTTTGTAAGTGATGCTTGAGATTGAGATTTTAACAATTACTTTTAAACATAAATGATTATAGATAAACGAATTAAACGAGAAAACATCATTTTGAATAAAACATAATAAACATAATATAAGTCATAATAAAGGTCAGACCATAAAATGCAGTTATATCACACTTTAATCTAATCTACCTCTATGGAATAACAATAAAAGCTTAAAGAACGGAATTTTTTATATGAATATTAATATTAGTAATAATATAAATTCCATAAATTACGACAACCTCGATGGATTATTACCAACTGAACATTAACTTGTATTATCAGTATTGAAAAAAGTCTTTGATTTATGTTTATGTTAAAATATTTCTCGAGCGTGCTCGAGAAATCGTTGCTTCATTTGATTTCCTGGAAATCATTATTTTATACTCCGCCATATATGTAATATATTAAGCAGTTCGATCTCAACCAACACAAGGAGAACACGGTCTTGGAGCTCACTCGAAGCATCGTTTCCTAGATACTGCAAATACCTTCACAACGATGTCTCGCCGCCCAACTCACCTCAGCTCATACAGTGAAAGATAGCAAAACACTACGATATGGCGCATAAATCGAACCAACTAAATCTATAACGACATTTAGCGTTTACGCCTGTCCCCCAGGACATCAATCGGTATGAAAAGAAACACTGTCATCATCGTGCGAAATGCGGAAAGCTGCTCGAAACAGGAAGCCCATCTCATATATATTCCTTCCCGTCTCGACGCTCCTACGTAATACGATCAACAATGGACAGGCTGCAGCTCGAGTTGGCCGAGGGATGCGACAAAAACACATCAACCTACACAACATCCTACGTCGCAGGAAGGCTCCAATATTTCCACGCACTCGCCCTTCCATCCGTCAGCCTTTCCATGGCTCCTCCAATACAACCTAGTGACGGCGAACGCTAACAGCGAGCGCAATAATGGATGGTGAAGAATCATATTCATCCCACGGCTAAATCATATTCCAATCTCGCAGCACTTGAGCTCTAGGAAGCAGAGCGGATGCAGAGCGTGAGACTGTGGCGACGAGGATAGGCTTTTCGGAAACGTTGAGCCCCCTGAAGCGTCGGATTTGTCTTCGACCGTGCGGGTTTCTCGCGCAGCCACCATGGCAGCCGAAAAGTAGACCACGCCGTAATGGTCGTCACTTGAGTGCGATATATAAATGGCACATATTTTACGCTACCACTTTTCCCCGCCCGAAAGCCGCCGGTGGCAAGCGGTTGCGGTCGGATGGAGGAGGAACGATGAAAAATCATAAGCATTGCGGCCACGAGCCGAGAGTATCGCGCCCGAACCCGGCTGTAGCATAAATTTATTGAGCCTTAATGGAGACTAACGCAGCCGCTATTTGCTACTCCATTGAACCATGAATATCGGACTTGTGGATGCGTCCGATTGCTAGGGAGGGGATTTATCCTTGTGACACGATGTTGTGAGGGTGTTTTCATTCGTGATTCGATTCCACTTGATGGGTATTGTAACCCGTTTTAATGATGGTGGCAACCGATGGTAGAAGCACACTGAAATAATGTTATACAATATAAATGGATTTGTTTACTGTTTGTTTTACAGTATGGCAAATGGAATATTCATCCAACTATTCAAGTTTTATCACGTACCGGAGTGTTAGTTGGGATATTTTATGTTGAGATAATTGTATTTTGATGTGAAGAATAATATTTTTTTGTCTCTCAGCGCAAATAGACACTGACCATACGGCTACAGGTAGCCGTAAATACCGTTTAAAAAAACTAATAATAATATTAATAATAAGTTTTCACTCAAAAGATACTTTGTAATAACTTTTGAATCCTACTATGGAATCCTTAAATACGGACAGTGTAAAAACAACTTAACAATGAGAGTTGTTACGGATTTTGTTTTCATCGCATACTACTTTTTAAAGATTTTTCTTAAATCCTTACTGAAATTCGCACTTACAAAACAGGTTTTTTCTTGGAAATATTTACTTCACGGCCATGATTCACACTGTTTGGGAAGGCATGGTTCACACTGTTTGGGTGCACCGAACTTGGAACCAATTTTACAGCACTCGACTCATTGAAAAGACGATGTTAGCAAAATGAAAAAAAAAACATTTCAAGAGCATTCAATTGCTCAGTCCTTCCAATAGCGAACGAAAATAGATAGCTTGCCATACTGTGGCTGAAGCCAGCAAGTTTAGGTGATGGTTTTGAACCAAATCCTTGCCCGTAGCGCTACTAGGAAGTCATTCAGCATCCACTCACTTTACATCGTCATTCAATACAAACTGGCTGCAGTCCTGAGTGCAACTGCTCTGTGCAACGCTAGTTTTGGTTTTCATTTTGATTTCGATCGTTTTTTTATCTACATAAGTGCAAACGGCTACAATTTTGCAAGATAGTTTTTCCCGCCCCAGAGGAAGAGACAGTGCCGTATTGCAACTTCTGCGCTGACCAGTTCCATTCATTGCTATGAAAAGGCCATTCATCATGCGTCCTGGCGTTGATTTCTCATAAACGTTTTTCACTTGCTAAGGATGGTTTTTGCACCGCGCTAGCGATTCGGTTCTGATCGGAACGTTTCAGATCCTAGCAGCTGACGTAGTAAGCCAAAATAGTTGCACTCTCTTTCTCTCTCTCTCGCTCTCTCTCTCTGTCCCACAATTATCGACACTACTATCATCGCTAGCGGCCACTACGTGGTAATGGCTGCAGTCCTTCATTTCTGCCTACTCCCGGTTCAGTTTTCACACGATGATTCGCGAACATGCTAGCCCACGCTAGATAAACATGATTGATGACCTACCGTCAATAGTAAAGGAAAAATGGTACCGCAACCGCGACGGTAACCGTGGCAATGGAACGTGGCGTAATGGATCTCGCTCGTTCGGTCGGTTTCTTTTTCACGATTGATTTTACACTCTACTGACTAAAAAATTATTTCCTTAACAAAACAGAAGAAAAAACTATCGTTAGAATGTTCACTTGCAAACTCGTCGGAACTGTACTTGCTTTGGTCAATAGAATTTCTACCGTTATACGCAAATTGAATGATATTTTGCAGCCAATTGACTTAACATTTTACATGTAATTACGTCAAGCCACTAAGAAATACGTTTGTTGAAATTAACGAAGCATAATTTGCACATCACAAGAGTGCGAAAGTGTTCGCCTTTGGCGGAATCGAGTAGCTCTCGATTGGTGTCAGAGTAATGGTCGTGTGACTATTTCTAGCTCGTCCTTGTGCACGATCATCACAAAATAATCATCAAAGAGAATAGACGCTTTTTATTGTACGGTCGGCAAAACTCGAATGCAATTGGCTGCTAAGTAAAATGTGCGCTGTTCTATGACGTTCAATCGCTCTATAGGTCACAAAACGGGGTTTCGGCATCCCACACTAGCATGGAAGAAACAAAAGAAACACTAGCAGCCCTTTGCTCACATGCAGTCCGTTCATTTGACACATTCTCCGCTCTGACACGTTGCAGCTCACTACGCTCGGTAGAATTAATTAATTAGTGCTATTGTTACCGCCGGCGGTTCAAGATAAAGGCTCCATTCCAAAAAACCGACATCACAGTGTGCGGCACTGGAAAAAGCAAACGCGCATAGAGACCGGAAGGCAATCCGCCTGAAGACGGAACGAAACGTTTATCTTGTCTATCGTTGCGCCTGTCCCCGACACACTCCTTTGATTGCAGCTGGCACATAATGACGTGATCCTGCATGCGGTGGAAGACCCATGAGAGTAATGCTGATGACATGAGAGGCTAGTGGTCTAGTCTAGTAGAATTAAAGCTTAGAAAGAGGAAAAGTTCCGACTCGGTGCTACATATGCACACATTGCTTGGATGGGGATGGTTTAGGTCAAATGGGATGATTGCTGGTAGGACCGCAAACCATATGCAGAGCGTACCAAACTCCTTTCTCCAAACCCTCCAAGCAAAACGTAACGAACTTTTTACGAATACTTTACGTTCAATTTTTATATTAAGCCCAATGTGATGCATGCTTCGAGTTTAAAGCAGCACGCCTAGTGCAACCGAGTGCCCCTTTGCAGTCGCTTGTACTAAGCCTTGCTATTGCTGAAAAAACAAAAAAAAATTACTGTAACACCGCGAGCAAAACCTAAGTACGAACGTTAATGAGCTGTTCTTCCACTGGTTATTGAAGGCAGTGCAAAATTGCGGTAGGATACTTCAAATCAAGTGCTGTTGTCGTCAGTCGACCAGTGGTTCAGAACGGTTGACCTTTTAATGATGAGCAGAGTATCATCCCGATAAGAGTGTCTGCTTTTAGAAGTCTATGGAGAATGTTAATGGCTTGTATCCAAGGAGGAAGAATACCACCCTTGATATGATGCCACTGACGTAGCTTGATATATACATAAACAATTCTGATACGAGCGTAACAAATTAGTTTAGAAGGAATGAACAAAACTTATCGAAACACGCAAGACTTATCGAAAACTTAACAAGTATACATTTGATTCGGAAAAAATACCGTTAGAATCTTCATGAAATTAGGACCAAGATGAGGATTTTTTGTATTAAAAACATAACATAAATTTTATTTAAAATATGCTAATTATATGGTTAAGCAGTCTTGCAAATAGAAGGAAATAGAATGCAGGAATGCAAAAAATAGAATTAGAATAATATTAAACGATTAATTTTTACAATATGTGCTCCAATATTTCCGACAACATTTAAAGAAGAATTTTGACCTGTTAAAAGAGATTGAATTTCAAACAATTTCGTCAATTTAGTTGAAAAGTCTGATATTGAAGTTTCCATAAATTTAAAAACTTACATTTAAAGTGCTTTTGCTACACTTTTATCATAATATATTCCTCATAATATATGATCGACAACATAAAAAAGTTTTTTTTAGGCCTGTGGCAGTTTCAACACTTCAAAGCCACAGTACAGATTGACAGCTAACATCATACATTTCGATCCATCGAACCGAGACGCGTTAGTAAACTGACAAACGATTCTAAACCAGCTTGTCAACGCATCCGGCATCGTATGGCTCAACTTTTGACAACTCATGTCGGCACAAGTGACGTTTGTACGGTACATGATCCCATGATAGCTGTTTACTATTGTAGTATTCTTTTCGGTTCGCATCTACGCAGAAGGAAGAGTTTCCAGTGTGCAATACTGACGGATGTGTTTTTTTCATCCAAGCTGCTCCACTGTTTCTGCGACGTTGCCGAATTTTTCACCATACCACATCTGGTCGTAACAATTTCTCCACACCGCGACCTCCATCCAAAACTGGACCACTCCATTATGCGCGCCGTGGCGTGGTACGGAGCTAAATTGCTTCGCTCTACTACCCGCTCCCAGCACTCCATCAATCAAGCGTGTAATCGTCGTCAAAAAAATTGATTGAACATCCCGCATTCAATTTTGTCCGCCCGCCTGTGCGTTTGTTTTCCAGGGTGCTGACGTGAGGTGTATTATTTGCATTTTCATCGGCGGAAAAACTTCAGAGCATACGTAATCGCACTTATCGCACGAAGCACCATGCGGTGTCGGTAAATGGTCCAGGCAGAGTAAAGCTAGTGATTGATTTCCGGCACAGCGCCCGATGCTGCCAGTGGAAGTGGACGGCAGGGATTTTGGTTTTGAGACCGCGCGCGAAAGTATGTTGACACATAAATATCAAAGTGTGAAGCAGAAATAAAAATACTACCGCGATACAATATATTTCATGCCACCGCCATCGGTCGGTGGTGCTCAGTCGCGCCATTGTCACCCACTCTTTTCCCGGAGGCAGTGTTTTCGACACCATCGATAGGCATGAGTGATGGATGCCGTTTGAGAACAGCCTCTCGGAAAGCATCATTACTCGTTACTGCTATAGCAGCATCCTTGTGAGGTTGTCCCAAAGTACTGTCGACAGTTTTCAGTTCGCTCCGATAGAGTTTTGAGTTGCAAAGCAGCGACCGCCGCCATGGCACCATGGATAGCATGGCAAAATTATGCTAACGAGCTGTTAATCCTGACCTTCCCGGCTTCCGATTCCTTGCGATCGAATGAGTTGGCTGGCAGGTGCCGGCAGCGTGCAGGGCAAGCGGAACTGAAATTGAACGCTGAGAACAGACCGACGAACTTCGTTCACCGGATTTATCGACCGTGCTGAAAAGGAAGAATCCCCGTGGCGTAGTGGCATGCTTGTTTTCTCGATCCGCCTTGGTCATTAAGAGCTGAAAAGTGTGTTAATAGATTTGAGGAAATAGAATAGTACGTTCACACTTCAGCTTCCACACAGACGTTTGAAAAAATCAATTTAACCTACCATAAGTGGATACTTGCAATGAAATTCCATATTGCAAATTACGTATTGTTTTTTGCATTAACAATATGTAGTAACGTAAATTAAATCTCAACCTTTGTTTGGAGTTTATTATAAAATATCATTTACATTACCTACACTCCACAGTCAAATGAAGCTGCTGTCATATCTTTAAGCTGAAATAGACGCAACATTGTTCAATTACAAACGAAAATATCATTTCATTATGGCAACAAATGGTTCCGGCTTGGCATATGGTACGACCATTGAGCAAGGGTCGTTGTTTGGTTGATTTTAATGACCACGCAACGCTTTCGGTCTTGTTCTGTCAAGACCATGTCAAGAAGAACGAAATTGATTGCGTGTCCCGTTCATAGCTTTTAAATTACGTTTCCTACGTTTTTATTGTTCCTTTATTGATCCACAGTCATTCGAAGAGGTTGTCAAGTTTCTTCCCGATCGACGCAGATTATAAAGAACGCACGCTGTGCTAACAGTTTTCATTAATTCCTTTTGTTGAATGGCCATCCAGAACATAGAAGGATCCTCATAAAGCTTGTATTTGTGGTTTTATTGAAGGCGAATAGAAACGGATTTCAGAGCAACGGATTTCAGCTTGCTTTAAAATGAATTTACCTAACGCGACATTGCTTCCATGTGAACGTTGCATGGTCTTAGCTACTGCATCGGGTATTGTTGATTACCGGTTTTTTTTTTTTTTAGATCGATTCACTACCCAAACTCAACTGATACTGTAAACTGACACATAGCTTTTGTTTCTTCAAAATGCGAAAAATAGTCAATTGCAAGGTATGGTAACGTAACAAGAAATCAATTTCCATTCACATATCCTGTCGAGTTGTTCAGGAACGACATCGGGCACGTAAACAGAGGGTGAAAATATCTTGCACAGCTACCAATCATACAGACACACTGGTCGACCAGTGGCAAAATCAGGTCAACTCTGATGGGCGTTACTCGTTGCTTACCAAGTGGCCGTAGCAGCTATGTAAGAATTTTTGGGCATTTTGCCAAATGGAAAGCTTTTCGTTTCCCACACGTTGGACCAAGTGGCAATGATGCTGATGTATTCATAAAACATTACTGCATCCTTCAAGCTGGCATGTGGCATGGTCACTCGTTGAGACTGTTAGTTTTGGTCAGCGTTGCGATTGCAGTTCTTCTGAAGCGTTCTGGCGCTCTAACGAGCAATCAAGCTGCCAAAAAGCCATTCTACTTCCACTGCAACGCACACAAACATGCGTGGTGGCATTCCTTGAAGTCGCATGGTTTTAGGCAATGTATCCATTTTGGTAACGCTGGCAAAAAGATACAAGTTTGCAAATTTTTTGTTTGCAGCTTGTGTCCACTTCATTTTTCGCTATCGTAGGAGGAAATTGAAGCCGTGTTTCTGGACAGACTTTGTATCATTCATACACGCAACCCTTGGTTTTAAGAGGAAATAAAATAAATTTATTTGAATTATTCAAATACTTTTAAAAATCAGTAAAACGTTCAACATGAAGAACTCTGTACCATAACAACAATTTATTGTAATTAAAAATGAGAAATGGTCTAAAACAGTATGAAAAAAATGGAGAAAAATTATGTCGTGTAGAACCAGTTATGTAATCTAACAAATGAAGCTCTTGTTCAAAGTTCCAAAAGTATTATAATTATAATTAATTAACCTTTACAACACACTCGTAGTATGGGTGTCTCATTTTCAGACATGCAAGAAGTAAGTTAAAAGATGCTCGTAGCACTTCCGGGTCCTATTTTTTATTGTTTACAACACTCTCTTTGGAACTTGGATGTAAACTTCCAAACAGCACCTTTACACAAGCACCGGATGCAAATAAACTCATTATGCATGATTAGTTACTGTTGAACTTACATAATGTTTTAAATGTAAAGATTATTTTTCGCAATACAGGTTCTAATGTTTTATAGGAAACAACAAAATCATTCACATAGAACATATGCAGATAAAAAAATCTTATACAAACCTTACACAATCATCACACAAAAAATGAGCCAATAGTTAAAGTTCTCTTTCACTTTTACCACCATTACCATTGCTTTATGAATCAAGAAAATCTTCAAATAAACTAAGGGTTTTAAACGCCCTTCAATGTAATGCATGTAAATTTCGCCTTTCCGTACGTAAAATTCCCCTCACTACGGCAATGAGAATAATGAAGCAAATGAATATTAAAGTAAAGAGAACGACAAATAATTTTTCAACGCCCAAGCAGTCGACGTCTGAATATTTCTTTAGCACTCTTTCTACCATCCTAAATACTTTATGAGCTCACCGAGAGTCGGTGATGACACCTTCTCCCTTGCGAACCGATGTTCGCCTGCAGCAGCAGCGAGTTAGGAGAATAAAGTAAGCGCTGTTAGAGTTGTGCAGGGAAGATAAAAAGGAGCATTCTAGAAATATTTTGCATTCTTCCGTTATTTTATTCCGCCAATTTGAGGTTAATGACTACTATGCTGTACTTGGCGCTAGATAATGGCGTCGGGAACACGTTATGCACCGTGACGGCATCGGAAGGATCCGAGAGAAAAGATCTCGTTTCAATGAAGTACTCCCATTTTTTAAAGCATGCAGTAATGTTCGTTCAATTTAATGGATTCATGGTTTAAAAGGGAAAAAACCTATGTGTTTTTTCAAAGCACCAAACAAAACATAATTGTATTTATTTTTTAATCACGAAAGAAATATAGCTTGTTTTTTTGTTAATGATTACAAAAAGGAAAAAAAAAGTTTGAAATTCTGCAATCTTAACATTACGAGCATTCACAATCATTAGAATCATTCTACATTGTTGCATACGACGAAGCATACAGAACCGTCGACTGAAGAACAGTGGAAAATGTTCAAGCAAGGCTAACACAAGAGAAAAAAAACCCTTATCCATGATTGATGCTCGTCCATCAGATTCGATCGAAAGTGGTTCCGATTTCAACGCGCAACTTTTTCTCACAAACTTAGCTGCCATCTCTGCAATCTCAGCAATGGAAGTATAAAAAACCTTCTTAAAAAGCTTTTCAGTAACAAAACCGGCAAATGATAACCACACCATCAGTCGATGCTCCCACGCCGCTATAGGTAGTGGAAACTCCCACAACCTGCTCCGATTATCTGAACACTTTATCAACTCCATCGATTACCTTCAAGCACGCTCTGGTTCTTTTACGTCCTCGGCATGATGTACCCGCCTAAGCTGGAGCATAAATTTTCCCGGTACGAAGGAAAACCCGACTGTTACAGGCATGGTGAAATTATGATCGAACCGGACCTCGTTGAAACCATTAATTTGTTCACATTGGTTTGGCAACTTTATGGCAACGGAACTGTTCCTAACGTCGACCTTTTTGGCGATGCATTGTCCGCATATTAAACAATTAGGCGATGAACTTTAGTAAGGTAATAAAAGTTATAGTTTATTTGGATTACCGTGAGAAAATTTTCATCGTTTTCACTCAATTCAAGCTCACCAAATTGAATCTTATACCTAACAATAATACACGAACAATAATTTAGTTTTTTTAATATGGGTCCAAATTTACCGCTTTGTGTTTTCCATCGTACATGAATCCAAATGTTTTGTTGCTTAATTCAGGAAGCGATAATTATTATTTCACTTTCTCAATTACAAGCACAATTTTTGAAAGCCATTCATAAAAGCCAGTAATTAAGTTTTTCGGGCGATCACATTGTGGCGATTGACTTACTTCAGTGTTCCATCACGAATTATTGCACACTTGTTCACGATAGTTGCATCTGCCAATAGTTTCGCAATATTTCTCCCAAAATCCTGACTACTGTTGCTTCCTTCATCTGTTTGTCGGTGAAACGGAAGGCAAAATTTTCACGTCAAATTCCAGCTGTCTATCAACTTTGTTGTCGTCCCGGCGCTAATTGCATGCAAACACCGCCCAAACACGATTCGGGAGAAATTTCGCACCCCATTTCCGTTTACCTTTCCGATTGCGGTACGACCAATAGGTGTCACTGTTTGCCATTTACTTAACGCACGTTGCACCGGTGGCCTTTTAATACTACCGGGCGTGTGAGGCGAATCCATCGGCCCCTGGTGCCAGAGGAAGGAACCACCGGCATCCCATTCAAACGAAAGGGTGTATTTGGTGAGCAAATGTAAAATATATGTTCGTTACTAATGGATTCCTGTCGCGCGGCGTTCGGTTTTTGCCAGTGGCGGGATCTTCATCTATATTTTTGTGAACCCTCTGCATTCAGCTGGTCCACAGTTGCATCGACTCTGCCGTCAATCTGATCCACCCGAGGACACACCGCGTTACATCCACCGTCGGTGCGAGCAAAAACGATATCCGGCCGATTTGGGACGGAGTAATGCAAAGTTTGGCTCACCGGCGACATCAACCGCAGAAGGGGAGTGATTTGATATTCTTGCACCGGGCGATGCGATCAGCATCGAGATGATGGAAAATGGGAAAGATGCAAAGTAAGTGCTCTTTGGACTGATGTTAACCTCCTTCTCAAGTGTTCTGTCCTCGATTCGTGTGCAAGTTATGTGAACTTTTCACATTCCTTTCCGATGGAAAGAAAATTGAAATTTTCTTTTCCACTCCAGTGGAGAATAGTATTCGTACGAAATTTGTTTACCTAAGCTTCAATGTAATGTATCTATTTGGTAAGAATCCGTTGATGCTCTGTGATGAAAAAGATATTTTATCGATAAACTAGCAAGACACTAGCAAGCAAGGTTCATCTTATTTCTTCCTTATTCATAATATGCACAAGATGGCCAATAACATCGTTTGCTTGCTAGTGCTGTGCGATCATTTAATAAAAATAAACAAAACCACGCAACCTGATCTCATTAAGGGTTGTAAAAATCGCACTTCACTGCCCTTGGAACGAATATGGCGGGAAGCAATTTTCGATTCAACTCATGCTCAATAGCTATAAATACCAAAGTTTTGACTATTTTTCTCCATTTGGCAGCAGAAACTAAGTGTTTTGTGATGTCAAGCGTACGGAACCGGATTGGCGTACAT
Organism: Anopheles farauti; assembly: GCA_000473445.2. Classification (NCBI taxonomy): domain Eukaryota; kingdom Metazoa; phylum Arthropoda; class Insecta; order Diptera; family Culicidae; genus Anopheles; species Anopheles farauti. The sequence continues at coordinate 17,106,676 of KI915040.1, read as the reverse complement.
CAGTACGCCAATTGGTGAGGAATTATTTTTATACGGCCGTCCTCCACTATTATTCCAATCCAATCTGACTAAATCGTGTCGTTCAAGGTCAACAGAATTATACGCTGTGCAAAATGTATTCTGCATTTTAGATTTGCACTTGTACTGAATCTTAATCTAAATTAATCTTCAAAATTCAGTACCAAATCTAAAACCATTTTGCATTGTTTTTATAATTTACTATATGAAGTCGACAAGCAAAAGTGTAAATCTGTATAAACCACCATCGTTCGATCGATTACTTTTATCGAAATAGCTTTATGTATAGACAAAAACAATACTACACATACATACATGTAACCACTAGGATGAAACAATCGCGTTACAAAAAACCCTGTAGTATTGGTAGCAGAGTAGAATGAGGAAGCTAAATTTAGCATTTTATTTCGGCCATCATTTGTAAACTGATGAACCTCCATGCAATGCCGTGCGTGGTGAAGGCGTCAGAGGGATGCGCTGTTGATTATCAGATACGATCGGATTTTCCATTAGTTTTTAAGAATCAATTAGCACCGGGTGGTCGGAAGTTATACGCGGCAGTGGGATTATTTTCGAATTTGCCACGTAATTATGATGACCTGTGCCTCGTTGATTTGAGTTGTTATAAGCTTGGGGAAAATTAATAGTGCGTTTTTTTAAGATTTGGCATGCATTAAAGATAGTTGATAAAATATTTCAGAAGGATATATTAAAGACTTTCTCCAAATACGTAAGAGGAGACTACCTAAAACGAATTATTATTGAAAACATAAACAATAGAAATTAAATATTCAGGTAATATACAATAATGAAAAATGGATTCAAAATATTGTAAGTAAACATTTACTTTTTTAAGGTTGGATAGTTCGTTAAAAAACTATTTAAATTAATGCAATAAAAAAATAATACATTAACGTGATAATTTCATCATATTTACGTAACTCTTCCGATTTCACAGGATTGGATGGAAAAATTACTCCAATTAGTTTGACTGATATTCATTTCAATTCTACAAAAAAAGTCACAGCTTTGAGAAAGTAGAAGAATATTCGTAAATCCGACCTCTTGTGATTTTTTTTTATCTCATTTATCTGAGGAAATCGTGTTATCTCATAAGCACAAGTGGAAACCGTACGTACGCGGCAAACATCCATCATGGCTAATCATGGTTCACTCTAATCCACACCCACCGACAAATTTAACCTAACCTCATTTAAAACAAAACAGGCGCAGAAATACGAGGAAAATAGCTAACAAAAATATTTCCGCTAGCATTTCGTTCCCGCTGACCATTGTTTGCAGAATGCGCGGCGGCTTCGTTAGCCGGTTGAGGTTGTTTGCATCGTTGACCTCAGAACCAACTGTTGTACCCCAGCCCAGCCGAGTCCGATGACCTTTTTTCTGCTGGTTTGCTTTCCTGGAGCTGTTGCCACACTCGGTCAGACACGTCGGTGAACCGCTTTCACTTTGGCGAGGGCACGCGCAACCCATCATAATCCCGTATTCAATTAAAACTTCATCCTTTTTGTCCTCGGCCCCGGACCTCAAGTGGAAAAGCAAAATCAGGGTCAGGAATTTGTCTATCTGACGGTTGGCTGGTTGCGTATCGGTACCGGGCACATCTAGCGTTGCCTCTGTTCCGAAATATCGGCATGCGTTTCGGACGCGGCAATACGGGTGCCGTGAAATTTCGCCGTTGCCAGGTCGATTTTGCCGCCGCAAATTCTGCGCTTGAAGTTTGTACCAGCTGCGCTAATGACACAACTCCGCATCGAAGCGAGCGGAATAATGTGTCGTCCGCATGATGATACTCGTGTGGTACAAAGTTTGTGAGCCGTGTGGTTCATATGCTCCCATCCAAGCGCTACCAAGCGCCTCCATTTGACGGGAAATGAACACTTTAGCTTTCGCAGTTCAATCGTAACAGACGGTTGCTGCTAGCAGCCAGCATCCTGTGTCAAAGGGTCTGTTTTTTGTTTCAATATTTTCCCTTTGCACACACACTCGCACCCAGGAAGGGGCGGTGGAGCTTCTGCAACCGACAAAAGCTAAATCTAACTTTCAGATTTGAATGAAAAATAAGCACTGGCTTATTATTTAATTAATTCGAACAAAAAACATACGATCCCAGGTTCAGTCGGGCGTGGGTCTGCCGAATGCGGTTTGGTTTAATTATTTCCCAACCACCGTTCTTAATCTCCCAAATCCATTTCAAAACGTATGATGGTAGCCACCGATGCGTCCCTTGCCGAGGCAACCGATTAGAGTATATGTGTGTCGCTTACATGTTCTCGCCCGTGCTTTGTGCATGACTGGACACGTTCGAAGCATAAATCATGTCGTGCTGTTTTCCGTCAGCGTTTGGGTTTGTGGCCATTTACCACAAATTGTTTCCTACCTTGTGCTTTGGTCAGATAGCTCAATCTAGCGAACATAAAGTTTAATAATCCTTTCCATGGAATGTACAAAATGCTTTTAATCGGGTTCACTTAAAATTGAGTACATGATTTAAAATTTAAAATTTTGAAACATAAATTTCAATAAAAATGAATACTACGTCAACGTGTACATTGTATCTAGCTCGATGAAAGCTACTGAACAAAGTATTGTAAAGTTGAACGGTTTTCTCGATGCAACCATCAGCAATAACTATAAACTCATTTTGTTTACCGGTACCAAAAAAAAACACACACACACACACACCGCTAGTTTAGATCACAAAATTCCACACTGATCGTTCGTTCGTGCCATATGGATAGCATGTTGCCGCCGACGACGAAGATCTACTTCGGGTTATAGTGCAGTTTTACGGTTTAACGTGTGTGCAAGTATGTTGTTCATAGCCGAGCACTTTCGCCGGAACTAAAAACAAACACAATTTTCTTCCAGCATTCTGCTGCACAAACTGTACCGACTCACTCAATGCTGTGGCCTCGGGTAAGTTTTGCCCAGCCTACACGTTGAGCAAACAAATTAAGTGCGGTAGAGTTTGGAGATGAAAAATCAGTGCTGCTTTTTTGATTCCGAGCGAACCGTTTACCGGCAGATGGAGTTTGTCTGTCGAGGTTCATGTTTTTGTCGCGCTATTTAGTCAGACTGTTTACAAAACCGTCTATAAACACAAGTGCAAAATCTTAAAATCGTCGCGTTCTGCAAACTTTAAAAAGATGTAGCCCGTCCAATTGGTCCCATTCACACGTTCGATTGTTTTCACAGCTGTCGTTAGTTTTTTTTTACTGATGAGCGAATGAATAAAGCAACTCATATTAATAAGCATTCTTTTGAGAAACCGAACCCATCATCATCACAATTTTACCGTGTTTCTGGGGTTGTTCTTCTTAGCATCCACCTAGCAGAGTCAAGGCAATGTTCAATGGCAGTGTACGAAAAGCGATGTTCTAAACTATAGTTTCCACCCCTCAACGTATGTTTGTTTATTTATGCGCGAAGGCAAGACAAACATGTCAGGTTGCAAGTTCACGAGTCAGCAAGACACCCTTACCACCATGTTGGCAGTTGAGGAAACAGCTTGCATTTGATTATGTTATGGTGACTGTCTTCACAGCATACGATGAAACACGATAGAGCTAGAGCTCGATATACCCTACCAAACATAAGTCGGCTTAAAACGAGGGAAAACACGTCTTCCCTGCGGTCGACAACACATTAACAGGATCACCATATCTTATATTTTGCACTTGAGCCCAACACGGTTATGGTGATGCGAAATCATTTATACCCAAGTAATGGAAGTAAAAGACTCAGTTTCAAACCATACGAAGATTTCGTATAATAAATTTCGAACAATGCTTCAACACATTTATTTCCCATCCATTATATCACATTTTGCGATGTTGTTTTAGATCTGCTTTCAAAGGTGCCGTTTTAATTGGTTCAGGCTATAAATTCATTCAATGATTTAAAACGTCATTTTAAACGTCCGCGTTTAAAACCACAAACATCATCCGATAGGTTGCCATGAAAAAGTCAATTCACACACTTCCTATTTTCGTTCCACAAATCGATCCTTGATACCGCGAAGCTGGTACAGTAAATTGAAGCTCTAATTAAAATTCAATTAATACCAGTTCATCACGTACTATTCAATCAGCGCCAGTTTTCAATATGAAGTAGGATATGTTAACAATCCACAATTCGTTTGTTTTTATTCGTTTTACCTCACGATTTCTCTTTTTTTCTCTTTCTTTCTCCCTCCCTCCCCCCTCCTACTTTCCCTCTCTTTCTCTATCAACCTCAATCATTCTGACTTTTATTTATTTGCGGCCCTATTTGTTGGTAAAACAATATTTGTGGTTTGGTTTATCAGTCGTGTATAATTATTTTGAATAATCCAGTATAACTGATTGTTTTCTCTGATTGATACAGTTTTGATGAAAATTGATCAATGTATTGAAATAAACTATTTAATTTCACATTGTTGTTTGTAGTACACTGATGGTTCAGTTTTGTAACGGGTAAGCAACAGAGAATATCATTTCAACTATTGATTCTGTAAATTTTACTGAAAATATGAAAATATTGCTAATCCTTCACACGCTACAAATTCATCCCCGGTTCACCGTGATGCATAAAACATAATTTCCGTTATGAATTTTGAAGAGCAGTAAATGGAACCTGTAAAGATAATCCATTTCCATTTTGAAGACTTCACTCTTAATCCATTATTCAATATTTGCATTGCAATAGGAAACATGAAAGCAGTCTAGCGGATGCTCAAAGAATGTGAAAAGTCTACAAATTACTCTTATCTTGTTCTCCATTTTCATTTCTTGAGTTTCGTCTGTCTGCTGCCAGTATTGGGTATTTAAATAAAACACTTCGGTTAACATTAATGTGGACTGAAGTTTTAAGCTACAACTTCAAAACAGCCTGTTCGAAAATTGAATACGTCATGCAAAATTTTTTAAAGCTATTTTCCTCAAAATTAATACACTCTCCAACATCACGAGAAAAAGATAAAAAACTGCTACGTTGTGGCTGCATTTTTTCGAAATGCAATTAAACAAAAACGTGGCTACGTAAAATTGAACATAGACAATACGATGCGAATAGCATCATAAAGAGTTGAAAAGAGAAAAAAGTGAACCAAAACTCTCAGACAGCAGTTAGCACTTAGTAAGTAGATTTTGTCACTTTTCTCCGGTAGCTGCGTGTTTGAGTAGAAAATCTCGAAACAAACAAACAATTTACCTTTCTTAAATTTCAACCTACCTCTCGTATTACCTTTGATTTCAGGTGTTCAATTTTTTGCATCGCATCTTTTCCCTAGGCCCCATTTCTTGATAAAAATACCAAAATTAATTACCCGTTCCGAAAGGGTTCGGGTGCAGCTTTACCTTGTCTTTACAAAAAAAGGAGAACCTTGTACAGAATACTTTAAAAATTCACGCGAACATTCCCTTTCAGCAACTAACTTGTTTTCCACACCGATTCCAGATTGATTTTTGTAATATGAATATTTTTATGATCAACACATTGAACTACAATTCTAAAGCTTTAAGTTGATCCCTTTAACTCGTAGAAAATATTCTTACCTTATTTTACGGGGAAATGACTGATGGCTCTGGTACAGTACATTCTAAAAATAAAAAGAAACATATTAAATTACGTAAAATTAAATATGCATAGTGTGAGTTCGCTATTGATATCCATGATGCTTAGTGAGATAATTCATCATTCAAATATTTATCGGGTTTTGGCACAAGAACTGTTTTAGTCGATTTTAAAATTACATGAATGGCTTTCTAACGCCATCCTCGACTATAGCTACTTTTTTTAAATCCAACGAGGAAAATTGTTGTTAATCATCGTTGAAATGATACTTTAACTATTTAAGCTGATCATCTGAAGCTGATCATCTGAGCTGATCATTTTTTAAGATGAACATGAAAACTTTATTGCTATGAACGAACATATCTCTCCAGAATATTGGCATAATGTATCTTTAAACATTTTTCAGTCTATTAATATTACAATCTATGCCAGTTTTTTCACCTCGTCACTGAGTTTGGCGGACCCAATTTTAATGTTCCAGTTCAAGGTTGCCTAACGTGTGCCTGGTAGCCGCTCTCGGTTTAAAGCACACCTTAGCGCTTGCGAACGATTAGAAGGGGTGCGTGCGACCGTCGGACGGCCGGAAATGGGAAATCACCTTACTGACAGCTGTCAAATTTGGACAGGGTTGGCGCATCCCTGGAGAATACACTTCAAAGTTATTTCAGTCTGCTGCGAATTCCAGCACTTCACCGAACCGAGTGCTTTCATCTCGAACCGAACGACCCGGCTAATCGTGGACGGAGTATCTTAGGAATTTTCTTTCCCCGTGGCTGCAAAGTGAGAAAGAATGGTGCGAAAAATGAAGCACATTATTTCCACAAACAGTTTTTTCTCCATCCGTCACAACCTCAGGATCAACTTTTCATTGGCCTTATCTGCCCTTGTTCTGGTAGATTTTTCTCGCCACTGTAGCTTCTAAAACACGGTGGGCATTATCTAATTTGAAATTTTGCAACACATTTCGATCGCCCGATCGGGTATATTGTAGCTTCCATCAAAATTGTTGAGGTTTGTGGAAGGAGCAATTGATGTAAAATCCGAAAAATTACTCCTCCGCACGTAATGAACTTTACCGTTTGGCGTTTTTTTTATTATTCGCTCGCCATAAACCTCATTATTCACTCCATTGCTTCGCATTGCTGGACAGAAACCGTCTTCTCGGCCGTTTTCTACTCTCTATCGAACGCTCCTGTTCATTCGTATTACCAGTTAATGAAGGGTCGTATCGGATTCCACGAAATAAATACATCTTTTTTCCTCGTCTTCTTTGAAGTGCTATTACATTTTCGTCTAGTCAAATTTAGTTCATCGGTCGGTCCATCGGCCACCAAGTCATCTTCATGTCTTCGCAATTTGCTGCGTGTTTTGTTTTGTGTTTCTACTTCTATGGATTTTTTTTATCTCGGTAGGTAAACATCGATGACATTGGATGAATTATTCATCCGGATGAAAATCCCTCGGAGCTTAATAGGTTTATTGATTAAATGATAAAAATAATCTTCGCTAAGTGTAGCGCCGCGAGCTGCGAGCCATTATCCTTCTGCAACTATTGCTATCCCGCCCATTGCCAGTCAAAAAAGGTGAACTGAGAAGCGAACTGAAACAGCAAAAAGGCTCAAACGGTTTCGAACCGTACCGGGCGTTGCCTAACCTAATTATAAGGAGAAAAATGAAAGGTTATACGAGAAGTTTCCCACCTACAACGAAACCATCTTTCCGTGACTGTGAAGGGTGTTGTTGGAGGCGAGCATAAAAAATACATGTCTTTTTGCTGACTTTGATTTGACTTTCAGTAGTATCCGGGTCTGCGATTAAAACGCGAACGAAAGGAATGGGAAAATTCAGGCAACCTTGTCAGGCATCCGCTCGGTGCTTAAATCGTATCAAGTTCGATTTCAGTTAATCGTAGCATGGTACGAATAATATAAAAATATATACCAAGCCAATGGTGTGCTTTTCAAGCTCCTCCAGATTTGTAGTTATTTTTTACCTTAGCCTTCGTTAACGTTGCGTTTCCTTCATTAAGCGATCGATACCGAGAACGCTTCTTGCGTTCTGTTCGGAATAAAAAGCGACCCCTATAATTTTCTCTCCCCGCATATGTAATGCCCAACAGCCCCGAGGTCACATTACTAATCAATCGATCCTAACGATACCGGTTGGGAGGGAATTTTAATTTAACTTATTATACCTCCGCATCGAAGCGAGCCCATGAGAAATGAAAAAAATAAAACCGAACGCTACCCACACAAACAATCCCATCCTCCCCATGGTCTGCAACGCCAACACACCCCAGGGATAGAGTGCCACATCATGCGATCAGCATCAGCAATTTGCTGCTGAATATTTCATCAACTTATATGACACACAAATAGGCGAAATGGGAGACGAGGGGGACCACGTTTGCTCTACCGCGCATGGTACTTTATGAGTTTTGTTTTTACCCCCTCCTCCCTGAAGGAAAATCACGACATAGGGAAAGTTTTTAATTAACTACCATAACTTCCACTGCAAATGGATGAAGTTGCACGTGGTAGAAAGAATGACTCTCGGGACATGTGGAAATCACCTGCAGGCGGCGCTTGAAGGAATAGTTTATGAACAGGAAATTTCTAACGGCTCTGAACAATTGATAATATTCTCTTTAACGATTGGTAACGGAGTATACTGGCTGAATGTATTTAAATAGTCCTTCAGCAAGAGTATTCATCTCCAATAAGGTAGCAATTTGGATAACATGTCCATGGATCATGGATCTAAATAATTAGCAATTAAGCTAATTATGAAATAAAATCTCATCAGTATCATTTTCAGATGTCTCTTAAGATGTTAATTACTTATGAAACCTATTTAAGGATCTACAAATTAAATAAGCTGACGTAAACCGTTCGTTGCTTCTCACTAGTGTGATAAATTCCCATACCCATCATAATAGCCACATAACCTGTCGTTTCAAAAAGCAAGCACGGGGACTAATCTGAACTTGTCAGGTACCGTTGATCTAGAATTCTTTGCCCGACCTCGATTCATGGTTACGATTTCCCAATGGAACAGTACCCTGAACTTTGTTACCTGCGAGTCCAAACATGACCTTCAGGGAGGGTTGTTTTTCCAAATTATGCAGTGGTTTCCACGAAGGGCATCACCGTGAGAGAGAAAGAAAATAAGAATAAATAAAATAGTAAAAATATCACGGTATCTTTTCATCGCGGAGGAGGACCAGCCCCTCGGTTTTGAAAAACAAATCCTTAGCTGCGTAAGGTGTACGGTAGAGGCATCATCAATCAGGATGAAAAACCATTGGTCAGCGGGAAAAGGATCAGTCCATTTCACCGAGACCAACGAGCACAAACGATGTGGCAGGTCCGCCTCCACCCGAAACCCGAGATAAACAGGTGCCAAGATCTGGTACCGTGTTATGTCCCGCACACACAGGAGCCAAAGACAAAATTTGATCACACGAGCAATCCTGTTTTCGCACGTTCCAGTGACGATGGCTGGTGATGTACAACGACGAGGGGAAAAATGGATATGTGTACTTTTCATGTGAAAATAGCACAGCACGACAAATGTGTGAACATCTCCACCGTATCACCGTGTCGTGTGTACGATGGAATAAAGCTATATACGTGATGATTTTTCATAGAAAAACAAGAGCGCGTGATATGGTGGTATCCCGTTTTTTACAATCGTGTGTTTTATTACAAAAAACCTCAACAAATTTCGACTCAACTTGTGTTACACTTGAAGGTACGATTCCAATGGACAACTTCCAATGTGATAGATTTTATTGCATTTTTTTATTTATCATAACAATAACGATGAATAACTCATTAGATTATAGTTCCCAGCTGTCGTTTGGTCCAACGTCTCTAAAATGATTCAAGAATAACAGCATATTAAATTGACATAGTTTGAAACTATTTAATGAACAACACAAAAGACTTTGGAATTATGTCTCTTTGCATGACGCTGATCGAGGGTGTCAATGACATAATTATCACATTATTTTGAAAGCCTTCATAGCAGCCTTTTTTACCACGAAAATACTGCGACTGAACCCTAATCTATTACTTTCAGCACGTTACAGACTTTTTATGTAATGAGTATTTAATCAGCGATAATTTGTACTCATAAATAGGATCATGAAACGGCATGATGCTGAACTATGAGGTTTAGTACACATATTAATATTTAAGGACTAATATAACTTCCTCTAATGCCAATTTACAATTTGTTGGTGTACCCGGAAATATTCTATCAAGTAAATTTATGCAAGATAAAGATCAGCGGAGTCCTGCAACGATCTAATCTCGGCTAATATTCACTCATATCTCGGAAAACCCAATTCGCCTTTAGCGCCCATCAACACCGAAACCTTCCGTGGCAAGAAAATTATATATTACTATCACCTTCCTTTTGACATAGTTGGCATGCGAACGACCGCCAAGATTGTTCGACCCTAACGATGCCTGACAAGGGAGATAACATTTATTCTTCTCCCGACGCCAACCGCAGGTGAGCTTCCTCTCCGAAACGATCGAGTATGTCTGCCAGAAGCGCCCATTTTCTAACGGCTTTATCGCCTTGCTGAACTTCTTTCCACGTTGCTTCGTCTCCGGGCTGTGCCTCCGACGCAGGAAAAATCACTGGCAAAAGATGGATGATAACAGGCGAGCGCCTGATACTTTCAAATATATTCCTTTATATACGTCCAACCTTCCGTTTCTCTAACAACGTAACCTTAGTACCTGCAGGAGCCTTAAAAAATAAGTTAAAAAGTAGAAATGGCAGGCAATAGCATAAAAGCCAGCGAAAAAATGTGTTATGCCCAATGAAATCGAAAATGAAAAACATAATGAAATTATAGTATCGAGAAATGGAATATCCATGGGTTTCTTTTGCCCGCACATGAGCTGATGTTTAATGTATTCCTCCCGCACGCCCTAACCCTGCGGTTTCGGTTACCTTTCCGTAACCGTTAATTGCTATTTGGCCGTTCGTTTTGGTGTCAATGCAATTTTTCGAAAGCGCCTCGTAGGGATTTTGATGGCTGCATCGATGGGGAAGTTTTACCGTCTGCCCAAATTGAATCCAAACCACCGTCCAATTAGTGGTTTCGTTTTTCGATAGACAAGTGCTACGAAAGTTTGAGCATTGCTGAATGATAATGTATTTTCATTACAGTTTTTTTCGTTCTGAAAGAGAAAAACAGTCCACAATTTTAACAAGCTTTTCCCCATGAATATCTAACGGAAATAGGTTTCAGAAAGTATCCCCCACAGTATCAATACTCGATCTAAACAATAAACCGTTTATTATTCATGGTCTATATAAACACATTTTTTCAACGATATAAGCGAATCTCATTTAATGTATTTACTTTTCTCGTAAAAGTGGATTTTGTTGGAAATTATTTAATTTTTAATAAATGCCTGAAGAAAAATTGTTGAAGCTTTCCTATGCAACTATATTTCTATTAAAAACAATAGTGGTATGAGACACAGTAGAATGATTTTAGTTTTACATTTCCTATTTGCCATTGAATCCAACACATATACTTTCTCATTGTTTAGGTCTTATTCTCAAGGAATGTATACTTAAATCAGAGAAAGAAAGTGTTCTACCACAGCAAAGAAAATAAACCAGCAAAGTTTATACACCACGAACAGATTAGCTTTTGATAACATTTGCAAACAATCGGATTCCCTCGAGGTTTTCGATATTTATCCTCGAATATACCAACCTCGGTTCGATGGTCTTAACCGCAGGTAATGTTACCAACAGTTTGTAGGCTCCAATAAGCTAAGATTCTCTATTGTAGGTAACGCACGTGGAAAACCCGCACGAGCTATCGATTGCTACCGGTTCGGTTAATCTTTCCCGAAGCGGAAGAGCGCAGAAAATGATAGCGTCGGGAGCGGAAAGGCAGCGATATCAATCGGCGGGAACAGGGTTTTCCATAATCATTACGTTATTGATTTTATTACATCTTCCGTTCAGCAGGCAGATTTTGTGGCCAAACGATGAAATCTAGCCAACGATTTCAGCGCCATCGCTGTGATGTTTCTCATCACGATTCGTCGGCGTGCACGTGCGAACGAAGCAAGTGCGAGAAGCATCTGTATAGCGCGCGCCGGAAATGCGGTTTCACCCGCGGTATGTGTATGCCGGTGAGATAATATTTTTCCTCGAATCGAAAATGCGAAATTTTATAATATAATCAACCACAGCTTCGAGCAAAACCCATCCCGCCAACGAGGCTGGAAGAGGAGGGTACGTGCGAATGAAAACTGTCATGAACCGAGTAGGGTCGATGTAGTTACAGAGTTTTCCCGTGTGAAGGCCATTAATCCCTGGGGATTGTAGAGGTTTTTGTGAAGGGTAAAGTTTTTTTTCATGAATTATTTAATTTCTTATTCGTTTAGATTGTCTTAAATAGCAGAAGCTTTCTGTATCCAATGTAGGCAAAATGCATCGGCCGAACATTTTGACGGCTAGATACTCGTCGTTTTGTAAACAATTCACTTCTGCTTCACTTTGATATTGAACCGTCCACAAGTCCGCTGAATTTACCACGACAGAATCGACAATTATAATGTAAACAATGTGTTGAAATCATGGTGGAAATTTAGTCGTGTAATTTTAGACGAGTGTGGTGGTGTGAAAACATTTTTCATTTATTGTTATTTTTTATTGCATGTAAGTTAAACTGTGTAAGCTAATTATATTAAATTTATATATTGTTATACTTTCTTTTTTATCTTCTTCTTTTGATTTTATTAAATATTTTGAATTTTAATTTAAAAAATCTGATATTATTTTACACTCCAGATTAAGGATTTCCAGAAAACTTTTCCCGAGTTCATGATAAACAAATGTTTATTCGCTTATGCTTCGATCTGCCTCTGCCTAGCATTGCGAAACACCTTACTTCCTTCAGGATTAAGCTTTACATCTTCTCCATTACTCACCATTCACAAAACGACCGTGTCTTAAAGAAATCCATCTACGCAACATTGCACCGTGTGCGTTGGAACTACCAGAACGCCTTCGACGGAGCACACAACGAGGCATCGTAATTGAAATGGATGTCCCGATGTAATTAATGCGATTAGCATAATTGCGTAGAAATAGCGGCAACTTAATTGTGAACGTGGGTTCACAAACTCACACACATACAGCGAGTGAGCTACCGAATCTGAAAGAGAAAAAAATATCCTTCCTTCAAGACCACTCGAGCACGTTGCGTGTGGTTTCGAGCCTTCTTCCCTTTAATCAGTCGAGCAAAAATCATACCCTTGATGCTGTACATGCTTGTGGAGCTGGTGGAAGTTTTAAATAATGCTCATTCAGTACGCACTTGCCCGGCCTGTCAGGTCTTTCAAAGGAAGCTTGGGCCGCTTGCTCGGTCTGGATTATTTCGCACTCTTGTAGCCAACACACCGTCGGCATTGGCTAGATCAGGTTAATGATTTACGATGCCACCTCTCACCTTCACGTACGGCATTAGCTCTGTAAGGGAGGGGTTTTGGTTGTGGTTTTAGTTGAAAATGTAAAACCAGATACGCTAATCGAGCAGCAAAGCAAACTTTCTAGACAAACAAATACAAAACCTGACCATTCTAGGTGGCCTGTTTTTGTGCTGAAACTCATGCATGTTTACATATATCATACTTTGGTTCTCTGTTTTTATAGAGAAACGGTAGTTACTTCGAAATGAAAGGAAGTCGGGAAGTTTGATATAATTTAATTTCAGATTTCTTTTCGTGGGATGGGGCTACAAATTTTTTAACATGAAAAATTATCTCCATTTCTAGAAATCTGCTGAAAAGTATTATCATTTTCGTTCTAACTGACCCTTTCTAGAAGGACTACAAAAAATCCTGTGAAAATAACAACTCTTCGCGCGTTACTTGTATCGATGCTAATCAATTGAATTCAGTGGAAAATCTATGCCATACAAAATTCATGCAGTCGTTTTCTGCGACTTGCCACTCGTTCCCATTCGCTCAACTGTTGAACGTATTCAATCTTTGGCCGAGTGTGTCGGTTGCATACAGGAAGCGTACATTTGAACGGTATCCGCTGTTGCTCGGTTCAATTACATATCGATTTCCGCCTTTTCTTATACGGGCTTTGCTACTCCACTCCGACACACCTAATTCCAAATGACTGACCAACTAGCTGGACTGGAGAAACAGAGGATTCCGTTTCACACGAAGGCACCTTCACCTATAGCAACGCTTCCACGATCAGCCTTTCATCAGCTGATTGCAATGTGTGTGTGACATAAGGATTGCAGATTCACCACTCTATGCAATATTCAAATAGCGTAGTGCCAGCTGTTCCCTTGAGTCCCAAGGTAATGGATTATTATTAGCTTCCTCTACGCGCAAGCTTTGTTGGTTTGATTGAATCGTGGAGCTGCCATGCCGTCGGTGTGAAAAGACAATCCGTAAATAATACCGGCCGTTATCCGGTATTGCACCGGCGGTAGCTTTTTCCATGCCCGTCCCATATACTATCTCACCCACAGTAAGACTTGCTAGCTAATCCAATTTATCTCACTCCTGCGAGCAGACTGAAAAAAGCGGCTACAATGCCTACTATCTTATCCATTTACGCCACATTTCTGTGGCCGGACGGGCAGAAAATGACAATACTCCAGCGCTACGCCAGAAATGTCACCGGTGTCAACTACATAGTAGAGCACGTTAGCCCGACGTAGTGAACCTGGATTATGAATGACAATGCACACTTCCTTGTAGCCAGCCGTTCTTCACCCACGGCTGCAATCGATAAACAATAGCGTCGAAACAAAAAGAACTCGTAGAAAGTTGTTTGTTCCTTTCGATAAGTTGCAGCATGCTCGTTATATAACATTTCAAATGTCTCAAGAGGTTTCAGCAGTACTTGAAATCCTGGAGTAACCATAATTGCTAGATCGTGCAAGAAATGTTCCAATTTTTGCTTCCCCAATTGTCCTTGGAGCATCCGTTTGTGAATCGCTTTGATTAGCATTGGTTGTGCAATGCTCACTTGTCACGACTATCATCAGTGTATCAGTACGCTATCACTCTTTATTCATTAGTCTGCTGAACTTTTCCTCTACATCATGAACCGGGAGGATCCCATTTAGGGTTGACATTTGAGCTGTCGAACTAGAACGAATACAGGAATTTGCACGAGTGACGCCGCAAGAGGGTCTCTATGGCGCTCAAATAATTGCCGCTAATTTAATTTATGAATTCTAACACGCACGCATATACAGACACACACTCACATTCACAAAAAAACTGAAACAAACACACGCGAACAGTTGATTCTTGAGTGCTATTTTTAATGAGAACTAAGACGAAAAAACGAATCCAACACTGACACTCCAACATGCACAATACAAGGACACATGCACAGAATTTATAGACAAGTTTACGATAATATAGCAAAATCTTTCTGTTCACCCTCATGATGGCGCGCGGAAAAAAAACGAACGATCGTTGCACAGGAAGTAATTGAAATTCGATAGCTCCATCTGTCTCCTCAACACACACATCCTCAAGGTACCGATCGGTGACCGATCTTGAACTGAAGACGATCATGACGGTAACGACGGATTACGCCAAAACGATATCATAAACTCACGGTTGTTAGGGAAGGTATCATCACGATCGTGTTTTCATTTCATACACATTATCGATCTTTCGATTAGATTTTCTAGCATCTAGCAGATAGGTTGCATCAACTATTTCAACTAGTTTAAACACATTTCAATAATTGCTCATTAAACACCCCGATAACGTTAACTAACACACTGCTTAATTATCGAAATACCCTTTCGTTACATTTCATACTCACTTTCCAACATCGAGCGATCACTTTACCAGCCAATTTTTCTGTATTTCTTACGCTTCCACCGTCGTTATTCATCACAAAACACCATCTTGGTTACGCGATCGATTTTTACCCCAGCGCGGGGTTACTCACTACCAACACTTCAGCTACTTCCGTCGTGGAAACTTTTTTCTTTTACATATTTGATCCATTGTTTCACGCTTAATTAGATATCGTTGCAATAGACACTGGACATTCTTTTTGTCTGAGCACCGCAGCTGGCTGGAGAGATCTTTTGAACAGTACACTCACTGACCCTTAAGGAACACACCCACAACCACACACAAGCACACTTACGGATGTCCTACAAGATTCACTGATCCCCGTCCCGGTTGATCGGATACCGTGTGTTCTCCAGCGACGTGACCGGTTACTTGACGGTATCGAATTTGGCACAGAACTGAACTGCACGGAGCACGGCGAACGCGAAACTCGCCTTTCGGTATCCCGAAACAGCCGAAACTCGCCGGAGAAGCGGATACTCCGGTGCGTCGACTCACCACCGCTGTGGTGAATTTAGCGAAGTCACAAACCAAATAGACGGATGGCGACGTTCCGTGTCGTGAAAGAGGTATTGGAATTACAACGATGTTCGGATAGTTACGTGCGGATGAAACGCAAGCTAGCTTGAAGGTGATGAAACAATATTTTTGGTATTTTTATTTAAATTTGCTTTCGTTTATTTAAAAAAAACATAACCGATTTACAGTGCATGTTGCTAAAAATGCAAACTGAAGTGATAAACTTTTAAACAATTTTGGTTACAGTTTAATGATATTTGTCAAGCTTTTAAATATTATTAACAGTGTTTTCAATAGTCTATCACGAAATGAAGAAGCTTCAACTATTTTCGTTCATGGAAGCATAGATAGTGAAAAATTTATATCATCTCAACTGACACCTACAAACTGTATGGTGCATGTTTCAATGCTAACAACATGCTAAATATCCTCAGGACTTGGGTGCATACCTTAAAACCATCATTACAAAGTGCAATGGCAAATGGTGTGACATATTCGGGTGATGTGTAAACTTTTCTCAATTGAATCAAAGTGCAAAGAGTAGACCAGAGACCCGAAAGTTTTCCGCCTTTGCAATTAAGCTTGGTAGGCTCAATGAAATGCAAAGGAAGTGTCCGGGTGTAATTTATAGTGGAATATTTGGCAGAAAATTTTGATGCAAATTGTTGTCCGAAGTTTATGACACACTATCAACGAACAAGTTTTCTTGTAACCGCTGCATGGCTTTGTAACATATCCATAAGTGCAATGGATCTTCGAAAAAAGATGTGTATAAAAGAGGTAATCTAGACCCTGTTAATTTCATCACAACACAAATTTACTTTCCATTAGGCTTATGGAAGCATCATTTCAACTTTTTTTTTATTGTTGTATACAGTTGGTGCTAATGTTTTACAAACTGATGATGATTTTTTTAAATCATTTGATCAAGTAAAACTGAATATCATACAAAGCAAGAACAAAGCACATATTTTACTCCAATATTCAAGATTTCATCCCAGTGTCTTGCCCAATTTGTAATTATTGTGCCAGTTCCATTCCATCTTATATCTAAAATACCTTATGAATTGATTTGTTATCAGGTAAACTTAATGTGTCAATCATCTAGGAGTCAAAAGGTATCAAGAAGACATTAATCTCTTTGGATACCTTTCGTAAAGATCCCGGACATATTTGCTTTAGCAATCAATCTTTACTGCGAGCTAGGGATTTTTGCTACGGTGATATCATTCCTTTACCTTGCTCAATTAATGTAGTTAATTGACAGATTTGCCTTGCATAGAATATGTTTATGATTAATTGGGATTTTACGATGGTACCACATTATTCTAAACATTTCACGATTTTCCTAAAATCTTTGTTAGATTTTTTTTTCAATGAATAAATAAAACAAATGCAAATATTTTTGGAAGTAACATTTATAATTTTTTATACAGTTTTTATTTTTCATAATTTTCCATTTTCAAAACACAGTTCTTTTTTCAATTAATGTATAGTGATAACGATAAGCTATAATATAAATTAAATTGACTATTTTTTATTTATTGTCCTAATTCAGCTGTGAACAAACGGTACAAAATAAGTTTCGCAAATTTGTTCTTATATCGGTGGCTCTCAAGTAAACCGAACATACACGAATAAAAAAGGCCACTGAACATAGTATGAAAAATGTGGTTGCAGTATATGGAAAATGCATCAAAGAAAAATATTAAACCCGAAACATATTTATGATATACTACCGTCGGTCCGGCGGTTTTGGGCATCTTAACCAGTAACGTAGAAAAGAAACAAAACTGATACAAACGATCTTCACTTTAGAGTGCTCAAGATTCCGAATCTTGGTTTGAGGTGGATGTAACAGAAAGATTTATGCAACATGGGCCAGAGTATGACTAGGAGAGTCATAGATTGGCAAGACGAAAAACTCCCGAATTGTTACAGGACAAAAGAAACTAAAAGCGAGAGATACATTCAAAATTCCAGCGCATCCTCCTAAATCCATTCCTGTGGCTAGGAGCTTGCTTGCCACTCCCATAAATAATGACGTAGACTTTCGAGTTTGGAATCCCTACGAGTATATGTACAAAATCAAGGACACCATGATGGACGTCTAGTCTCTAGGATGTTACCATGTGTTCGTTCTCCCATCGTTAGGCAGTGCTTGGCTCGTTTAAGATGCTGTAGCGCTACTGGAAGTGCAACGATCTTATGATACGTATTTGTATGACGAAAAAGGTCGTTTTACAGAATCATGCGGAGTGTTGTCAACTATCATTAATATATGTATCATGTTATACTAGCCTTAGCCTCAAATCATGATAAAATATGTAAGTTTCGTTGTTATTAATGGGAAATCAATGGGAAATGGGAAATTACTATCAGAATCACAACATTCACACAAGCTATTTTGCTTACTAAAGTTAACAAATCATGAACAAAAACGAGATTATAAGAGATTATAAAGTATGAAACATTTCAATAAACTAATCTAATTCTCAATCTGACCTCGTTGATTCCAACTGGTCTAGAATAAACGTTTATCATTTAACGTCTCCCTTTCAGGTTTCAAATATGTCTTATCCTTTCCTTTTTAGAAATTTGTAAAAATAATACTATTGTAAAAATCTACAGAGTTTATTTAAAGAACATCGAGAATAAGCAGGAATAGCATTATTTCTTTTTAATTTATATTCAACCAATATGATCAAAAATTAAATTGTTGTATTCATCGTTTATGAAGAAATTTTTTATGAATATATTTTACACGATGCTTTCTTCCCTCCCCCTCTCTCTCTTTCTCTCTTTCTCCCTCTTTCTCTCTTTCTCTATCTATCTCTTTAAGAAAAGGAAAGTCATTAAACCAATGAAAACAAAACAGTATATGATTGCGAATCTTCTCCGTTTTCTAGCACTAAACCACGAGAAAGATAAATGAAGAAATTTTCTATCTTTAAGGCTCAAACGACGTCGGAAGCATCAAGTTAAGTTTCATCACTAAACGACCCGCGATGTAAAAAGTGAAAATGTGCACGATATTCAGCGAGTTAAATTTTGAAACATCAGCATAGGGTGAAGAACTGAGTACCACTCTTAAATCACATTTGTTATCACTCGACATACTAAAGCTGCAACTGTAGTTCGAAACCATCAGAACCGAGCGTACTGCTTGCCAGTAGAAATGTCCAAAACAGTAACCACGTCAGGCAGAGCTAAAACAAACGAGGCAAAGAACCTACTTATCGCAAGTAATTAATTTTCCCTCTATTTTGTTTTGTTGGTCCTGGATGCTGGCAAACTACATCGGTTTGCACAAGCGAAACTGTTTTTTTATGAATATTTATCAAATGGATAATTTGATTATTCAACGCTTCCAAACGGAAGTGCGAATGATAGGTGGGAAAATTAAAATGATTGTTATAACCGGTTGAAAAGTAAAATTCACCTTCACTACTGTGTTGTCATTTATAATAAAAAAGTGGTATGAAACAAATTCGGTGTCATTATTTATATAATTTAAAATCTCCAATATCCGCCGTTCTAGACTTTTAAATGTCAGATGTTGACGGTGTTGTTATAACGCTGTTGTTACAACTCTATTTACAATAAAATACAATACAATACAATACATACAATAAAAAATCTATTTCTTAAAATAGAAAACACCGTCACTAGCAGGCCATCTTAAGAATAAAAGTATTCTGTTTAAAGGAAAAGTCTGGAATGTAATATGTAAAAGTAACTTCTAAAAGTAACGTTTAAACTAAAGGTGATGGTCAATCTGGATTATTTACTGTAGTAAACAATACTTTTTAAGCAATACGGCCAGGCCATTACTACTTAAAATAAATAAATAAATAAATAAATAAATAAATAAACAATACTTTAGCATTCTTAAACCAACATTGGCAGAATACGTTGGGAACTATCAAATAACATAGCATTACCTTAACTTTTACAAGTGTAGAGAATCGAACTCATTTACAAATTTTGCTAATAAATAGATAATAAGCATTTCATGCTCACGGGTGTGGTTGCAGCGAATCTAGTACGTAGTATTAGCAATATCCACCAAATTAAAAATTAAAATTTGGCGACAAATTTCTACTACAGTCAAAGCAAAATGAAAGTTCTCCGGGCAAACTCGATTCCTTGGCATCTATAATTTACATTTTAATACCACAATTCGCTCATCAACATCAAACATCATCAATTGACAACGAGTAATAGTTATTTTCATTGTTGTGCCTATTACAGTTGAGTTTACCAAACGGCAACCACATGCTTGTGTAATTCCACCGAAGTGATGAGAGACATCATACTGTCCAAATGGTATATAAAATTACTACTTAAAACAAATTTCCACATTTTGACCGCAAAAATTGGCACAACTAACACTATCGGAATTTATATTAAATTGCTGTGGGCTATAAAAAAGTGTAACTCACGATAATGAAATCCAATTGTTAGCCAAATTATAATTTAAAACGTGTTTGAGTCAAAGTGTTGAACACTGCTATTAGTTTGGGATCACGCATGTACAGTGTCAGTATCAAATATCAGTGAGTCTCGTGATGAATTTTGGGGTTTTTTGGTTTGTGCTCTACCGAATTCTAAATCATTGTGCTTTGAATTAAAATTAATAAACAATATATTATTACAGTGTGATCCTGTTTTGCTCAAACACAGTGGACTCATATCGTATGAAGTGCATATTTTACAAATGCACCATTACGGAAGTGAAATCAAGTGAAGATTATTTCACGCTTCAGTACCTTCGTACGAATCACTCCATACTCGTTGTATTTGAATATCTTCAGATGGATAGCCTCGACACGGTGATGTTTAACGGAATAACCGGTTGTGATAATAAAATCGTAATACGCCATTCGCAAATGTTGAAACGGTTGAAGATTTCAGCTCCTTCTACGTTGAAGTTTTTCTACATCAAAATGACGAACTTAAATAGGATCGACTTTGACGACAACCATCTTCTACGTGATTTGAGAATCACGCACAGCAATCTGCTCAGTATACCATCCACCATATATAAGGCAAAGAGTTTACAAGTTGTAGAAATAATTAACTCAGGAGTTCGTGCGGTTGATGTGACAATTTTTTGTGACCTACCATTAGTGAAGTTACATTTATATTCAAACAGGATTCATAGTGTTACGAGCAGTGACAAAAGATCGTGTGCTATACATAAAACGCTACAAGAGCTAGACTTGTCTCATAATTTTATTAAAACACTAAACATGCCCATGTTACAACCGTTTACACAACTTCGCAAACTACACTTGGACATGAACCGTATAGAATCGATGAGGGGAACGATTAACACAACTAATTTACAAAATCTTGGGCTTGCCGGCAACAGAATATTAAACTTCTACCATCTGTGTCACTGGAATCTCACAAATCTAACACGGCTTACTCTCGATGCAAACCATTTGACAATGTTACCAAGTTGTCTAGGGAAACAGAAAAATCTTGAGTCATTTTCAATGCACGACAATCGTATACCTGTATTTGAAATTAATGCATTCAGTGGGTTGCATAACCTAAAGGATATTTATCTAAGCTACAATCTCATCATCAAAGCCAATTTAACTAGCGCTAACTTTCCGTTGCGATTGAAAAAACTCTCGTTAAGTCACAATTTTATAACAGATCTTGACATTTCCTCCATACCCGCTCAGGAATTGGAAATAAATGTCGAGCGTAATTTAATTTGGAGACTTAACATGAACAACACATCAGCATACGTCAGCCAACTGTTGATGAAAGGTAATCCCATCGATTGCTCTTGGTATTCGCCAGCGCAACGAATCAGTGTCAAATGCAAGTATCAAATGTAGCCAATAAAATAAATCTTGTAACGATACCCCATTCCTACATACTACATTCGCTTCCTCCTGTTGTTTGAATTTACTAATCAGTAGTGGCCTGTTTCAGACTTGCGATCATTCTTCAGCTGAAGTGCTTGTTATTGCTCCTTGAAGTATGGGTCGAACATTTTACATAGTAACGTTGGCGGACGTTAACATGTCAAGTGAAAGAAATTTCTTGAACCAAGGCCAACAAGCGACCAAATGATTGACGAAAAAAAAAACTCATTCCTGTATTCGTATTTGTCAATCACGAAATTCCATTGTATTGCAATTGTGAATTATTTTTTCAAACATCTCGCCCAATCATGTGCAACTACTCTTGACCTAATATCCACGAACTCAGCTGTGGATGGAAGTATCATTAAGTTTTAATGGTTTTCCACGCTATAATCGCCTCGTCATTTGACAAACTCCTACCGTCCGTCAACTTACACCGCCCGAACACTAACAAGCACTGGGACCGACCATTGGATGCTTCTGTACTCTCGAGCGTAGTTTCTTCTGCAAACGACTGATGACCGATAAATAATCAGAAAACAAAAAAGGTAAATACACACACACGCTGTTCCTCTTTTGTTTCGATCTCCTCTCGCTACCGCCCGAAAGTACGGATTTTTAATCTCTGTCACCATGATACCACACACACACTCGGCTCATTTTTTATCGATTTTGCTCACCATCGACTCGTTTCGGGTCATGAACGATGCATTTTTCGATCCGATTCTTCCAATCGTCATATTGTACGGCGTTCCAGTGACAGAGGAAAAAATGAAACACTTTTCCACGAGATTGAAACGAAGCAAACGACCGAAAATCATGCGATATCCCGGCGACAGGAACGAAACTAATCAATCAGAATGTAGTGTGCCTTTATGGGAAGATTCGTATATTGAAAATCGTAGTGCCTTTTTGCTACAGAGTAAAGAGCATATTATGCGGTAGGTCTTATGCCTGTCATTGCCTTGCATCCTCATATGCATTTCATATGGACAAACAAGTTGCCATGAGAAAGAAATTATTAATATTTGGCTGCAAGCTTGTAAATTTTGAGTTACATACTTTGATTTTTTATCGGATTATTTATTACTAAAAACATGTTGGTGTATTTGTTCATCATTTTTCCATAAATACGATTGGAAATCAAATGTTTCATCATACATTCGTGTCCCATTTCACCATCGGACTATCGAACAATTTTGGAACACCTGCCGAACCGGGTCTTCGATAACCTAAGCGATAGTAGAATGAACACGCCCTCTCCGGTCTTGCACGTCATCATGCGCTGTGTATGTGGTTTCAATAGGAAACGTAAAAAAAGAATGCTGTTGATAACGAAATTCAGATACTCGCACCTTTCCGTCTGAAAACAACGGAGTACCGTCCTGTGATAAGTAGACTAGAAACCCAACCACCGTCACATCCACTAAAGTCTCTCTGTTTACTATACGCTCATCAACACCAATAAATGGCACACAAATCGATGATATTCATCGGATGAGATAGCTTTGTTTTGTTTCTTATGGCTTACGTTATAGCCCCGGATGGACGTTGTAAAGCACACAAGTGGGCAGGATCAAGGTTTTATTTTTGGACTTTACACTAGTCGCAGTTTAATTTTGGACCATGACTTCCGACCATACGAAGGTCATCCGGGCAGCACACAACGTAGCATACGCTTTATAAAGAGCCTATTAGTTCAATAGTATAATACGAACGTAAAGTGTGCAATTAACTATACAGGAAGTTGTGCAACAAAAGATTCAAAATAACGAAATAAGATGACGTCCGACAATGGTATTTGTTTTTGCGAATCCCCTAAACCCGGGTCAAGGTCTTAATCGTGCAATTTGGCAACGAACAACCGATTATTCCATTGCGTCATTACACACTGAATGTAAAGTCGGTTTGCGTAAAGTAAACGACTAGACTTAAACTAGTGAGCCATCTTTATCACCAAAGACGCACAAGGCTCAACTACGTCAAGACACACAATCTAACTATGAGGATGTTACCAGTAGCGACAAGCTTTGACGATCAACTGCACCAATGACGTCGACGATAGGACGTCGCCGACTAGGTTTCAGTCGATCAGCTTAAATAGAAAGCGAAAGCATGATTCGCCTAGCCGTGACGCACGATGTAGAAACATTTGTTGCGATGTACTACTTGCTGAAGTTACGGTGAGGTTTTGCTGCATTGGGGGCTCGGTCGAGCATCGCTACGATCGAATGTACGAGATTGACCAATGATTACGGTTTCATGCGATATTTTAAATATAGAGCAGACTGATTGATATTTGACTGACAACACGTTTCTAACAGTACAGTTCAATGTTCCTGACAGGAAGTTATGATGTATGAAGTCACATAATTGTAATAGTAACATGCTGAACACAAAATAATGTTTTATGTATTATTATTTAAAATTAGATCAAAGAGATTATTGAATAACTTTGAAATACTCTCTCCATTCATAGCCTGTTTACAATAGCAAAAACTGAAATCTATTATTACTCATCAACCCCGAGTGATCATCGTGAGCGATAGCAAACGAGTGTGTTAGAAACTGTTTGTACTGGAAATAATCTGCATTAATCTCTAGTCAAACATGGTTTTCAAAGGACAAATTAGTTTATGACTAAAACGATGCACACGAGCTCCATTAAGCTATACGAGCTATCCGAGCATCCACCTTAAGCTATACCTAAACAGTCAGCCATACACAAAACGTGTCGCAAGTGTGCCATGCCACTACGCTACCATAAGCCTATAAATATTAGTCCTTTCTGATGAGTGTTTTTTTCCTCGTCTACCAACAGAGAACTTCCCCCGGCCAGCTTGTTGTCGTAAATATACGCCATCTCTCTGTTGTGCCCGCACTGCGATTGGCAAATTCCGGGATCAAGCTTGGGGATCACGCTGGAACTACCTAGAAGGTATTGCTCTGCCGCAGGAGATGGACAGTGGACGGTGCGGGGGTGCCTTGATATAGTGAAAACAAAACATAAATGATAACATCGGCTAATGATCGGTAAACAACAGAGTCAGAGACAGCGGCCTAGGGCTGGTGGTAAACAAACTACAGCCGATAACCGAAGATAGTTGCACGATCGCACCGTTGTTTACCAAGCCGGCTCACTTGCTTACGAAACGAACGACGATGCAATTTCTTCTGAAGAAACTAAACAACCCAGTTGACCCTGGCGATGGTTGTGGGGTTCGGGAAGCAATAGGGGATTCTTGCCAACAGGCTTGGTATTTCCTTTCATGTGGAGAATGTTCATAAAGCTAGGAATGACCCACACGTACACTCTTGAATCATATTCAGCTGATAGGAAAAGCTTATTGTATTATCCTTATCCTTAAAAAATCTCGATTGCCGACATTCTTTTACACTGGTTCATTAAGTGGACACACTTACCAAACAGCTTAAATCGTAACGTATTAGTGGTACTTCCCTTTCCTCTTCACTCTGAAGCTGAAAAAGATTTTCTCTGAAGTATTTTCGCATTGCAATAAAACTGTAGAATCGATTGTTAACTATTATTGCGCACGACAAAACGACATTGTATTTCAATATAACGTCGTAAAACATAAATGAACTAATAGAACCTAAATAACCGGATTGCACAATTTCGCAGATCACCTGCGCATGTTCTACGCACCCCATCCAAAGACGTTGACGTACGCATTCGTCTGGTCATAGCAGTGAATCCGAGCACAAGCGTACAAAACAACAACATTCGCACATCGTCAACATGTTGTCGCACAGACGAAAGATCCCATTCAAATCGGTTGTCATGTGATTTCGATCCGATCTACAACAACGCGCCCCATGCTTTCATAGACGATTCTTTTATTTCTTTCCCTTTCAGCAAACGAAGCGAAGTTGTATCAAAACAACAACAAACCGGCCCATACCCCTTCCACGCCCTGCACACGGTGGTATAAGATCGACGAACGAGCAGCGAGGAGTGATGCTGCCACGTAGAAAGGGAGAATACGACGTCCGGTGGGGGGAAGGGGCGGTGAGGTGGAGCGAGCAGAGTGCGAGGTTGCGAAGCTGATGAACACAACCGGTAGCTTGCGTCAGCCGAAGGAACGTTTGCGACCCTGACCGAATGGACCAATCGTGTGGCGTTGCCAGCGAGACAAGCCTCCAACGCCAAGCTTGGTATGGTCGGTTTCTTATGTTTTTCAACTCCTTGCCCCTGCCCTAGCCCCTGCTGCCGGCCACCCCGTGTGCGTGTGGACGTTCGCTCTCGCCGCTCTTGCCGTCTATCAGCTGTTCTACAAGCCAGACCCTCACAACAAGCCAACCCCCAACACATACTCACGAACACAAATTGCTTGCAGCTTCTACCCGGCGCTTCACCTCCTCATTCACGCTCCCGAGTGGTCGCGAGTTCGAGTATGAATTTAGCGCGCCTGGCAACAGTGTGCAATTCCGTTGGTCGCTGGGCAGCTTGCGCGCGCCGGCGCTCGCGCTCTCGCTTCCCTTATCACACCGCATCCAGCGTCGCCTGCATGATGCGCTGGTGTGCGTAGTAATAACATGCGACATGAGCGCGAGCCACCACCACGACCGAAACCGATCCGTTGGCAGCTGAGCTGAGCAGATCAATCAACGCGGGCACGGTTTTTACGAGGGGCCTGTTCCCGTACGGCACTTGACACGCTTCTCAGCGGCGCTGCATGATAAGAACGCGCTTCCGTCCCTTCCCGATCGATTGGGGTAAACACATTGTTGATGCTAGATGCTTTGGCACCCAACCTAACCGATGCTGCCGGATTAGTAGATCCGGTCTGCCGTCGCCGATCAACGACCAAGTCAAGGCCTCTGGAAGATTTCATGCAACGCAGGCAATAATTCACCACCGGGAGCAACTAGTCGGTACAGCCGCATGTGGTGGCAATGGAGCAAAGTTCGACTTCTGCTTCGAAGCTAGGGGAAGCCTAGGTAGGTTGGACAAACCGTACCGATCGCGACCGGTTCGAGCCGGAATCGATTCTGGGGTCTCGTTCTCGTCCAACCGGTACCGCTAGAATCTAGAGCGCGCGGCCATGCTTTCAGCGTCCTCCAAACAGATGACATTATCGGATTCATTCACCAAACGCGCACTTAGTACTTTTGTTTGGGTGGACCACAACGCTACGGTTCAGAAAAGTAAAATCAATGCGATGCACAGTTGAGTCGGAGAGTGTACAGTGACCGTATTGATCTAATTTCGACACCCATTCATTTTCATATTTGTTTGAATGCCAGCATTGTGGAGTCTTTCAACTCTAGTCTCCCAACCAGCTACGCCCGGTACGCGGGATGATGAAGGAGCAAACAAATCAAGTTCGCCAGTGTAGGCTTGGTAATAATGGTGTTGTCTACTGGTAGAACGAGTTGCGGCGGTCTAGAGTAGCATGCAATTGAAGTGGGACAAAAGGCGAATGCGTTGCAAGAAGGGCACTGGAACTGGAACAAGTTTTCGATTGTCCACACACCAACATTAGAAAGGCCAGGCGAGCGATCGCAAGCAGCTTAACTTTTCCACCAGAGTACCAAAATTGTTTCACGATCAAATGACTTTGCGAGCGCGATCCTGCGAATGCTCAAAACATATCTAGAGAAGACGGCGCAGTGGAATGGAAACCATGCGATATCATCCGTTTTAAAATTAACCAATGACCAATGATGGCGTGATTCACCGCCACCGCTTTCCCTGCGCTCTTTATACGTTAAAAAAACGTTCCAAAATAATTTACCACCAGCTACATGCATCTTCTTGGGCTCCTTCCGAAACCTGCAGCCGCCGACGAACAGGTTCAGCGGAACCTGTTTCGCTCAATGTCATTTTTGTTTTGAACCCGTCCGTGATGCCGCGGTGCTTTTCCGAAGACACCAAAACAAACCTTTTTGTATGATTATGACGAGGCACTGTTGCTAACCGAGTTTGGGAGATGGTTTTGTTGTTTTTTTTTTATTTTGATCACCCCGATGGCATCATTTTACACACCCGCTGTTTGTCTACGAGTGTTTGTGTTTCCGAGTCATTTTCATTAAATTTTCAACCGCCATGATAAGCCGGCTATCTGTCATCGAAATCACTCCACGCGAGGGCTCGTCCGGGTTCGTCTGAATTTTTTTCGGCGTAGGCCCCAAATCCTAGCACCGAGGAGCAGCAAAGGTCTCGGTAGAGGTTGGTTGAACTCCGTACTATCGCCGGGCCGGGTGGTTTTATAACGGACGGTGGACGGTGGGGTTTGTTTTGATGGAATCGTACTGCAAACCGCACACCGAATCGGGTAGAGTCGTTATCGTCAAGGCGTTCGCACCGAATGACTTGCTCGAATCCCGAATATATTGCCGTCAAGATTCGAGAACGGGAAGTGACCGGGAACCCCAATTAGACCTTGCTTTGCGAGACCTAGTTCTTCGTTGTAGGCGCGCAGAAGTTGCGCCCCTTGTTGTGCCGGTTGATAACCGCCCGGTTCGTTGTTGATATCAACAGCGCTTCTCGTTGGAGGCCACTGCGAAAGGTTGATCCGTCGATTAACCGATGCGACGGCGCGAGGGCATGAGGGGTGAGTTTTGTTTTGGTTCAGTCTGAGGCCCAGTGTTGCTATGGCTCTTCGGTAGTAATGCCTATCTGTGGACGTTTATTTTGGAAAAGTAAACAACATCACTAACGGTCATTAGTGTTCATTGATCTAATTTGCAGGTAGAACAACGTTGTCCAGCTGATCCTATTTTTGTCCAGACCATATTTACGACCAAGATTTATCTTTATTAGAACTCTTAAGCTGAAGTTGATCTAAATCGAAGGCTTAGTGTGAAAACGTGTGATAATGTTGACTTATACACCACGAACATAATCATACAAACCATGTCTTGAAAACTAGAAACCAATCACAAGAAATGGCGAGAAAAAGATGTTCTTAAAGAACCAAAACGTACTATCTAGAAAAGACCAAACCAGACATTACTGGTTTGCATCGATTCCGACAGCTTCGAATCAACCATATGACCTGAACCATCTCAGCTTGAAAGTGGTGCATGATCAGCGTCCATCAAGAATCTCCAACAGGGCGTCTCGTAGTTGAACAGGGTTGATGGAAATTTCCATTCTTCACCATTACCCATCGTTGCATCCTTTTCCGTCAATAACTTTCTCTGTACCATCGAAGCGTGCCATCTTTCTCTAGGCTTTGTTCGTGGCGGTGCGTTATGGCATCTTTGAAATGGCGGCAAAATCAGCGCTAGCGGTGGGAACTATTAATGGTGGCCTAGAAATCTCATGCTTAAGTCTCGGTTGTGGAAAAGTACTGGAAGCACTAACACATAAAAATATTATGTACTGTCGAAATTGTACGGCGTTTGAGTTATGACTGAAAGAAAACTACCTTTCAACGTCCTCCAGTACTTTTCCATCCTTGTTCTCTGCGGAAAAAAATTTACGATCAATTTTTATTTTCGTCTCATTCCTTACCATTTTGTCGATAGAGATGCGAAAGTGTCTCTATAAATGTCTGTAGTTTTCCAAGACTAAAGATTTTCGTAGATACTGGTCTAATGTTTTCGTAAAATTGTTGATTTCATTTAAAATTTTCTACATTTTCTGCGTCGAAAAACGAACTGTTTAAAAAAATAAATAAATGCCTAATAGTTTGCTATAAAGACTTATTTAGAAATATTGCTACTTATTAATTTATATATTTAAGTAAGAGTATTTACAGAAGTATTAGTTCATAAATAACTACTATTGAATTTTGTTCCTTCCCATCAATTTAAACAGCAATTCCTATTCTATTGTCCCACTAAAGCACAATTCTAAATATTACTTCACCAGCATCAAACCGAACGCAGATACGATGCCATTTGTAGTCGAACGCGCGAATTGCATCATAATAAACGCCCACGGTTCGTGCCGTGCGCGTACTGTAATCACCTCCACTCTCACACCCAATAGACCAAACAAATGGCTCCAACCCTGAACTGGTCCAGCTGGGGCAGGAACATTACTCCGAAAACATGCCACTGTAAGCGAGCTACCCGTCAAAACGTAGTTAGCGAGCAGGGACTTTGGCCTCCCGGCATCCGGATTCACGGGATATTGACAATAGACGATGAGGTAAGAGCCGCTGCGGGGTCACCTAACACATCCAAGCTCAAACGTACCAGTGTGTGTTGGACTACACACCCCTTTCTGGTGGATTTAACTGGTTGAAGCCGGCCACGGCATCATTTCAATCACACATCCATCCGAAATCGTCACGAAAAGTGTTGTTCATGGGCTGCCGCCAGAGCGAGCGAGGGAGTGTGAAATGGCAAAACAACAGAAAACATTCGTACGAACAGGAAACACCCGCTCGCGTAGAGCTCACCGTGGATGGCAATCGTGTGGCAAGTGTCTCTTTCGACCCTGTCCCTTAGACTCGACCCATGTCCTTGCAGAAGGCAATAAACGGGCTGCTGCTCATGCTGGAGAAATAATGCAACGAAGCGATAATTTGTGCTCCTACAATGGCTGCACTACAAATCGCTTCAATCATATGGAAACAGCGTGCTCCGGGAGTGTCGATAAGACCGCTGAGCCATCGCGGAAGCATCATCACAGTGGTGGAAGGCCACCGCAGAGGAAGCTTCGAGGGGTGTGGGTGGAGGGCACTTCATAGCGCGTGTCGCGTTGTGTTGGGACGCACAGCAGCAACGACGGCAAGTCAGCATAACTCCTCATCCCCACTTGCTCTCTCCCCACGCGAACTACCCGGCTTACCTCCTTTGTGACGTCACCCATCAAAACATGGTCAACACAGCATGATGTTCGAGAAGGCACAACGTCATCCACGGGTTCGGCTTTCCCGATTGTTGGTATGGGTGTGCGGAACACGTCTTACCACCTACCCGATGGGCCAATCAGCTCTGGCTACAGCCAGTCTCGTAGCCGCTCTCGCTCACACGTTCGGCACAGTGCCGGAGTTTCGGGCCCAACAACTGTGCTGCTGCTACGAGTGGTGCCACCCTTATCGGAGGTCGTTCGAACGCGCACTCGGGTGAGCAACAGGCAACAGGCCCGGGAGGGGGGAAAGGTGTGTGTACCGGGTTCTATTTTTGCTCATGGCCGTCTCTTTCCCGCACAGAGGCGCAGATCACCGCTGTTCCCTCCATCCGAAAAACCCACCCGTCGCCGTACCTGTACCGTCACGTCTATACCGCACGATAGGGACCGTGCGGATGGTGCGAATATAAGAAGGCCCCGTTCCGTGGCTACCAGCATCAGTTCACCAGAACCAATCCAATTCAGAAGATGAAAACAAGCTAGTTTTCCAACTCCTGTGGTAACACTCTAGTGCCAGCGAGCATTTTAGCAACAAACTAAACAATCTTCCTAATTTACGCTTCACTAAGCGGCATAGCCTACCACAATCCCAGTAATACACGTGTTAGTCCAAAGTGTGTGCAATTTACCAGTGTTTCAGTGTGTGTACGCGTGCACGCTTCTGCTTAAGTTAAAGTCACTTAATCGTTAAACAATCTCCGTCGAAGTTTCCATTTACGTCTAAAAAACAAAACAACAAAATGCCTCAAGTCATCGAACAGTACACGCCGTAAGTATCTGCAGAAAATCAGTTCGGTTTCCCTATCGCAAACACACACTACCTGGAACACACTCCCTGCATTCTGTTCATTCCTGGAACGTTACCCGTTCATAAAACCTACAAGGGGTTGGAATTCGATTCCAAACAGTTCATTTTGCTTGCTCGTTTTCGACCTGGGGGTGTGCCCTCAGACTCTGATAAGACGCATCGGTTCGCCCTCGAGCCCTACTCTGATTGTGAATGATCTTATCGATACACGGTCGAGCCTTCTAGGCGATCCTGCTGAATGCCGAAACCTTTGCACTTTGACATGCATCCCTGTGTAGGGAATTTGTTTGTCACCGTTCGTATTTCCTTCGACCAGCCTAGCAGGCGAACTCATCTCCGGCTGATAATCAGCAACACTGTGACCTACGTCAGTGTGAGATGATGTGTGTGTTTTTTTGTTTATTGCCTACGTAAGATGACGCCTCAGCTGGCGCTGATAAGTGATGGAAAGTATATGTATATAAGGCCCTGCACGGTGCCTGGATCGATTCAGTAACCATTTGCGGTTGTATAAGCCGAGCCCTTTCTAAAATCCCTCTCAAACTCAGTCTTGCACGCCAAGCTTTAGTCTTCCAATGAGCATAGTGTGTTCCAGTGCATTGTTTTGCTGGAAACATTACCCGACGTCGCGGAATAGTATTCGCTAACAGTTGTTTCCCGTTCTCTCCTGCTCGCCTGTCAATTGCTGTGCCTCGCGATGGTCAAATTGTTTGCCCTGCTTAGGCTCCCGACCACCCTGGGATGCAGCCCGAAGCTGAAGACGCTGCCGAAGAACCTGTACAACCATCTGCGCGGCTTCCCGGTCGTTAATGGTGAGGTGTCGGTGCTTTCGGACAAGGTACGCCGCTTTGTGGAGGAATCGGCTGCCATGTGCCAACCGGACCGGATCCACATCGTGGACGGCAGTGAAAGTGAGTGCAGCACGCTCCTGAAGACCCTGCACAGTCAGGGCACGATCAAGCCGCTGCCGAAGTACGACAACTGCTGGCTGGCGCGCACCAACCCCGCGGATGTGGCCCGTGTCGAGTCGAAGACGTTCATCTGCACCGAACGTCAGGAGCAGGCCATCCCGACGCCCAAGGAAGGCGTCAATGGTTCGCTGGGCAACTGGATCTCGCCCGCCGACTACGACCGTGCGATCATGAACCGCTTCCCGGGCTGCATGAAGGGCCGTACCATGTTTGTCGTACCGTTCTCGATGGGACCGCTGTCGTCGCCGCTGTCGAAGATTGGAATCGAAATCACCGATTCTGCTTACGTCGTTTGCTCGATGCGCATCATGACCCGCATGGGCTCGGAGGTGCTGGACAAGCTGTCCGACAACTCGGTAAGTTTAGTTGCCGTTCCCGGTCTCTACCGGCTTGGTCTCTGTTCTCGAATCGGTTGGTGTTTACGATATCGCTTTCGTTTCATCTACATTGCAGGACTTTATCCGGTGTCTGCATTCGGTGGGCACACCTGCCAATGGCAAGGTTGCCGTTCCGTCGTGGCCTTGCGATCCCGAGCGTACGATCATTCTGCACAAACCCGCCAACAACGAGATCGTTTCGTACGGCTCTGGTTACGGTGGAAATTCGCTGCTCGGAAAGAAGTGCTTCGCTCTGCGCATCGGCAGTACCATCGCCCAACGCGAGGGATGGCTGGCGGAGCATATGCTGATCCTCGGCATCACCGATCCGAACGGTGTGAAGAAGTACATTGCGGCCGCGTTCCCATCCGCCTGCGGCAAAACGAATCTCGCCATGATGAACCCAACTCTGCCAGGCTACAAAATCGAGTGCGTCGGGGATGATATCGCCTGGATGAAGTTCGACTCGAAGGGTCAGCTGCGCGCAATCAATCCGGAGAACGGATTCTTCGGTGTCGCACCGGGCACGTCGATGGAGACGAACCCCAACGCCATGGAGACGATCTACAAGAACACGATCTTCACGAACGTCGCTTCCACATCCGACGGTGGGGTGTTCTGGGAGGGCATGGAGAAGGAGGTGGACGCGAATGTCGAGATTACCGACTGGTTGGGTAATCCCTGGAAGCTGGGCGAATCCAAAACCCCGGCCGCCCATCCCAACTCCCGCTTCTGCGCCCCGGCCGGTCAGTGCCCGATCATCGATCCGGCGTGGGAAGACTCGGAGGGTGTACCGATTTCGGCCATTCTCTTCGGAGGTCGTCGTCCGCAGGGTGTGCCACTGGTGTACGAAGCCAACTCGTGGGCGCATGGTGTCTTCGTTGGATCGGCTATGCGCAGCGAGAGCACCGCAGCTGCCGAACACAAGGGCAAGGTCATCATGAACGATCCGTTCGCGATGCGTCCGTTCTTCGGCTACAACTTTGGCGACTACCTCAAGCACTGGTTGAGCATGGAGCAGCGTGCCAACGCTGCCGGTGGCCATGCACCGAAGATCTTCCACGTCAACTGGTTCCGTAAGGATGCCAACGGCAAGTTCCTATGGCCCGGATTCGGCGATAACAGCCGTGTGCTTGAGTGGATCCTTCACCGCATCGATGACGCCGACTGCTACCGGGACACACCGATTGGGCGTGTGCCGACGGAAGGTGCGCTGAACTTGGACGGCCTGAGCAGTCCGGTTAACGAGCGCGAGTTGTTCTCCATTCCCAAGGACTTCTGGCTGCGGGAGGTGGAAGAGGTGAAGCAGTACTACGACAATCAGCTGCCGAAGGATTTGCCGCAAGAAATTGCCTCCGAGCTGGAGCAGCTGAAAAACCGCATTGAGAAGATGTGAGCGTGTAAAATGACTATGACAAAGCCAAGGCAACCACTATTATTAAGGCACAGTTAAGAGATTAAGACGCTCTCGACCGATTCGGCAGGGTTTATTGACCAGCGAGTGGGAGGGATCGACCGACAAGACAGGGACAGGCGTCTTTAAGTGTAGATATTTTGTATTAAACTCCGTAAGCCATATTCTAGAATGTAATGTTTTACCTTTCCCTTATAGTAAGTATTGTGATAGTCGCGGTAACAAACAGAACTGGAGCAAATTTGGTTTTACGAAAATACAAATTCTGCTAATCTGCTAACATGGAGCAAACAAAATGTACGAACACGAAGAGAAGCAAACAATAAAGAAGATTATAATTTATAAAAACAATATCTTTTCTTTGTTTGTTAACATTGCATTCCAGATGTGTTCAGCACAATAACATGATGTTTTACTGATTAGTTAGTTCCTGTTGTTGTTTACCACCACCGTTGTTGAGTTTCCACGGTCAATGCCACCTTAACTAACTATCAACTGCTATAAGAATTAAATTGTGTCAAGGAGAAAGAAACGTCCATGGTAGTCTACAAAGTACGTAGACCAGTGTACAACATGCTGATGAATGAATACTGAAGAAAACGTTTGAAATAAGAAAACAATGCTAACAATGAAATAAGATAGCAATGCCAAGGATAATAAAAACATCGAAAATACCAAAACCGTTTATTTTTTTTAAAGGTACACGAATGAAATGAGTTGGTCCCATGTCGAACTTTTTTCAATAATTTTATTGCATCTGCTTATGGTTTTACACGGAAAAATATTATATTTATTTATTTAACTCCACAAAATTATTGCTTTTCTATTTCATAGTAATATCAGCAATGTTTCTCGTTTAATGTTTACTACATTAATAAATATCATACTGTTAAAACAACGGACAATTCAAACAATGTGACTGACAGCGCAAACACTGCAGAAGTATTAAACCCTTTATATAACCGTAAGTATAAACCGTTATTCTTCGAACTGTCATGGCCTGTTATACTGCTCCAAGTTCTGTTATATTTTGAAAAATCCGTCAATGTAGTTTGATTATTTATTTTAAATGAGGGAAGGGTTTTAATCATTGCATTTAAAATCTTTAAAATTTAAATGTGTGATTATATTTCATATATTGAGCAGAATATTGCGAGAAGTTGACCAGTATCGTTCAAATTAAACAGTTCGAATGCATTGTTGCCGTGCGTGTGTATGTGTGTGTACATGCGATGACAGGACGCCAGGAAAAAGCGGTTAAAAACAAATTTGAATAAAAGCTGCTCGTCGTGTTTGTGCATGTCGTGCATGCACATTAAGCAGAACTTACTTATTTATTATTAGCGTGATCGGTGCAAAGTATTATTAACTAGTTCAGTATTCCCCGATGCTCAGTACGTGTTTGGAACATTATAATTGGAAGAAGTGATAGTACTTAAATATCCATTTTCCAACGCAACGGCTGTTCATTCAAGGTCAACAAGTTTTGTGCAGCTGCTAGGAGATATATCCCACGATGCCTCTTGCTGCAGTGGAAAGTGCATTTGGTGGTCCTGCATTAGTGGCAATAATGGAAACACCGGGCAAGAAGCGCAAAAGAAATGCGGAAACTAATCCGTTTCTAAACTTCACCGACCAAACGTTCAGTATTCCATCCTCCACACCAATACATAATCGCCAGATTGACGGCAGTGCGTTTGAAAACCCGTCGTTCCGTGTGGCGAACAAAGAAAACTACAATGCATTTTCCGATTCTTGCATGGAGGTAAAATCGATTGCAGATCTGGCCGCCGGGTCTGGTGCAATGAAACGCACACCCATCTCCAGCGATACAAACCCATTCGAAGTGGTACGCAAACCACCGAAGAAGAAAAAGAAGCAGTTGCATACAGATCCGGCAGCGCTGGAGGAGAGTTGCTTTGAAAATCCGGGCTTAAATCTGGCCGCAGCCGATCATCAACCGGTCAACCCGTTCGAGGTGCCCCGCGATGGGGAAGCAAGCAAGCGCAAGGAAACGGAAGAATTAAGTCGATGCTTCGTAAACAATGCGCTGAACATTCGCGGACCGGAAACTGATACACGTTACAATCCGTTCGAGATCATGCGTCCGAAGGATCCTGCTCCGGAACCACCGGTTCGAGGCTTACCCGTGCCCGAACTGGCTGGTATCGAGAATCCGGCTTTGGAGATGCCGACGTATGCGATCGCCGTTCCGTTCACACCGTCACTAAAGCATCGTATAAATTTCCAAGAGCATGCCCCAAGTGCCTTGACGCCTTGTCAAATGATGGCCAAAATGGTAGTATGCAGTCCGGAGCCAACGAAAGTTACTGCTGGCACTGGCGCTCCCGAGCCTAGCATTGATATGCAGAACCGAAATGTGACTGTCACGCTGGCTAAGAGACGATCTCTTTCAGTCATCAGTGAAGAGTCGGACATTGGTGAAAAGCTGGACTGCTATCAGCTGGAGTTGGAAAACAGCATAAATGA
Organism: Anopheles farauti; assembly: GCA_000473445.2. Classification (NCBI taxonomy): domain Eukaryota; kingdom Metazoa; phylum Arthropoda; class Insecta; order Diptera; family Culicidae; genus Anopheles; species Anopheles farauti. Next base: position 17,069,885 of record KI915040.1, on the reverse strand, counting down.
GGCAAAGGCAAGAAAGCAGCGGCAGGGTGAAACAACACCGTTTACGTTCAGCGGAACCGGCCATCGGCGACGTTCGGTTAGGCGTAGTTTGATCGACATGAAACACATCAGCAACCTTTCGCAAAGATTGCACGAGCTGCAGGATGAAGAAAATGGTGTTTCCAAGCTGGAGGATGATGAACTCATTGTGGATGATCACGAAGAGGATAAGGAAAACAGACAACCGGTACACGTCGCAGAAGAAACGAACAAAGTAAAGGATGATATAGAAACGAAAGAAGAGAAGACTGACACAACGAACCAAAGCGAATGCTTAAATGTAGCCGAGCCGCGCTGTAACCAAATGACATTTACTATAACCAAAGAAACGACCGTACGGGAAGAAATCCGTATCGATGTCTCAAATCCGGACGTCCAATTTGAGGAGGTGGAAGATTTCGAGGACGAAGAGCAGGACGTAGAGCTGCTACACAACCCTGCACCATTCCAACGTGCCTACCGCAAGAAGGAACCACTGGCCGAAAGGCCCATTGCAGAATCTTCATCGGACGAATTCAGGCGTCCATCAGTGATTCAAGCAGACCGCGAAACAGCACCCACAAAATCGCACAAGGTCCGTGATGTTATTCGACGCAGCTTCCGTCGTCTGATGCCCCGTGCCCAATCGACTACAGAAGAGGTACGGCGTGCAGATGAAAAGCAACCTTCCGGCGGATCTGGCGATGGTCATGGATTGATTTCAAGCATTCGCCACAGTCTCAGACGGCGTCAGACGAAGACGGTGCAATCGGGTTGTGAAGAAGAGGGCAAAAAGATGGATGCAAAGCCGGATTCGGTACTGGAAATGTCCATCATAGCCGAGCAGCCACGTGCAGTGTTCCGTCAACCGTCGTTAGACCAATACAAACCGATCGCAGCGACGGCTACCGGGGGAGGTGGAGGGGCTCTCCGAAACAGTCTGCGTCGCTCGACCAAAGACATCCGGAAGCAGATGATGAAATCGGTCTTTCGCAAGCAAACCGAAGACTTGGATGCGGACCACGGCCAGCACGTAGGTCAATTGGTTTAAATTTCTATTGCCGTAAGACTCCGAACGTAAGGTTTTTCCCCCATGCACTATGGCACCGATGCTTGCCCTGAAATTACCAGTTTTTTACACTTTTTATCATTATTGTTAGATTGAATTATTATATGTTGGGTTCCCAGTTTTTGAATCCGCAGTTTTCTTATTTTTTTATGTTTATTTTCAACTCACTTAATTGCACCAAATAAGCTTTTTCGTAAATTATTGTAAATTATACTTTGTAGAATAAGTTTTTGTTTTTTATCGCTTTTTTAGCACGACTCAGATCATCAGTGTTTTATAAATATTGTATTACACGAAACAATGTTACTTAAACCAAAATTGTAATGTTTCATTATTAATGGAGAAAGGGAGTGTTGAAAGAAAAAGAACGTAGTAGTATCTCTTTGTGTGATAATATTCCCGCACTAATAGGCTTCCGAAAACACGTTTGATGACATTAATCATTCGCCGTGCGTCCTTCGGCGAAAAGATGTCTGCATAGAACGCTACCTTTTCTGTATGTAATATTTCACGCGCGACAGCGCTGGTCCTTGTTCGTTTTGTATGGAAATTGACACATTTTGATGATGCTTGTTTCGCAAGCATGCTCTGATGCTCGTTCTGTTTGTAGGAGCACACGAAACAGGCATCGAGCGACCTGTCGTCGTGTGAACTGAACTATAAACAGCTATCGAATTGATGATGTGTTACAGATCCGTTATGATATGCAATTGAATTCCGATGTAATACAGTTGGGTAATGTGCCACAAGTAAGAAAGTTAAATTGATTTATGATCGAATTGAAGCATTTGCCACTTGCTTGAATTGAATTCAAGGAATTGCAGGCAAGTACGAATTTAAAAATGAGCAAACAAAATGGTTTAGAGTTGTAAGCGGATTTATTTTGGGTGTGCATGCCCAAATCGTTGTGTGTTCTTTCTTTCATCCTTAGGCTGATGGAAGGATGGTTTGTTACAGGTAGTTTGGGTCTTTTAAATCTTTGGTCAGGTTGGTCAATGTGCGGGAGCAACCGGGAAAGAAACTCGTTGGAGCGTGAAAGTGAAAGTAGAACCGCAAATGAAGATGCAACAGAAATGGTTTAGTACGAATACGGTTTTATTTACAATCGGTACGTTAAAATACATTCAAAAGAGAAATCATAGCACTGTTAAACACCAACAACACTAGTATATCGTTTGATTGTGGCTCGTTCGGCGTCTTGTGGATGGAAACCTGTTCGAAGCTGTGTAGATTATTTTGACTATGTTACTCGACTCCCCGTCCAATCGCTGTGGTCGAGGTGAGTACTTGTTTCCTCCGTTAAGGACATTTTTATCTATAAATCTAGAATAAACCGTGCCAAACGGTTGGTGGGTGAACAGAGGGCAGAATCTTCCGCCGAGGATACGGAGAAGGATGATGCGGATCCGACGACACTGGGACATCCTGGCTTCTTACGGTCACCGGCGGCACCTGAATCCCGGTATCGTAGCGTGGATCGCTGCTGATGATTCCGCCTGTGCTGATGATGGTGACGTCGCTGCAGATGGACTCTCGGGAGTTGCTGCTACTCCATTGGCGGTTGATGACCAGGGTCACCGAGCGGCGACGATGTACTAGTGGTCGTGGAAGGACCACCACCACCGACGACCGGGATGTGTGCGGGTGCCGTGGTTCGCTGCACGCCTAGCGTTGAGGTAAAGTTCATCAGTGGACCGATGAGTTCGATCGGTAGCGGGAACACGATCGTCGAGTTCTTCTCGCCCGCGATGCTGCTAAGCGTTTGCAGGTAGCGAAGCTGAAGGGCGGCCGGACTTTCGCACATAATGTCGGATGCTTCTTTCAGTGCACGGGACGATTTCATTTCACCCTCGGCAGCGATCACCTTGGCGCGGGCTTCACGCGCTGCCTCCGCTTCGGCCGCCATCGAACGCTGCAGCGAGTCCGGTAGGGAAACGTCCTTACTGCGGGGTAGGATAAAGAGATAAAGATTTGGTATTCACAACGATTATCCGGCTTATATGTTTAATAGACTTACATTTCGACACGCTCTACCTGCACGCCCCACGGATCGGTGGCTTCGTCCAGCGTGACCTGCATCGAGTGTGAGATGGCTTCGCGTTCCGTCAGCAGCTCGGACAGGTTCCGCGTGCCGAGCACATTTCGCAGTGTCGTGGCTGCCAGTAGCCGCGTCGAGTGACTGTAGTTGGCTACCTGCACCACGGCGTTCAACGGATCACGGATGCGATAATAAACGACGGCATCAACGGACACGGTCACCGAGTCGCGCGTTAACACTTCCTGCGGCGGAACGTCGAACGAAACGGTACGCAGATCGACCTTGCAGTAGTTATCGATGCAGGGCAGGACGAAGAACACACCGGGACCGCGCGCACCGCCGGATCGTAACCGACCGAGTCGGAAGATGACGGCTCGCTCGTATTCCTGTACGACCTTGAAGCAGAGGAACAGTGAGATGGGCAGCGTCAGCACCATCAGCACGATCGAACACACGGTGGCCAGCACTTCCACGCATCCTATCGAATCGGCTTCGGCTGTTGGGTTGAGAGTAGGAAAACAAAAGTATGCGATGTTAATTGCGAATTTATTCACAAAGATAATGGAACACAGATGGTAAGCAACGGATTGTAAATCAAAAAGTTTTACAGCGGTTCCTTAGTGACAACAACCGCTTCGATTATACGCCTACACCGGAGGTGTGGTGGAATTGTTTTTCTTTCACTGGATCTTTCATTGCCACTCACTTGCTGCAATAGGAAAACGTTCTTTGTGAATCCGTGTTCACGGATAAAAGTGTTTTAAAACACACCACAGGTGCAGAATGGGAGAGGAATTGTGCAGATGGAAGCATAATGAAAACCCTTCCAACTGGGGCCGTTTGTCTCTGACGACAACTCAGACGCGTTTGGTTTTGTTGTGCCTTTTGTTAGTGCTTTATTATACACTTCATGGCGTGATGGGTATGAAGTAATTGACATTCTTCGCATCCAGACATGCCCGGACCAAGGACGAGGGGCGCAACAAAACACCCGGAAAATGCGCGAGTTTCCAAGTGACTCTTTTGAACTCTTTTGAGGCTTCTTTTGAACGAAACGAATTTGTCTGATGCACATCCCGATTAATCGTGGTTTGTTGTAATTGTGGTTTCAAAAGATGTAAATATCTTCAGAAAGATTATAGTTACGGTCAGGGGTTGGCAAAGTTTAGCATGTTTAGTTCTGTTTTTCAAATCATCCTCATTACAGGTGAGTTTATAGGACCTAATCATCATTTATAATAACTGATCTGATCTTTATACTAACAGTTGTAGAATTGGAAACAAAGCATTGTCAGTGTTCTGCCCACGCCAATCACGTTTCACTGTACACAGTTTAAATTTAATTTACAGACACAGTGCGGAGCTTCACTAATGTATCAAATTCAACTATTTTTAATAGATTCTGAGTGATTTTGTTATTTATGACACTTAGCTCATTTAATTTAATTTGACAAAATAAAATTATTTGGCCAAATAAAAATATTCATGCATTTTTTGGAGGTTTGTTTCCGATCTATTAATAATCTGTTAATCTGTTGATTGCAACTGTAATTAAAAGATTATTCATCTGACTAAGCAATTTTCGGTCTTCAATCGTGTAAATTAAACTATGTTTTTGCCATACGAATAATTTTGAACAGGTTTGCCCACACTTTAAAAAATGTGCAAACGATTGCCAATGTCACGCACATATACAAAAACACTTGCGTTTATAGTTCTGCATAGAAGAAACAAAAAAACTTTCGAGCCGTACAAAATCACGAACCACCGTTTTGGGACCAACAAACAACTCTATTTAAAACACACATAAAACACTACTTCCAAGTCACTAGAACGCCACTTAACTTGCAGTAGATTGCCGCCGGATGTTTTCCAAACCACCTTCATTCACTCATCGATCGAAAGAGGCCGTGGTGGACGGTGGATGCGCGGGACGCGGGCGGAATAATTACCGAAAGTTATAGGGTGCTCGTTTGGGGCGTTATAATTTCACTGGCGAGATGTGTCGATCGTGTTGTGATCGATGATCTCTGGCACTCTGGTTTTACCAGCACGTACACGCACGCACACTCCAAACACTATGGTTATTGATGCTCGGTGGCTCGCTTACGAAAGCAACCTAAACGGAGATTTACACCCTGCCTGCCTCCATCCACCGAGCTGCGTGGGTGGATGAGCCAATTAGCACAAATTTGTTCGGGAAAGTGCAAACGAGAGGACCGAAGTGGCGCCGATGGTTTGGTTTCCCTGGTTCGGCGGGTCGGAATGGTTTGTTTATGTTCGCTCCACCGGCCAGCTCACGAGTGAGCGTGTGTGGTTCCACTTCGACTGACCTCGAGTGTTCTCCAGCCGGTGAAGCACGATCGAAACGAAGAAAGCGCAATAGGGCGCAACATTTAAACGCATCGTCTCACCAACGCAAACATCCGCGGAAGATTGTGTGGGTATGTATTTGTGTTTTTCGGGGATTGTGTCAGTGAAAATGGGTGAAAAGTGGTTCTGCCGCTGGTCGTTGTTTGGTGGTATTTTCAATGGTGTGTTTAACATTGAATAATGAATTCGTGATGGGCGGGTAGAAGGTGGTGCAACGCGCAGTTAACGTATAGCTGTATCATGTGCAGTGCTCGCTCCGAAATACGAATAAAGATCACGCACGCACTTATCTCAATTCGATCATTATAAATTATCTTGTTTATGGCGACTCTCAAGAGGCTCACGCTCTCCGACACACTGGCCGTTTCTGCTCAAACTCACTGCACGAAGCACCTTTACTGTTCCGCCCGGGAAGTATCATAATTAATGGGAGTATTTTTCAATGTTTCGCCGTAAAGTTTGATGATAATTAATTAGCGTACTGGTATAGAAAGAAAAAAACAGAATAGGAAACAGAAAACAGACACAAATACCGCGTTTCGATTCAAAATACGATTACTTGCTTAATGTGAAACGCGATTTCATTCGTCGGGTGAACGGATCGATTGTATCCGGAAAAAACCGTAAAACGCGTATTTCCGCGACTTCTCGATTTCTCTCAGCTCCGCAACCTCAGCCTAAGCCTGGCTCGATCGTAAAAATTTTTCTTGCTGACACACGCGCTTCGAGTGAAGAATGTTTTACAGCAAACGCTTCGCTAGCTCTGCCACTTTCGGCGACCGGTAGAAGACTAACGCTCCCACTGCACTCGGGAAGGATCATCACAAGCGTCACGAACAACACCGAATCAACACCGACGATGATCCGTGGCCCGAAATTTCCCCGACACGGTACGAGCACGAGTTGATCGCCACCGGGCGTCTCCATCATCATTACCGACTGCCCCAACAAAGACCGCTCCCTGGTTTATCGTCCCTGCCGTAAGCCTGTCTAGGGGTGATACCTACGGACGTCAACATAGCATTCGCAACCGCCGGACTCGGTACTGAGGCAATCGGTGTCCATGGTGAGGGGTACCGCAGCACACCCGGCTACGGTCGGTCGACGAAACACCGTCCAACGCCGCGTTCCATGGTGCGAAGGTCCGAGAGCATAATTTATTTTCCGGTTACTGCCTCTTCCAACGAGCAAACAGATTCCCGTACAATCACATACACACCCGAAACTGACCCGTAAAAAACCTTCCAACGACACACGAGGGACACCGACTGTTCGCGAAACAAAAACTTTTAAAAAGCAACCGCACAAACGGTCCACTGTAGTGAGCGATGTTTTTTTTTTATTTTTTCCTTCTTTCTCAAAAAGGTGTATCCATGCGTGGAACAAAATGACACTTTTCACACACTGGCTCGATGTCGTAGGATGGGTGGTAGCGGTCAACCACCCGCAGACCGCTTGCCGGCACGACGTTGACCAGCCGAGTGAGCGTCCGTCAAAGTAGTGCTAGTAGTCTCGGTTAGCGCGCCACACGCCCACGAAGATATCCGAAGCATGGCCGGATCAATTCTGCTTCTCTGCACTGCCATACACAACCTCGCACCACAAAATCCCAATCGGCAATCGAAAGCTGCTAAATTTCTACTTCATTTTTTCACCCACCCGGAACATGAACTCGAAGGGTGGGGTGCTCTTGCTTGCGAATGTGTTTAAATTACACCGGGCACAATAAAAAAACAACCCTCAACATCTTGCTACACAATTCGGGACGAAACGAAAGAGCGCGACTCTAAGGCAATGCGGCGAGGTGCAAGTAATGAACCATGGGAGTAAAACACGAAACACACATACACATTTACTCTCGAACGCACGGGAGCAGGCAGCAGGTGGAGAAGTGAGATGGAACGACATCAAATTCGTAATTCGTTCCGCGATGACCGTGAGTGTAAATCGAATTCGGACCGGTAAATCCTGACCATTCCCGTCTGGCCATTCGGCAACCATCGTACGAGCCACTGCCAATGCCGAATGTACGTCGGGGTTGTTCTTTTCTCCTTCCTCCTCTCTCCCTTCCCATCCCACACCTCGGATCCCATGCTTCTTTGCTGTGCTAATATTTTGCTTTTTCCCATTGCACGCTGGGTGTAATGCACAGGGAAATTGATGTTCGGAATGAGCTGGCTTCGGGGTGAGGGACTTTTGGCACCGAATTAGAAGTTAAATCCGAACTGACTGGTTCCAAAAGAGACATTCTTTCGATGTCAACGTACCCCGTACGGAGTGGATGGTTTTTGTAGGTAGTTTTTGTTATTGATTTCGTTCTTCATAGTAGGCGTTCCCTCATATACCACATTATTTTCTTATCTTTAAACATACCGACTGCAATTTTATCGCCAAATAATTCGTTGGACGTTTGACTCGTTTGAGTTGATCTTAAATTATTTTTATATAAGCGTTTTACCTAATCAATTGATATGAGTCTTCGAATCTTCATCTTTCATTGTTGAGTCTTCAAAGAAAGGGCGAACGGAACAATGACAGCATATCAACTGTCTTGTTGGTGCAAAAAACTTTGATTTTTTTTAAAACAATGAGTCGCTGTTAGTTGAATTGATTGTTCAATATTGTGTGATACATTATCAGTGCGATGAATTATCTTATCTTGCAGTGTGACCACTGGTATTATTCAATCGCATTTAACCGATATTGCACACTTTTAGCAAGGATTTTATGTCAAACGTAGAGAATCGTGCAAAAATACATCGTAGAGTATTTTGATTAGAATAATGATTAGCTCAATCCACTGTAACGCTTTGGAACAGCGAGTGATTTTAAAATTCGTTGGACCATTTATCTGCTCACCAATACGAGCAGCTAATTACCGTCGACGATTACTATATGTACGCTATCTTTCATCGGAGTATAAACAAGCTAGCAGACGTTCCTCGAAATGGATACGTCCATACTTTATCCCGCATGTATCGTGGGATATGGGCACTTAATCTATTCTTGAAACATAAGCAGTGGCGTCAATCGTGAGCCATCCATCTCCGTGCGGAAGTTAGCTGACACATTCTTGGGACATGTTCTGGCGACTCCTACGCCTTTGAATTAGCTGCCCGTGCCCTCTGTTCCTACTCCGTCGCGTCACGGGGTGTGATAAAAAATATGTACTTAAAACCAAAAGTTTCCCCACAACGAGACCACAGTAACGCACCATCGGGGAATGGAAATGGCACGTCTGATGTTGTATCGTATTGCGTTCGCACCCGTTTTCCGTGCCCGAGAACAATCAAAATCCTACCCGGTGATGGGCGACGCGATGGTAATAAAATTAAACGATCATCTCGGAGCGTGCATGGGACGAGGCGCAACGTCCACAGGCGATGGGATGCCTGCGCACGAAAGAAAGCTCGTACAGTTTAACGTGGATGGGGGACAGTAATTGATTCTGGTGGTTTTGATAGCTGCAGAGCTGTTGACGAAGAGCATAGACTTTCGTTGCAAGACTTCTTCAGCATCGCTGTGCGTGAATCGTTTCACCGAAGAAGAAGAATAAACGGAAACGTTATCTTGGCAAATAAATCTTGAACAGACCTAGTTCATTGTTTGAGATGTTGCTAATTTACAATTTAAGTGTGACTGTCTGTGTTTGGAACACGAGATCGAGAAGTTATGGCAGTTGGCTTAATTGAATGAAAATAACACACATATTGGTAAGAACATGATGTTTGAGAATGTGTTTCAAATCGATGTTTTGGAACGTTTGACAAGGCATTCGTCGCTTTTTCCGCACTCGTCGCAGAAGCATCCCAACTGATGCTTCCCGGAAAGTAGTAAGAAAGAACTCTTAAATTGTGGATCGCGGTGTAGCCGTAAACCCTCCCCGATAGTAAATGTCAAATTATTTTCATACAACCCCGATAAGCGCTGTTTATACGCTGAATTAGCCTTGGACGGTCGTTAGCCGGCGTTTTCGTTGCGTTGGGCGCATCCGTTCGCTGCGCCCACGAGAAGAGCGTGCGGGAAACAAAAAACTGCGATCGCGATAAAAGACGGCAGACAAAAATCTGTCCACAGTCTGATGAGCTTCAGACGGCCGGCCACCGACTCCGGCAGCAGATGGTACCGGGAAAGATTGCGCTTTGATGACAAGCTCCACACAAACCATTCCCAGCGCGCGAACCGTTGGCGTCAACTGAAATGCTTGACCCACTACTCCTGTTTTTTTTGTCCTACGGTCGTTCGTTGGTTTCATTTCTTTGCTGACGTTAGAATACTTTTTCGTCGCTTACGCGTCGCTCAAACGATGCGCCGGGCGGTTGTGGAAAATTGGCAAAACTCGCAACGTTGCGGGAAAGTTTCTGCACGATTCACACTTGCCGACGGGCGCCCATTTTGATGCGGCGAGAAATGCCAAAAAGTCAATACGACTGCATGTTTGCGAACATATGCAACACAACATGACGATCGCTCGCAAGGCCGCTCGGAGAGATCGACAGGAAGTGAAGTAGAAGGGTGTTAATTATATTTATAAATCGTGGACTAAATGAACCAGCGGTTTGTAGCGAGACGTCGGGACCACTCGCAGGTCAGACGTTGTCCAAATATTGTACGAGCGCATGAAACAGCGGACGAGCAGTCCCAAACTATTCCACGCGAGTTAAGACAACGAGGACGTGTGTGGGAGGATCTCTTGCGTGAATTTGATCTTAACCAGATTAGTCGCTCCAAACGGGCCCATCACGCTGATCCCATCGTGTACAAATACGCTGACGGGAAGCAAGCGGAAAGCGTCGGGAAATGTGATCCGAACCAGGCTAATCACTTGTGCGTTGGATTGAGTGTGCTTCAGCCGAACGAGATTGAGCGAGATTAGAAGGGATTTGTTCTCGAATTTTGTCGCTCAAAGATTGTAGGAGCGATGATATTGTAGCACGGGATCTAGGTCAGAGTGGTTTATTAATTTAGCAGAGCAGCAAATTCGCCTCGCTTCAGTCTTTTGTTTAGTCACTTTCCACAATTTTCCGTACGATTTTAACCACACGCATCGATGGTGAACGATGTTTACCGATTTTACTATTTAAAATCATTAAATACAGTCAGCTTTGCAACATACCAGTGCCGCACCAAATCACCAGAAATATAAACAATCGAATCGATCTAGCAAATGGAGCTTGACCTTTTCCCCCGCACTTTTCTGTGGCCGTGAACGATTTTAAGATAATAAATAATTTACTACCAATCAAAACTCCCCGCACATTTGTTTACATTTCGTACAGCGAACGTGAGTTTAAAAAAGTGAGTCTAGTTTTACGCATCCGGAGGAACATAATTGAAGGAAAGAATTGAAGCCACAAACGATGGGTGCAATAAACACGATTCTCGAGCCGATAAACAATGCAGTGGTGGATGTCTTGGATGCTAATAGTTTTCGAAACCTTTTCTAAACGATTCGAATCGGCTCTCGTTTGCCAGTGGAGCGTGGGAAAGGAAAAGTCGCATTTAATATTCCATCAGTTCGTAGCGTTTCGAAGCAGCTGGTTGCAGATAAAACAGAAAAAAAGAAATGCAACAACCAGAACTACAAAAAGAATATCCGATGGGATTAACCGAACGTGACTTGAAACATCAATTGTCAAATTCTGTGCCGCTGCCCATGGAGGTCGGGTGTGAAAATTTCAAGCAAGCGTAAAATCTTCCTCCACCGGTCGAACGCAAACAATTTATGAGACGAAACACGCTAGCCAGCTCGCACCGAGCCGGACAGATGTAAATCATCTTCAAACGGTGCGTGCTAGTCTGTGCGTCCTCACAAACAATCCAATTCGACACGCCCGTAACGATTGGAAGGGTTTAAAAATGACCCGGAAAATGGACTGCCTCGGGCCAGTTGAAGGATGTGCGAAGTGCGATCCTATGGGTTTAGTTTGGGACCAAGAGAGGAGGTCACGAACGTGTTCGAACTCTGTCCGATCGGTGCGCTCGCTTTGAAGAATTGCTTATCGTTCAACGGTCGTGCGAGTTGGGAAGGATGGTGCTCACCCGGCCCAGGTTAATGACGGGGTGAAAACTTGGTCGGTAACCACTCCTTTACCTCCTCGTGACGATCGTGCTCAACAAGTGGTAAGAAGCATTTTCACATTCATCGTCACCCACTCCGAACGCCACCGTCGTGGTGGCAGATCATTAATGGGATGATAAATGAGCGTGGCTGGCGGTTGGTGGAAGCATCGTGATTTTGTATCGACCCTCCGGCGCCGTACATTCCCCAGCCAGCGGGAGTGGTGATGAATGATCCAGGGAGGGACGGGGGTTAAAAAAAAGAAAACTATCGACTCTGCAAAGGAGTGTAAATATTCATTTCTGTCCCACTAACCATTTGTCTGATGAGTTTTTTTTGCATACGACACAAGCGATGCCTTCGATAGTTGGTAAATCTCTGGTGGATTTCCACATTTAAGTGTAAAGGGCAATTTGAGGCAAGATTTATTAAGGTGCCATAAGTCACCGGGTTCCTGAAGAGTGATGGGATTTAAGCCTAATGACCTATCGAACTGCCTTTCACTGCCGCATCTAACTGATAATAAAATAAATTTTCTTCCCCACTACGGCCGCCGTTGTGCGTTGATTGTGTGGAAAAGGACAAAATAAAAGTTTACATCGCAGGTTCATTTGAATTTCATGGTAAAAGGGTTTTACCGTTCGCATTTGCCACGCGTTCTCTCTTGTCTATCGTTTTCCCACGCACACGCAGCACATTTTCTAAATTAGTTTCCAGCGAAGCCCATTAACCAATGGCCGTTCTGGCATCGGTTCGACCGGGGCTTCGCCGTAGAATATTGTTTCAAATCGGGTCCCATCGCAAACTGTAACTGCGAAACTGCGCCCTTGAGCTGAATAGGAAACCCAACCCGACCCAGGGTGAGGGGAAAAAAATGGTTCACCATTTCCTCGTCGGCGGTTCGGCGGGTGCGTGCAGAATTTCGCGTAATGGAAATGTGTGGCCACGTATGGAGAGTAATCTTTAGCACAGTGTACAAAACAGCACTTGGAGGTTCCTTTTGACAACAAATGCTTCCCCGGCACCGGGAGGATGGTGACCAAGGAAGGGTAACAGATGCTCCAGTGGATCGCTTTCATCCTCATCCTAACAAAGCACCGACCGCGTGTCGTTGAGTGAATGCTACTGTCTGGTTAAGTCCGCCATGAGGCCTGCTTTACGATTACACTTGTAAGCTTTTTATTTGTGTGTGCCTCTGCCTTTCGATGGCTGTATGCGTTATGCTGGCATTGATTGCGGCAATCTGTACGCGCGACTTAAATGGGTAACGTACGTGTTTTTTTTGCTGCACACATGGATGAGTGTAATCATCGAATGGCGGAAATATGCAAATGGAATCCACCCGCTCTCGCATCAGAGGGATGATTAATGCCGCAGCCTTAGTCCGTCCGGTTGAGCCATTAGGAAGAAAAATGGATGAAACCTCCGGTAGTGGAGCCAAACGACATGATGCAGCGTAAAGGAACCGTTGCCATAAAAATTTGACGTACACATGTACATCGTAGAAGGATTTCTATTAGGTTTTTTTTTCGAAGCAAAAATTTGACATCATACTAGTAATGCCATGGTTTAAGGGCGCTAGTACTTAAGTAAGAGAAGAGCTTGTACGTAACGGAACGGAAAGCACATGAACTCCACTTGAGTACACATGCTGTAAGGATAAACAATTTGCTTCATCATCTGCTTCGTATGAGTCGGATCCAAATCGATGCTATGTTGCTGTCGATGATGAGAATATGTTGTTGTTGCTGTCGATGATGATTGATCGGGGCGTTATTTACATGATCTAATCACAAGTGATAGCATTTGAGTGTAAGAAAATAATCCAAATGAATGTTACCTTATACTAGGCCACTCATTCGAACTGGAATAAGAATATTGTTTTACGAGTGATGTAAGCAAAAGATACGGAATTTAATTAAATTAATGGTTTCTGTTTTGATCGGAGAATACCATCGTAGAACTGACAATCAAAGGTATATTTTAAAACGGTTTTAAACAAATTTAGATTAAGAGGTATATAAATGAGTTACATGGTTTTTAATGGTTACTTATACTTCCTTTCTAATCCTGCTGATAACTACGCTTGATAAAAAATAAAGATAAATTTAATTAAAACACCAGGCGCCACCACATCTATCTGGTAAAAAATTACCAATGTTGGAATGTTGCAAAAGGTACATGAAAAAAATGTTTTAAAAAAGTATTAGTAATAAAAATTTATAATGATTAAGTACGGGTTTCTCAGGATGTTTCATTTAAAAACATAATTTAATTTAGATAAAATTCATGTTGAAAAAAAACCGACCAAACAACTTTGCTTCTTTTCCAACAAAGTACCATGATTAGATCTGCAATTTATGATTCAAAGTAAAAAAATACAAATTTGGTAAAGAACATTATTTTTTTATCAGCAATACGGCCAGGCCGTCCCTAAAAATTAAAAAAAAAAATTATCATGGTTCAAAAACACACGACGTTCACTAACAATCGATGCATATACGAATAAAATTAGGTTGATAAAAATTTAGTTGCTTTTCTTATGTTTCGCCCAATATAGTGGTAGTAAAAACCTGATCAGAAAATGGGCTAAATACAATTAAAAATAAATACCAAGTGATAAAAAACCAATCTTTTCCATTAATTAAAATTTGTTTATGGTTTCTCTGCCTATACCTCATGTCAGATAAAAGATTATAGAGCTGGAGAAATTGCGTCCTGTAAATAACGTTTCCAATTTCACAAACCCAGTTCATCTATGTTGGTAAAACCTAACTGAAGGTTATCCAAATAATCCGAAAGATCGAACGATGCTAACTTAATGCTACAGCTCATTTCACAATATTATCCAACAGCAAACGTCAACAAATCAAGAACGGCTGTCGGATATAATCGCTCATCATCACACCCGAGATACGCACTCAAATTTAATATTCAAAGCAGAATAGTTTGTTTTCCTGTTCGTATGGCAGCACTCATAGTTTCTACTTAATGTGCTTGAAAGGGAATTGATAGTGTTGCTATTGGAAAATAATTTATTTATTCACCCGATGACCAATTACGGCAAAGGGTCGTAGTTTAGGGGATGGAGCAGCCGCAGTTTAGCTGAATGAGTTGAGCCATTACGAACTCCAGTTGTAAACATCACACCGCAGTGCGTTGATGGATTGCATCATGCGTCGACTTTGATGAAATGTGGAAATGAATCATCTGTGCGTTGTCTGCGCCTGATTTCTAGTTTAATCTCACCAATTGCAACATCCTGTTCAATATTTGGTTACCCTCGATGGTTCCATTGTGTGGGCGTAAATAAAATAGATAACAAATTGGTTTGTTTCTTTTCAGTTTCGCTGATTACGGCATGAAACCGACGTTTTAATCAGCCAAAAATGCTTATCTTCTTGTAGTTGCTTCATTGTGTTATCAATTCTGTTGCTGTTTTTGCTTTCCAATTCCGAAATTTGATGTCGCATTTCCGTTCTATAATCGTCTCACCTCCCGTGCGTCGCTTATCTTCGTGTATGATGACAGCCTGCGATGAGGTCGACGGCGTTTCCATCGTTACACCGGTCATGTTATCCACTAGAAAACACACCTTTGTGTGCGAGATAGAAGGTAAACAAACCCCCACACCCAAACACACGCACAGGCAGCACTAACTTCTACACACTGGTAGCGACTAAACGGGTATTAGTGGCAATAGCTTGGCCAGACGGATCGTAAACAATATCGGAGAGCAACGTGTCGAACGATCCGCGTCGCTGAAGCGGACGTCGAATACTAACTTCACCGCGTGACCGGTGCTTTTAATCGAAGTTATTGAAATGACAACACAACAGACCGCGGGCGGGTGTTCCCCTCGCTGCATCGCGGCCAAAAAGCATATCGACAAAAACGAGCTCTAGCTCGGAAAAATTGAGCGTCCACGAACCAGATAAGACTTCGGGTGTTGTTATCGCTTGCGCCTCTTAGCTGCTACAATGCCGTAGTATCAGCAACGGACGCTTGTTTGACGGCATGCTAGCTTTAAGTTGAATCGAACGGGTTGCAACGTTTTAATCTGTCGCTTTTGTCCCACGTTTGCTTACATTATGCTTGCTTAATCCACTATTTGTCTCTAATCCAGCATCATAATCCACATCCGCGTGTGAATATGTTCTGCCTGTTGTGTATTTTTGTCCGGCAACGATTTTTCCGACTCGAAAACCCTATCACAAAACAGGAGATCAAAATTCCGAACGATCGTGTCAGAACTACAGGGCGTAACAAAACTTTACGCTTTCACTGTCATCCGCGATCGTAAAGCAATCAGATCAGAAACCCTATTTATAGCGAGTTTTTATTAACCTGACAGGGCCGTAAATAAAAGGTTTTTTTTTGTTTATACCCATCCTCGCGTCCGTGCGTACAGAATTAATTATGGCACGGCGTGCGTGAACATGTGTGATGGAATTTTGCGTCGGGTGGTGCTGATTAATATGTGAAGAAAAGGTATAACCGCAACATTGTTGTACAATTTATCCGCTGAAGGTTGGTGGAAAGAGATTTATTAGTTGTACCTTTAAAAAAAACACACCTTCTTATTATGTTGTAAGTATTACAACACAACAATATGTAATAGGAAAATCGAGTACTATTATAGGCAGCATTTCTACAGCGCGCTCTACGTAAGTGCGAAAAAAGCACCTACAATTCATGCCCTATTGAGTCAGCATCATCGTTTCCGACAGTTGCTTCAGAACGTGGAGATAGGTGATTCATTGGATGGTTATTCGCGAGCAAACCCAGTCGTGCGACACAACATTGACTACAAGCGTTTACACCAACAAGCGCCTCGTAAGCAGCTACTATCAAGTTTGCGATTACGTGGTGGGTGGTTTTTTTTACACTTGCCTCGCATGCATTCACAGCCAGTTCCGTACACTCACACAGAAACACACACTTACCGTAGTACTGTGGCCGAGGGTAGGGTTGCTTGCGCGACGCTTCGGAAGTACTCTGCGGTGAGTGCATCGGTGCTGCAAACGGTTCGTGTGCTGCATTAGTATCAGCGTATTACGTTACATTCAGTGGGCATTGGCATCGCGCATAGCACAGGCAAAACAATTGATTTGTGTTAGCTTTCTTCTTTTTACGTTGTTAAGCCTATCTTTACCGAGCCGGTTTGTTTTGTGTTCATTTCGTCCGTTAAAAATAGCAAGCAAAGCTACAATGTAGAGATAATGCAAGCCGGAGATATATAGGGTTTCACATTTTTAAGCAATTGTAAGTAGAAACTGATGAATGAATGAAACATCTCTTTAAAATGCATATGCGGATTTTTAGCCTATATTGTCCATTTAAAATCTAGATTGCCCAGAGCGAAATGATTTAGTTTGGTTAAATTTAGTCTCTGATTTCTTTTGCTTATTGTAAGTTCCCCACAAATACTACGTAATTCAATCTTTTGCAATATGATAAAACATTTTTTCATGGACGCTAAATCAAACTAGATTTTTTTTAATGAGTTTTTGTTTTCTATATTACTAGTTGAGACTTTAAAAACGCTTTCATTTGTAATATTTTCTTTTGCAAAATATGTATTACATTTATGTAATATTTTGTGTCACCGTTCATTCTCTATCATATTGTTTATGTTTTATTTAAAACGTTTCACTTCTTATAATTTTTTACCTTTTTTTCTAAAAATGAAAGAATTTATTTAAACTTGCAAAGAGATGTAAAAGTAGCGACAGGACTTTGAACCAACACTTTTTGGTATACAACTTTCGTTAGCATTACTCTGCCCAGCAGTTAGTCTGTTAAATGAATGTGATGCGGATTGCATAGTTTTTCGGGCTAAATATGATTCATTTACCTTGAAATGTGCAATCCACAGTTTTGCTGTTATTATATGTTTATTTTTATGCATCAACTGTGCAAATCTAATGTTCATTGAGGAAGTACGAACAGGCTCATAAAACTGTCACCGTTCATTCGTTTTCTCTCGGTGTGACGTAAGATAAATCACGCTAAACGTACGGGACGGTAATTTGTCTGCATTTTGATTGTTTTTCTTTTGTAGAAAATACACCAAACACAATCGTTCAAACCGTGGTTCTCCCACTCCATTTTCTACTTAGCTGCTGGTGTTCCAATGCTTAAGCAAAATTACGAAAGTGCAATCACTCCCGATAAGCGGGTGTGAGGAAACACGGAGGGAACGAAACTCGCCAAACGGATGATGCCAGCGAGCAAATTATTTATAAAATCATACCGATGCTGGGAAAAATGCCGGTTCGAGTAAACATAAACGCATCGACCTATCCTATCCGGCTCGGTTATGGGTGGAGCTGATGGGTGGTGGGTTTAATCTGCTTGGTGGCCGCTTGGCCGGCTGAAGAACCGTGTACAGACTTACGGCCCGCGCCGAAACTCACTGAACGATGCTCGCCGTGAAGCGACGTGAGCATTCATCTGTAAACTCTACGATGTTTGTGTGGTTTTTTAGTTGTTGGTTTCATTTTCAGCGTGTGGGTGGGTAGGTGGTTGATGCGCGGGTGGCCATGAGTGATGGCGGAGTGATGAAGTAAACAATGGTGATCCTCACCGAGGGATGATGATGCGTGAGCTAAGAAATACGACGCGACAGTTATGTATATCAACGTCGAACGGGGGAAAAAGTTAAAGCAATACAAATGGGAACATGTTGCATGGGGATGCTGCTTTGGTTTGGTCGTCGATGCGCGAATCGCTGCCGATGTGTTGCGAAACTCTAGAATCGATGACGTTATAATTTGAAGCATCGTTTCGTTTAGTACCTGAGAGTTAGTAGTAGTTTCACACCATTTACACCACTCACATGCGTTTACACGTTAGTCGTTGCTTACATGAGATTTTATTCTAGTTATCGACGAAACAAAAAACGTACTTTTTACTTTCCATCGTACTTGATCTTGCTGATGCGAGTGCTGCTGGTTCGGTGGTTGCAGTTGCTGTGTTTGTAAATGCTGTGGCTGGAACATAATTCGTGGTGGGAGCGAAACGTTCGTCGAAAGTCTTTTGTTTACAATGCTAGCACGAGTTCACTTGCTTCTAATTGGTGTTTTTTTGTTGTAAACTATTAGGAAGTAAGCATTTGAGACGGTTTCAAACTCAAGCTTCTTTTAAAACATTTATTCAACCTGTTTGAATCCGTTTAACTGGGAAAATTCCCCCTCCCAAAATCTACACTGTTCGCTAAACAAGATCACTGTTGATGAACTGCTCATAAATCGATCGATGCGCGCCGCTAATTACGGGCGTGATTTCTTACTCCTTAAAATATCCTCCCGTCCCGAAAACGAGCACCCGAAAAGCGTGATGTTGCACACCGCCACAAAACACACCAGCCAATAAACCAATCTTAAGCACGAACGATCAATCCACCGCGTGCGGTTCGAGCACCACGAGCACGCGTCCGTTATCTTCCGCCGGTGACTTCGTTGACAGGACTGTCTGATAGGCACGTTACGCACGAGAACCACGGTCGGCAGCCAAAAACGCGGCGCTTCGCATTGTCATCGGTTTCGCGCCTTCGCGCTTTCGTTGTTCCGCCGTCTCGAGATTGTCGAGAAGACTCTCAAGGAAACAATCTCTCGAACGAAAACGTTCTGGCCGACGGACGGAACGGAGCGAACAGTGCTGCGCGTACAGTTATGGTCACTGGGGACACCATGACTCGCATCCGATTGTAGATAAAGGTAATAAATTGGAACGTGTAAACAATATTACTTTGTTAGCAAATTTTATCCTAATATTTCCCTTTCAAAGTTCTTCATTTATTTAAAAAAATAAACCTTCTAAAAGCTTTTTCAACAGTTGGTACACTCACTCGCCCGAACAAACCACCACTGTACCGTGGAGTGTTCCTTTTCGCGCCGTCGACCGTGCGACCGAATCTTCTTCGGCGGTATTTCATCGTCCGGCAGGCGGCAACAATCCACGAGAGCACGTGTGACTCTCTCGGTTTGGGGCAGCATCTTTTCCCCAGCGCTCGTTTGATACATTTTCGTGTGCGAGATTTTCTTTTGTTTCGCTTTCGTGCGAACGCCACCCGTGGTGCCCGCTAGCGCTCATCCATCTTTTTCATGTGTTTTTCCCAACCAGATTCCCCGATCTAAATGGGTACAGTGTAGCCAAAGTGATTAAGGGAGGAAACGCTAGAGAAGGAGAGCAGAATTTTGGCACGGAAAAATCGTCTCGTTTCACTCTTTTCCCCCGCCGGTTGGGTGCGATGGACACTTACGGTTAGTAAACCTGGAGGGGAAACTCCCTTCATCAGGACTGTGGCCAGCAAAGCAAACGTCGAGTGGACAATGGTGGGTGTCTAGTGAGAGAAGAAACCTCGAGCATAGGCCAGCAATTTACAATCTCATGCCTCCCATAAGAGATGTGTTACAGTGACGCTATGATCATAATGATAGCGAGAGGGTTTAGACTAGAAAATATTGTGACTATTAGAAAAATACCAATAATTACATGATTTGAAAATTTAAGGAATTGAAGCTTAATTCTTAGTATTACAAATGAAGCTTAATTCCCAATATAATGAAGAATAATAAATCTTATTATTCTGTTGATCTGATATTCTGTTACGTTTTAAAAATTTTTTTTATTCAAAAAATAACCATTGGAATCATCACAAAAACCAATTTGAAATAACAATACGATGTAAACTGTTACAAGATGTGAACTGTTTCCAATGAAAGTTATCTACTCGGACATGTTTGGAATAAAATAGAGTGTATTCGTCGTAATGATTTATTATTAAAAAACATTATATAAAAACCCGTCTGAAATAAAATTTAAATAAATTTGAAAAATACAAAACAAATATTTCATTGTAATATTTCAAACTAAAAAAAACTTTCTAAATGTTGCTCAGGTTTAATTACAAACTTTTTATATGCGCAACATTGAAATAGAGATAATCTCTAAATCGCGCAATGGCTGAGCCTATGAAAACAACTTTATGTTAGACTATTGCTATTCTTGTTCACTACTGTATTTCCCTTCATCACACGTTTCTTGTGCGATGATGCTCTAGAGATATAGACAATGTCGAATCCATGTACTGGCAAACATACCGAAGCAAAGCTGTAAGAATACTGTTCCGTCGTTTGCGTTGGTGGATCTTGCGTTGGCCGCCGGCAAACAGAACCATCGACTCCATCGAGTCCGACTATTGTGGTAGGTGATTTAACTCTGCACCGAATGTTCGGAAGAGAAATTAACTTAGCCGACACTCAGCGTGCAACGAAACATGCAAACGGATTGTTAGAGGCAAACAAAACGAACCGGGATTTATAAGAGTGGCAGAATGATCGTTAGGTTGCGTGGATCGATTGATAAATGTTTAAATTATGTAACCAGAGTGACATGGGCTGCTTGTACTCTTACCAATAAACCTATCGGTAAATTTTAATGTGAAGAGATTAGTGTAAAAGACGCCTTGAAACGCAATGAAATCATACAAAGACAATACTAAAAACTATCTAACCCTCTGTGTCACGAATTGAGGACAAATTGTGAAAAAAACATAGATAAACGATGCTGTCAAAAATACGTCTAAACTATGCGCCACAAAGACAGACGACCTTACAACTTGTTTCATCGGCGCGTATAGCTAGAAACATTCACTTCAACTGCTGACAAACATTCGTCGGAAGCCACGGAAATTACAAACCAAAAAAACATCATGTCCCTTTTTTGTGTTTCCCTCAAGTTTGCTACACCCAGCCCACCGCAGAGACCGTGAAAGGCTCAGATTTATGTTGAGCCAAGACTTTCCCTTCACGTTTCGCAGACCGAGCTGTTGCTTTACCAGCCAACGTCTTATTATATCGTATGCACCCATTAGACTGACAGCGGGCAGCATTGTCGTCTCGGTTGCGGTAACTTATGGCACACCTTCCATCCGCACGATCGCGCTTATACATTTGTACAACGCTGGTTTTCGATATCGTCTGCCATTTGGGTCACGTAACGACCGTTTTACTTTTTGTTTACTCCGCGGGCGTAAGGATTTTTGGTGACCCTACTAAATTGCAGTTGTCGTTACGGTGGAAGGTGGGAATTTATTCAGATTCGAAATCGGGATCCGTTTCTTTAACAATTTATGCAGTTTGAGTGCTTGAGTATGGTTATGGTTACCGTCAACCTAAGGGACATTTTCGTGAATAAGTGTTGAGTAAGTGTGAAATTGGACTATAGCAAGCTGAATCCATTTAACCAGACTAAAAAAAAATAACGACTTAATGTTTTTATCGTAACGATTGCTTTGCTTTGGCAATTTAGAGATATCGTTAACATACTTCATGAGCAATGGAACAAATTTCTTAAGTAACAGCCAATTGGATTCGAGTTTTCTAATAATTCAACGCGAGCTCATCCGCTGAAAGGTTGGCCCAAATCCCATTTTCGTGCAATCCGTTGATCCTCCCTCTTGTCACCCGTACTCATCTATTTATTTGATTAAAGTTCTGATGTTTCCTCTAAAGCACTTCAGGGGTCATTGGATATTAGATTTTATTGGGTAGTTAAGCCAGTTTCGAACGCGTACCACATTAAAGGAATCAGATCAAAGCCCCAGCAAAACGATGGCCACATCAATGAACGACGCGGAAAACCCATAACGCAGCTTGTGATTTAAAAACATTGCCGAATCCACGCCGTCTGAGCAGTCGATGCACCCGCTTTCCACACGCAAACACACAGTTTCCATTCGCTCGACATTCGAACGGGGTTGTTTCCGCAGTCAAAACATTCTCGACAGCAGACGGCAGCGAAAATGAACTAAGAAAAACATAAAACCGTCGTCGTTAGCCAATGAGTCGCATCGACTGCAACGACTGACAGACACAGTGATACACACACATACAGGCCGATCAGGACAGAACAGGGCCATGGAGAAAGTGGAATAGAAAACAGCACGTTATGTCGCGTGAATACGGTGGCGCATCTCGTCGCGTTGTAAGCAATATTTTCCACCGCTTTACACGCATACATTTACCACTTGGCGTGAGTATTGGCTTTTCTTTCTCGAGTGCACTCGTCGCAGACGAAAAAATAGCACTTGCACTTTATCACATTTTCTATGGTTTGTTTTCAATGCGGGAAGATTTTGGAATGAATAGCGCACAAAAAAAAACATAAAATCTCTCCAAAATTTCCATCTAGTTAGCATCACACTGTCAGCACAATAAGAGTGGACGAAGCTGAGGCGAGTTAAATCTTTTCAATTTTTACTTCAATATTTTCAGATGCTAACGTTCTGTGGTCGACGCTTGATTCAAAACTTACTTTAATCACGTAACATCTCAGGGACACCCTAACCTAATTGATTCAACCTTTTCTGTGTATCCTTAAAAAATAACGCCCTTCTATTTTGTGCATTAAGCTGGTTGGCGGTCACGGACAAAAAAGCGATCGTTAGAGTATTTTACAGAAAAGCATCGCACCCCAAGAGCGAGCTGTTTGAATCATTGCAGATAACGAGTAAATTAGTATTAAGCGAATCCTTGCCAAGCAAAGCCAATGCAACGGGTAACAAAGGGAAGCGTTCCGGAATAATCTCGCAACACTGTACTTGTTTCGTTATGCATGCACTTCCGCCTTCATTGCTTGCGATTATTGTGTAAAACTTGGCAAACGATTCCATGTTTGCCGCTATTATCCTCCATACTTTGGTTCCGCTCGTCTAAGGTACGGTTTGATCCTGTGTTTTCTTGCACCGTTAAGGCGATATGTTTTTCGAAGGAGTTTGTATTATTACGCTCATACACTCTGTGCTTAGCATATCCGGAGCTGAATTATGCAGCAAAAAATACGACCTTCCAGCATGGGACAAATCTGGAACAGTGCGATTGTGGACTTGACCAAGGTGGTTAAATTTTATTATTTTAAAATACTTTTCTATGAAATCAAGCGTAACATGTTAGCTTATTTACACTTTCACCTATATTTTTTTCTTCCAGGAATATTTTCGCCTTCGATGTTTAACAATTTTTTTTCAGTACTTTGTAATAATAAAAAAGCTAGTTAATACAATATTGATATTATTTTTTAAGTTAACTATGTTATGATACTGTTTTTGAAACAACTTCAACAATTTAGATTACGTTGTTAAAAACTAACAATCAAACTTAAAACATCACATTTTTTTCATTGTGATCATTCAATACCTTACAAGTATTCAATGTTGAACAAAATTCGTATTTCAATGTTTATCACATTTTTCTAGCACCTAAAAAATACTATATAAGATTTTTTTTTATTTTCAAAAATTTACATTTTGAACATGTTTTATTTTAATAAAGGATTATGAAGGGTATTTATAAAAATGTAAAAACAAAACTTTTTTGTATTTTTTTTAATGCTAGAAAAATGTGACATTGAACATAGAAATACTAGGATACAAGATTCAAGTTTAGATTGATTGATAATCAATAATATTCCCGAGCATCCTTTAGATAACAAATAAGCGATAGTTAATTTTCGTTGAATTTGAACTTTAGAATTGAACAGTTCTAGCAAGAATGGTATGGAAAAGAAAAACAATCAAAACCAAATTAAACATTAAAAATAAGTACAAAAATGTTCAATTAAATTATGAACTGTTCGATTGTTCAAATTTTCCACTGCGGTTAAATATTTATATCCTTTACTGTTGTGAAATTATATTGAAATTAGTTTTTTTTTGGTTAAAAAAATATTTAAAAAAGTAATAGTAAAGTATTGAGATACCAACATTCTAAAAAACAAAGCGTTCAAAGCACCTTCGTGACAAATATTATTCAAGAACAGATAAGGATAAAAACAATCAATTTTGATTGCAAATCAATATTCTACATAAAGTACCTAGCTTACTTTTCTATGTAGTTATTAGCAGCTCTATTTAATTTAGAGTCTATGTCAGTAACAAAAAACTATTGTCAAGTTTGTTCTCCCTTGAGATAAGCAAACTTCTAACGTGGTGCAAAATAAGCATTATGAACTTGTTTGTTTTCGGCGCGCTTCACACGAACAAAAAAGAGCGACGGAAAGGATCACATTTGCATGCATAATTTTCCTATCAGTCCGGGGCGGATTATCTGTCGCAACCGAGGTTTCGGCGCACTTACAACGCTTTTCGGAGTACTTTTCCCCCGGAGAGAGGAAGTAGGATAAGAAATCGAAATGAATGTCATCCGGCCAGCTAATAGTTGTGCTGGAAGCGAGGGATGCGTTTTTCCGAACGAAAAAAAACTAGTCTACGGTTCTTCTTTGATAGTTCCAGCCGCGAGACAAACCAGGAACGAGAAATGTTTGCCTTTCAGCGGCTCGATCGTATACACTCAATTGATGAATCGAAGGGTGTCACCAGAGAATGGGAAGAAGGTTAAACCTACTGTTTATGCAGAACAATCGAACGTTGCCGGAAGTCGGGTCGTGGAAAAAAAAAATGCTCGGGCATGGGGATTGTCACACAACTCAGTATCGGCAACATAAACAACAATGTCGGAAATCGAACTCCCCCTTCCCAGCCCAACTAATCTCCCGGCCGTACTTACGAACCGTTCTTTTGCCCAGTTTTTCACACCCGAATGAAGTTGACCTGACCTTTTGTGTTTGTGTGTGGCCGATGGTGGGTGTTTTTGCTTCAGCAATGTTGTCGCTTCGGTTTGTGTTCGCTGTTCCTCACCCGGGCGCATTAAACGGCGAGCTGCAGTGGATAGAAAATACGTGTGCCAAAGTGAAAATGAAACAATGTCATATCGTGTCCATCCGCCGAACCTGCCAGAAGTCACCAGAAGTCGAGAAAATTGCACTCCATCCGGCGTCCCAGACAACATGCCGCCATCGAGCATGCCGCCCCTTTTACCGTGCTGCTCCGTTCCGTGCCGTTTCACCGCCAGCGCAACAAAAACGAAGCGAGAAAACGAGAAACGTAAACCCATCAGACGTATCGACGGTCAGACGACAGGAAACGGGTCCGGAAGCGCTCTGATCTTCATCCCATCAGCCTCGATTACCGAGGCGCTGGAATAGCTATCAATTATTGGGAATCTACCATTGCCTCCCGCACGCAACCTCGCCCGGCCCGGCAAGGTAGCGAAGAAAGTGAGAAAACAATTCGTGCAACAAAAAAAAAACGTCACCCTCATCGCGCTCTAGCAACACCAACAGCGCCAGATCAGAAGGTCACGGTTTGGACAATCATTTCCGTTGGCACGGTGGGATGCAGAAACAGAAACGGCACCGGAAGAAGCCAGTTTTCTTTCTCCGTACGCCCGGAGAGAACGTAAACCAAGCGTTTCTTCGATCCCGGCGCACACAAAAGGAAGAAAAATGAAGCGCAGTGGGGCAAGATGAATGGCAAAGACCGAGATAAACGAGTGAGGAAACGATGTATTAATTCTAAATCGAGCGAGAGGGAAAATCGTGCGATTGTTTGGCGTGTCTGTGTGGGAAGGAAGGTGAACCGGATTGCTTGAATTGTTTTAACAATTCGGCCCCAAATGGAGACGCCCAGTGTTTTTCACACACGCGCACGTTTCTCGCAATGATGTTTCTTTCACCCCGGAGTTTGGGAAGGCTTTCTTTTGCATACCGATGCGCGCTGCTTCCTGCAGACGAGCGAGCAGGGATAAAGCAATCTGGCGCTTACTGCACCGTGCGTGAGTCACGGCACAGATTTCCACGAATAGAACTCCCCGAGCGCGGAGTAATTGTTTTCTTTAGCTCAAGCACGCGCGCACCCCTGGAGCCCCCAGGCGGAGGGTCTGGATTTTGGCAGTGAAGTATTTATTGCCAAACGTTTATGTTTATTATCTATCTGCGCAGACAAAAAACGTGCTTACTTATTCAACCGACCCACTCCTCGCGGGAGGCTGGCGGGGGCAGCACTCCTGTCTAATTAGCGACTAAATTTATAGGTTTTTTAGCGTACCGAAGAACGCCCATCTCCCAAGGTGGTTCAAGTGTGCGATAGCTTAACCCCCCTCTTCCTAAGATGATCACGAGCAGCATGGAGTAATCACCGCTTAGCTTCACGCGCGGCACCACACACGGGAGATCGGCGAGTTTTTGTACGAATTTCCGCGTGAACAAGGAGAAACATAATTTGCTTGCTGCAACCACGTGTTGTACGGCGAGTGGATTAGCGACTGCCGCTGGATCAGCCGTACGAACGAAGAAAAAAAAATGGAACGCCAGGAACGTGAGAATGAAACTAAAATTAAATCCGGGAGACTCCGGCGGCGAGTTCTAAAAATATGCCCCTTATAATTCCCCGCTCGCAGGGAGCTATAAATTATCTGTGAATGATTTCATTGCCCTCTCGGCCGAAGCGGTGGCGAGGCGAAGACGAAGTCGAAAGGCTCGGTGTTCGGTATCGATTGTCACTGCCGGGCGTTTCGTGTGTCGTGAAAATGACAGTTCGAGTCTGAGGTGGTGGAAAGTGTGTGCTAATAATGAATGAGATAGAGTGGATCATTTAATAAACGATGCTTTCTCTTAACCTGCTAGGGTTAAGATTTCATTTAAAACCCTATTAAAGATTGACAGGCAAACATCTTAATTGTGGATAAATAGCGAACGCTAATGATGCGATCCCATGACAGACGAGATCGTCAAATAGTACGGGCAGTTTCCCTCCATCACATTTCCAATCGCATTGGAAAACCAACGCTCCACGAGCCACCGATCGCAGCCTCAATAAAACAAACACAAATATTTTCCTTCATTGACACGACGCGGTGGACAACAATGTGTTGCGTGTTTTTTTTTTTTGGTCTTCTCATCTCTGTCTGTTGCCCCCACACGCTGCTGGTGGAACAAAAATAAACTATCGCCGAGATCCCGGGATTCCTGGCCGACTGGCGGACTGATTTATGAGCGCAACCCAGCAGGACATCCTGTTATGCGCAAACGTTGCGTTTGTCACGTCACGATCGTTTTGAAGATCCGCGTTCGCGAGTGGAGAATACGGGGAGGAGAAGAAGAAGAAGAAGAAGAAGAAAACAAAACTCCTCACACGAATCGTTTTGAATGTTTTCGAAGGTTCGCATCGGGTTTCGGGTTCGGGTTGGCACGCGGAAGAGCACAGTTCGTGTCCAGCTTTTATTTTGACTAACATGCGCACGATTCGGATTTTTTTTCGGGTAAACACGCAGGAGGGGCTGTTATGCGTGCCGCCGCATGTAATTTGTGTAATGATAGTTGGATGCAATTAATCACGGCTGGGGGAATTGTGTGAAAGTTTAATTAAAATCCCATGTCTTGCGCATACCCAAGGCTCCACCCTTCAGGGCCGATTTTTGTCTTTAAAGCTCACCGGAGCGCACGATCCAAATGTACGCGCAGCAAGATTAATGAACTGCGGTGTTTCGAATTCCACTGTTTATGTACGGTGCGCCTACTTTACATACAAAATATGGACTGGCATCAGCGGCAGCAAGCGCCAATCCAACCGATCAAGTGCAGGGCGGGAAAACGCATTCAGGACGTTTTCCGTGCGTGCGTGCGTGCGTGCGTGCGTGGTCCGCCGGATGGATCGCACCGGTTTCGAGTCGTTAATGGATTTCAACTGAAACTGACAACCGAACAGAAAACAACAGCAAATAATTTAAAAAAACACACACAGCAACGAACCGAATATTTTCATCCCACTCGCGGAAAGTGAGTGCAAAGCTATCGGCACCGAACCGGTGGTGCCACGCATTACGGGCAAAACATGGTTCCTCCGCCCACAAACCCTCCAGCGGGGAGGGGAGGGATGCGCTGGCTGGGTGCTGTGGGATTGGCACGTGCGTCTGTTGCGGTTTGGGATTTTAGCTCGGGGTTTTTTTTTTTTGCTTTTTTTTGCGATATGTGTTTATTTTTACATTAATCGATCGGTTAACAAAATAAAAATAAACCGTATCCGGACGAGCCGGGTGAACGTATCGCAACCGATCGCCGCGGCCTTCGCATGATCGGTTCGGGGCCGATTGCATGAGGTGCGAAGAAATGGTTGCAGTGGTTTGCTTCAATGTGGTGGTTCTTTGGTTGGATATTTCATTCCAGTCAGCTATCGGTTGTTGGCTGGTTTGAGCGGTGTTTTACACACAGTTTTTTTAATGCTGAAATTCAATCTAGCTCGGAATCCTGTTCGCATAAAACCACCCGTAAACTCACCGGTTCGATGGCGCAGCGCGTCGGAAATCGGAATCGCCAGCGACAGCGGGCTGTGGTGTGGCGTTGGATGCTGCGACGGTGCGGTGGACTGTGGCATGTATGGGTGCAGTTGCTGGACCGGTTGCAGCAGCGGCTGCTGCAACGGTTGCTGCAGCAGGTGTTGCTGCTGATGGGCCGGCTGCTGATCGTGCCGCATGTCCGGACGCAACCCGTCGACACTCTGCTGATCTTCCACGATCGTTCTTTCGCCCCAATCCATTGGAAGCGTATTCTAAAGCTGCCCCGCAATACAAGTGCACACCGTTTGGAGTTGGGATGGCTTCCGTCTCAACAATTTGTTCACACACTCGCTCCAGCTAGGGTCCTTATCGGTTTCGATCCGGATATTTACACAACACTTGTCGCTCGAAAAACAGCCATTTGGCTCAAACAAACACCGCTAGCATCGCTCAGCGTTCAACCACGTCCAACCACTGACGGTCGCAATCGCCCGAGCCCGAGCGAGTCAGTCCGCCCGTACCGAAGCGTTATGATGTACTGATGCGCGAAACGGTGGCGCAGCTGGCGTGAACGCACCAAAACGGAACACGGTTTGCTGACGAGGCGAAGCACGCGACGCGACGTGCTCGACACTGCCGTTTCCTTCTGTTTGGATCCGGTCGGATGCAAAGGAAGCTGGCTCGCTTTCGGACGCCCTGTGGGAGCGGATCCTTTTTTATCTACTGAAGCAAGCTGCCGTCCCTCACGAACACGTACATACGGGTGCTGGAAAATCGGGAAGAAAAGTTAGAGCGTGGTGTTTTTTTTTTTTCTTGTAGCTTTCGTCCGATCGGTGCGGATTGACTCAAGCAGCTGTTGTGACTTACCGAGCGCTGGACAGTGTTTATTCTACCCGTTAGGCAAGATCTAAAAGACTCCTATGTTCTGATTCGATGCGGTTGAAAGCGAAGGTAAGGGTCAGCAAACACTACCTGTCTTTTTTTTTTTTGGTATGTACACACCAGCTAGTTGGAAACCAAACTCCAAAATGGATAGTGTGCGATCTCGGCGAGCTCCCGAAACGCTCTCCTCCTCGGTGCACGCGCTCTGTGCACATAAAATGGACCCAGTGGCTAGTAAGCGTAAATATTGATGTAATAATTTTTCCCACCAGTCGGTCAGAGGTCTCAATTACACACGCCCGCACCGGTCGACGCGCACACGCACAATATCCTATTTCGTGGAAAAAAATATTGCTTTGATTGTCCACACCGATCGCGCGGAATCGATTGATTGGAATATTCGCTTTCGTTGAATTCTATTCTCGAATGCGCGGCATAGTTTAACAAATGTACTACGTGGAACAGTGGAGCAGACACACACGCACGCACGAACAAAATAACAACCAAAAAAAAAAAACGGTCAAGAATATAGATGAAATTCACCTAACACCCAAAGAATGGTCCGTTTACGTTTGCCCGGTGGTCGATCGGTTTTCGATCGGTCAAGTCGGTCAAGCATGAACCGGCCGTGGTTTGTTTACATTTTTGATGCGTTTAGCGGTTTGAATTTGTGCAGCCACCATCAGCCGGCAGGCACCCACCCTCTTCCTGCCTCCAAGCGCGAGTCGGCGACTGAGGCGAGTACGCGCGCATGTGAACGTTTGCTGTTCGCAGGGGTTTTGTTGAAGAAAACGGCACGAATTTTCCGCGGCCGAGTGGAAGCTGTGTCACGGACAAACCACATACGGATTTGCTTCGTTTACATTTGAATTATTATAAATTCAACTTCTAATCCTTCTATAACAGCTTTAGCAAATAGGAGCAGTTAGGTGAATACTAAAATGTTATATTATAAGCAATTCGAGGAAATATGCTGATTAACGCGTCTGACATTCGCTCTCTCGTGCGGTTTTCGACACGTACGGGAGATTTTGATACACATTTCCTGATCAAAAAACATGACGCGCAACGATTCGAGAGGAATTTCGCCTAATGATTGTTGGAATAATGCCAAATGGTCAGCATACTACCAGAGCGAGACTGGCTCAAGGTGTCAATGTATCTTACGCGTTGTGGTGATACAACGAGACAGGTATTCTGTTACGGCGAAATTACCAGAGTACATATATTTGTACATTGTTTCATAGCTTACACGTTTTCTGTTTACATTATTTTTAACTAGAAAGGAAAGTTTTGAACGATAAATAAAACGTAAAATCTGTCAAAGAAACGAAGGGGAAGTACACATTTTCTCCTTAAGTTTACTACAGTGCAGTTTTCTCGTGTTTTTGGACCAACACCTGCTGTTTTGCATCGATTGCTGTTTGCTCCTCCTGCTCGCTTTTCCTACATAGCTACGTAGCTTGTTTGGCAGCAAACGTTAAACCTTCATCGTAAAATTTATTTATAAACTGTTTACTGTCGTTTAACGGTCGATCGATCTATTAATTTGTCCCTTCGCTGACCTTCTACCCCACACCTCCAATGGCTAACTTCCTGGCTCTGGTCATCGAAAGGATGGTATGGGAAATGATTGACGCGGTTCACCGGGTTGTGACCACGCGGATGCGATATTTTCGTACCAAATACTTCGTACGCAGAATATAAATATCGAACGTAATACCAGTCGTTGCATCAACGTAGAGAATTCGTTAGCCTGGCTAGCTCCTACCACGAATCCGGCTACGAACCAGAACTATCTTTGGACTGCGTAAGTCGACCGTGTTTTTTCATGTGATCCAGCACACCAGCAAAGTTGGTAGTTTTCTTTTTGGCAGATCCCTTCGGACCAGTGGTTTGTCCTCGCACACGCATCGCTGGTTTGGCGACATCATCCATGAAATCGAATTCTTTGTTTTTGGCCGCACTGCAATTAAAGACCACATTAGGCATACCCCATATTTTGTTTATCAAACAGATGAAATACTTACGCTTCCTTATCTATAACTTCAGCCACTTTTGGTTCGTCTTTTTTTAGAGGCGAGGGTGCCCGGCGTCCGGGACACTTCCAGTTCAGTTCCAAAGTGTAGGTTCCTTTTTCCAGGGCGCTATACGCATTCTCTAATTCTTCCGGTGAAGGCATCCAGTCGGATGTTTCGATGCTGTTCACCGACCAGTTTTCATCTTCTGACATGGTAGGTTGTAAGTTGAAAAGTTAGTCTCGTTAACAAAAACACTATTGCAATGCTTTCGAACGAAGTTTTACAGATAATTTCGTCTATGGTTTGATAGTTTGACGTTTATTTGTTTTGTTTACAAAATACCACAACGGTTTGTTGCATGGTTATAGTTTATGACGTTTCCAAACACGTTGTACAGGAAAAGAATGAAAATGACAGCAACCAGCTCGAACGGTTTGGGTGTATAGCGCACAGATGTCGCTGCACAGTCTTGCATCTAGATCGAACGGTTCATAAATACGGTGTTAGATGTCGCTGCCAATCTCGCGGACAATTCGAGCAACAGATCGAACGGTTCAAGTGTACGCCGCCAGATGCCGCTGTTAAATCTTGTACCTCGCGCGAGCGATTCGAGTGTACGCCGCTAGATGTCGCTGCCAAATCTCACACCTCACGCAGGCGATTCGAGTGTACGCCGCCAGATGTCGCTGCCAAATCTCGCACCTCGATCGAGCGATTCGAGTGTACGCCGCCAGATGTCGCTGCCAAATCTTGTATCTCGCTCGCGCACGTTCCGAATTTTGTGCATGTCCTGCTCGCACAGTTCACTATGGGCCGTGGCGCCGTGTCGTTTGGCCAAATTTGGTCGTCCCGGCACACTTTGCATCTCGCTCTCACGATTCGAGCTGCCTATCCTCGCCGGCGATCCAAATGGACGTTTGTTCGAAATTCGGAGATTGTGCATCTCTTTCCCGGGCATTTTCGGTGCATTTTTCTGGACACTGGGCCGAAACGCAGCTGCCGGAGGCCAAATTCGGGCGGAAACTTTCACATTTCTGAGCAATCTGGGTAGTGATTAAGAAACGAATTCGTTGGTTTTTTTATGAAAGTGGTAGAGCTTAAACAGATTTTGTAACGCGGTATGACACCGAGGAGCCCTTCTCTCACTGGTTTGCTCGTTCAACTTCCGCTAGTGTGATAAGCTGCTTATATCCGAACAAGTTTTTAAAGTATATTCTAGATGTCTAGATGTATATTCCAGAGCTCTTGAGATGTTATTGCACGTTGGTGTGTTAACCGTTTTTGCACCTAGCTCTAGACAACGAGCCGGTCTGAAAGATTTTGTTCATCATCCGACGATGACGGCATCTCAGATGATAAGTTACAACGGTTTTGACTACAACGGCATGTGAATGGCATGTAGAATATAAAACTATGCACGGGCGGGCCATCTGAGTGCTTTAAATTCAACGCAGAGGCATTCCTCGTGTTAAACTTGTTGTTTGGACAGACGTAGAGGCTGTTCGTTTGAAATTTTGCCGTCAATTTGTGTCGTCCGTCGTGGTCACTGTGCAATAAAAATGACCATGGCCGAGTCGTGTGTCACAAAGTCCCATTGTGAGGCCGATTCGGACTCGAGCAGTTCGTCTCGCATCTCGCTCGCGCAATTCGAGCTGCCTATCTTCGCCGGCGATCCAAATGGACGTTTGTTCGAAATTCGGAAATTTGGCATCTCTGTCGCGCAATGCTTCGAAAAACTGGGCCTCACTATGGACGTCAGGGCCGTTTGAGGTCAAATTCAACTCCTGGCTTTTACTTTTCTGAGCAGCGGACGATCGCGCCAAATTGTAATTGAAAAACGAATTCGTCGGTTATTTCATTTTATTTAATTGAGCCGCTTATATACTAATAATGTCTGATTGCAGAGGAGTTAAAATCGCGACACGATTTTACTTGTGTTCTGATAATACACGTTTTCTATGTGCATTGATTGGATGTACATGCTTGACCCGTTTTACTGGTAAAAGATAGATATGTGCCTGCAAGTTGTAGCAAAGTCGCTTGCACGCAACTTGTGTGCGATCCAAAAACACGCAGAGGGTTAAACGTGC
>KI915040.1:16965715-17035621 GCA_000473445.2 Anopheles farauti | reverse complement strand
TCGGCACGTTTAACCCTCTGCGTGTTTTTGGATCGCACACAAGTTGCGTGCAAGCGACTTTGCTACAACTTGCAGGCACATATCTATCTTTTACCCAGTACGTCAAGGTGACCCAATTTCAATGCACTTGTTTGCATTACATATTCATCCACTTCTTGAACGTTTAGAAAACATATGTAATGATGAGCATGATATTGTAAATGCATATGCGAGGATGATATATCCGTAATTACAACATAAACAAGACACAATAGAAGCAATTAAGGAAGCCTATGATGCATTTTGTACAGCTTCTAATGTCAAACTCAACAAAAATAAGACCAATAGTATAGACATAGGGTTAGTAAATAATACAACTAAAATTATTATGCCATGGATTACAGCAGAATATAGCATCCAAATATTAGGAATAATCTTTACGAATTCTTTAAGGTTAACCATTAAGCTCAATTGGGATGTCACTACGAGACATAAATATACAGCAAAGAGCTATTCTAGCAAATACTTTACTAACACCTAAATTATGGTACTTGGGTTCAATTATCACTCCTAATAAATACCATATTGCAAAACTAACATCCAACTAACTAACAACAAAAACTAAACTAAGCAAAACTAACTAACAACTAACATTATTTGGTCAATTCATGTGGCCAAGAGGTGGTATACGAGTCAGTATGCAACAATTAGCCTTATCCAAAGCGAAGGTAGGCCTAAATTTTTTAACCCCAGATCCAAAGCTAAGCTCCCTTCTTACAAATCGACTCTTAAAAGAGAAACATTGCATGTATTTCCAAGCTCGCTAGTTACTATCCTTGTCTAGCTGTAATATTAAAAGAATCTGCTTACCTACCTCGCTCAATGTTAAATTCAACAGCGAAACAAATACATTTAAATATCTTGTGCTACATGCCCCCACCTCATATAGTACAGAAATATCCATGCCTAAACTGGAAACTTATATGGAGAAATGTAAACAAAAATCATCTTAACTCAAAGAACGAAGTATGTACTATATGCTAGTTAAAGAAAAAATCAACACTAAATCAACAGAATTCGAAATAGGAATATCCAGCTTTAAACAGCTGGACCAATTGTGGAGTGACTGAAAGATTAAAACGTAAATTTACTGAATGTAGACCAATAAGAAGATTATGGATAATGCTAAAAGTGATAACAACAGAAGTCGACATTAAGCTTCCAAAATTTGATGAATTAGCAAAACCTGAATTAAAGAATATAAACAAAAATAATAAGTTAAAAGTTCTAAAGATATTTATAAATTATATTCAACTTAGAATGGACAACGAAACGGATGTCCTACAAACGTTAAATATAGTTAATTTTAGAATCATTAAGTTAATTTAAATAGTATTGTTTTAATGAAAAAAGATGATAACAAGAATGAGACAAGTTTGCGACGCGCACGCTCAAGTTCCATTTATTGAAGATTGTGTGTGTGGTCAATTACAGATAGATTATTTTTCCTACTTTGGAGGATAGCACCATAAAGCACAACACTTTGGTTCAAATGGAGCTGGCCATAAGCATGTTGCAGAAGTATCCTGAAACATAGTGATCTAGTCCCACACGGAATGGGTCATAGAGCGGGATGTTTAGGATATCATGTTAGTAAAAAATTTTAAATGTGAATGACTATAAGGGCTTTTTGAAGTTTTCTTCAGTGTCACCACTCCGTTAAGAGTGATATCATCGTTCCGGTGCTTCCGTCCTTCTCACATTTTTCATCATCATCATTGGTTTGAGGTTTTATTATTCTAGGAAGTCGGTTTCCTTCGTTGCCAAATCTTCGATCGCATATGCCCTTGCACCTTATGCTTGTTTCTGTGCACGTAGCCGTTCATTTTAAAAAGTCTTTATTTCGATATTGATACTACAATCAGTGCACCTGTGCTGAACCCACCGGCATCCAAGGCAAACACGGCAGACGAATATGTCGATGACACATTAATTTCACGGTCAGCTAACGAATGCATAACAAACTAACAAAATGCGTACAGCATGCGACCATTTAGGATGAAATATCGTGCGTTAAAGGAGTGCAACCGTGCAGCAGCATGCATCATTTTCCGAATACAACACTCTCTTTGCATGCCGTTTGCTTGCGCTGCATCGCAGTTTTCACCAAAAAAGACTTGTATTCATAGTATGAAATATGGACGACGAGTGCGTTGCAACCGTTCTTTCGGCATCACTGATGCGGCAAGTCATTAGCAAAGGGTTATTTAAGTTTGACATTTGTTTGATGAGTAAATTGTACAGACGCATACTCGTGGTTTACGCATGCCAGCTAGACACATCTGAATGCATAGAATAGCGTCAGCGTGAAATGGAACAGGTATTTTTTCATGCCACAATGAAATGGAAGTTTTGACAGAAAATTATTCTAATTTAATTAACTTGTCGTAGATTTGACATAATAAAATCTATAAATAACTATCGAAAAGTAATTCGTAACAGCAAATGTGTAAGAAACAAAGATCGATATCAAAATAGTTTTTCCTTAGTTGTCTCGTTATCAAAAAAGGGGTCATTTGGCTCCAGAGAGGATCGAACTCACGACCTTCGCGTTATTAGCACGACGCTCTAACCAGCTGAGCTATGGAGCCGATATATATGTCCGAAATTTGCATTGTTTCATAGACCGTGCTCAATCTCCAGTATTTATGCTTTCAATTCTGATGTACCAGGAGCGCATGTTTTGAAAACAATATTTTTCCACCACCATCATTTCCATTCACTATCATAGGAGGGCGAAGAGTTATTTACCCTCGAAAGCACGCCTGTCTTGGAAGGAACGCTGAGCAATACATGTATCCGTCTCATTCAGTGAGCATACGTTATCATTCTGTGGGACTGGGGTGGGTGATGCACATTTTTTTAAAATAAATGACAATATGAGAAATTTATTTATTGGTTAAACATTATTCAACTACAAAATAACGAAACAAATCCTTTTTGCTACGTTTCATCATTTTAAAAACTATCAAATAAAAATGAAAATTGATAATTTGTTTTGAAGCTTTTATATTTATGTTGTTTATTGTAACCATAAATAGTAAAAGGTGAGATTCAACGCATTTAATTTTTAACAATGATTCGTCTTCAATGATTTTTTTTATACACACACTTTCCTCCCCTATTTTGTTAACGTCTTGGTCATTTTCTCCTCGACGATAAAACCATTTTCTCTGCTATGCACTGGCAAAATATGTGTAATCATTGGCTCCAGAGAGGATCGAACTCACGACCTTCGCGTTATTAGCACGACGCTCTAACCAGCTGAGCTATGGAGCCGCCATATCAGTTGTTTTAGGGGTTGATTCTTGCTCTTGTATCACACGAAACTTATAAAGCCTTTTGGAGATTTACTGCACATTGATTTGACACATGATTTTATTTTGTAAAATACAAATAATTCCTTTATTCTCAATTTTTGCCAGTAAACAACTATCCATTTATCACCTTCTTCACAGCTCTATCAGCGCGGTTTCAATTAATACACAGCCTTGTCAACACTTTAGATATTTCCTCCTATATTTCTCAGATCCGCCTTCTTATCTTTGAGATTTTAATGTAGTCAAAGAGAAATGATCATTGCTTCATCACTTTTCTTCCGCCGAAACTATCGCGCGTGAATGTTTTTCTATGCTTTTAACCACACAAAAGGAAACCTTACCTGTCACAACGACGAAGGGTACAGAAGCAAAGGGAAAAACGTAGGGCTAACACATTGTTAATGATTTTCATGTTCATTTCATCAATCCATAAATTACAGCGATGCATGGGAAAAGGTATTTTATATAAAGAATCCTGTACAAGGCAGGGGTCGTAGCTATCAAAAAGTAATGTTTCTATAATGTTAATTCATGCACAAAAGTGATCGTGGTAATAGAAGGTTGTCATGTTCACGATGGCAGTATGGACGGAATTTTAATAAAGCAAAATAGGTAAAATATCGGCAGGGAAAGTTGATTCGATCCCTTCGACTCGATCGCGTACATAGAAGACAGGAAGCAGTTTGTAAAGGGGCGCAAGCGAAGAAAGTAGCGACGAGAAATCAATTAAACATTTTGTCAACATTCAACATTTTCTGGCGCTCGACCACAGAACAGAGGAAGGAAGGAAAGCAATAGTGACTTGTTGAGAAATTTATGCTCACCGGAAACATCTTCTTGTCTACCCTTCTTGTTCTTCTGGCTGCAAGTAAGTAATGTTTTGACGAAGTGTTTCCGGCCTTTCGCCTCTGATCATAAACGAACGAATAAGTATCGGATGATGCCACGAGGAAAGTTGGAAATAGAATAGGAAAATAAGACAGGTTGCTAGACAATGCGAATATGTTTGCCATTGGACTGGTTTATCTTCCATTCCGTTCGTGTGAGACGGGTCGGAAACGTCGAAGAATTAAATCGCTATATGATGCAGCATCGGAAGGAAAGAAAATGTGGTTGTTTATACCAAACGAAGCCTAAAAATAACATAAAACCGTACGCGTACACATTTGTAGCATTACTTTATAGAGGACAAGACAGAGCAAGAGGATCAGTGATGAGCATCAATCAAAAAAGGAAAACTGGCTCCAGAGAGGATCGAACTCACGACCTTCGCGTTATTAGCACGACGCTCTAACCAGCTGAGCTATGGAGCCGATGCGGAATGGGAGACTAATGTTACAATTTAAATGTGAATGCATGAACCACATGTTGCCAAAGATTAGGCGAGACATTACTTGAAATTTAATTAGTTACTCGCTTGGAAACTACCATTTAATCCAACTTAATACTGTAATATGTTCATTTTTCGGTAGAATGGTTGCCTCAAACATATTCTTTCTTATACTAAATGCAGAAAATTACTCTCACATTGAGAACTACTTTTTTATTGCAGTAGATGTTACCGTTTTATGATTATTTTTTGTGAATAAGTAATTTTATTTATCTTGAGGCTTTTTAAAAAAAGAGCACTAGTTTTATTATCTATATTTGAGCAATTAATTGAGCAATTGTTTTCCCCGAACTGATTACTTTACACGATTGCTCAATTGATTTAAAATTGATACTGGTGCCTAGCGATCACTTGAATGCTGCACCAAAAGAAATGCGTTCGTTCGGTCTGGCCAATGTTTTCTTCGTTTTATGTCAGTAAAAAGCGATTGTCGATCGGCATTGTAGTCGGCTATGCTGCATTATCATAATTGTATCTTATATTGCAATAATGTTTGGTAGATCATAGATAGAATGTTTATTTGCACGTAACTATAAATTGTAATGTAACTATAATATAGACACGCAACCCAGTAATTATTTTAGTATTTTTTTTATGAAATAGAATAAGTTAAAGACGAAGTGTGCTTCGATTACTTCTAAAGCTTTGAAAAGCCCACTTTCATCAGCCCGGCTAGCTCAGTCGGTAGAGCATGAGACTCTTAATCTCAGGGTCGTGGGTTCGAGCCCCACGTTGGGCGCAGGAAGTCTTTTATTATCATGTAATGAAAGTTTTTTTTCTTTAATTCGAAATATTTCTGCAAAACAAAATATTCCTTTGCATCGGCCGGGAATCGAACCCGGGCCGCCCGCGTGGCAGGCGAGCATTCTACCACTGAACCACCGATGCTAGTTGAAGCTCCATAGAATATTACACATTGAGTGAGTAAAATAATAAATACTCTATTTATTTGTGCAACTAAAACTCATATTACTATACCAACAATGAAACGTAAATTTTCTTTATTTTTATTGCTAGTCTTTGTTTTGTTCTATACATCTAGCTATGCACAACTACATAGCATAGCGGAGAAACCGCATGAACGTTTTGTTGTGCATACTGCCGTTAAGGAACAGGAGAGCAGCGCTTAGGCAAAACACGTGAACATGCTGTTCAGATTTTACTGTATGTTGAACTGTCGATTGTTATGTTATAGAGACCGATTTGTTTTTTTTTTGTAGAATAAATATTAAGTGCAACAACATGAATACTGAAAGTAAAATTACTAAAATATTTATAATGGAATAAACAATGTTACAAATATTTCGAAAACAGAAACAAATTTGCTACAAAATCATTTGTGAAAATACTTTTTAATGTATTATACAATGACCAATAATTTGTGTACGTTATACTCGTTGAAAAAATTAATTTAAAGCATCGTCAGTAGAACATTTTATATTATATTTTGAAACCTCTCTCCTCACCAAGAGCAGAGTGGCGCAGTGGAAGCGTGCTGGGCCCATAACCCAGAGGTCCGTAGATCGA
Source organism: Anopheles farauti (assembly GCA_000473445.2). NCBI lineage: Eukaryota > Metazoa > Arthropoda > Insecta > Diptera > Culicidae > Anopheles > Anopheles farauti. The sequence goes on along the minus strand of KI915040.1, from coordinate 17,029,345 downwards.
AACTACGTTCTGCTATCGGGAAAATATTCTTTTTCTTCCTCGTGGTTTTTGCCATTATTGCCAAAAAGATACATTCTTGCAGCTCAGCTCCGTTCATTGCTGTAACCTGTCGCAAATGAGGAAGCACCAAGCAAATTAGCTTTGATTTGGTTTATTTTGTTAATATTATATGATCCTGCGTTTATCCTTTTCCAGATTCATCAATCTTCTTTCGTACTAATCTCACGCTCGTTTCAGAATAAATCGACGGGCAGTGATTCAAACGTCCAATCATCTCAAATGTCCATTAGTGTGTGCCATAACATCACGCACACACATCCCGGCTCGTGAATGTTTCGTATTATGCGACCAAGGAGCAGAGATTCGTTGATCTAAGCTCGTACCGAAACAGCCCCAGTTCCCTTGGTCGAGTGGAAAATCTTTACTTGATGAAGATTTATGATGCCCGAATCTATGCAAAATCCAACAACACGTCAACAAACGTGAGAACGCAAAACTTTAGTATTGGAGCGTTCTGCTTCCATGCGCTTTTGATAACAACCGTCGGCTTGTAAAGTTTAAAACATAAACCGTGAGAATTGAAAGCAGTCGGGCAGTTAGCGTTTTAACTACCAGTCTAACGGGCTCGAGCATTATAATAAAAATGGTCACCCTTAGAGGAGCCGTTGAATGCGCTTCTGGGTACAGCTTGTTCCGTAAATGTTATTAGCTACCGAATTACGGTAATACCCGCCCGCCCAACAACGGCCACTCCATTTTTGGGAGCTAGAACTCCCCTTCCCAGCACGGCAGCACGTGCCGATGGCTACAACCATTGTGTTGGATTCCAGCCGCCATGTTGATCATTTTCATTTCCGAAAGCACCTCTGTACCTCACCGGGGCAGGTTCTATTCTTTCGCGGCGTTGGCTCTCCTTAATTTGCCTACCACCTGATGCGCGCTCTACTGCTTAGTATTCTAATTCCAGAAGCATCGGAGTTTGTTTCCTGTTCGCACTTCCTCCGCGGCGGTCCTTATCGCGCACCCCGTTTGATGTCCAGTTCCTGCTTCTCTATTGTTTATGTGTTTTTATCCGTGTTTCCGCCACCATCGGTTGTTCGGCGACGTTGCGGTGGGTTCTGCAGGCGGAGCGGAGAACAACGCCTTGTAGAGAGGGTGCATAATGATTTGTTCCTGTCCTCTTGGTTCCTTGCTCGGTGCTTCTCTGCAAGTGTTCAAGTAATATGCAATTTTGCTGGGTATTGTATAGGATACATTGACCCTTGTGCACCGTTTGCTTCCATGTGGCAAGCTCGATTTGGGAAGCTTGAATTGTATCGGATGGTTCGTCTTTCAGTGCCTATAATATCTTACTCAATCGCGAACAGATGGTTAATCGTTGACAGGCAACGATTTATGCAGATACGGTAGAATGTTTTCGTTAAGACTGAGGTGATTAATCATAGATTTGAATGTTTATTATAATTTCGAATGTTTTATTATAGAATTTTTATTATAATTCGATGCTATTAGCTACGAACGCACATACTATCAGTTACAAGGTTTCAATCATAATTTTGTACATAAATATACCGACACGATTGACAATTGACTATTTTTGCAACCTGACAAAACGCAGTTTCAGATAAACAAACTCAATACCGCTTGAGTTGTTTTTTTTTTTTTTAAATTATATTTTCCAAAAAAGACCGAAAAGATGACAACCGTTCAGATGTATCGTTAGAAGTTGGTACAGTGGAAATGCCGTATACTACGATCCAAATAGCAACAGGAAATAGTTTAAATGTCGGACCGACATTTTATTCTACTTCCTGCCGTCTGGATCGCAAATTGAGATATGCAAAAATTATCGCCAACCATCCACCTCGATCGGATTGAATGGTATCTAATTAGATACATGCTTCTTGCTTACGTCGCAACATCGACTTTTATCACCTCGTCTAGAAGAATTGAAGCGTGCGAGAATCTGAAGCGTTCGCAGCTGCTGTAGTCGGATCTGAGCTGTTCGGAGAAGTAATTCAAGTCGAGTGGACGAATAAATTCAAAAAGTCGCACTCAACGTGGCTAATATTACTTCCGTTCCTACGCCGTGTTGCTACTACCATTGCTCCGTGGTCTGCGCCCGATGACCGGTGCCTAAAATTAGAACAGGAATTTCGATTGCGAGGCGTTCAGAAAACCACCGATGTGCAGATGCAACCAAAAGGTGCAATGCTTCATTCGGGTCACCGGTTCGTTGCTTCCGTAATCGGTTTGTTGCCATCGAACGTGGCCGGGTGACCAAGGCAGTGCAGGACCGCGGTTAAACTATTTTGTAACACCAGCAGCAGCCGCAGAATCTTACACGGTAGTTAATTCCGTCCATTTGCATCCGGTAACGTTGTACACACGGGCGTACGGGACACTTGGCGTGTGTGTGTGTGTCGCTTGATTCACACGCGAGACGCACCATTTTTGTGGTGTACAACGAGGGTGCTATTTCTGGAAATAAGGTGGAAGCAGAATCCAACGGTGGAACAAGTTGCAATGTGTGGCGGAATAGCTTCCATCGGTCCCCATCCAGTGGACGTTCCTGGACCAATGAGCCATGAATGGAGGTGTCTCGTTTGGTGCTGATGATGGCAGTGGAGGCAACTTCCTGCACGTCAGCTGGTTTTTTAAATGAACGATGGAAAGTATGGTCCTAAGATTCGTAAAGGACCATTTGGTGATCGTTCGAAAGTAGATGTGAATTCGTGATATTCCAATTAAAAGGAAGGGTTCCGTGCCCTATATGATGGACATTTTTACAGTCAGATTGTTACATAAAATTTCTGTTCAGCTAGGCGATTTCAACAGTCAACATAAATATAAGAGTAAACTGATTTTTTTCATCAGGTTTGAGTTAACTTTTTACAGATCACTTCAAGATCACAGTCCACTTGAAACTTGAAAATAGAATGCCCTTTTGAATTGTACTAGAATTTCAAATGTAACAACCAATTAATTCATTTTATAACCTTGATAACTTAGTTTCTGTAAAAAATATATCCATCTAGTCATCAAAATTGTGTGCATCTTGTGATATTTCCTTTTAGATGATGAAGCCGTACTGCCTGATAACTGCTTGAAATGTCTTTTCTTTATTTCCCCAACTCAGAAAGTCATTTCAAAGTCTTGGTAACCTTCAGGTACTTAGGATAAAATCTAGCCAGCTGCACTGCAAAGTGCTGCGATGAGCTTTGCATTAAGCGCGATTCCAAACGGGAACTCTTCGTTCGTAAAAACTTCATGCTAAACTCCAACCGTGATCACTTCCGACGCAAGGTGTGCTTGCTTAATCTAACACGTTAACCCGAGCGTCGCCTCCAGAGCGTCGGACGACGACAGTGGCCAATTCTCGCCCCAGTTCAGGCGCACGGGGCGAAACGATTCGACCTCGGGTGGAATTGATCTACGGCAGATAAATTGGATAACAGTCGCTGTGCAAACGGCGACGGCGACGAGAGCCCGTCCCGAGGGGGAGAATGTTTCGGGTGGGTTTTTTTTTTGGAATTGATTTCAATTAACTAACGCCTGGCGGCGAGTCTGGTCTGGCGGAACTTGCCATCTCGTGCACCGGTGGCGATGGCGGCACGATCGCGTAACGATCGCCGATGCGTAAAGTGGATATCGCAAGCGGATCAGCTAGCGCATGCCATTTGATCCTGGCATGTACAGTGCGCCCGCAGACACCCATCCATCCGTGACGGTTGACGGTTGCGGATGACGCGCCTACCAAACGCTACACTTGTCGGCCGGATTCATGAAGCTCCCCACCGGGCAGTGGTATTCGCGGGCAAAATCCTCCGAATTGGAGAGCGTCCCGATCACGCGGAACCGGCCCGGACTGTGGACGGCCGTCTTGAGCTTGTTGCGTGTCGCTTCCGGGCGCATCGCGCCACACCAGATCTGGGCGAAGTTGAGAAAGAACAGCTGCGTGCGGGTGACGTTCAGGCCGGGCAGCTGCTCCGCCTCCAGCACGCGCCGATCGGTTTGGGCCGCGAGCCACTTGCTGTACGCGAGGAACGCCTGCTTGATGCCCCCGTTGTCGGCGATGTTTTCGCCCTGCGTGTTCTCCCCGTCCAGCTGGACGCCCACCTCGTCGATCGTGTAGCGGCTGTACTGCTGCACCAGACAGAGGGCCCGCTCGTGGAACGCCTCGATCGCCCGATCGCTCCACCAGCGATAGAGGTTGCCGTCGCGATCGAACAACCGGCCCTTGTCGTCGAAGCCGTGCGTCAGCTCGTGCCCGATCACGACGCCGATCCCACCGTAGTTGATCGCCTTCGGCAGATGCCGATGGTAGAACGGTGGCTGCAGGATGCCGGCCGGAAACATGATCTGGTTCTTGTTCCGGCTGTAGTACGCGTTCACCACCGCCGGTGCCGTGTGCCAGGTCGTTTTGTTGACCGGCTGGCCGAGCTTCTCCTGATCCGTGCGCCGTATGTGGCTGAGCACGTTCAGCGTGTTCTCGAAGTACCGCTCCGGGTGTATCTCGAGCGTCGCGTAGCGCGCGTTCAGCTGACCCGCCTCCAGTATAAAGTCCGGATAGCCGATCCGGAGCGACATCGCGTTCACCTTCTGCTCCGCCAGCCGGCGGGTCGTCGCATCGATCCACCCGGTCCGGCCGAGAATCTCCCGGAACGCTTCCTGCAGCTCGTGCGTCATCGTGAGCGTGTCGCGCTTGCTGTTCTCGTCGAAGTAGCGCCGCACGAACATGGCCCCGACCGCCATGCCCATGTTGGCGTTCACCTGCGTCACGCAGTTCTTCCAGCGCGGTGGATTCCGCTCCCGCCCGAACAGCGCGTTCGAGAAGCGCTGCTTGGCGCCGAGAAACCGGTCGTCCAGGTTGTTGATGCGATGGCGCACGAACCGCCACAGGAGATAGTTCGCGACGATGCGCGGCTCCGTCTGGCCGATCAGCTCGACCAGATCGCGCATGTAGCCCATCGCAAACATCACGACCAGATCGGACCCGTTGGCCGGCCGCTCGGTTACGATCGTTAGGTAGCGCGTCCAGTCGATCTCAGGCACCTCCTCGTGCAGGTGCTCCAGGAGCAGCTTCCGGTACAGCGTCGACACGTTGTTGCGCTCCTCGGGCGTGCTGGTGATGTTGGCCAGCTGCGTCTCGAACTCGATCATCTCGTCCGTCGCTTGGCGGGCACGGTCCGGGGCGACCCCGAGCAGCCCGATCACTTCCACCATGAACTGCCGGTACGCGTCCAAGTACTTCCGGTTGCCCGGCTGCAGGTAGTAGTCGCGGGTCGGCAACCCCAGCGACGTCTGGTCGAACTGGACGATGTTTTCGTCGGAGTTTTTGATATCCGGACCGACCCACTCCACGATCAGCACGTCGTTGTTGTACCGGCGGAGGGCCGCGGTTAGGTTCAGCCAATCGAAGTTTGTCTCGTCCCAGGTGTCCGGCTCGAGGACGGGCCAACCGCCGAGCTGGTGAAGCAGCGCTCGCAGCGGCTCCAATCCCCGCCGCTCGATCAGCTCGTAGTTCATGCAGGACACGAACAGCTGGCGCGCTTTCGTCTCCGCATCGTCGCTGAGCACGAGTTCCCGCTTGCGGACACGCTTGACCTGGGCCGAGCGTATGATAAGCTTGTTCGGAACGGCACGTGGCGCTCGGCCACGCTTCCGGACGCGATGCAGGGGCTCACTGGCGGACGCCGACTGCGTTGTTGCCACGGTTGTGGCGGTCATATTCATTGTGAGTTCCCCGGTGGACGGCACGGTGGACAGCGCGTTCTCCACGTCCGGCAATCCGGCCGGTTCTCCCTCGAGCAGAAGGTTCTTCAACACCACATCGAGACTCTCGCGCAGCAGCTCGAACGTATCGAGTGCCGCCTTATCCTTCGGGATCGGATTCACGCGGTCCCAGTTGCCGCACGCGTACTGGTAGAAATCGTCGCACGGATCCGCCTGCGGGTCCATGTACTGCTTCATCTTCTGCACCTGTGCCTCCCGCACACTCTCCGGGCTGCTGCGATCGTTCTCGATCCAGGTGAGAGACTTTCGCACGCGCTGTCGCCGCCCTTCCGGAGGCTCCCCGACCGGGGCATGTTGGTTTGGAGCCGCGGAACTACCCAAACACTCCGCCGGCAGAACTCGCCGCTCGGAGGGAATGAACGAGGTGCGCACGATATCCCGCAGCAGTCCACGATCCTCCGTGTCCACACTTTCACCCGATCCCTTTTCCGGGATCGGTTGGCAGCGCCGGTCCGATTCTTCGGACGATTCTTCCACGTCCGCCCAACCGAGCCCTTCCTGCAGGTGATTCACGGCGAGCTGCTCCTCGGGCGTGAAGTATCCGATCTCACTGCCGCAACCGTGCAGCCCGACCGATCCAACCACCTGAAATCGAGACAACAGCAGAAACAGCAAACCGATCGGAAGCATCGCCGCCGGTATTACGAACAGGATCTTCACGAACCTGTACCCCGGGCACCAGTGCAGCCGGCCGGTACGCTCGTCGATGCCGAGGGTGCAGCCACCGCCGGGGGTGCTATTTTTTCTCGGATCTACTTCCATGTTATCGGGCTCGGTCGGTGGTTTATCGGAGGTCGGCTCCATCGTATTGCTGACAGCGCTGCTGCTACTGGCGTTGCATCTCATTGCAACGATGATGCACACATCGCCGAGTTTGACCAGTGCTCTCGTACTCTCTAGAACAGTCACAACACAAACACCCACCCACTTCCGGTATTTTGTTTTTCACTTGCCCACGAATGTGGAACCTTTCACCGTCCAACAAAACCGCGTACTTCTTGCGGTAGCTGTTTTGCACTACGTTCGCACTCTGGATGCAGGAACTACACGGCCAACCTGTGCACGAATGTGTCAGCCCTCACTCGCAATCTCGTTGCAATTGACGGCGAGTTAACGTCGGCTGGTACCTGTTTTGCCAGTGCGATACGGTCGCTTCCCAGCCGCGCCGCGATAGTGGTTCTCCAGAATCATCAGAGCAACCATCACACGCTCCACTAGTAATTGTGATTGCTCTCCCGGCCAGCAGATGCCAAAGAGAGACTGGACCTGCTTGGTATTGGTGCGGCCCCCGATAGGACGCAGATGATGGATGAAATAATATCAACAACGCTACAATAACAAACACCTCTCTCGCTGGCGGCTGTGATCGGGAAGTTCGGTTGCAGACGGCTGTCGACGCACGTTAACACGCGTGCACAATCGGACGAACGTCGCGGCTGTAGGGTCTGTGGAGAGTGTGGTTTTTTTCTGTAATCGTGATGCTAACCATTGAGGAGGGTAGCTTTTTTATTGTTGTCGTTCTTCTTACTTCTCTTCCACACACGCAGTAGATCTCGGTTCCACGCGGGCAGGAACACTACTGACGACACGTTCGGTTGTCTGTGCAGATCGCAGGGTATCCTTCTGCCACGTGGCGTAGGGCAGTGTTCGGACGAACTGAACACGCCCGCAACGAACACACAAAGACACACTCGTGTCTCCGAAATCTGCCTGATCATGGCTGCTGCTCGCTCCGTCATGATGAGCATACATACCACCGTAACCCACAAAATGCCTCAAACCGTTCGCGATTGTAGTCGTTTGCGCGACGCGTTTTGGCCTGATTGAGACTAATTTAAATCAATTCCACAGAGTAGCACATTTCGCCAAATGACGTCTCCCGGTGAAGTCGTGTGCATTGTGGTGTTACCACCGCCCGTTGGAAGTTTGTTGAAGGAATGTCAAAAACTGCTAATACGCATGGACGGGTGAGCGCTTTACTTAGCGGGTGCTAAACAGTCTAATAGGTAGTTGTTTTTTTAGTTATGAACCTTTTTTGCAACAATACCACGAGAGTCGCAATATTCGTGTGGAAGAAAAGAGAACAATGTCTTCATAATAAACTTAATTAGAGAAAGATATTCATATAATGATATGATGTAATGAAAATAATTTTATTTTCAGTTGAGCTGCACTGCAAAGATTGATATTTAAAAGAAACTTTTTTGTCTCATCAATACAACGGCTACTTGTACGGCTATAAACACGCCCTGTCCAACAGTCCCATATTGTCTAGTGGTTAGGATATCCGGCTCTCACCCGGAAGGCCCGGGTTCGATTCCCGGTATGGGAAACTTTTTTACCATTTTGTGATTTTTGTTGCCGCTTTACATGCATTCTCGGTAACATGTTGCATTTAAAATAATCTTTTCAATAAATCTTTAAATAATACATACTTTTGCACACTACTCACGACCTCCGTCACATCACCCTCACTTTCGACGACGGTAGACTGTTCGCAAACTATCATCAATATGGACAAGAACGAGGAAAATTAACATGCGATCAGCATGTTCAACGCCATTATTTTTGCAATAGAGACACGCGGTCACGCTCGTCCCGGCATTATAGATTGTGAACCTTCCGCGCAGTGGCACGAGCGACGGTTACGTAAAGCGCGGAGACAATAGTTTGACCAGCTATTAATAGTTAATACGCTCAAAGGATGGAGCAACACGAAGAAGTAGTAAGATTGCCGGCTGTTTTGCATTATTTATTTACGCTTGCTTCATTCGTTGAAGGGTGCATTCTGTGACGTTGGACCAGATTCGTCGATGGTTGCAATAAATTGTCAGCAATAGGTTTAATTCTACGCACCAACGTTTATGTCATTCGCACGGAATGGCGGAGGGGTTGAACATTTTATGAGCAAACAGGAACCAATGCACGTCCTACTGGGCCTTTTCCGTCCCGGTGCCGTCCTGATTCGTTAGATTCCTTTTCTATCATATAAGTTTTATGACTGACCATTCAGGATTTATATTGTTACGGTTGCTGGTATGCGGAAATCGAACTTTACGGCATACTATGCTTGGATCGATTTCATATTCAATGATGGTATTCATGGTGAACCTTAGAAGACAATTTTCTGACATTGTTTCAAAGCCTTTGTTAACAAAATTAAAGTTTTAACTGTAAATATTGGCACTTGAACCGAATCGTGCTCTACGATCGTCAATGTCGATCACACAAGAAAAAGAGCGGAGCCGTTTTGCATCACATCTTCTAACCCCCATGCCTGGCAGCAATCGCTATTACCCAATTCAGTGCGAAATGGGCTTGAATTGTCTCTTATTATCTTCCGCACATAAAGCGAAAGAAGATGAAGCGATGGGTACAAGAAGATGAAGGAGGATCAGGACGATCCGTGTCGTTAACTTCAAATATCTCTACATAGTCGGCCGCCAATCGAGCCGTGTAATGAGTCCATCATCACTTTACAGTGATGATGGATTAGATACTTAAATGAAATCGAACATCTTTTTTGCCGTTCCATATACAGATTTTTTCCAGAAAGATTAGCAATAAGTTAACACCTTACTGGAAGGGCGTTCATCTTTATAAACATATAAAACAAGATCATTATTTTATATCGATCACTCTTAACTTAGACCATCAAGCTTGTGTTTTGATGACATTTACGGTCAGGTCGTTTATCTCCAGATTGCATGTTACTTATCAGACTCCGTCTGGTTTGTCTCCCGTGAGATATAACTCCCATGGTTTGTGACCAGCGTGATGATTTTTTTCGTTTGCGTTTCACACTGTTCAACGCACGATTCCACTTCCGAAGCTCGATCCGAGGCTCCGGCTTATCATGTATCAACGAGGAGCTTCGACGGGGCGGAGCAGACAACTGCAGAAAACCAGAAAAAACGCATCAAGCGACGTTGGAACAAAATAGAAACAAACTAAACAAATCGATAAGCACGGATAGCAAACGATGCTGGTGCGAAAACATAGCTGGAATGAATAAATAAATATGATAATGCAAAGGGGATCGCTCTGCGTGCGGAGGCGTTGTTGAGCTGCGAAGTGCAACACGGGCACGAAGAACACAGACGACGAACCGGCGATAAACAAATGCACACCTTCTTCAAATCGAGACTTCGGCAGGAGGATCGCAATGGACGCCGATCGAGCAGCCGATGTCCTGGGAACGTGGAACGGGCAACCGCGGCGGTGACAGGCTTAAGTGATTATTTATTATTCGGTTTCAAACCTACAGGATGATGAGATACGATAGGGAGCGCGGTGGAATAAATAATAAATGTTGACTTCCAGCACGGCGTAGCGATGGGTAGGTATCCTTTACCGCCAGGTAAATTAAGCTCCATCGTGTTTGGACTACAAGATTCGTCCGTTTTGTATGTGATTGATCGGAAAAGTACACCAAACGGCGTGTACAGGTTGCTGGAAGGAAAGAAGCGTTCGACAATTGACTATGCCACTGGAAACGTGTTCGAGTGTACTGAAAAACAAGTAATGGAAATAAATCGAATGAATTTCAAACAACGATCGGAGGCAATATTTTAAGAGCATCTCTTCGTAGAGATTGGTATAACAATTATAGCAAATGTATAATTCAACTTTAAATTCGAAACTTAAAATTATAAAAAAAGGTTCCATAGCATTCATATAAATATTAATTGTGCGATATAAGTAAAATATATAAATTAACATGAATGCTAACTGCACGCTTACTGATTGAACTTCAACTAGTGTTTTAAATTTTGACTCACTCCACTTCTGACTCACAGACTTTCTCAACTATTTGTCTGTCGTCTGTCGTATGTTTTAAACTATCTTTTAACTGTCATACCCACGTGGCACAGCTGGGTGAAAATAAACGTGAGACTTTAAGAAAACCAGCACCAGTCGTAGGAAACAACCTTGCCGCTTTAACCGTTGGTCATGGAGAGGTTTTTATCACACGTCACGTGCTCATTTTGCTATCAAGCTGGGTAAAACACAGACCTTGAGATCGTTCCCTGTACGGTATGATTCCTAATTCAGCGCTGAGCATTTCTACGCCTGCTCGCCTACACGGTGGCGTTTGAAACGTGATCGATTCGTTTATTTCACATGCCGATTCAGAGCAGTTTGCCACTGCATTCCAACAGCGTCGAAAGTGTGATCGGGTGTGAAGGCTAAACTCCGGAAGTGCATGGCCGTGCGCTGAATCGATCCCTTTGACGCACTCGCTCACTACGTTGGCGGTCGATGCTGTAAGTCTTGTTTTTTATTTCTTAGCACATCAATTCCACTCGGTATGATGAAGTTCTCGAGACGCCTGGATCGGGTGATGGGTTACACCTGGACGATATTGTTTCACCGTATCTTATGCCTCAAAAAAACGGCGCGGAAACAATACCAGTAGCAGCAAGCCGACATTTCCCCGGAGGTGCAAACATGCTATGGTGCTTAAGATCATTTTTTATGTGAGTATATGGACATTTATTTCCCCTTGAATTGGGTGTCAAAAATGGGATCGAGGGATGTGTGTAAAGATCGGTTCCCTTTGTCGGGCACCCTACATTGTGGGTGAAATCTTTCATCCGGATGAAATTGAGAGCTTCAAGATATACGAAAAAAAAGATGTCACCCGATGCACACACTTTCTTTCAAAAGCGACAGACAGCGGATGTTTTGATTGCATGTGAGGATATCCGGACCAGCGTCAGAAGATGAACGGAACAATCTTTCTTCGCAGCAAGATGTTTCTTCATAAGTATTTTAATCGTAAAATATTTGAGCATCATCGTTAAATTGATATCTTTATGTGTATAATAATTTATTTGATTTAGTTATTTTGGGAAGATCAAGCCCTGTCGTATTGCTATGCATATAATAATGATATTAATAAAATTTTGATCGATATGCAGGATATTTTGTAGATTTGACAAAGAAAGAAATTCCTTTTATGAAAAACATTTTTTTACCTTTTTATGAAAAATCACTAAGTACGACTAAAATTTTCAAAAATAATAGGATTATAAAGCCGCAGTCAATTTTCAATGAAGAAAAACTATCATCTCACTTTCTCCCAAACCTATTTCTCTAAAAAATACCCACATGAAACATCCCACAGTACCCGCAGAAGCATGGCATCCGTCGATAGTTGATGATGCTCATTCACCTCCCAGGAAGAGGAACGCAGCATATGTCATGCTATCAGCTTTAACCTGGTAAGCCATAACCTGCATCGGTAGAACCTCCGGAAGCCACTTGTCCGCACTCGTGCCGTGGGCTGCTGCTACCGATTATTACCGGTGGCTAGAGTTAATTTATTGTTGGAAATAAATTAAGCACCTGGGCCTACCATCGTGCATGCAAGTACCATCGACGAAGGAGATGGAAAGGGAACGGTTAAAAAGAAAGTTTGTTTTATCTTCTACGAACCTTTTCATTGAGATTCCATCGCGGCCCTGGTTTTTATCCTGAATGGGTGGTGCGCATGATGTAGAGACGCCAGCATCTGATGCTCTACTGGATGGCACGAGCTACAGAAGCGGCACTCATGTTGCAGCTCAATTGGAGAGGAGAAAAGTCCTTGAAACGATTGTTTATTTGCAGTACAACCAAGCGATCGTTTGAGTTTGTTTATCAAAGCGTCGTTATGTTGAAGAAGCAGCAGTACCGCAACGAAACGATTTGATCTGTATCTAGCGCGAAGTGGACTTACGAAATTTCCTTCCGTCCAGCACTAGTGCAGTTTTACTCTCAAGCGAAGGACCCTATGCTGTCTAGCTCCACGCACCACCGGTCAGCTCAATCAAACTCAATTACATCTTCAGCAACGCACGGTGGTGCGAGTGAGCCGCAACCGCATAGGACGACTTCCCTGTGAGGCCCATGTGAACCGTGCACGCGAACACCCGGATTTCGCCAGATTCTTATTAGTTTTATTTAGATGCAGGGAAAAACGGTCGCTAATGTAATAGCATTAAAATAAATCCACACCGATTTCCCCCGGGCGGCCCGGACTCGGGGAGACAATTGAAGCCAATTGATCCGAATGGCGGTGGAAGGTTTTCTAAAGAAGCTCGCACTCAACTGGAAAATTGCTCCTCATGGTTGTCGTGTGAGGAGAGCGGAGAGGGTTCCGTCGGCTCCGTCGGTGCATAAGATGCCTAACGCTGGGTGTATCGTTTCGAACTTTGTTTATGCTGCAGAAGCATAATTTCGAAGGTGGTTCAAAGAGCGGCTGCTGTAGCCATTTTTTGGTTTGATGATAAAGAAAGGGCTTTCCCTGTGAACCAAAACCAACAAACCAACAGTAAGGCATTGTTTGCCACGATAGTGGCCCATGTGGATTCGGCTATGCGACTTGTAATACAGTGTAGTAAGCTGATGGGTTTTGGTACTCAAACAATGTTACGCTCTTGTGTAACCTTGCTCGCCTCCCTTCCGTAGTAGCTGCACGACAAAGTGTATATTTTACAATCAAACATTGGAATCGATCGTTAAAAACCAGTCTATAATCAAAACATTCTGACAATCTAATAAACTATTTATTTATAGCGTAACGCAAGAAGCAAGAAATGCAAGACCTGACATCTCCTTCAAGCGTATCGTGTTTTTTTGGTTTCTTCCCAGACCGTTGCATCATACGGTGAGAAACTAGAGAAACCGATTTGAATGAGGCATACAAGCAGCTATTTTTTCTACGATCGTAAGGTTGATGCTACACACACTCCACACACATTCACAAAGAGAAAAAACGATCCCGCCCGCAGGAGGCTCGTAAAATCTGTCACATTTAAGGATTTATTGATCCACCTAGCGCGCACGGTGGCTAGCGTTACCTTCGATCGACGCATCGGATATTCGATCATCTCGTCACGATGCGGTGAATTTATTCGTTTCGGATACTGCGAGGACAAATTTAACAGCCTCGACAATGGACACGCTCGCGAGCACGCGTGTCCGCTGTTTTATCTATCTTTATGGTTGTGTTTTCTTTCCTTGTTCTTTCTCTTCCGACCCGTCTTGATCGCACGCACCCTCCCCTCCAAGCGTTCTTCCTCAAGAGTTCCGGAGTGGTGTCCCGTTTCCGGTAGCTGGTTGTGGGGAGCCGCACATCGCGTTTGTCACAAGGGAAAAACAGCTCAATCGGAGGGTGTAGCGTGCGCGCGCCAACACACAATTTCGGCCTGGCGTCTGGGATACGCTGTGGCGTAAGGCGTAGCTGTAACTCTCAGCCCTCGTCAAGATGTACTTGTGCAAACAAACATACAGGCAGTAAAAACTGCGGTACCGAGGAGGATGTGTAGAAAATGTGAGGTAATATTTTCAAGCGAAAACGGTGGCCTGGAAGCGGGTGGAAGCGTGTGCGCACACGGCGCTCTGTTTGTCTGCCCTCGTTCAAGGCTGCCAGTCAACGGCGAGTGGCTTCGCTCGTGAGGTTCGTGCTCCAGTTTTGGCATTGCTCTGGGAACACTACAAAAAAAATTGTAAGGATCCATCACCTTCTCTGTTTCTGCATGTGCCACGAATTGAAACAAATCTGAACTCAACGAGGTTAAAGAGCATAGTTAGTATCAATAAAATAAAGTTTAAATAAAAATAGAATATTATGTCAAGGTGTTAAAATTCCTCACATTCCTATTAAACATATCTAAAGAGGATCAAAATTTATGCCTGATGACCTTCTTTTTGCAAACTTCAAGCTTTATGTTAAGTTTCCATGATCGCAAATTGATCATTATTATCAACATATGTAAATATTGTGGTGTAAATTATATTAATAAATATCCTCCGGCAGCAATCGTTACCAATATTCATGTGAATTTGGAGATGGGAAGTATTGGAAATATCTTTTCCGTCATAACCTTCCCGCAAGGAAACGTTGATTCGCGAAGTATTCAAAAACAAAAAAACTTGTTTTACTATTCATAGTTGGAGACTTTAGAATAAAAACGACCACAATTTTGCAGACAAATGTGTAAAACATCAGATATAATTTTCCCGCCCAAACTAGTGTACATTTAATATTCAAAGAAAAAAAATGTAGCATATAAAATTAGCTTAAATATAAATCATCAATAATTCCGCAATAAATCTTTTTATCACAACTTTCATATGAAATCGGATGCGGAAACTTAAAAGAAAAAATCATTTAAAAAACCTGATTTCTCAGGATGTTGTTTAAAGACTCAAATGCGCATCTCTGGGTGGATCAGGGTCATGCCCGTTGAGCTTCACGGATCGAAACATTAGCGGGCAGGTTGATGCGTGACGTTCGCTACCGACCCGTCAGCCTTTGATCTCTTAATACCTTGGTGGCTCGTCATTTTGCCGCCCGGAGGACGCTCATATCCATCTGCCGCTGCTGGTGCTGCTGATCCTCTCAAGTGGCGACCGTTTGCTTGTGTATGTGTGGTTGTATGTAAAGAAAACAACAACCATTCGTTTCATCTGCTCACGCAGCAGAGCACGTGCCGCTTCGGGAGCTGGCTGGAACGCAGCCACAGGAAGAGCGGCGGTTGTAATGTTGAGAGACATCATCATCATCATCATCATAAGTTTTTAATAAAAATACGAACTCGGGCGTGCGCGTTCCGTCAACAATACGCATGCTTTCATGTTTCGGACATGGCGTGCGTGCGCGTGCCCTTCTAAGGCGTACAATCCGGCCATGGGCAGGGCACGAAACGAACGATTGCTGCGCTGCGATATGGTGATCATAAAGTTCGCGCCAATTTTCGAGGAACGCTTGACCATTTTCGATAGCTGATAGCGTTCGCAGCATCAACAGATTTGGCCGCCGGTCGTCATGTACGTGGCTTTACATAATATCATATTTAATTAGAACGAGATATTTGCTTCGTAGAATCTTGAGATTCTCAACCATAAACCTTTTTCACTTGAAGATCGTCACGCCACCGCATTTCCTTTCGGCCGGAGCAAAGATAGGAACTGCCCGAATCCTGGCGAAGCGTCGTTAGTATGCAGCCAACAAAACCTACCGAAAAATATAAAATTCCCTCCCAAAACATCCCTCAACCGGTGCCACCGTACAGTGGACAAATTAAATTCAAATAATCATAAACATGAATTATTAATCATTTCGTCGCCCGACCGACAAAACCGACGAAATGGAAAGGAAACACGTCCGTGAAATGTTAATGCGATCGGGAAGGCGTTTGATGGAGGCACACCCTTCCCTACGGCACAGGTGAATCCTGTACCAGGTCCTAACCTTGGATAGTTTCTTGACGCCACACCCGAAAACTGTTGGTGCGCTTGTGTAGCAGGGAGAGCGGAGAAGGGTGAGATTGTAGCATGCATGCCAACTACCCGTACGCCCATCCATCCGGTGCCGTCCGTCCTCGGCCATTTGGGAACATTTGTCGAAAGCGAGATGCTCGCTGAGCAAGTGCATGGTGGTCAGATGGTGCGCGAGTACAGCAATTTGTTGGCCGGCCAAACGGTTGCTGCTCGCATTAATTTGCCTGTCAAGTTTGCTAGCGTTGGTGGCGTTCTTGGATCCGAGATGTTCGTGTAGTACTAGCGTGGTCATTGCTGGTGCAGTAATAGCCGTCTCCGGATCACCCATTGCACCCCTTCCAGGTGGGTGCACAATCCGCTAGCATCACCGGGGATGTAAAATGATCCACAAGTCTTGAACCATCACCGCTCGCTCCGCGGGACCTACATTGTCCGTAATGGGTTGTGTTTGTCAAAACGTGGTGTTAATAAAATGGGTTAAAACATCGTTATGCCCGGCCTTCCACGCGCTGAGATCACCTCCAATCTATCCGGCGTGCAGCCCGGGTTCCGTGCGTGGGCAAACGTTCCAAGAATTTCGCTCGGGACCAATTTCTTACCGAAAAGATTCCTAAAATGTTGACAATACCGTGTAAATTATTTACCACCGGTCCAACGGTGGTGCTCGGAGCGGCCTGGTGTAGGCGTGGGAGAAATCGCGTCAGCATTACCGCAATAAGTTGCTAGAGCCGCATTAAGAGGCTTCAAAACATTCGACCTGGATGAAATGTTTACATCCCCGGGGCGCTCTATGAGGATGCGTCACAGAGACGCCGCAGGGCGCTGTTTACTTCGACGAATTCGGAATTCGCTCCAGAAATGGGTCCCGAGCGGAGCGGTAACCAGGCACGCACCGTGACTGTTTTGCTGGAAGCCACCGCACCGCACCAAAGAATCGGAAGTTGGAACATTGGCCGGCAGCATTTGGAACGGGAAACGTTGGGGGAGGAAATAAAATTATTTGAGTGATCATATTTCGGGCGCACCGGGAGTAGTTCCTTTCGTCTTTCTTTAGTTCTTTCTAGGAAGCTCGATACCGCTCAGGCGTGTACGGGGATCAAAGTAGTCCGCGGCGGCCGCTTGGGGGAGTATCTGGTCGTATCTACTTTCATCCCATATTGGTGTTAGAAGTTGGCTGCCCACAGCTGCACCGTGTTGGACGTTCGAGGGCGGCGTGCGGCTGGTTTTATGAACTCTCATAATATAGCTTCGTTTCTACGAAATGAGATAGTGATGAGAAACGATGGTGGCGTAAGTATTTTACAAATTTCCAAGTAAGCTCCCAGCGTTTGATCAAAGCTTAAAGAGAATATTTATTAATACACCCAAGCGTGTGAAACAACTTTCCAGTTGCATGTCGTGCATTCCCGTTTGTGAAATGTTCTAGATTCTGTTTCGCCGGTAACGTACACTAAAGTTTGCGGCAAAACAATCACTGTTCAAAAATAATCACACGGTATTGATTTTTTCAACGCACGAGCCAACAACGGCACTAAGGTTCAGTTCTTCCAGCACCTTGCAAAGGTTGCAATCGGAAATCAAAACCTCTGCTCGGTGCTATCAATTCACTGGATTTGCGTTATTTTCGTATAAAGTTGTAGCATGTTTTTCTGCTTATAAAAGTTTATGATTCGTAAAAAATAGATTACACGTTGTTGGTACACCAAACCACGCCACAATTTGCATGTGGCGCTAGTCCTCAATGTCACAGTGTCCCGGTCGGAGCATGCACTTCCAGCATTTTCTATCGTCTATACGCACCCTTCAAGATTTGTTTGGATCCCGTTTCGTGGCACAATATTGTGCTCTGCTTTAATCACCACCGATAAATTGTCACCGAAAACAAAGCATCCGGTTGCCTGTGCGACTGTCATAACGATCCGTTAATCGTTATGGAAGCTATTTCTGACGTTCCGTACCTCCCAGAAGCTTACCCTCATGTCATCTATCATTGGTGGCGGCGGATCCTAACTTCACTACTTCACCCAAACCACTTCACCTGTCAGCCAGAAGCGATGGGAAAAGGGATCGTCACTATAGCGTTGCCGGTACGGTACTTTGGCGTGCTTCCTAATCGGATGCGGGAAGATCGTTCGGGCCCGTTCGAACCAGCTTACCCCTTCACGTAGAAGCGCGGTCACGACCGGAAAGATAATCGTTTCACAAATTGAAAACCTCTCTAGGAAAGCCTGTTGCCTGTTATGTTCTTTTTTTTTGGCTCCATGCATCGCTTCGGCAAGGGACTAATGGAATGGGTAAGGGAATAATTATGCATTTCCACCCACACTCATTGTTTCTGGACCCTCTTTTGGTAGGGGCAATTGAAGAAACGAATGTATGTTGTACATTTTGAGGGATGGTACGAAATTGATACTGCTGTCAAATGCGACACATTTCTGCCATGAGGGAGTATCGGTACATGTGAGAAAAATTGGTCTAAACTGTTGCTAAAGTGTCACTCCTAGTTCCGAAGGAATCAAGTTGGTTTTTAGTAGCATAATTGTAATAGGTTAAATTGATTTAATAATTTAGATTTAATTCAGGTTAAAGACTCAAAAATAATAATACATCTGAGATAAAATTATAACAGAATTTTCAATAAGTATAACAAAGAGAAAAATAAACATAATAAATATATTTAATTGTTGCCTAATTATTCGCATGTTTAATTTATTTATTCATTTATTTAAAGAAATTAGGGTTTGTATTGTAATATTTGGGAGCAATTTATCTTAAGATGAAATAGTCCCATTCTTTTTACACTTCAAATTTCATAAGCTCCCAAAACGCACGACCTCCTCCGATCGTTAACTTGTTAGCTTAGATAGAAGACAAACATTCAGCTCGACGGATAATCCCATTTCCGTGCCATGCCCACCAGTCCGGTGAAACAATGCGCAATATGTAAACAAAACTAGTATCCACAACGGACGGCGCAGGTGCCAAAGCCAAAGGCGAGTCGGCACCTAACGGATGGCCCCATTTTTGACACACGCACACACCAGCACGTTTCCGATGCACTCCGAAGGGATGCACTTCCTACGCATCGGTCATCTTCCCCATGCCGCCGTCACGTTTCCGGTACGGCTAAGCCGAGGCCCCGTGCGGCAAATGGAAATAGAAAACCTAAATTCCATTTCGTGTCAAGTGTGATTAGACCGCGCGAACGGTTTGTCAACCGGCGGATGAGTTTGGTGTGTTGAAAAACAAAAGTTTGGTAGCAAACCCTTCGCGCTGGCACCGAACGTGCCGGAAACCGACCGGGTGCCCGGGAGGATGGGGTGAGAAAAGTAAATGCAGGCTCTTTTTTCGGTCGAAAGGTGCGCACCGGGCAGGGAACGCGGAAAAAAATCGCTCCACGTAGCTAACGACGCTGATGACGATAATGGTACAAATCGTTACTTAGCGCGTTTGGACGACGTAGGTTGATGTGTGTGTGTGTGTGTTTCGGTCCGTCTCGGAAGACATTCCGTTACCGATGCCGATGTCATACCGTATGGTGCGAAGCGATTGATGGACACTATAATGCTGTCGCCGTATTCGGACGGTGAAGCATTAACCATTCGGTGCGGTTTAAAGAAAGCCGTTCCACTCCATTTTGGCCAAGCTCGACAATCTCAGCGGTGGATCATGAAGTACAGATTTGATACGCCGACATGGCCGAAACGGTGAAGATTCTAGAAACGATGGCGAAAGAATGGTAGTGCTTTGATTGAGCCTCGCTAAACATGGTCATACAAAGGTAGCTAAAGTGTAAGGTGTGCGTATGCCATGAATTGATTTTTGTTTCACCACCAAACAAATATTGCACAAGCCATTATTGAAAGAACTCATAAACCAGAGAAAAACATTCTCGATAAAGTTCTCGAAAGCGGTCATGAAAAAGATGGTTTTTAAATTTACTTTTTATAAAAATTCTTAAATAAGAACATCTTCTAAATTACAAAAATGAAAACAGTAAGGCTATTTATTAATTCGATTCATGGCACAATTAACTCATATTTTTTCATATTGTTCAAATGGTTTTATATAAATATTGCACAAAGATTGTAAAAACATGTGAAAATAGCAGATTTAAAGTAATACACTATATACAAAAAAATACACGGATTATTAATGTTCAACTAACACACTACCAAAGCTTCCCACACTGAAAGGTGCACTATTCTGCTAGCAACGTTCCAAAACCATTCTTAATTATTCATTGGCCCAGCACAGCTCTCGTGTTATGAAGTTAGCTAAACATCACAACGCGTAAATCACCTCACCCGTCAATTTACCATAAATAACATAATTTTTGGCCACAATATATCCCACTCATTTCAAATTTATGGCTCCGAGCGAAGCGGCACTGCATCCGGAAGGGTCCGGCGCAAAATAAATGGATTGTTTAAATGGCGAAGGATGTTTTGATAACATGCAACTGCCACGGCAAGCCAAAACTAACACACGCGCTGCGAAACTATGCTAGTTTCGAAGCTCGAACCGACAAGAAAAACGACTCTAATTTGGGTCCACCGTTCGCGACCGAGGTCACGTACGTGCGCGGGCGCAACATCTGGAAAGGATTTTGCCTCCGGCCCTAACTCTAGCGGTCTCTCGCTCCCCGGTCACTAATTGCCGCTGCAACACGCTGGTGACTGCGGAAGCTACCTCCTCCACCGCGGCGATCGGTGGTTAAGTGCGAAATTTATGTTGACAGTTCCCGGGAAGTTGTCGTTTCCTGGCGCATCGCGTCAGGTCCTGGAACACCGGCCGAACCCTGCATCGCCGAATTCTAAAAACCTGACACGGCTGAGCAGGCCGCGAGGGATCTGTGAGATTGATTAGAGAGTTTACAGCAGCAGGCATGGATGCGTGGACCAAATCGTGAATCGTTCCGCAAATCGCGCACCCTCGATCGTGGCGTTTGTGACGACTCTCCCCAGGAAGAGATTTTCAACGAGGGCATGAAATATCGAAAGAATAAGCAGAGGCCGGGGCGAGCGGTTGGAAAGATGGGAGCTGACGATCAGGTTCCAGATGTGCGCGCGTTGCAGCAGGTTCACGAGCCGTTGCGGCAGGAAAGCGGCAACGATCGTGCAGGGGGAAAACTGTGTACACATGTACGCTGCACCGGTTGTTGGTGCAGTTGGCACGAGAGCAGCGCGGACGTGCCAGTGCATCTTTCGAATCTGGGATTTTCGTTCTTTTTTTCCGTTACGACGCGCGTTTGCCGAAGGATGCAGCCGTAGAGCACGATAGTACGGGCATGATATCTGCTTGCAGCAGCTGCTGCTACGGAAGGCGAAGGATGTTTGCCTTGCTCGATGGGTGCATCGATTATGGGTTTGAAACGAAATGGGAAAGAAACATGTTTAGGAAAAGTGTCAATGCACTTGTGTACGATCGGTAATTTGAACGCGTTTTTTAATTTTGGAGTTATTAGAATTTTAGTACTAAAACAATTAAGTGGAGAGTAATTTAGTGTTTAGTATCTCACAAACATATTTTAACGGCAACGGATCGGTCGATCGACATACGATGCCGATAAAAATCAATAAACAAATATTTTTTTTATTGACTCATAACTCTGAGTAGAAAAAACTGTATAACAAGTTTATTCATCGTTCAACGCATCAATAGGCCTGCTATCTACTGCCCGGTTACGATTATCGTTTTCTCCGTATTCCTTCCCATGCCATTACCGCCATTAATGATGCTGACGGCATACCATTCGGCTTTATAATCCAATTTCACGCACTTACATTTACGATCTCGAACCATCCCTGCATCTCCCGTGTGCACACATGTCAACAAGATTACATTGAGCAACATTAATCGCAAACAAACCACTCGTTTGAGCGCCGTTACTACGAATTACTACACTGCAAGAGCTGCGCCTGTGCTGCACGATCGTTTTCGCATTGCACGTGCCGTAGTTCGCTTCGGTTCGTATTAATCCCCCGCACTCACTTATGCGGTCGATGTGTATGCGCGCACAGATTATGCTTCCCTTTGCTCAATCCCATCGCTGGGCCGGCCACGAGGGCAATGAATCAATGCTCTGATACGATGCAACGCACACCCGTCTTATGTAGCGCCCACGCGAACATTACGCACGTGGACGTTTGTGGAGGGAGGAGAAAAAAGAAAGGCCTACAAGAGCGATCGTTTCTGAAAGGTAATAATCATAACGTTAATCAGAAATACATGGTCGATTAGCGGGAGATCGAAAGAGCAAGGGAGCGAAAAACATTCGTTTGAGCAGAAGTTGACCTGCTTCCAGGGAGGATCCTCCTAGGTGTTATTGGTGAAACTTCACCGAAACAACAGAGATAAGCAACTATTGCGCTTCAGTTTAACCCCAAAAGAAAAGATCGTCCATAAACCAGCTGAAGTTAAGCGAGGGAATTTTATCACACGAAGAAGGCGTATTACGATTATCTGCAAAGGATCGCACGACATGACATGGGAGTGCGTTGCGAAAGCGCCATTCCCTTCAATATGGAATAATTTATTCAGCATGCAATACAATTTTGTTGTGGGCTTGATTTATCGATCGGATAACCAAAACATTTGGTTCTATAAATTGATGATCTTGTTTATTGATGCGACGAATCTGGCCGCACTATTAATAGAAAATAAGATGGGTTTTATAAGTTATCGATTATACCCTACATGCTAATACACCTACTGATCTATAAAGGAAGTTAGAATCAAGTTTATCGCAGACTTAACGCCGATTGGAAGAAGTTGTTGTAGAAATATGTACGTATCGAATTAACCGAATTAACACTTAAGCCAGTATTTTATTAATAGCTACAAAAGCTTATCATGCTACATATCCTACATCGAAAACTCTAAGCGGTAGTCAGTCTGAGCAGTGAATAAATGGAACACACTAGTGACAGAACGAAACACCCAACCCCAGCAGCCGCTGACTTTCGTTTACGATCATGCACCGATTCGATTGCGGTTCCGCAAGCACGCACTCTCCGCAGTTTGGAATCGTGTTGTGGTTAATAAAACATTACCAACAATGAATCAAAACACGACCCCACCGAGAGAGCATTTACGGCACACGCAGAAAGCAGCAGAGGCCAGAGGAGCGACTGCTGCTAAAGAATGTAATGAAGGTCTGTGTAAACTGACCACTGAACTCTCGCTCTTCTCGTTCCCTTCGAACGCACCCGCGAACGAAAAGGGGTGGAAACAGTGCGGACGACGATGATGAAGTGTGCAGTGTGTGTGTGTGTATTAGCTAGAGAAATTATTGACCAGGAGGTGATGAGTGAAGTTGACCAAACCCACCGCGAGTAAGTACGGTGGAGTACATTACGGACCGTTCGGAAAATAAACGTACCATAAGCGACTAAATAATCGCTTATCCGCTGCTGCTGCTACGGATGTCGAGCAAATAGGATATGGTAGAAATATGCTGAAAGCGGTTGCTCCGATCCGGTATAGATATTATTGGCCCGAGGGTGTAATTAATTGTCTTTTATTGTTTTATTGCAATATACGATGATTGCGAGGTTGTGATTCCGGTCGTGAGTTTGAGTATAATTGCTGGTTAGTATTATTAATTATGCTGATACATTTGATGATTTTTTATTAATGTGGAGTGGAAATTTGAAAAAGCATTAATGTGAATTATTAATATTTAATAAAAAAGGAATTAATTTTCTCTGCAGCGCTGTAAAGGTGAACCAGATGATTACAGCTCCCAGGGAGGCCCGACTAACCCGGGGCGACCAGAGATTAAACGTCAGCAGGCGTTGTGAAACCTTTCGCTTCCCCTCGGGGGGAAAAAAAACACACACACATACTGAACCCTGCCCGTTGAACCTTCTCGTTAGAAGCAAGATGCCAAAACGTCATCTTGTTTGCTTAAAAATAAATATATTTCCCGCCGCGAACGTGTGTCCACCTTCCGCTTCCGCTGGGGTGCGCGTTTTTCCCGCGGCCGGATACTTTCACTTCCCACGCCACCGTCACATCTTCACGCCGTGCCGTCGTAGTCTGCGTCTGCTACAATTTCTTTCTCGTGTTACAACGGAGAGCGACAGTTTATTGGTCAGTTTTCGGGTGTTTCGCCTGTTTGCTGTTTCGACCTACTGCGGGAACCCCCGTTCTCGGTATGGAAAACATCTCGACCCCTGAATCCGGCCGAACTTCGATCGACGTGTCGATGACGAACGTTCGGATGCTGGGCGCTAGGGGGAGGGTTAGGTTTGGGGCCACCCTAGCACTCCCATCGCATCACAAAAGCGCATCCGAACGCATTCAGCATCACGTCGCAAACGGTCTCACGTGATTAAACTGTCATGTTTACAACTGTTTGTCACCCGAGACAAACACCGCTTGGAAGGGAGAAAAAAAGCCTCACCTTTCTCTACTTGAGCGCATCATTCCTTTGTCTTTTTACGGGGAGGCTCCGCAAGCGCACTGTGTTTCGAGCAGGGAAATCCTGGAAGCAGGGAAACGGAAGTTTTTCCACCATCCATCCCATCCATCAAACGGCAACGGTGGCGGTGCTGGAGAAGAAATCGAGCGCACTGTTGACGTGCGCCGACGGTGACGTATCCGGTGTTGCGCGAGTCAGCGTATGATCGCCCTGTCGATGATGATGATGAACCCGACCGCTGGTGGATGAGTTTTCCGGATGTGAAGTTTCCTTCCAATGAGCAAAGAAAAATAGAAGCATCGCCGTGCGTGTAGCGGAAATCAGGGGGTCGAACCGTTCCGACCGGGCTGAAGGTAACAAATAGGAACAAACTGTATTGAGACAGACATCAAACTGCTTTTCGGTTTTCCGGTACTGTCCGGAAGCTATGCATCGAGCAATGCACGTTTGGCCGCGGGCATCATAACTCCGTTCCGGTTTTCCGGTCTCGACTGCAAATGGCACGTGCACTATCCGGTTCAGGAAAATTAAGGCTTGTCCATGAGGAAGCATGCGGGACGTCAAGGGGATGATTGAACGGTTTCGGGTAAGGTTGTAGAAAATTAAACCATGGCGGTTTGTCCAATTATATTTTGTCTAGTGCTTCCACTTTGGGCAATATTTCCATTTATCTTGGCGGTTTTCTATTGTTAAATTGATTAAAGATCTGAAAGCACCTGCACTTGTATAATATAGAATTTCACCCGGATTGTTTCTATCGGTAGGCGATCGACGAAAACTAGCTGATTTTGATGCACCCACATTTTTTAAAAATCTACATGTCCTTAACAGAAATGAGAAGTAGTGAGAAAGCATGAGTGAGAACAACGACGATCGGCGTGAGAAGCATAAAACACAGCATAAAACGATTCACCGCAATGCACTGGTTCTCTTTCTCATCATGCATTCTTCACGCGTGCATCCTTACGATCGTTGAGAGAATTAAAGCTAGAGAAGGTTTTGAGTTGTCTCGTAAGTGTTGATTGGTTTTCGGTGATCAAAATTTTGTATATCTTACAAAAACAGTTTGTGCAAATTTTTTGCACGAAAGTTTGTTTAGAAATTATACAAATAAATGATGGTTTGTATTTATTATTATTATTATAAATTTAATAATATTGCTTTATTTAATGACGTTACCAGCTGCTCTGCTTGATTTTCAAAACAAATTTAAAAATAATTGGCTTAATAAATCATTTAATGCGTATTTTGGAAATAAGAACTTCAAAAATATTCATCATTTTAACCCCTCATAAACCAATTAAGCGAGGCGAGCGAACCTAAAATAATGAATATTGTCAAATATACAGCCTTAAAGCCTGGTTACATTAAGAAGATTAGGAACGTTATTTAACAACTACATTAACAATAACATTTTTATATCGACAATAAAATAGAATCACTTGAAAAGAAATTTGTACATTCAATGTTCAAACAGTATCATTCCGCTACGGAAAGCCATCACCAACTTTCTGACCAACCCAAGATCTTCTCGGGAGAGCAAGGCAAGCGTCAACCGCCACCGGAAAGCCAGCAACCAACGGAGCATACTTTTTCAGTTCGTTACTGACGTTCCGATCGCTTAGACGCGTAAAGTTGAGCATTGCGCTCGCAGAACGGAAGATTTTTCACAGCAGCCTCGCGCGTACGTGTGCATGTGCAAATGTGTGTGCGTGCATGTGTCTGTGAGTCTGTGTGTCGATTCGACGGAGGAATAGTTTGCGCAGCGAGTGCAGAGTGCATGTGGTGTAGCTGTGCGCGTTTTTTGTCTGTCAAAAGCGCATTTTCCATATGTGAAATGTGAAACTCCATGTGTTGCGTACCGTTTTCAAGGCAAGCGAGAAGAAAAAAGGCCAATAAGGGAGACGAAACAAAACGAAAAGTCAGAAAATACACAGGAGAAGATGTAAAAAAATTGCTGTTTAGCTGCAGAAGAAGTGAAGAACGCAGCAACAAAACGTCATAAAACATACATGCAAAACATAAGCAAAGCGCGGTGCAGTTTGATTTTAACGGCAGCAAAAGAAGCAACTTCGAACAAGTAAAAAGTGATCAATTTAAATCGGCTAATCACAAATCGGTAAGAAGTGTTTGGAAAAGTGAAAAAAATTGTCAACAAAGTGAAAAGTGCTTACAAGTGAAAAGAAAACGCTCATCAGATTACCGACTGGAAAAAAGCGCATCGAAACGAACGAGTATAAATAAGGAAGCAAGCAAAAAAATAAACTGAGGTATAGTATCGGATCGATTGTCATTCGATCCGCGATATTTGTCCTTGCAGTGTGTGCCGTGTGTTACCGCGAACCGCAAAACGTATTAAGTGCACTTTTTTGTGCAGTTTCTGTCGTGTGAATTGTGTGGTGGAGTCGTGTCCAACAAAAAAAAAAGTCCGAAACTGAATCAAAGCCACCGTTGACAAATTGGATTACGCAAGCGGACCACGCTCACAATAGGGAAACCTGTCAACCTGTCATCGTTCAGGTAAAAACAGCTCCGGCCATTGAGTAAACGGCGAACGATTAAGAAGTAAGGAATTAATTGAGGGATCGAATCGAAGGTATTGATTGAAATAATAGAATGGGTTTCCTTTTTCTTTACTGCCATTTGTTGCACAACTTTTGCAATGGAAATCCCACACAATGGATTACTTGGCGTTTCATGAGCAAAGAAACACATCGTCCCGATTGAATCCTTTATCGAATCCTTCGCGCATGTAAGGCTTCGGTAGCAATTGTGGCACGAAAATCGTATTGTTCGCATGGTTCGTTCGTCTATCAACAATCGGTAGCCGCATCAATGTTCGAACGAATCAATCGATCGAAACCGTTTCGGGTCGAGTGTGGTGTAGTTTGTGGTTTAAAAATAGTTTCCTGTTTTCTCACCGCACAGACTCACACACACGCTGCCTCGTCGTACGCGAAGGTGCGTGTCCTCCAAACCGCCGAAGGTAGTATTGTGGCAAAGCAAATGCGATTTGCAAAACCACTGTGTACAGCCGGGGTGAACATAAAAATCGGGTGTAGAAATACACATCAACACCCGAGTTGTTGATCTTCACCCCGATCTTCACACTATCGGGACGTTTCTGTGGCGCGGTGTGTCCGCTGGGAAAACGCAGCGCTGAAAACCGTCCTGCAGCGTCTGCTGTATCTTTGCTTGCGCGTGTGTGCTTGAAGCGCCCCGTGGAAATTTGCCTTCCTGTCCGCTCCACCGGTGCCAATTTTCGAGGGGCAGCTCTCACTCAACGGGGTGCCAATCTGGCTGTTCTGTGCTTTTTTCTTGTTTCGTTCTTTATTTTCCCTCAACCCATCCCCACTGCACAGAAAACATCAATATTTATAGCCATTTGCCGATGGGTCAGAGGTGAGCGGGGAAACAACTTTGACTGGTGACTCTCGGTGTCGGGATGTAAATCGGAAAAGTCGGATTTTTCTTCCGCTGCCACCATGCGCCGCCCAAGAGATTCGCGCAGGGCCAACGGGGCATCGATTTTCCGAATTTCCGATCTGGGAGAAGTGGTTTGTATTCCTCCCAATACTATCTGAGCCCATGAACTGATCGTTTTATATTTAAACAGCTCGCTAACCTAGCACGTTGAGCTTTTGATTTATGCCGCTGTCCGATAGGCGAAACGCTTGATTTACGTGACGAACAGTGCAGCCGGAAAATGCGGTCACACCACATGAACTGCTCCACTTTTCGGGTTGCCAAATGTGCCGGGTGCTACGGGTGTCAACGGTGCACAGGATTTCCCTGCATCCACTGCACTGAGAGGGAGGGAGAGAGAAAAACTCGTGTCAACCTTTTTTCTCCCCGGGTCCATAATTCATGGCCCAAACGGGAGGACATCATGCACCGACACGGTGTAGACCATTGTCGTCACATCGACCGGTGACAGGGCGGCAAATGCGGCTACATGGTTCGCGCGTTTTGTGAACATGGGCACGATGGACACGAAATAAATGAACTTCTTCGCGCCTGGCGGATGTTGCCGGTTGGCGGGCGGCAGAAGAGATTGATTCTCCTATTGGCGCAACGGGGCAATGGTCATTTCTCGCTTACAACATTTTTCGTTCCTCGGAAGCTAAACGGAACGTTGTTTACAGTTTTGGAGTGTGATGCGCTATTTCACTGGTGGGTGATTTAATTTTCTATTGGAAGGTTTGTTTTGTAACTCCACTACGCCGGAAAATGCGCTCGTTTCACCACGTTTCGGCAATCGCCATAGTGACCGTGCCGGCGTGAAGAATGTACCTTGGGATTAAGTTTAATTTGCGGCAATTAATTAGCGGGATGCTTCGGTTTGGCTTAAGTCGGTGCTGCATCACTTTTATTTTCACGGGAAGTCTATCACACGGGAGCCAGGAAAAAAATAAGTAATGCGCAGAACGTAGAGTTATAGAGCACATTAAGCTGACGTTTACAGCTGTAAAGCAGTGTGCGGAACGATTTAGGGCCCGTGATCCTGTGTCCGTCCGTTCCGATTTGAATTTGGCGAAAGACGCTTGAATCGTTTCTCGTGTTTAAGTGAGGGTAGTTTGCATTCTATTAATGCTATATATACGCATAATTTTTTACGATTCCGTAAAGATCGTGTAAGTTATTTCCGTGTACTTTTGACAATAAATGTGTGGTTATAACAGGAAAACAAAAGGTTACTTTAATCAAAATATGTTTCTGAGCTTGTAAAACAACATGTTGCAAACCAACAGGAGATTTCAGCTGGAAAATCTATTTGCAAATTTTGTAGACTTTAGAGGAAAATCTATTTGCAATTATTAAAACTGAAAAGCGAATATTAATACTAACACATAAAGAAATTGGCGAATGGAGTTTAAATTTGCCTTCGAATTCTGACAAATGCTATAACAATAAC
This sequence comes from Anopheles farauti, assembly GCA_000473445.2. NCBI lineage: Eukaryota > Metazoa > Arthropoda > Insecta > Diptera > Culicidae > Anopheles > Anopheles farauti. The sequence continues at coordinate 16,999,934 of KI915040.1, read as the reverse complement.
ATTATTTAATACTGAAAAGACATTCATGGTTGACAAATTCTAAGGCCAAAATACAAGAGCTAAAGCAAACTATACGCAAAATTAGTGTCCAACAGAACAACAAGTCTGTTTAAGAAATGCAAATTTTAAATAATCAGAACGCACCAAAAACACAGAGATCTATGTGTAAGTTTAAATGAAAACTATTTTTGTGTAGACTGATGTGTAGACTATTATTTATTGAAATACCACGACCTGCTGCGTGGTTGTGGAGAAGCTATTGGTGCAAGTAGCATCACCCACTCTACATTCCAAGGCACCAGCCATATCGTAAACTGGAGCCCTTATTGAATTAATATTTCACGTAGCATTTAACCTAGATCCGCCCTAGGTTCGCATTAAACTGACGACGGCTGTAGGTGTCAGCCGTCTGGTTCGATTTTCCAAACCTAACCATCCCAACAATCAATCGATTGTGTCAACGTTTCACTTTTACGCCAACCAGAAACACTTGACGGCACAATCGTTGAACATCGATCGTGCCACCACCGTTGCGCATGTGGTAAACCTAAGCAAAATCGTTTGAAAAAAAAATCCCCACTAAGATCTAATCTACCTCCCTGCTGAGCGTATGTTTTTCCTCCCGGTGGTTTATGTCATTAATGCATGACCATACCCACCGCGTGTTCCACGATTCTCCCGCGTAGGGTGCAGAAGAAGCTCAAAAGCAAACAGTTGAAGGAACCGACCCGTGGCGTACCTTGTCCCACCGATCGGTGGACATTAAAGGAGGATGCGGCCGCGTCGGTTTGATTAATTTCGTATTCAATAGCTACCGTCTGGTTGGCTACCCGTTCCACCGCGCTACGCTACGGCTTCTGAAAATTGATTTCTCCACTGCTGCTCGGAAGTTGAAAAGCTTCTAATCAAAATCCCCGTCACGAGCCGGCTGGTTGGGCTGGCGTGCCTAATTTGAGTGGCTCGGGCAGGGTCCTCCGCAGGGATCCGCGAGCGAAACGCGCAGGAAACGGTTGTCCTCAAGATGTCGGTACCATCTCCCGGGGGATGACTCTCAAGTGGTGTCTGGCCTGGTCTGGAGCGACCTAATGTGCACTCAATGAAAATCCTTGTCGCTCGTCTTCCGTCGCTCGTTGGGCTGTTGCGAAAGTTGTTGACATTTCCCTTCGGAACCTTTGAAAACATTTGACCCTAACGAAAGCGCCCCTGTTATCAAGAGCACGGACGCTGTCGGCATGTTGGCTAAGTGTCGTCAGGTATCAGCTCAGCACCACGTGTAGTCACGCGGCGAAACGGTCGGTGGCTCCATCGCAATCAAAACATTGGAAAGCCACGATTGAAGTATGGTCCGATCCCTTGTGCTTGACGTTATGTTGTGCGTGCATGACTCCAACTCCCTTGAAGCGAAGAAACGTTCGAAGTGTAATTTATGCGACAAGCATCACTGGCCAGTAATCCCGCCGCAGATCGACGATGGGCAGCTGGACCTGTCAAGTGGCGCGCAAACTGACACGGAAAAGCAGGTCCAACTGGCACCGGAGGTGACGATGCATGTGCCTCCTGTACGACGCGCGTTGCGATTTCTTTCGCAAACAAACACGCTCCAGAGTGGCGCACGAGCGCGCACGCGCGCCCAAGTGCATCGCACTGACGGTTGAGTTCGCTGACAGGCTGGCCCAAGGTTTAGCGGGGAGGTTTGGCTGGGAAATGTGCGGCTTTGCGCTCCAAGCGGACGTCCTGCGCAGGCGGACAGCAGCTGACACACGCGGTGGAGACAAATTGCCTGCATACCGACGTGCGTTGCGTTACCGTTCGCGCGCTCAACAGCTCGAGCTCGGCGCTGAAGAATACAGCGCTGATTGTGCGTATCTCAGGCGGTGGGTTATCCCACGACCTCCGCAAGCGTACGGGCGCGACGAATCGTTCGTTTTCTGTAATTATGCTATTAATCAAATCATCGGTCCCATTCTATCCCGGCGTGAAGCAGATCATCAAAAGCTGACCGCGATACTGACCGCCAGCAGGGCGTGTGGCCTAAAACCCTCCCCAAAACCGGGCACGTCGAGCGCGCAAGGACGGAACGGGGTTTTCGTCAATTGAATTAAATCAAATCTTCGTACCTTCGGGCGAGCCCGGACTTCACGCCGGATCACTTTCAGATTCTCGCACCACCACACTAACGACAGCTAAATCCGTGCCCCATACGCGGCCCCAGGAAAAAGGGTCACTTCTAGCGAAGATGCATCATAGTTGAGCCACTCCGGATTTTTTTTTTTTTTTTGGAGGGTAGCAACAATTTGAACCTTTATCCCGAATTAAGACGTCCCGAAACGAAGCTGATTGAGTGTGCGGGATAGGGTTTGAGCTGACCGTGATTTATCTCTGGGTGCTCGAACAAATATTCTTCAAACCATCGTCCCCAAAGTGACTCGACACGGCCCGAAAAATAATGTCAAACAACGCAGTTCTTGTAGCGCGGGCCGACCATTCGTGTCCAGCATAAATTTGATTTGAGTCCGCAACTGCGCTTGACGATATTACTTTGTAAATTGAGTACGATAAAAACAACGGCATCGGGAGGAAGCGTGGTGCGCTGATCACAATGAACCGTACACAATCGGAACGTTTGTACGACGAAACTGTCTTGGACGGATCTTGCGCTGTGTGTTCATATTTTGGCGTTTCGTTTCGTGCGCGTGGCGCAGGCGTGATGGTATGACGGAATGCGAGAGGAAGTGCTAGGAACATATAATGAGCCGTACTACTCCGCTTTGCTGGCAGTTGTCCCAAAACTCTCGATGCTGAACTTTTTGGTGGCACCGAATGGAGGTCGTGCGCTAAATTGTCCGTCGTCCAAACGGACAGCTTTTTTTTCTCGTGGTTCCGTTTGTTTTGCGAGAACGGTTTGGATTAAGCCGAGCTCGTGCATTGTGCGCATCTCATTGCACTCGTTCCGGGCCGGTGATGAATAATTTACGGTGTGCGATTTGTGCGTTTGCCACGCGGGCCGAAGGAAGTCTCCACCGTTGCCGATGCGACAGGACAATCGAGTCTTATTTGTTAGCATTGGCCATCGTTTTTCCGTGCCCGGTTTATTTACTACCCTCACTGCAGCCCGGATCAGGACACCACGCCACGGTTCGGCATTATTTACGTCCGCCACAATTACCCGTCCACCCGTCGTTGGATGTGGCAACGTTCGAGCGGGTTCGAACACATGGGCACCATTCATTTTCCATTCCCTTTTTTTCCTACGGCGCATGTTGGTCGCGCCAGCCCGAAAGTCCCTACCGAGAGTACGCTACACTCAGACTTCACGGGCGCTCCTGGGGTTGTCCGGGCCCTGTAACTGACCCACGGCCCGGAGAAGGCGGAGAATGGAAACGGATAATTACTTGCCGTGTAGTTGTATTTTTCCAAACCAGTAACCATTCGGCGTCACCATGGGTGCCCTACTTTGCATTTTTGATGCTCGTCTTCGGTTCGGTACGAAAAAGTGGCCCGGGAAAATATGAGAGCATCGTACAAATTTTTGGGATGCTGAAGTACGACCGTTTTTGGGACCGCACGTCAAACGGTGGATGGGAATTTCTTTCGGGCTCATTTTACGGTTTCTCCCGATCCTTATGAGGGCTTGCGCCAGAATAGTCCAAAGCGTCCTGCGACATGTCCGACTTGGAGTGTTTGCGCCATGTGGTGCTAATGAAGTGGATTTTTAAAGCACGAGAGTACGGCCCAGAATGGAACAACAACAGTCCAAAGAAACGGGCACTTCAGAAACAATTACCATCAAAGGGTTAACGATGGAAGGCCGAAAAAGGTTAATTGGAGTTTGAAAATTTCCTAACTTGTGTGAAATTTGTAAAAATGAAACATGAACTCTAGTGAGCAGAAAGTATTAGAATGTAGGTAAAAGATTCTTTTCTGCTATGCTTTTAATATTTGTGTATTTTTATGACCTATAGATTATATAAATCTTAAAGTCAAGAAATGACAAAAAATTGAGCGCATTTGACTGTTATTGCAACTTCAGAAACGGTTATAGTGAACAGGGTAAACCAAGCTCCGAGATGCGTTCCTTGGCTAAAGTATAGCGACTTCAGAGTTTTCGCTAAATCACCTAAAACTTTATTAAATTTGTATGAATCCAAATACAAAATGGTGTAAATTTATGATGCCTAACGTTCAGACGTTGAAAATGATTCCGAAAGCACTGTAAGTTGCTGAGGAGTGTCAAACACGTGTTGTACAATTTTTCCTGGCCTCAAAAGCATTCCAAATCAATCAAAGTAAACTAGAAACTACCAAACATAAACACCTCCTATGGGCGCTTGGGCGGTAATCCTTTTTTATCGGTATGTTTAACTCACAAGAATTCGATCCTAGATCGCGCCGCGGGTAAATAAAGGCCAAACACAATCCTCGCGGCCTTTTGCGGCATCCGTTACGGCTCATAAACTGAACGGCTCAAAAACCTAAACGCGCCCGTATCCTGCCAACGGAAGGCGCGGTGGCTATCGCGGACTAGAGCCAAACGCGCCATTTGAAAGAATTGCTCTTGTGTTTCTCCACACATGTGTGATTGTTGTTGCTTGGAATCGGACTGCTGGAAAATAAAAACAGCGACGTCAATGCTACTGGCTATGGCGGATGTGAAGATAATAAAATGTTTCTGCTGTCTCGAATGAACCAACCGATAGCGCTACAATAATAATAAAAGAAGGCGACGTTTAGCGTGCCGTCTGCGGGAGAATAATATTTTCGCGGGAAAAGTATCCAAACTGCGGCCAATGCGATGCATCCAATGATGCAAGGGAATGGGATTAAATTTGTGTACTGACTGCTGTCTCCATTTCTCTCAAACAAACCTTTCCCTGGAAGCGTGCATTAATATTCCGTATTTTATCTCTCCATTTACAGGTCTACAATGTTACGATGGTTCGGTGCGAAAGCGCACATTTCGAACGCTAGCAAAACGACCATGCAGCTGACCAGGTTCAAGGTGGATGAACAGCGTGTGTGAAAAGCGTGCGCAAATCAATCGACGCGACGTAGTGCAGAAATCCTCGCCAGAAACGAACACAAACGACGGTGCAACGGTGCTAGACAGATTTCGGTTAGCATAACGCGAGTGTGTCGTGTTTTGCGCGTTTGAAAATTATTCTACAAGCATGGCCCCGAACGGATGCATTGTGGTGGTGGTGGGGCTGTTCGTACTGCTGTCCATTACCCAAACTACAGCGTACAAGCTGTCATCATCCGACCCCGACACGATACGGATCAATTTGGGTAAGTAGTGATTTATCGTATCGTATTGATTAATGAGAACGCTGCCCTCGTTCACTCTCATCCCCCTCCATCGTTGTCGCCACTATTCGTTTCCGTATTTTAAAATTTAGATCACATATTTTTGGCACCGAATTGCCCCCCGAAGCCGGCTCATTAGTCGGATGTTTTTGTTGTGCGTTAAGCTTTGTTTTCCACCCTACCCAACCGTAGTCAGCACCGAAAATTGTCATAATTATTTTTCCGTTTATCGTTTGACACATTCCACTTGAAGATGGGCTAGTCTAGAAGTGAGCAAAGAAGGCAGGGATTCAAAAACCCTCACATTTTGGCTATTTTTTCGAGTGTTTTGAGTGCTCAGCCCGAGGCAAACACTTCCGTCATGCAAAACGGGCAAATGAGAGGAAACATCAACAACACTTCGCCAGCCTCGCCACAAGCGCTATTACGAGCAGGAAGCAGATGAAAACGTGTCACATTCCATCAGTCCGTCTTACGGAAAATTCGAAAATTTTCCTCGACGCGCCGCAGTGGCCACTGAACCGTGCCGTGAGCATGTTTGCTTAGGCAAAAACCGGGGCATCCCGTCGGATTCTGTTGTTGTTCTACGCTAACCATATTTTGAAAGCGAAATTCAATACCTCAGCTCCTGATTTTGCAAACCAAGTGGTGTTTTAGGGGCGCATTGATCACGTAGAGGCATGAGAAATGAATTATTCCACAACTTATGCGAACGTGATTTTCTTCGACGTTTCCCTAATTTTCCGTAAGGAAACAACTTATCACCGATGACTTGCGAGAAGTCCTGGAGTTTATTGTTATGCCATTTTCCCGACCCACTCGCCGCTATTGTTTACATGAGCGGGCACATTTTCCTCGGGAATGCTGTAGTTTATAGTTCCAGGCAACAATATTCATCGCCATTCGAATCGTTTTGCAATTTTCACGAGCGCTTACTACGTCAAGCAGCAAATATATTGCACTTCAAAGCTGTCTGTGATGAAACGTCCGTAATGCGATAGTTTAGTTAGCGTTTCATGAGCGTTTTATGAGGTTTGGTTTATCGAAGGCAGCCGTGGTGGTACGTGTTGCAAACGTAAACTAAACCAGTTTTTGATAATTATTACATCATAATAATTTTTCGAGGCTATAATACCTTTTTAGTGGATATATATTTTTCCAACATATTGAAAATGTTTCGAATCTTAATGATCGGCAAGAAGTTTTTGAATTGAAATCTTCAAGTTTAAATTAACATTCTTAGCCTGAACTCATATATTTGGGTTATAATTTATTAATGATTTTATATTATTGATTGAGATAGGGATGTAAATGTAGCTCATCTACCTTTACAGTTTTTTCTATTATTTGCGACCAACAGTTTTGCTTAATTTCGATAAAAAATGCACTGCAAGGACAATACTAACACTACAATATACGAGCTAAAATGTCACAAACAATTAGTTGAACTTCATTAATAGTTCAGTTCAAATGAAATAGCCATTACCAAAAGTAAAAATAATGTTTGGTCCTGTGTACTAATTGAATGCTGTATTGTCAGGCTTATTGTCGTTTATGAAATGTTGAAATGTTTATGAAATTATGTCGTTTGTAAAATGTTGGGCACTTTTAAATTAATTATTGCAATCAAAGCAATTAAGATGCGGTTGTTATGCTAAGTGGGTCTGATCAATTAAGATGACTTTGCTTCTACATCCCTGATAGAACGGTGGTATCATTGGATTCGTTCTTTTCTACATGCCACCATTTATTCCCATGCTAAATCCAGTACCAAATCTATGCGGGATCAGAGCGGCTGCTTGGAAATCGCAAGAGCGAATCCGTTTTAATAACCTAAAGACATAAAACAGCCGCATTGGTATGTTCATATTTTTCGATCGTTTTCCCCCGAAATGTGTGTGCTTCCATATCACCACACTGGAATGGTATTTGCTGCGGCTTGTGTGACAAGCGCGGTCGGTCCCTTAATAGGCACCGCTGTCATGTCAAGGCGTGACTTTGTTAACTTGTTCGAGATATGGTCATTTTCGGCGGGCCTCGAGTGGAGTTTGACCCGCAGCAGTAGCATCTAACGAACGAACAAAAATCACGCATTAAACCCATCAAGATCAGGGTAGGCACACCAGCGGCTAAGGGACAAACAAATCATGTGTAACTCTGTGATTCATCCCCGATTGTCATCTAGCCCGGGGTGGAGGGAACTGGCTTCAAAACCAGCATTTGGAAAAAAACAGCAACAAAAAATTCATACCCCCAAATGGCGTAAGAAATCAGCGAACAACAAAAGATCTGCCCGCCCTTTTTACGCTAGGTGGAGATTGAGGCTGAGCGTTTATTTTTTTTAATTGCAAACAGACGCAGACGGTTCGCGGGCGCTGCAAACCCTTATCAGAGGCAGTTCCAATAAATCGCCCCAAAAATCGGGGACGTGTGTACGATGCACTACCGAAAACCCCGAACCGGAGGATGTGATTCGGAACGCCGAAGGTCATTGCTGCCTTCGAGAGACGGAAACCAGAGGGAGGTTTGTTATTGCTGAAGAGATCTTCCAGCGTTAGCACTGTAAGCAAAGAAACGCTTTGCTGTCGCGGTATCCCGACAATGTGTCCCATTATGTCGGGGTTTTAGTTTTTTTGTTGGTATTCGGTTTTTTTTTTTGCTGCCATCACTTTTCAGAACGTGAAAAATGATATTTTGTTGCCGATTTTGTGGCTGTCCCTCCCGAGAGTTGGCTGTCCCGCGTCGTTCCGACTTCCGACAGTGAAGTGATACCGGAGCTGCCATACTTATATTCAGCACAAGAGCATTTTCGTAACACTGGCGTCTTGGTGTGTCAATGTGTGTGTGTGCGATGTCAGGGGCACACGCACCAGGCAAACGACGGCTACTAGGACGGTGCGTCTGGCGCACATAATAGGGCCCATAAATTACGGGCATGTTTCTCTCCCAGCGAACAGTTTGTCACGCGTAGCTACCGATGGTGCAGCCAGGATGGAGGACAGGAAATAATAAAATGACAAAAATTAAATGAGATCGAGAGTTGAGAAATGAACGAAACAACAACAACAACAACAACAAAAACCACCATGATGCTTTCGCGAACGTCAACGATCGTAGGGTGCGTCCAATAAGATCCGATCGAATCATCTTCGTCTCGCTTTCGCCAGGAGTCCTTTCAGCTGGCATTATGATTTGCATGATTCCCGCAATAGCAACGAGCCCGCGAACGAGTTCCTTGACCCGAGGAGCATGAGTAGGCCGCTAAGTGGCTGACTCACGTACTTTACGGCGCAAGTACTCGCTGTGGTCGAGACCACCCAAGCATGTGATTGTAGCGATCACCCGATCACCGTTTCCAGGCGCATACACTCCCATTTACTTCCGCCCATAGGGATAACGATGTGACTGCTTCCTATCAGCAATGACCGCAACTTGGATCGATCCGCTCGATCCAGATGGGCCTAATGACGACTTCCTACGAGACATAAACCACCCGCTTGCCCGAGGTGGCAGCCATGTGCGGAGAATATTGGAGATTAATTGAACATAGCCGGGCGGCAGACAGTACTTGTCCGCCCCAGGTTTCCCTCGGCTCTGCTGTGTGACGCACAGGGATGATCCATTTAGCGACGCTTCCACTCCATTTCCTGATCGCCGTAGCGTCCATCCTCCGGGCAAGACACCAGTTTTTTTTTCTGCACTTGCGTCGACTCCCTGGGCTCGCCGGCAGCTCTTTCGTGCAGTTTTTATTGCATATGTTAACTCGATGTTTACATCGTTCGCTTTATGATTTGTTTATACGATCGCATCACTTTATTAGATGCGATCTTTGGCCCTGGCTCACCCGTCCAACATTCTCGGGGTCCAACCGCGGGTGGCTGGAGCGAGTGTATGTGTGTGGCCGCGTCTGATGCCGCACCCAAACGAGTAGCGCCAGGGTCGATTCCGTGAGATTTGGCTACCACTCGGGTTCACGAATTTGGCAGCCTTCAGCGCAAGTGAGCAGCAGCAGCAGCAGCAGCAGCAGCAAAAAAGTAGCAGATAGAGAAATAAACCGGCAACAGAACACAGGCAACCCGATCGCGATGTCTACTTCCCGAGCAGAAGTATCTTGCTGATGTGTGTGAAGGTTGTTTTTGTTTTGTTTCGTTTTTTTTTTTCTCTGTATATAGCCCGTCATTTTACGGCTCCATTTTCGTGCAGGCCTGTGTCTGTTTTGCTAACCCGCCCCGAAAAGGGTTGCCAATCCTGGCTCACTGGCGTCACCGGTGCTGATACCAGTGCAATCCGTGCCGTATGCTGTCGGTTAAACATTCATCGCTCGGGGTGAGCCAGCGCTTCCGTTGGTTGGTAGATTTCTTGGAAGTGTACGGATGCCTCACTACACACATACACGCACGAGCGCACCCAGTGTGGAGTCTGCGAAAATGGAAAATAAACTGCACCGGGACCGGGGTCGGAAAAGCGAGAACCGGAGCACCGCAAATGCAAGATGGCGCCAGCGAAGTCTGCCGAGGCGAGACGTTTTGGAAAGATCGCTCCGACGATTAGATCGGTTGACGATTGACAGGAGCAGAAACAGATTCCGCGGCCGTGCACTTGATTGATTCGTCAAAAGCAGACCCACTTGCAAGCCCACTGTGGGCGCGAACGTGGGAGTTTGCATAAACAGTCATGTTTCGCTTGCTGATTCATCTGCTTTTCTTGGAATGTGTTGGAGTGTGGATGGCGGAATTTTACACAAACACTGGGTCTGCGTGTAAGCAACGGAATTTTTCAAAAATTATAAGTATTCACAGAGGAATATTTACCCCCCAAGACCGTGGTTGATCCCGTTCCTGTCCGAAGACTAATGATAACCCAAAAAGGTTTGTAAAATTTCATAAAAAGAAGCTTGAAAATATTACACATCATACATTGCAAAACATTCATTAAATTGACTCCTGTATTTCTATTTGTTCGAACTAATCGAAGTAAATATTTTTCACCTCCTTAATCCGGGGTAAGATTAATGCGTTACCGTTTATCAGACGTGCCCCGAAACATCTCGATCTCGCTCTGGGACGGAATGCCAGCCCGTGGTCGCATTTCGTACATGCCTCCGTCCCATCGCAACAAACAACGTCGCATTGTTCTCCGCATCAAGATAATCGCACTGGCACATTCCATTCCAAAGAGGACGAAGTCGATGTCGTTCGCACAATCGACGTCATAGCACGGAACGGTGCCGGTCAGTACGTGGCTGGCATAACCAACCGTCCAACACCTTGCCATGCAGACACTGGGGCCGAACGGGGATCGGTTCCGCAGATTTCGTGGTTATTTCGTTTAAATTAACGGTTGCAGTCGGCAAAAGCGCGATTTATCGGGGAAACCTTCGCCTATACTCGAATACCTTCGATGCCCTGCTTGCGAAGATAATGTCCGCGGCCAAAACCCATCCCCAGCTGCTTTTGATTTCTCCCGCCTCGCTAATCATATGGTATTTTAATTTCCCCTATCCGCATCTAATACGCACCGTGGTCGCGTAAAAAAAAGTGTGTTTTAGATCACTTAAAATAATTAGACCCAATGATACGTTTGTCGTCACGTAATTAGGCAGCCTCCGGCCGTTTAAGCCGTCAAATAAATCTAGCCGCTTCCCGGAGAGGAAAGCGTTCGCCATGGCAGCAGCACGCGATGACATTCGTGGCCCAGACGGTGGACGTTACAGTTTGGATGTGGAAATCGAAATGCTACTCCAGGCCGGTGACCGCGAACTGTGCGATCGCGTCGTCGGTTTTCGCCACGAAGTCTCTCGTGTCCGGTGGGATCGTGCGGTTGTGTGAGATGTCATCTTGTTCGGGGGAGGAGGGGGAGGGGAAGGAGGAAGAATGATTTGGCGAAGGGAAGAAAATGAAATTTAACGAATTTAATGCCCCGGCGGGATTCGTAGATGGAACGTTTCGAGTTGGGAGGAGGCATAAATCTTCCACCGCGAGATGATTAAATGCCGCAAGCACACGTCGTGGACAGTGACATAATCAAGGGGATGGATTTTTGTTGCTTGTGTGATGATCTGACTTTAATCTCGGTATACCAACCGGGTGGAGATGAACGCGTAAGAGTAGCAGCGCAATGCAGTGTATAAGAGAGCCACTATCGCATCCATATCGTCACGTTAGCATACCAACTAGCGTAGACTTTGGCCGTCCACGACGTAGCGAGCGAAGCGTGACGATCGCAGAATATCAATCGATTCCAGCAGCCATGTTCGGAACGATCATTAAGCGTGTAGTGAGTACATCTGCAACAAGCGCTTAGCAACGGCTCCAAATACCCAAGGGTATTACCCATGTCCTATCGCACCTCGAAATTTGTCTTCACAATACACCACCGCGCGAACGGGCAAACTTGGCGCAATGTGCACGCTCAAAGTTTAGTGCCAATAGATTACTCCCAAAAAATCGATTTGCACCGACACCCCTGTCCCTGTTTACATTGGCCACTTGGCGAGCGGAAAGGCGCCCCACACCGGCGCAACACGGTCGGAATGTTTATTTACCTCGGTTTATGGCAAGGTGGCGAAAATAGCGCACCAATACAACCGGCCCGATGATAACGATGATGATGTTCATCGGTCCTGGTGGTGGTGGTGCTACCGTTTCGAGCTGCTTGGAGAATTTGACGCAACATGGCCAATTTGGAGCCGGAGCTCACCTCCGGGCCTGCACCGGGCTCTCCCCCGGGAAGGAATCTTCCGGTGAGGGATTTCACTTAACGAGCAGGCAACCGTTGTGTAAAGCGGGAGGTGTCTCACACACCCGAGCACACCTATCGCTTGCCGGTGATGCTATAATTGTGAACCAAGGTTGCCTGCCGTCCAAAGATGGTGCTCACTGCTCGCAAGGGCCTCGTCGCTAGGAGTTGGATTTCCAAGGGCTAATAGACCACTGCTCGTTCGAGGTAGTACACTCCTAAATAGACATACTTATTTTAGTCACGTTATTTTATTCGTTACAAGCGGAAGAGGGATGGCTAGTAAAAGATGTGCTGATATTATACAGATGCTTCGTTATTTTCCGGGTAATGTAGGTTGTCCGTCTGCAGTGAGCTAATGGGTGATCAATAATAAGCTAATGTGTTCTGTAGAGTTGTTCCTACCAAGAGCTATATTTACCTACTGGGCAAATGTCGTTACAATAGGCAATGCCAGATAATGTGCGACTGTAACTACTATTTATGCATGTAAATCACGATTTGATGAGTTGACTATTGTGACTGAAAGGGATCAAATGTGATAGGAAGCACGAGCCAAAATACGCGATTGAGAGACTACAGTTGGTGACTAAATAAATGTTATCAAATTTTATCAAAATAGAGAAATTGTTTACAATTTATTTCTACCGTTAATGAACATCCAAAATTGATGAATCTTGGAGACTAACTATTTTACTAACTCTAAATTCGCCATTCTGAGTGACTTCTTGTAAGCCATGTTTGACGTTTGCCTTTATCTTGTAGCTTCCATCCTGTGTAGCTGAATTCTTATTTGTTGATTTACTTGAGAACTGGTTTGACATCTGTTGGCATGCAAGACTTCAAACGAACTCAACCTCAACGTAGCCATACGCCAATGACTTCATTCAAATATCAAAGGTGATTCTTAACCGAAACGCTGCAATCTGTCGCTGTAAACAACGGCACTGAATGTGCATTGTGATCGGCGCCGTAGACATGCAAAGGCAAAGGTTAATAGGAGGCTAATTGAACTGCCAATAACAACAGTCGCACCAGAGACTCCTTGCCGGCGTCGATTGAAAAACATAAACCAGTGTGCGTATCACAGCATTTCTGGGCGGCATCTGCATCGTCATGTGGTAGCGGGAGGAATGAAATTCCAACCGTTTGTAACCGGAATGTGTGGTTGTAGCACCGGGCAGTGCAGGAAGTGCAGCTTCCGCCAACACGCAGTCGGAACCGATCGCAACCTCCCGATCGGTGGGTGGGTTGACGCTCTAACCGATGTTTGTTTCACTTTGAAGATGGGGTTTACATCGATAAGTTTCTGCATAAACAATCCAAAAGTCTAGCGATGCGCTGCAAACGTTGCATCCAGCTAACCTCCAGCTAGAAACACGAGTTCCGCAAGCGCAACAGCGAGCGTTAGCGCAACAAAATGCGTGGACAAATTTAGCACTGCCATAAATTATTTAATTCGTACCATGGAACACGCTAGCAGCGGTGGCATCATCCGCAACATGCGCACGAAGCTCAGCTGAATGTTCAAAACTCCAAAACGGATCGTTCCGTGCATGAGCGGTAGCGTGATTTAGGCGTGTGCGTGTAGCAGTGCTGCAAACCTTACCTAGCTGGCCGATGCGGCACACACCAGGCGAAAGCAAGACGGCATACGAAGATGGTAGTAATTGAGACTCATTTCCGCCTGCGGCACGGAGTCCAGTGCGAGGAGACCGCGGGCAGAGCTACATTCGCAAGGATAGGTGATCCTCAGTGTCACCAAACCGATCCCCGCACTTCGTGCGTTTACTTCGCCCTCACCCTTTGCACACCCAAACCCATACGGCACTTGCAGCATGAATGACAGCAGCTCGCAGCGTCCCGCACCGAACGAGAACTTATGAATGAAAGTGAAATTTGCGTCAACGAAAATAAACCTCGTCCTTTCGTCGTTCCCCGTCATCCCATGTCCTCGATCACAGATGCGAAATGCAGTGCACGAAAATAGAACAGGTGCAGCAACCTCTTTCCCTTTTCGGTATCATTAATTAAACGCTACAATGCAAATGTGCGGATCGCGCATCACATCTCCGCCCGGTTTGGTCCACCCCGCGTAAAGATGAATGGTCCGAACCGTGCTCCGAAGCTTTCTCCGATACGCCTTCGCTGCTTAGGATCGATCGGAGCGGATCGCATATGCGCACCAGATGGAACGCTGCCGATGTGCATTTTCTTGTACAATGTTCGCAGCTCCCGGTTTCCAGCAGTCATTGTCTTCGGCTGGCGAACGACTCCGGAACTGGCGTGAATTCCAGCCCGCGGGGGAAGTCCCAGGAGCATCCGACATCCGACCTTCCGGCTCGTTGCACCCTGGACATTTGCATAGATGTCAATTAGGACTGGCACTTGGAGCGCTTCCAAGCAAACTGGCGGCCGTCTGGTGCACTTGCTGCTGCGTTCGTTCAGCTCGTCTTTATGTGCCAACGCTACGTCTAATGCTACGTTCGTACGAGCGGGTCACTCGAAACCCAGAACCATCCGCCACGGAAACCCGTTGAGCTATAATTAATATTTTAGTTTCGAGTGGTTTCAAGTGAGCAGTGTCGCGCCGCGCTTTGTATCTACGGCGGAGGAGGTACTTTTCCGATCACGTTCAGCCGAAGGTCACTTACTTTGATCTCATCGACGACGATCGGTGCACCGTACCCGGCTTCATCTGGTAAGGAGAACCATATGCTGTCTAGCCGTTCGAAAAACGAAGAATTCACTGCATTATCGTTCTGTTGCTGGTTTGGTCTGGAGACGGGATTAGGGACTTTTCACCTTTAAGAACCTTTTCCCCATACACGGTTGTCGACACGATGTCTGGTCTGTCCAAGCAGTATCTGAAATAGATCATCCGCGCGCTGCAAGTTTCGGCTACTTGAGTCAACAACTAGTGTTCAAATCAAGGCAGCGACCCCTCCGCAACGGATGATAACTTCGCTCGCCAAGACCGCACCATAATTGTGCATTCTGATGTTGATTGGATCGCATTGACCTGTGTGAATTATTGGTCTCGTTGCCGTCACCGTATTCCCGTGACAGAGCCGTTGACAGGGCCGCTCGTCAAGCCTCGTGTCAAGCCACGCTGGTTTACGCGCGCACGTGCGTGCCCGGTGAATGTGGCGAAATAAAAAAAAAAAATCCCCACTCCCCGTCTGTTTCTTCGACTGCCACATGTCACTAATTAAAGTTTGCTCTGCCCGTTGCGGTGAACGCGATCGTATGTATGCATTTTAATTAAAATCGTGGACGCGTAAAACGAATCGAAACTTGCCTCGGCGGATGGAGAGGATCATGTTTTCGGTGGAGTTTCTGTCGTTCGCGGGAGTAGCAGCAGCGCCTACTGTGACATTTTGATGGCCACTCGTAAAAGCTCGCAGATAGGTCGACGAATTTTCGTTATTTGCTTCCAAGCTGATGGACTCTAGGGTGATTATGTTATAGACAGGGCTCAGTCTAAGATATGTCATTGTAGTCCGGATGACGATCTAATTGTCCCCATCGAATCAGTGCCCATTTGTTTGACAGTTGTTCTGGCAGATTTCGGTTTTACAACCCTCAGCGATGAGTTCGCGGGAAGGTAATAAAAATCTTGCGCTAGATTTAAAATCTAAAACTACCAAGGCAACGCGACGGCCATGTACGAGTGTGCGTCAGCGTGTGTGTGTGTGTGTTCGGCATCTGTTTTCCGAAGACCGGTGGAAGCCGCGAAATGTAACAATACACCGACTGCACATGCCGTCGGAAAGGGGTGTTACGCCGGATCGTTCCGGTGGCGAAATTGAACACTTTCCGGACCCCTCCGACAAACGCCAGCCACGGTTTTCGGATGAGGCGTTTCGGGCCGGGCGTAACCCTAAAAATAATGAAAACGGAAACATGTGCAGAAGCAGGTTGCGGTTGGGACCCCGAGCACTGCCAAGACGTTCGTCACCGTTCCTGCATTGTCGACTTCATCGATCCGCATCCGGACGGTTTGTTTGACGTTTTTCTCTTCTAATTCGTTTTTCAATACCCCTCACCGTCTAACTCTTTTCAACGAGTGCCCGTCATCTGGTCTGTTTCCCCGTGCCAAATGTGTAGGAAAAGATCATTTCAGTTCCATCGTACGCCGGTCGGATAAGCGACGCCCAAATTTCAACACTCTTCTGTTCAGTAAATCAACGTTTAGCACCGCTTTCTAATATCTGTCGTTCTGTTGGTTTATTGCAGGCAATAAAAAGCTCGTCAAAGAGACGGTGCCACTTTACACGAAGCTGATCATCAAGTGCAATTTCGACAGTCCCACGTGGTACAAAAACGGCAAGCTGATACCGGTGGATCATAAACGAGCAAAATCGTAAGTAAAGAGACTATAGAAATAATCATTTATTCGACATGTCTAAATACAACATCCATTGTAATGTACTTCTACTAAATAAGACATAATCACACGAAATCACTCGAAACGCTCAGACTGCATGATCAGCTAGGTTATGAGCTGGGTGAAGAAAACGTTCGTTTTCCGAGCGACCGAAGGAAAATTCACCAGATGGCTCGGGATTGGATTGATTCGGAAACTGTTTACCTTTTACCGGGGCGCACGTCGGCGTTTTCGACGGAAAAGTGGGACTTTCCTGCCCCCGCGGCCGAATGTTTAGAGCGAAAGAGCGGGAACTGAGCTGGTCCGAACGATCACACGCGCGCCTGTATGTGTGTGTTTGAAATTTCATTGAGCAACTTAAAATAAACATTAAGGCAGAAGTTTTCTGAAATTTGGCAGTAGCCAGCGGCAGCAAAACAGAAGCCAGAAGGACTCGAGTTCTCGGAATAGCTGGAATGTTATTACTGCGGTGGTCACTAACGCGAGCATTAGTGGGCATTGTGTTGGTGGATGGCTTGGAAATGCGGGGCGTAGGGAAAAATCGTTAGAATAATCCATCCCACCCCACCTCAAGTCCGGGAGTGGCTTGATGCTAGTCACACCAGGTACTACATTACCGCAGCCTTAATGTGTGTACATTATGGCGAACTGAGCGCTGTTTGATGGGGTTTGCCTGTTGCTACTCAACAGAAATAGCAATTCCAAGCGTGCGTGCACCACAGACGGAAATCATCCTCATCGCGATCAGATACATCGAACACAGCGCGATCGTGCGCTCTTTCTTCGTGTGGTGTGATCAATCTTTTTTTCCCTCGGCAATGCCAACCTTTTCAATTCCGCGTCCAGGTCGGTGCATCAATTTGTAATCCATTAAGAGCAATTACCAGTGTCTTCCGGCGAGAACGGGCCCGGGCAGTAGACAAGGCACGACATTCAGGAGAACCATCAAGCGAAACCGTGATTGTCCGCACTGGGGTTTAAACAAGCGACTGAACTGTGCTCCTTCGACTCTGCGCGTCGACATTGTTGGAAGATGCAGATGCAGATGTGTCCGTGCGTCGCGCAATGTCGATTAAATGGAGTCCATTTTCCACTTACTGGCTTAAACTCCGATCGTCCTTGCGCTCGAAAACGCTGGATGGCCGGGGTTCGGCCGTGTCTAAAAATATGTTCCCGCAACGGTAACGGTGGGTGGGTGGAAAAATTATGAGTTTCAGCATCTCGGTTTTTTAACTCTTTCTCAATGTTTACAAACATCGAGCGCGCGCGCGCTCGCTCCCGTTCCCCGCGGTAGTACCGCAACATAGTGCACGCGCACCAATGCTGCATCAACAACTACTGCGTTTGTATGCCCAACGAACAGTGCGAGTGCGAGGGAAGCTGCAAGCTGCGTGCACTGTGAGGCTACTGTGATAGTCCCATGCAGATGAACAAAACAATAATAACGACAACAAAAAAAAAAACTCCACAATGCATTTTGTTCAAACATCTGCTCGATCGCTTGCTCGCGTAGGAAAATTGCTCCTTTCCACGTGCGAGTGAGCCTGGCGAGGGTGATCGCATCGAGGTGCGAGAAAGAAAAGCGTTATTGGAAAACCGAAAATTTCAATTAACCTCTCCACTGGCACACCCTGTGAGAATGGAGATGATTTTTGAAGAGAACATATACGCGCGAACGCACGCGCTTGGAAATGTGATCGACAAATCTTTATTAGATTGTTGAAAAAATAAACAAATCCACACGAATCCTGTGGAAAACGGGAGAAGCAGCAAACGCGGGGTTTCCAGTGCGATCGACCACGTGGCCGTCTGCGAGTGTGCTTTTTCCCCCTGGTGGTGTCGATTGACGAGCACAGCGACGGATGCGCTGCTCCCTTAGTTTGGATCGATCGATTGACACACGAATCAACTGGCTGCCGTCGAAAATGGTGCGATTTATGACACGAGCCGCATGGGTGAAAGGAGCAGCGTCTGGTCGCTATGAGGTCGATCAGTTGACGGACGTGGGTTTTCGACGTCGAGGGTATTATCATGCGCTGGATGCGATTGGTTTCGATGTTTGACGGATTTATCGTCATACCTTCTTTGAATGGCATTGTGTTCTTCGAGGTGGTACTAAGTATCGGGAAGTTATTACCCTGCAATGTTCTTGAGGATGCTGGGGGAAAGCATAACAAATGGGTGTACATGTGTTTACGAGACCAAGAAGCGTTGTGTCGTTACTGCAGTCAACGATTAACTGTTGCTACCTCCATAAATCCTGCTAATCCTGTGTTTGATTTCCATTGGATTTTGTAGTTACTGAAGTAACATTGTTACGAGATAAGCTGAGGAGAAAAATGTCATAAGGGTTAAAGAACGCCTTATTGCATTTTCACTTTGTATCAATTTTTGTAAATAATATGTTCTTCAGTAGTTGAACTAACTGAGCTCTCTTCCCCTTTCACATATATCATCTCTCGTGTAGGCTTCGTTTTGAACTGGTGCGCAAAACTGACGCTGGATACTATTCGTGTGGTTCCGAGTTCAACGAGTGGTCCAACCTGACGCTGTCCGTGTTTAGCCAGGAAACGGACCAGTACCAAAGCGACGGTGCCGGAATGGCTAATCTGGAGCGCAAAAGTTTACACTCACCGACCGGTACGGTATCGTCCGGCACAAAGCAGCTGGACATACTGGACAACGAACTAAAGGAGGGCCCACCAAGGATACTGGGCACAGTGGACGAGCTCCAATCTCCGCGCTCGGTTGTCCGCGAGGTGGGTGAAGCGTACCGGCTGAAGTGTGATGCCGTCGGTCAACCGCAACCACACATCAGCTGGCAGAAGGATGGCCAGGAGTATCGTGACAATTCGTACAAATCAACCATAGTGTTCAAGCACCTGATGCCGGGCGATGCCGGCACGTACGTGTGCGTCGTCTGCAACGAGTACGGATGCGTCAACTCAACGACCGAGCTGAACGTGGTGGAGTCGGGAGAACTCGAACCGGCCTACATCCAGCACAACACCATGGAAAGCCATTCGCAGCTGCAGGGTGACGTGCGGCCGGGTTCTCCAAACCAGGACATGGTGATGGTGCGTGCCATGGGCCGCTACTATCCGGTGGCGACCGACAAACGCCACCAGCAGGAAGATGCAGACGACGCTGAGGACGACGAAGATGACGAGGAAAGCCCAGCGAACCGCACTGGCGTCCACGGATCGGACACGACCGAGTACAGCGTTGGTTCGGCTAACGAATCCGCAACGATACCCGTCGATCGGGCACCGGTCTTTACCAAACCGGAGCAAATGTCCAAGCTGATACCGAAACCCTCCGGTAACATGGTGCGGCTCCGATGTCCCGCCGATGGGTATCCGAAACCAAACATCACTTGGACGAAGAATGAGCTCCCGATCGTGCGCACTATGGGGCAAGTGAAGAAGGTCAACTGGGCGATCGTCCTGGAGGATCTGGTGCCGAACGATACGGGAAACTACACCTGCCTCGTTTGCAACCGGGTCGGATGCATTCAATTCACCACTACGCTCGATGTGAACGGTAAGTTGAAGTCGCGATTTTTCGCACATATGTTTTGCTTAGATCCTCACCGGTACTGATAAGACTTTGCCGTCGGCTACACTGTTATCCTTTAAACACGGACCCGGGTCAGATCGCTTTCCCGCGCGTCCACACTTTAAGGAGAGTCCGAAGAACGTTACCGCCCTGGTTAACACGACCGCCATCTTCCGCTGCCCGATCCTGTCCGATCTCGAGCCACACATACAGTGGGTGAAGTTGCCGAGCGTGGAAAATCTTACCGTTCCCTTACCGGAAAACGTTACGTCACTGGAGGTAAACCCCGGAAAGCTTCTGCTGGTCTGCTTCCTCTGGTGATGGGCAATTGAGTTCGTTTATTATTCGTTCGTTCACTATTAGATAGCTCTGTTGTCGTTGGTCTGGTGGTGGTCTGGTTGCTGGTGGAAATGGTCGTTAGAATGGTTGTGGTTCTTTAATACTATATGCAAATATACATGTACAACGTATTCCTTATCATCCTTTACAGATCGTGTCAACCACAAGCCGATCATTACGAAACCGTTACAAAATGTAACGGTTACTGTCGGTGAAAACGTCACGATTGAGTGTAAGGTGTTTAGTGATCTCACGACGCACGTCGAGTGGGTCAAATACAAGGGCCTCTGCGAAGTTAAATGCGACAATATATCGAACACTATTAAGGTGAAGGTTTAAACATGTCATCAATCAGTGTTGTAATTTAAGTGACTAACACGTTGCTTTTCTCACTAACCGTGGCATGTTCGTACTAACAGGGATTAACCATAAATTTAATATATTTATTTGAAAACTGTCTACTAACTTCACTGACTCACTCTTAATTGTAGCTAATTTATATGAAATGTTAGCAGTAGCAACAGGAGTAATTTTCTCGTACAAGATAAAACGAGTAACATTTTGCATTCGAATATCCATATCCAGCGTCATCCCGATAATCCCGAAGTGTTAACGCTGCACAACGTCACCCATTCGGACGAGGGCTGGTACACCTGCATTGCGGCCAACAGTCTCGGTGCTTCCTTCGAAAGTGCATACCTGACGGTGGTGGATGAGCTACCACCAGATGACACACCGACCGCCCATCCCGTACGGACGCACTCAACGCTGATCACGGTGATGACCATTTTCCTGTGCTTCTGCTTCATGGTGCTGGCCAGCGTCGTGATCGTGGTGTGCAAGAAGCTGAAGCGGGAAAAGATGAAGCATCGCGCCATGGAGCACGTCAACCAGTGGACGAAGAAGGTGATCGTGCTGAAGCAGCCGGTCGTCGAGAGCAGCATACCGGGAATGTCGGAAGCATTGGTAAGAGCGTGGTGCATGATGCCGTAGGGAGGCTTTTATCTCACGTTTTGCGTCTTTGCACTTAACAGCAAATGCCGATAGTTCGCATCGAAAAACAACGATCAACACTGGTGCAGAGTGGTAACTGCGATCCGACCATGATCTCCGAGTACGAGTTCCCGATCGATCTGAACTGGGAGTTCCCGCGGAGCAAGCTACACCTCGGCAAGAGTCTCGGCGAGGGAATGTTTGGAAAGGTCGTAATGGCTGAAGCACACGGCCTCGTCAAGGGACATCCATCGACGGTGGTGGCAGTCAAGATGCTGAAAGGTAGGCTTTATAAGTTGAATATATTGGAAGTTTGTGTTGTGTTAAATTAACGCACATAAAAAACTGTACCTTTCCACAGAGGGCCACACCGACGCTGACGTAAAAGATCTGGTCTGTGAGATGGAGGTGATGAAGATGATTGGCAAGCACGTGAATATTATCAACCTGCTGGGGTGCTGCTGCAAGGATGGCCCGTTGTACGTGATAGTGGAGTACGCACCGCACGGCAATCTAAAGAACTTCCTGCGCAGCCATCGTTTCGGTTCGAATTACGAGGCGACCAACGAAAAGGAGAAGAAAATTCTCACCCAAAAGGAGCTCATTTCGTTCGCGTACCAAATCGCACGTGGCATGGAACATTTGGCTTCGAGAAGGGTTAGTAAAAACGAATGTTAATAAGTGTTTTCGTCTGGATTTATCTGACTTCTATTGCTTTCTTTTTATCATGCAGTGCATTCATCGAGATTTAGCGGCACGAAACATTTTGGTGAGCGATAACTACGTGATGAAAATCGCCGATTTCGGGTTGGCCAGAGATATTCACGATCAGGAGTACTACCGTAAGACGACGACTGGCAAGCTACCAATTCGATGGATGGCACCGGAGTCGTTGGAAGAAAAATTCTACGATTCCCAAAGTGATGTGTAAGTGTTACGGTTTATTTTATTAATTCTCTCCATGGTTTACGAAGCTCAATTCTTGCCTATTCTACCTTAGATGGTCTTTCGGAGTTCTTCTGTGGGAAATTATGACACTTGGCGGCAATCCTTACCCATCGATCCCAACGTGGGACAATTTGCTGGAGCATTTGAAAAAAGGAAAACGAATGGAAAAGCCACCACTTTGTTCAATTGAAATGTATGTTGAGGCCGTATTTATTTGTTTTCTCTGGAAAGCTAAACTTTACTAATGCCTTTACTCTTTTACCACAGATACCTTTTCATGCGCGAGTGTTGGCATTATCGGCCAGAAGAACGACCTACGTTCAACGAAATTGTGCAGCACCTAGATCGACTCGTCAGCATAACGTCTAATGAGGAGTATCTCGACCTAGGATTACCGCAGCTGGAAACTCCACCCTCGAGTGACGATAGCGACGACGAGGAGGACGAAGAAGATTGCGACAATCAAGTGGACCCGGAACACGAGCGCGTCCACATGTATCGATTCAATAGAAGCTACAACAACGACTGTATCTACTAAGCATTGTGCCATTGGAAGAGGAGGCTTGAGATTCCACAAGAAGGGCCTCTTAAAGTGAGCTATCCGAAAATAGTTTATTTATTGTACAGCATCGTTTGGACGTGAATGTATGTTTGCGAACTTAGCACGGATGAGACGTATGAGCAATAGGAGTTTAAGGTTGAACAAGACTGTATTTATTTGCGTGTAATCTAGGACCCGGTAGTAGTCATAATGCAAGCAAACAAAGGAGGGAAAACTAGTCAATAACTGCGGAGTCCTTTCGTGCAGCACATCCAAATCATATTGTGTAGTGTACCAAGAGTATAGTGACCGTGTTGAGAGGCCATTACAATTTAGTACTATTTGTTCTGTCGACGATTGCTTCGCGGGCCATAGTTCACTCGCCAAAGCAATCTCTGTCCGAGTTTAGTGCACTGCAAAGTATAGTTATAGATGTACTTTCGAAGAACAATTGTAAGTCAACGAGTTTAATTAGGTTTATATACGTACCATGACGTTCAGTGTAATCCGGAAATCTTTTGCAAAGGTATCCCATATTGAAGGTAATTGTAGCACTGTAAACCGACACCCTATGGAGGTCTAATGCTTTCAGTGAGCAATGTTAGCAATGTAAGGGGAACGTTCAACGAGTATTATTGTAAATAGAATAAAGTTGAGCATGGTGCACCCGAATTAAGCGAATTGTAAAAATCGAAGCAATAAATAAAACCTAAATACAAAACCAATATAGCTGGGGATATTTTTGATGTATTTATAAAAACTACTAGATCAGTTTATAAAAATCTTAATTTTTCCTTCACTTGTTCATGTTCATCATCATGTTTTCAATTGGCTATAGAAAATATATATTTTTTTATGAAATACCCTGTCAAATCATGTCGACTTTGGAAGACAAGTTGTCACATATAAATTAAACACGCTTTTTCTGAAACCTTTTGTAGGAAACTTTTGCTAACTAATGGAAATATTTTCGTAAAATATAATCCGCACAATCCGCACATGTGTAAAATTCGTTACTACAGTAGTTTGAATTTCAGCTTGCTGGATTGGATTGTATCCATCACGTTCCGAGGGTATGTGGAACTATCGTTCCCGGTGTTAACCGCAGTCCATCACCACACACATCCAAGATGGCGGGTAAGTGCGTGCGTCTGTGCTGGGCAAACTAAAAACTATCGCGAAACTTCTCCTATCAAATCTAATCTTTCGTGACAACCATGTTTACAGAACTGTTCGCCAAATACACATGCACCAACTGCCAGGAGGACATTTCAGGGATCCGCGTGCACTGCGTAGTGTGCACGGACTTCGAGCTTTGTCTAGCGGTAGGTGTGGTGGTGTCGATGCGAAAAAGAGGGCTTCTTCCTTTTCGTGTATGACGTCAGCTGGCTTGTGTCAGTCGGTGCATTGACGTTTTTGTCTATGTTTATTTCAACCGCTTCGTTTGTTTACAGTGCTTTGCGGCGGGGGCTGAAATTGGACCGCATCGTAATGATCACTCGTACCAGTTCATGGACACGGGCATCTTGTCCATCTTTCGCGGCAGAAGTGGCTGGTCGGCACGCGAAGAACTGCACTTGCTGGATGCGATCGAGCAATATGGCTTTGGAAACTGGGAGGACATCAGTAAACATATCGAAACTCGCTCGCCGGAGGAGGCCAAAGAGGAGTATGTGTCGAAATTTCTCAACGGAACGATCGGTCGTCACACCTGGCAGACGGCGATCGATCAACGCCCAATCCTGACCGACCACACTTCGGACGATACGGGACCATTAAGTCAGCTGTTGATACAGAAGCTACCGCCGATGGATTGCACGACGGATGAGGCGGCCGCACTAGGATACATGCCAAATCGTGATGATTTCGAGCGGGAATACGACCCGACGGCCGAGCAGCTAGTTTCCACACTCTCGTTGCAGCCGGACGACGAAGATGTGGATATGTTGCTGAAACTTGCCCAGGTGGATATCTACACACGTCGGTTGCGGGAACGAGCCCGCAGGAAACGAGTGGTGCGCGATTATCAGCTGATCGCAAACTTTTTCCGTGGGAACATGAAAAGAGTACGCCAGACACGTGATCAGCGGGAATTCCGTGAACGTTTGCGAACCTACTCCCAATTCTACACGTCGCACGAGTTCGAACGACTCATTTCGTCTCTGGAGCGCGAACGAGCGCTACGGATTCGACTGTCCGAGCTGAACCGATACCGGTGGAATGGTATTCAACGAGTGGATGAATGTGTTCACTTCGAGCAGCACGTTGCCGCGGCACAGTACCGCAACACTGGACCGTACGGCCATGGACGCACGGTAAGCATGCACCAGTGTAGCCTAACGCACCAATCGGATCGGCATGGAAATGGATTGGCGTTTGATGTATTTGATACGTTCCCCTTATGCCATTTCCTTTGCCACCATCGGTGTAGTTTCCGATTATACATGGGAGCTATTTTTGTGACTATTAATGTTCTCGATGCCCGCGACTCCCGGTCTCAATCTGTTTTTTATCTCTCTTTCTCTCTCTCCGTATTGTTTTTTCTCCCCTTTTTGCGCACACGGTCGGTTCCGAAATAGCTTGCATGTATAATCGGTCCAAACGGTCAGTCGATCACCGGTTGTATAAGACAAATTTTGACAGGACAACCGAAGCAGAGGCGTCTCTGGCGAGAGCGGCAAAGGGGCATCGGTGTCGGCGGTGGTGTCGGGCAGCGTAATGGGCCAGGCAGTGGGGGTATCGGCGTTGGCGGCGACTCAAGCATCAGGACAGGCAGCGCAGCCGACGGTGGTGGGATCGGTAAGAAGAAGCGAAAGCGACGCCCGAAGCTCAAGTTCCATCGACCGAAAGTCCACGCACCCCACCGACGACCGGGTTTGCTCCGACGACTCATACAACAGCAAAAACTGCTCGGATAGCTTACAGCGGGAAGCAGTGAACCCCTCGAACCCGGCGGTCGGCAATCCGCATCTGCCGGTGAGCGGCCAGAAGCACCACCACCACCAGCAGGCGAACGCCGGCGCCGTGGGAGGAAACCTGGCAACCGATCCGGCCCAGCAGCCCGGGGGACAACTGCTAACGTCTAACGAAATTCAGCTCTGCAGCTCGCTCAACATGCCCGTCACGCGCTATCTGACGCTGAAGACGGTGCTGCTTAGTCGGCCCACCCTAGACCACAACATAAACTCGGTTGCGGAAAGCATCGTCAAGAAGTATCTGGTCAGCCGTGGGTGGCTACAGACCAGTCCTCAGAACTGAGCGTACACAGCTCCTGTACAGTAGAAGGCCAGTTTTATGTTTTTTACATTATGACCATAAGCAAAATTTTAGTTGCCGTTGATCTCATGCATTAGAAAACACAAACACAAAATTACCACAAATTCGTTTCTATTCTACTTTGTGCACGAGATATCAATGCAGCAACAGGTATTTGACAGGGAAGGCTCTACATTAGTTGGGATGTAAATTGTTTTTTAGAGTCACTTGAGTAGCTCTTGAGAACAGTAACAGTTTGCACACGGATTCTGTGTGTACGTGTGCATTATGCCATAGTTTCGCTATCGGAGTAGTTCACATTCCCACTGCGTGATAACAGTAGAAGCTTTTGATGCAATTATTTAAGTAAAGCACACTCAATTGCATGCGTGTGTTCGACGTGTTCTAGCGGATTTGGTGTAAAAAACACCACATAAACCTCCACTGTAGGTTATCGATGTGTAAATTGAACGGAGAAAGCTCTTAGTTTTAATCGTAAAATAAAGCTTAAGAAAGTGAAACGTTTTTGTATTTTTTTAATCCGGTTTTCTTCATCAATCACTGTAACTGTTGAACACCCACCTATGGATTATTTTTTATTAGGTGTTAAATCGCCTCCTAACATGTGGCTCCATAGCTCAGCTGGTTAGAGCGTCGTGCTAATAACGCGAAGGTCGTGAGTTCGATCCTCTCTGGAGCCAAATTTACTTTTTTTTCTGTAGAAGTTTAGCCTTCATGAAAATTTTATGGTAAATTGTAACTCATGAATGTGAAATCCAGATTAGGTCGTCAATTGCATTTTTTCGATTGCTCATAATTGAATTTTCGATTGATTCCCGCATTATTGTGCAGTTTTTTGTGCTCTGTTCGTTGTCAATATAATTGCAAAGCTTAGGAGGAATTCTATACAATTATGTAATCATAGTCAATCATATTTACATTGTATCTTTAAAAAATAATTAAATCTCATCAACGGCATGACTACTTTCGACTTAATATGTTTGGTGAAAAAAATCTCTTAATAAAAGTATTTACAAGTAAAATAAAATAACAAACGATTAATACTCGGCAGCGTTCTACTGTGAACTGTCAATTTAAATTACGATTCTTACTGCATACGTCAAATCGTGGATACGTTGCAGCTTGCATCCAGCTCGTTTTATGGCCTCGTAAAAAGAGTGCTTTGTACGGCAAAATCATAACTTTGTGTGTATGGTTTTGTAAGGAGAACAAATCACTATGCACACTTTATGTAGAAAGTAATCAAGGATAAGTTAATTGACCAGAATTTCTGCGTTTATCTTTCCGAGGGCGTCTTTTGCCGTAAAACGCCTGACAGGCTGCAAAGCTGCTGACGTGTCGGAGTGACGGAATGTCAAGCGCAAAGAGTTAGGCATTAAAACACGATCATCAAGGGGGCATAATTTGTGGTGTAAAAATTACCTGTTTTCATCAAGAAAACGAGTGCTTATAAGGCACCCAGAAAACGACGCTTTGCTGGTGTAAAAGTGTACTTGTTGCTGTAAAAATGAAAGGTCGTACGGTGTGACCGTGTGGAAAAGTATTATTGCCCACCAAACTCGTTGACTTATGACGCCCGCCCAGCTTGCGCCAGCATCATTGCGTATGCAACAAGTTTGACAAATAATCCAATAGGAAATCCCAACACGGTGCATTCTGGCCTGTGCATTCTAGAGCGTTTTAACACCCACCACCCCGGGTTTGGGTTCGTGCGTGCGTTTGGTTTGATTTTAGGCGCATAATTTGCCGTGATCGAATGTGACCGCGAGAGTGTTGGCGCGATCCTTCCATTCGGACTAGCTGGTTGGCTGTGTAAAGCGTAGTGCAAAGTGAAAACGAACATAAATTGTGCCGCGGTATGGTGGGAAGAAAAACCACAACGACACGCTCCGGCGGTGGGGTAGTGAAGAAAGAGGAGATTTTGATGAACGTGCAGTTGAACGGCGACGACGAAATAGATCTGGTGCCGGTCAACAAGGAAACCGAGTATGGAAGCGCGTCCGGTGAGGAGGATCGGGACGGGGATGAGGATGAGGAGATGTCGGACCATCCGGACTCCGATCCGGAACTGCTGGAGACGGCGGACGGGCGACTGGTGCTCGACATTAAGCGCAGCAAGTGTTGCGGCAAGTGCAAGAAGGTGCTCAAAACGTCGTCTGTAAGTTGTACCATGGCGCGTATCTGATGCCACCTTAATAATTTACTATCCGCAAACCATTTCACCTGATGAAATGTAGCAAAGGAGTATTAAGGAATATCTTCATTACAGCAAATGCGAGCCCACAAGTCCGAGTGTACCGGTGTGGTGGACTCGGTGCAAGAAGCGATCAAGCAGGAGCGGAAGGCAGCCAAATACGCCAATCCGAGCGAAGAATTCCACAAGTACTGCAATCCAAACCCGGACAACCCATGCTACTGTTGCGGGGAGGACATAACCACTGCCCACGTCGGTCACATCCGGTGTCAGTTTTGCCCTAAATCGTTCAAAGCGTACGAATATCTGGATCGACATATTAGTTCCATCCACTCGGAATCGGACGCGTTCGCGTGCTGCTACTGCAATGCCAAGTGCAGCACGCAGCAGATCCTAGACGAGCATCTGAAGACGCACGACGAGGGCAAACCGTACGCGTGTATGGCCTGCGGCAAAGATTTCACTCGCCGCTATCATCTGGACCGGCACGAGAAGCACACCAACTGTGGCATGGTCCCGAAAGAGGTGGAAGTGATGCCGTGCGAAGTTTGTGGCAAGCAGTTCACCCGCATCGACAACCTGCGCGAGCATCTGCGCTCTCACATGGGACAGGGCGCACGGAAGCGCGACTACCAGTGTCCATACTGCGTGAAATCGTTCTACGGATCGTCACTGCTGAACATTCACATCCGCACGCACACGGGCGAGAAACCGTTCCCGTGCGATCTGTGCCCGATGTCGTTCCCATCGACCGGGGCACTGCGGAAGCATCGACGCAAGCATACGGGCGAGCGCCCGTATCGGTGCGACGAGTGTTCGGCAATGTTTGCGGCACGGGAAACGCTTAATCGGCACCGCATGACGCATACCGGCGAGCGGCCACACGAGTGTCAGCAGTGCGGCAAACGCTTCATCCAGGCGACGCAACTTCGCACGCACATGGCTACGCACACGGGCGAAAACGCGTTCGAGTGCAAGGAGTGCGATGCGAAGTTCAACCGGAAGGCACGGCTAACCGAGCACGTTCGCTTCATGCACAAGGGCGAGCAACCGTTCTCGTGCAGTACGTGCTCGAAGATGTTCCTGCGCCGGGACGATCTGGTGCGACATGAGCTGATCCATTCGGACGTTAAGCGTAAGTCGACCGACGAGGAAGTTTGTTTTTTTTTTTGTTTGTAACTATGTTTTCCTTTACCCAATCACAGCGTTTGAATGCACTACGTGTGGCAAGCATTTCACGACAAAAACGGCGATAAATTTGCATCAACGAACGCATCAGGAGGATGCACAGGCGCAGTGCAAGGTTTGCTCAAAAGTCTTCAAACGTTCCGACTGTCTGCTGCGGCATATGCGTTCGAAGCATCGGTGAGTTTTGTTTTGAATTTGCCTTACCTTTATTGTGTTTATTTTTTCCATTCGTTAGTATGTGATAAGTAATTATTTTCATCATATCCTGCAACTCATTTCATATTCTTTTCAAACCCTCTTTGGTACCCAATTGTAGCTTTGTTTGGATTACGTTTCTACAAGTTTTCGTTCCAAATGGTGATTTTCGTTCCGAATATGTATGGGAATTTTGTGTTTTATTCGTTCATTATGGATTTTTGATTAAAACACTAAACTAAGGGCCGTTTTCCATGTCATTCAAACTTTAGGAACGTACTAAATCCCTTCATACAAGCGAGAATTACATGTTGGATGAACTATGACGGATGGATGAAATACGCACTGGAAAGACTTTCAGCGCATGCTTTTCTGTGATGGAATTACTAAACCAAACCCACTAACACAGGTGAAGGTCACAGTGGCTTTGAAATGAAACTAGGATTCACCAGTGACCGTAGAAAACTGTTGGATGTATGAATAAAAAGCTTGTTGTTATAATAATTGAATACATATTCTTTGCATTATAATTAACATGATTAACACTTGAGGAGCACTTCAGGAGTATTGAAAGCAATTAAACTACCAATTTGTAATGCAAGTTGTATGCTTAATAACTGATGCCATTCGAACCATAAAGTATACAATGTGTACAACAAATTGTTATTCTATCCCTTGGCAGTTATACGAATCTTCAAAACTTCTTTATGTATTTTGAGTTTGTAGAGCAAATTGTATGATTTTGAGCTTTATCATCTCTTTGTTCTTAGGACTAATCCTAATAGGAAAATAGTGTTTACCAATTTCCCTACTTTTATTCTTTGCCAATCTATTAATTCTTCTATTAGCAATACGGCCTATTTAGAAATACTTTTTTATATTTAGCAATACGGCCATAAAAAATAGGCCGGTATTTAGAAATACGGCCGTAACTACCAAATAAAAAAAATTTATTGAAAAGCATGTTAATCTATTGATATAATAGATTAACATTATTTGGTAGTTACGGCCGTATTTCTAAATACCGGCCTATTTTTTATTTTTTTTTTATTCAAAAGCATGAAATATTTTATAATCTTTTGTGTGGGTCTTTGGCTTCAGAGATTATTATTATAATAATGAATTTAGTATGAGGTATTGCACTGATTTAAACCACAAAGAAATGATGAATCAAATCTAGATGACATAAAGATAGCGTTCTTTTATGTATTTAAAAAAAGTTTGTATTTAAAAGTGAGGCTTAAGTATAATGTTGTTTTCAATTTTTCCCATCAACAGCGAGTACTTGGACCAAATTATTGATGACACTGAGAAAGCAAAAATGGAACAACTGATGGCCAAGCGGGTGGCAGAGAAGGAAGCTACGGTTGAGATCGATGGTGCCGTGTATCAGATCACCACGATGGAAGAATCCCAGGCCGCTAAGGAGCTCGAGGTAGAGCAAAACCAAACGGTGGAAGTGTTTGAGGTGCTGGAGGTTCCGACCAACGCACCGGAAGCGCCCCCGATCGCAATAATACCGACAACTTCGGTACCGTACGAGCTGCTACCGATCACGGAGGATACCGAGGTGATCATAAGCGAGGAGGGTGATGTAGAGTTTTTGGAAAAATCAGCTCCTTCGCTCGTACAAAGCATCGTGGACTTGGGGAAAGCGAAGAAGGAAACGATCGTTCCTGTGGACGCAAGTAAGAAGGTACAGACACCGATAGCGATCCCGGCAAAACCGATAGTGGTGCCAGCAGGACGACGATCACCGCCGGTTGTGCTAGATAAACCGCCGCCATCCATTGTGGGGCGACGATCCCCTCCGGTCATCCTGCAGAAACCGGTCACACCGGTTGCAGCTCCAAAAGCAACAGTTTCCGTCAAATCTGCCACCAGTAGCGGTGAATCACCGAAGCAGAGCATTTCAAGTCCCAAACCGAGTGGCAGCGGGCTGGTACAGCAAAAATTGGACATCATGCTAAACCGTCCAGTTCCGAAGCATACAATTAACGGTGCCGAGAAGAAAAGCTCGACGGTACAACCGAAACCGGAACGTAAAGAAACGAAGGAACAGAGCGTAAAGCAAGTAAAGCCTCAGGTAACTGTCTCATCTACTGCTAAGGCTCAGGAAGTGAAACTGAAACCTCAGCGGGTGGTGCAGAAGGAGCCCGCAAAGCTGGCAGATGAGTCGAAACCGAAGCGCAAACGTGCCGAACCGAAACCGTCCCCGCCTGCCGCTGGGAAACGCGTGCGCGTCGAAGATGACAGTATTCCGATCTTTCTCAGTGATGACATGCTGGAGCGCAAAATATCCGAGCTGCTCCAGATGCTGATGGGTGATGATATGTTGCGCAGCTTCGGTTGGCCCGACCGTCCCGTGGAGGAAGTACTGGGACGCGTAATAATAGGCTGCGGCCATCAACCAACGAAGGGCGAAGAAGCTGGTGACCATACGACGCGCATGCGAGAGAACACGAAGATACTGTTCTCCGTCACGATGGATGACGAACACATTAAGGCGCTGCTCAACAATCACACCGTG
Source organism: Anopheles farauti (assembly GCA_000473445.2). Lineage (NCBI taxonomy): Eukaryota > Metazoa > Arthropoda > Insecta > Diptera > Culicidae > Anopheles > Anopheles farauti. The sequence continues at coordinate 16,967,740 of KI915040.1, read as the reverse complement.
GACGAGGTTATAATGCACGTGCTTAAGAACAAATGAGCGGACGAGCGAGCATCCGGAGTGCGGCTCCGGTAGCATATTCTCGTGGGTCACGCGAGCGGTGCAATTGATTGTAGTTTTATCATTTAATTATTTTCCTGCTTGTCTTCTAATATCAACGCAGTAAGCGAAGTGGCCTTCCAAAGACCTTATAACGAAGTGAGGTTATATAGTTTTTTTTTATTATTCTTGAACGAAGATTTTATAAAGTTTCACTTATTTCATACGCTGTATAAGGGTATAATAAAACATGAACTGAACTAATTTCAGCGGAAAATGCCTTCATTCGTTTGTGGTTTGGAAGGAAGAATACGCACAGACGACACAGATTCCGCGTGAGATGCTCTGTCAGCGCACGGAAAGGCATTGCACTTTGGCGTCGGTGGGGTTGCGATCAGCTTTGTTACATGAACTTTAGCGCAATCAATCCGGCGAGGATCACCACTTCCATTACGATGATCATAATAAGGATCAGCTTGTTGTACAGTACGTTCCGTTTCATGGCACGGATAATGGCACCAGAACGGCTTAGGTCGTTGTTCGCATCTTCCAGTCGGCGTTGGCTGCGGAGCAGTGATTCGCGCTGCACTTCAAGCTCATTTATAACCTGCGGGCAAGTGCAACAAACAAAACATAATGAAAAACCTGGGCAGTCGAATCATTTGTGGGGCTTCTTCGCACCTCATGACCCGTATGCTCCGTCTCGATGGCGATTTGATTCGAACGGGCCAGACTGGCGGACGTTCGTTCCAGTATTTGTCGTCCCTGTAGCACCTGCTGTCGATGATGATCGTTCCAATCGAAATCCGCCATTCTGCAATATTTATCTATTAAATTGCATATGGGGCTGATACAGAACTGCGATATCGTGTGAATAAAAACAAACACTGTGTTGTTATGGTTGTTGTTTTGGTCTATTGCTAGGTTATCAACCCTGAACTGTCAGTGGGTACAATAATGGCAATTTTCCGTTGAACGAACATTCGCTGTACGTGAGGAAAAGTTACAATAAAAGATTGAAATTGTTAGACGTATTGTGACGTATAGAATTAACAGTATATTACTAACTTGAAAAGAAAGATAAATAATAATAAATTTACTAAAATGACGGATCCAAAAAGTAACACAATTCGACAGAGATCGTAGAGATCGTAAAACGTTTAAACAACACAGATCGTAGAATTAAAACAAAAAAATTTTCCATTGTGTCAAGGGTTCAGAATTGAATCAATTTCACGAAAAGTAAAAAAGTATATTGTTGTTTTACTTCTATTCATCCAGAATATCCGTCAAATAACGTACATTTTCCGCATTGGTCAGTTGGGTCTTGTTTCGCTTTTATTGAAATCAAACATTGAAAGCTAAGATCCCAGCCCAGTCCGCAAGAATGAGCTACTTTTGGATGACATTTCGTGGGAACCCCCGGATTGCAAGATTTGGGGGGGTTCTCACGGTTCGTAGCTCAAAAATCACTCAAAATTGCACATCAATCGGCTTGCGGTCATGTTCAATAACAAATTTATTTCAAAATATGACCAATGTGAGCGAACAGTATGCGAAGGTTTTCATAACCAAAAAAAATTCTTTTCTCCCCTTCACCTTTTTTTCCCCTACTTTTCCCCTCATCATTTCCTTTCTCTTTCACCCGCAATTTGTACTGTTTCTATTTCTTTCTTCCTCACTGTGCCCTCTTCAGAATCACACCACACACAGCTGATTTTTCTGTTTCCATTTTTCATTTTTATTCAATATGGTATGGGACAATTATTCAATTTTTAGAAGGGTATTGGTACTTACCTGAGATTTGAACGCCGGTTCCATTGCTTGCGTGATCTGCCATATAACCATGAGACTGTTTCGAGGACTTGAATGATTGATGTTATTTATGCAATATAAAGTAGGAATTTCAGTTTCAAGCTACCAAGAGATGCGAACGTGATAAATTAAAAAAAATTATCACGTGATGGTGTTTGATCAAGAAAACCATTT
>KI915040.1:16919884-16964352 GCA_000473445.2 Anopheles farauti | reverse complement strand
CCCCCCCAAATCTTGCAATCCGGGGGTTCCCACGAAATGTCATCCAAAAGTAGCTCATTCTTGCGGACTGGGCGGGCTTCACCGCGCCTCTCCCTGTTTCACGCCCCTCTGCTCAAGGAGTAACCCCCGGTGAGATACCTTCATTCGATTTCACCTCGTTTCTCGTTGTTTCACACCCCCTCTGCTCTAGGAGTAACCCCCGGTGAGATACCTTCACTCGATTTCTCCTCGTTTCTCGTTGTTTCACACCCCCTTTGCCATAGGTGTAACTCATTCTTGCGGACTGGGAGGTTTTAGTGTGTCAAATTTGACTGTTGTGTTCTAGGTCGAAAGGTGTGGTCATATCATTCATATCGTGTCTTCTTCTTTAGAAAAATATGTTAAATAGAAGCTTAATGTGTTCAGGTGGATTGAAGGAGTTATGAAATATATGGCTATAGAATGAAAGTCATTTGTATTCTGTAAATTAAATAGGTACATAAAATAAAAGAATAAATTAAACAAAGATCATGTAAGAAAAGAGGAATGGGATAGTCAAAAGTTGCCAATTTTCTTCATTTTACTCATATACTTAATATTTGAATATCATTCTTAGCTGATCTACAAACATTTGTTATTTTTTATGCATTTGCACATTAACGTAATTAAACATAGCCCGTAGACGTCAAACGTCGCTTTCAATATGTCTACCTTGACAGATCACCGACGCAACCTTGCTTACATTCATGTTGAGTTGTGTTGTTGCTACTACTGAACGGAAACAAAAAGAAGAAGACGAAGAAGCTCAATAGGAAGGCTAGCCGTGTGTGCGTACTCGCTGCTGCTGCTGCTGGAGTTTTCGTGGAAAATCTACTTTTCTCGTGGAAAATCCGTGGTGCCAGGTGCGTCGCCAAGTAAAACGTGTCGTGCTCGCGGAGAAAACTCCTTATCCCATTTCGCAACCGCGAATGCGGAGAGCTTCCGGTGAAAAGGTGTGTGGTGTGAAAATTTTCTTCACTCGTGCTACTGGGAGTGGTGGTGGTGTGAAAAATGCATTTTCCTTTCGGCTCACGGGTGCAGACTCCGGCTGCATCCCAATTTCCTTTATCCAGATACACATAGTGCAGGATTTTTCGTATAGTTTATGTGTGAAATGATATGCTGATTGTGTGATGTATATTTCCCCACGCGCTGGCAAGATGCATATGTGCAGGGAAAAAACGATACGCGGACCGTGTGCAAAAACCATCCCACCGTGGCGCAGTGCGTGGTGAAGTGGAAACCAAAAGGAAAGAAAAAAAACGATTCCAACTCTAATTCTGTGATCTAATTTTGTGTCTCGTTTTTGGTAGGCGAAAGAAGCGGGCGGGGTGGTATGTTGTTATCTAAAACCGTCGTTTTCTCGACACCACGGGCACATCCAGATGCACAAACACACAACAGACACACATATGCGGAAGCGGTACCACGAAGACGAGGGTGTGAAAACGTCAACTAGCAAAAAAAATCACCGTTCTTCGTTTTCCACCCATAAATGGTTGATGGTGACGGAGTCCCTTTTTCCGCCGTGCTTTCGTGGTTTCGCTTCGTCGATTTTTCACCTCCTCACGCCGACGGCGGCGCTAAGGTATTGTTTTTTTTTCTGTTGGAATCGCGTCCGTGCGTACGTGTGCGCGTGGTTGTGAGAGTTGGATGGTCCGGGCAGGAACGGAAACAACGAAAACAAAACCATACCGTGAAACTGTGAGATTCTCTGTTCCATTTTCTTTCCAACGTGGATCGGAAAAGGAAGCAGAATTTTTCGTTCCGCACCTCTAGATAGAGTTATCCAAAAATAATACACACTTCAGTGTGTGTGTTTGTGTTGTGTTATTTTTCTCTATTCCTCCTGCGCTTGTGTGTGCAGCAGCAGTGCGCCGGGGATTGTATCGCTGTGTGTATGTTACCCGTTTCGGATGAGCAATTTGGCTGCGATGACGCGTGAGACGGTGTTGGTGTGACAAATGGACGGCTGTGTGCGTGCTCGCACACCTGGAATGTGTGTGGTTGCGCGCTCCTTGTAGGTGCATGTGCATGGCCGTTGCAGCGGCTGCACCTGCATCCACAATGCATTTGCATTGTCGTGCGCATGTAGTGGTGTTGTACAGTCGTCTCGCACCCGTCCAGTCGGTCACGGAAAAAAGCGGGAAGTCGTGCGCGTGAATCAAACCAGCTTGCGCGTGCGTTGTGTTGTGGTGTCAAGCAAGGGAAGAAAAACTTGGGAGAAATAGGTGCTTCTTTTACAACAAAAATAGGAAAAAACCTCCTGAATTATGTTCAAAACTAAAGGTGTCATTTCTTAATTGTAAATATTTATTTTCAACTGCTTGTTTTTGACAGGAGTTCACCAGTGAAACTTCAAGCGGTGCAGCAACTAGTGTTTGTGCTCTCTTTCGCGTAAGATTTTGCTCACGTTTTTATTAATAAAACTGAAGAACCAGTGCGGCGAACAAACATACATACACACATACACTCACACGCGTGCGCGCGTGTAAATCAGCTAAATCCGTCGCACACGATTGTGCGGCTCCCGGGCGCTTCCCGTGCCAATGCCGGTGCGTGCGTGTGTGCCCTAGTGTGCGGTGTAAAATAAAGCACAAGGAAAAGAATTGCATTCCTGCATCGGCGATTGTAAACGTGCACATCCGTCGCCTCCTCTCCGATTAACATCGCCCCCGTGTGCCCGCGCACACAGGTTGCTTTGGTGTTTTGGGTGTGTAATATGCGTCTGTGTTGACATAGAAAAGGTTACTCTTAGTGAGTGTGTGTTGGTGTGTGTAACCGGGACGTGCGTGCTCCTACGAATCATCCTAGCAATCATAGTCGCCAGTGCAAAACTTCATTCGAATTTGCCTCCTAGAGCGGAAGAATTATTCGAGCAAATCCACGTTTTACAAATTGTTCTCTGGCCCGCTTGACGTTCTCGACGGTCAGAGTGGAAAGTTTCGAATCGTATCGAACCGGAGACGACAGCATCGGCGCCCCACACCGGACAGGATCGCATCATCCCCGCGGGCGAGCACCTGAAAACACACGGAAAACCCGGGTAAAGCAAGCGCCAGCAACATGACTGACTACACGCTGGACGTGGATAATTTGATTCAGCGGCTCCTGGAAGGTAAGGAATATTCCTTTTTGTCCTTCAAATTCTCCCTCCACCTCGCCTCTCCTTCATCTTTCTGTAGTCGCGCTGCAGTCGCAGTATGTCTTTCGGTTTTCTTTCGATTCATTCACACGCCCAAACTATCCCACACAACGCGGCGCGGCACTTACGCTTCACATGCCACCCGAAATAAAGAAAACACACACATTTTTCCACCATTTGTGGTCCTGCTCATACACCTGTTTGAGTGTTTCATTTCCGTACCGTGACACGCGTTCTCGGGCGCCATTTTCCCACCGAGCGCTGCAACCCCAACTCACCAATACGCTTTTTTACTAAAGGAGGGTTTTTCCCCCGCTCACCCCTGTGCTTTCGTGTGGCGCGATTATGTGTGTTTTTTTAAATATCACTTTCACTCTCCTCACGTTCGTTCGCATTTTTTCACCCCGACCTTTTTGTCGTGTTGTGTTTCTTCGTTTCTTCACTAGATTTCGTGACCCTTCTCATTTTCACATTTTCGTGCTTCGTTCAGTGAGGTCCCTTTTCGAGTGCTTCTTTGCTCAACAGAGCTCCATCGTGTGGTTGAACGTTTTTTCATGTCTTACTTTTTTCGCTTCATTTTATATCTTCAAAACATAGAGAAAATTTACATTTAATCGTATTATTTTGTTATGTTTGGGTTCGCTTCGTCGCCCTCTTCTCGACATACATGGGTTATTAAATAATTACTTTAAAACAGATTCTGGGGATTTTGCTTATGGACTTTCAAAACAACCAAAACAATTCATAAATTCCAAATCTGAACTTATATCTACAAGCCCCGACCTTTTATCGCATCTTACGTACGTTACCTGTCCTGTGTATCCTGTGTTTTAAGGAGAAAAAAAACATCAAAGGAACGAAGGAAGGACCTTTCCAAATATTTCGTGCGTGAGCATAATTCGTCGCTCACTCTTTCCATCTTAAAAAAGAGTTTATAGCATTCGGTCATGGTCAATGGACAACGACAATCATTGCTGCCGTTTGATAGGACATGTTGGATGGTCGTTTGGATGGGCCTCGATCGTGGTGTCGCACCCGATGAATTATCAGCGATGTGTGTGTTTTTTCTCTTTGAAATACATAATTAAATTGCTCGTTTGGTCCGTCCGATTGATGGTCCACCGATGTCTGACGGTTATCGTTCATTCGATCGATCGAACGCTGAGAGTGTAGCGCAATGTGTAACGAAGCATGCGGTCGTCGCCTTCCGTTGGATTGATCCTTGTACCAAACAAACACGGACACATACACAGACTCGCGTTTGAGTCGTCCTTGGGCGGCCGTCGATGGATGATTGGATGCCCTTCTGTGAGACCGAAACGATACGGGCCGGATCGTCGGTTGGATTATCTGATTTTTATCCCATATATTCACACACTCACACACACACTCTCACTCACTCATCCATCGCGCTTCTACGAACCTTTATCGATCGTTCAGCAGCGCTTAATGGTAAAGCTTACTTCATTATGCTTTTATTATCGCAGCCCATATTTTTAGTTTCACCATGCGGTGCGCTCGGCCATTTACACGCCATGGTGATTATACCCGCCCCGTGTTCGTGAGCATGTTTTTGTGCGCTCGGAATGTAAACAGGACGGCTACCGTTTACCATCGAAATCCTTTCTCATCCTTTCGCAATCGCAACGGGCACGAACGGTGAAGAAAAAGGAACTAAAGGCACCAGGCTTAGTGTGTTTATTTTTGATACGGTGCGGTGACGGTGCGCGGGGAGGGAGGAGGAGGGATGGGAGATGTATTTTTTTAAACTTCTTTCGTGTCTCTGTTGCTTGTCAACCGCTGGCAAACCGTACCATTCGCTTTGGCGCTAATGTTGTGATCCCTATCGTTGGTTTTTCGGTGCTTGCTGACGCGCCGAACTCTATTATTGACTTCAATTGATTGAGGGGGTATATTTTTATCGACCGCACGCCAATCGATATTGCGACAGCTTTTGACTCGCTATTTTCGGTTTCGCGAGAAGCATATCGTCGTGCAGCCCAGGGGGGGAGAGGCACACCCTGAAGGGCTAAATGGGAGGTGGATGGGATGAATATGAATCGTTCATGATTTGTTAGCGCCGTGAGTGTCTACTTTCAGTTCCGTTCGGCAAGTGTGTGTATGTGTGTGTTTATGCGCGTTTTTTGTGCATGTAGCGTGTAAAGAATGCCGTTTGTTGGGTGTTGAAAGTGTAATGTCGTTTTTATGAATATATGGCACGACTGGTTGAGCAGCAGGCAGGAGCTGTTTAATCTCCCATAAGCTTTCGAGGATGTAATACTCGAGGATAATAATAGATGATGTTTCAAATGAACAAGAAACAACTGATGGTTAAAAAAATACCAGAGTTTTGTAAAACTTTTAATGCAAAGTGTGATCGCTTCCTCGTCGTCAAATATTCTTTACTTTTTAAAAACTTTAGAATTAGAATTAAATAACACAGATTGCAAAATCATGTTAGCTTGTGGTGTATCAATTGTGCCTGCATTTACTCTCAGTAGAAACATTGCTCATGAACATAATAATAAATAAATTATAAATGTGGATAGCGTAAAATGCAGGCGTGAGCTCATCTCTTAATAGGATCGTTTCGCAGCATGGGAGCGTTTTTGCAATGCAATTTTCTTCGTTGAAGATAAACTCAAATAGGTTTATAAATTGTTAAATCGAATTTGACTTTGACACTGGAACGGCATAAAAGTAAAATGTAAATAATTGTATTATTTTTTCGACAAATTCGCGCTGTTGCAAGTTCAGAATATGTCTTTTTAGCATGATGAATATCTTATTTATTTTTTCAGAACGATCATTTTATGACCCAAAAGCGTGAGATAAAATTAGGCAAAAATGCTCCCAAATCGCACCTAATGTATTTGATACATCTACAACGACACACGCTAATTAATCTTGACGAACTGCCTTCTGCGCTCTTCTGAGCTTCCCTTAAGCGGAACGTAGGAAGGCAACGTGGCTTAAGTGAAGTTTTATTTTATTTTTTTGCGATATATGTAGGCTGGTCGTAAAAATCCTCCCACTACCCCACAGAGCAGTGTGCATCTTGAAGAACGGGGATCGGAACAGTGGATGGAGCGGCCGTAATTAAGAATCATCCATCGGGTGATGAATGTTTCGCGTACCGCGCGCACCCGCGAATCCGTTAGATCCGGTGCTGCTGGTTGCTTTTGTTTTTTTTTTGTTTTGCTCTCCGACGATCGTGAATGATCTTCTCGAGCATGCGGGGAATGTATGGATGCGCGGGGTTGCGTTGGAGCGCCGAACAAGAAATGGAAAAAGAACACATCAAACATATACTCCTCCGGCGCGTAGTGAATTTATTTAAGCCAAGCACCACCTTTTCTAAAGGAGAGTGGGCCACCCCGTGATGGGTGATGATCTGATTTTTCTTACCTCTTCTCTCCGGTCTCAGGGGCCGCCCCTGTTGTTTCGGTCGGTCGGTTCATTCTATGGTAATTTCCTGCCCCTTTGTTTCTTGCTGCTTTAGTACCGTTTTTATTTCGCCCGGTTCGCTTCCGTATCGCGAGTGGGTGGTTTGCTGTTGGATCGTCTTTTGCCGAGAAGATAATGGAGGCCGTGGGGTGAGAAGGAATTAGATTTTCGTTTCGTGGTGCTTCCACTTGCTCGTTTGCTTCCCTTTTTCGGGAGGCGGTCGATGAGAATACCGCTAAATGGTAACACCCACCACCGCCTGCTGGCCGAACGCGGACAGTAAAGATGATGCCGTGCTGTGCCGAACAAAACGATGGGTTTAATGTGGCAGTGAGAGAAAAAACATTGCCACGGGCTGATGATGGAATTGTTTGGAGTGATCGTTCGGTACCGCCGGTTTGTCTGCTACCTGCCTGTGGTATGTTGAGTGCAGATGGGCTTCATTTGATGGGTGCTACGTTTGCGTCGATCGATGAGAACGATCATCGATAGCTTTGTAAATGTCTGGATATTATTTAATGAATAGTAGCTCCGAGATTGTGAGGGCATACACGCGTCATACGATTATTACATGCCTGCAATCAGTTTCTCATTAATATTTTGTTAAATAATCACCACATTTCGTGAAGAATGAACCTTCAAAGATGAAGAATTCTATTTTGCAAATCTTTTTAAACCGGTCATCTTTCGCCCCACTCTGTTTTTATGGAGAAGTGAAAAATGTAGTCAAAACGAATCGTTGCAAAAATTATTTGCACCTTTGTACCTTAACTAATGCTGTAATTTATTTCGCTTGCTCTATATTGTTGATTATTATCCAAAGAGCAACATTTCACGTTCACTTCCACTGATAGTCTAAGTCTTCATTATCCAAGTTTAGTCAACAGGTTATCATTTACTATGCTGTGTTTTTGTGATTTTTCCAAGTCCTTTTTCTAATAATGATGAAAAAGTTAATCCAGCTTGCACAACTTTACCCAAAGTACCGCAGGTGCCATGCTAACTACCGACAGCATATTTCTAATCGTGTTCACCTGCTAACACGTACCTAATGGGCGACCTACGTGGAGCGAAAAAAGTGATAAAAACTGAGCGCAAATCTCATTCGAACATTCTCCAAGCCTGTGTACCGTTGTTGGCTTCGTCCATGAAACAGTTCTTACCTCACTTTGCTTTTAACGCCACCAGAGGTGGTTAATCTGTGCTCCGTTAAACGGATGTGAAAATATTTAAACCAAATTCGCTCCACCCCCACATCAGCGAAAACTAAACAGCTTCATATCCCGCCGCGCGTACCCACCCATTCGCTAAAGAATAAACTCAAACGACGGCAGCGGAAATCCCTTGGTAGAGGAAATGCGAACCGAAATGGATCTTCGCTCGGTTAGCGGGTTTTCTAGGTTTATTTTTTTGTTGCGCCTTTCATCTCTTTCAATTTGTGTCACCACCGTCACCGTCAATGGTTTGTCATTCATCGCCTCGGGTTGATTTGATCGTCGGCGGCAGCTATTCCGTCCAGTAGCGCAAAAAAGGAAGCCGAGTGCGGCTGCCGATGGTGGAGGGGGTGGGTGAGCGCAAAAAGTACCGAAAGATTGGCGAAGGGAGCTTTCAAGAGACCATCCACAACGCGCCGGATGGCCCAGGCTCCTGGGCATCGAGTGACACTCGACGTGAAACTGTTACTGCATGCCCATTTGTGGCCGGTTCCGTCGTTTGGACGCCTTTTAACGCTGTTTGGTTTTCCGTCCCATTGACTTGGACCGGTTTGGAGTGCTCCATTTTAGGGGTTTTGTGTTTTGCTAGGTATGGTGTTGTATGTATTTTTTTTTCCTGTACTAACGAACGCGTCGCTCTGAGATGCGATTATGGCAATATTTGTCAAATGGCGCGAGTTGGTTTCGTTTCGCACCCGCGTGCAAAGCTCTCGAGCGAAACAGCGAGCTGACGGCAAAGCGGCAGCAACAGGGGCTGAAAATATGTTTATGTAGCAAAGATGATGTTCTCCTACGCGTCCACCGAAGAGGCTTTTTCTCTTGCTCTACGAACAATCGGCAAATAAATTCAGCATATTTTTGTGTGTATGCTCGCACAAAAAAAAAATGCTAATTTCTTAAATCAAAAATTCTTTCCCGCTTCTTTCACGGCGAAGATGAATCTCGCGTGCACTGCACAACTTTGAAGGGTGGAGGTTCATCGTTATTGGTCCAAATTCTTCCTCTTAGCTCCACATTCAAACACACACACACGCGTGCGTTTCCAGGGCACATAAGGACCATCGTGAGACTGGCTTCGTTATCTCATTTGTAAACATCAAATTCCCTGCCCCATTCCATTGGTGCTCGTTAGCATAAATCAAAACATTTGCCGCGTTGCGCTGGAGCAGAGGAAGAAACGGCGATACACTATAATATTTAAACTCGATAGCTTCTGCTAGCGAACAGAGCAGAGCAAACATCTCGCATCGAAAGCAGAACTAGCATGTTTTCTGCTTGTGGCTGCTGGTGGTTGCTTCTGTGTGAATTCAGTTTGGACGTCTCTTTGTTCAGTTATGGCAAATAACTGTTTTTTGTAAAAATCATCGCTACAACAAATTGTTATATACAGTTCCATATTGATGTTACTTTTTTCTTAGAAGTCACCATCTTCGTCGTTACTGCAGAGGAATTGGGGAAAAACATAAAAAAATATATGAGTGCACGTTCGAAAAAGTATGGATTAAAATCTGTATCGAATCAACTATCTGTCGTTCTCCTATAGCAAAAGCTAAAAAGCCAAGATATGGATAAGTTAGGTTGTTCCTCCTACTAAGATGATACTCCTTAGTTTTTACTCTTCAGGTTGAAAATATAGGTACATTTTGCAGGAACTGTCAATTGGGGGAACATTAACTTAACTTCCCATTTCTTCCGTGTCAGCAGCTTTACTATTTTCAACATCAGGAAAAGTTAAAAATAGTAGCAATTGCGACAACTTTCATCTGAAGTTGTGTTTGATACTGATAGAGGCTTGTTTTCCTATTTAGCTTGTTATTAGAGCCCGTGGTCACTAGAAACAGGTATGATATCATAACAAGAAAAAGTTCCTGTTTCCAGTTCTACGGAAATCAATAATCTGTTTGGATCGTTTGTTAATGGTGTTTACTTACTATTTAATTTTATGATACCCATTTCTAGAATGAACTATATAGAATTCTATAAAGAATGAGCCTAGAATGAACTGATATCCTACCGAATTAAGCATTTTTTTTTCGATGATTATTTTTTTTGTCTAACCACCCGTTATCATTTTTTCAAATGAGCACCAGAGCGATAATATCTGTCACTTTTGTAGTTTTTGTAGCCCTCCAGCGCCATCCTTCCCCCGGTTTGCGTGTTCATGGCGGAGTAGGCGGCTCTTATTTTTAGCCATTTTGATTGCACTACATTCGCCGTCCAATTTAGCTCTGCTCTGTAGCGTATGGTGTAAATATTGACAGCATTTGTAATGTGCTACTGTAAGTAAAAGGTACACAATAGGATATTACGAGCGCACGACAGTCAGTCAGCCAGTTTGTCAGTGAGATGATAACTAACAGGGACTGGTGTTACTTTTTTTCGCCGCGTGTTCCGCCGCGACTCGCATGACGCGGATCATCTGATCGAAAGTGTAAGGCAGTTTTAGCTTCACACAACAGTTGCTGTTGACGCGAGAAACCTCTTGGATACAAATTTATAATGCCGGCGGTGGTGTGTCCGACCCTGTCCGGCCGTGCAAGAATAGCCAAGGTGTTGAAGCGTTACTGTGTCGTGAAGAAAATTTGCTGTCCACAAATAGCCCACTCATAACGAAGTGTTCAATATTTAATAGGCAATTTTCGGTCCCCCTATGTGCACACCTTCGTTCGCGTCGATCATTGGTGGATTATTTTCCATCAGTTTTGGTTCCGATCGTGTGGAATTCAATATTTTCTTTCCCCCAACACCCACACACCAGACGCACTGCACTTTAATTGCATTAACGCACAACAAGCGGCATGTATGGAAGGCATTAAAATTGAAATTCTTTATTAAATTATATACTGGCAGGAAATTGGAATTTTCCGTCCAAGATGCACACCTGTGGCGAACGCTTTTCCGTGTCGTTCGTTCCCGGCGTTGCCTGCTGGCGAATGGGCAATGGTTTTATTGGCGGTTTTACGCGGTTGCTATGTGCGAAATGCTCTAATTTACATCAACCTTGGACTTGGCGGAGGTGTATTTTGGAATCGCTCCAGCACATGCGTGTGAGTGAGTTTGTGTACGTTTGTCGTACCTGGTGGGGAGGCCAGAGTGTTATGGTTGGCCAATGCTACCACTGCCTCCACTGTATTTCGTCTCGTTCCCCTCCCATCCATACATGCTCCATGGAAACATGTCAATGGGTAATGGATTTCTATTTTTAACGCGTCTGGCTGCCAATGTGAGGATTTTCGGTGTTTTCCCTCCCTAGTACCACCATCACATAGGGTTTCTGCCGTAGCTCCGTTCTGTTCTGTCGAATAATTCCCCCTCTCCAACACGTTGCCCCCTTCCCTTCCGATCCGACCAATCCCTTCAACCGAAACGACGTTTCTGGCGTTAGTTTGTAAAAACTTGCCAACGGGTTTTCCCTATCGCTTGTAGTGATTGACGGATCGGAAAGGGATTTTGTTTTTTTTTTGTTAGTTTTCGGGGGTGGAAAACTGCTGCCCGAAACGCTTTTTTGCGCACGTGTGTAGCTGGCTGCGTACTTTATGTCATTTTGGTGGAAGCAGCCACTAGCAAAACGCTCCGATTCGTCCGAACCGATTTCTGTCCGAGCGAATATTACCGCGCGTGTCCAAAAATAGTTTTTCACCAGGCAAAATTCGATATGGTGACGTGTGTTTGTGAATGTTTGAATAGAAATTACTGGCGTAGGTAGTTAATTTTTGGCATCCGCTTTATCCCCGCACGGGTGTGTGTGTGTGTGTGTGTTTTCGTGGGTCTTCTGGTTTCGATTTCGAGTGGTTATGTAATACACTGGAAATAGGTGTTTTTTAAATGTATGTTTTCATTAGTAATTATTTAAATGTTTCGCTTTCGGAGTATGGCTGACTACCAATACACCGGTCAGTGGGGCTCCTATTAGAAAAACGTGCAGCAAAAGAAACATCTTCCCCTGCCTTATCTTATCGGAGGTTTTACCTTGAGAAAGTGCCCGGTCTTCGGTTTACAACTCGACGCCACGCAGATACGAATCTGGCCACGAGATAAGCGAAAGTGGTACGAACCACTAACTGAATCATTTTCGTGTAACAAACGTTTGTTTACTGCACAATGCTAGTGATGGTAGACAATACCGTGGCATGAGTTTGTTATATGTACCTTCTGCTTGAGGCTTGACGTAGGTTTTCCATAATTGAATAGTCATAATTATCTGCGCTAATAACTGACTAATGAGCCTACCCGAATTGAGGAACCGAATTTCGGGCGCCACACCAACGTCCCAACTATGCTTACACGCACACACGTTTGCTCTGTTATAGCAGCATTTTTCACGCTGATGTGCTAACGAGCTAAACGTGACAAGGTTACACGTGCGAATGCAAACTCGGGCTTTAGCTGGTGCTCTCATTAGTCTCTTTGTTCTATATTCGATCAGGACGAACTTCTCTTTCGTACATAGTTGTGGAAAACGATTTATCCATTATTTTTCGGGCGAATTCGTGATTGTTTCAAAAATGTTAAAGATAGGGTTGAAAATTGATTGTGTTTTTAACGATTTCAAAAAAGCAAAATAATGTCCCATTAATCTTTAATGAACAGAGATGTGTGGATGTTGGTTCAAAACGTTCTGATTTTATTAAAAATAAAAAATAAAAATATAATTAGTTAATTGGATCTTATTTTAATCTTTTATAAATGACGCCTTGCTATACTTAATCTTTATTTTAAGCACTGAAAGCGCATGTACAATGTTCTTAATGAAATCCTAATTGATTCCTAGTGTTAATGGCATGTTTTATCAAGGAACTTATAAAATTTGGGATTTAAATAATTTTGTTTGGGCATTTATTAAACAGAAACCCTTTTCTCGTCCGTTTCCTGCATGAAACGAAGTGTTGTGGAAAACGGCTCCAAACCAAGTGTTTGCCAACTGAATCCACTAACGATTAATCAGTTTATGGTAATGATTCACACTATCAACATCAGCACTGGTGGATGCGATGGAAAATGCTAATATATTGCTCCAGAATGAAATGATAGAAACCGTCATCAACGGCCCTCTGGTTCGTCTGCGATCGTGGCAAGTAGGTTGAGAAGCAGAGAAACGCTTTTTCCAATTACCCTACATTCCCTACATTAGTTCCATCGTTCCGTCTGTATGTGGGTCGTTCTCTATCTTTCTTTCTCTCTCTCTCTCTCTCTCTCTCCCGATGGCCACTAGCAGAAAGAGTAAAACTCTTCATTCCAGTCTCTGACGTTCCTTTCTAAATACATAATTACATTACCGCACACACACACACAAACACGCATCAAGTTTGCGTGAGGAATTTATTTCCGATTTTCTTCGGCTCGCGCACTCACATTGACGCTCGGGCGACCCCTTTTTCCCTCGCATCGTCTGAACTGTTCCGATCGCGAGTGTCCTTGACACGAAATGTGCCCGCCACGCGACTTTTCGCCCATGAAAGGCGCCACACTGCGTGTGTTTGTTTGTGCCACCGGGCATCGGGTGTTCCTTTTCGTTGGGTTCCGTTTCGTCCCGCTCTACCGATGCAATGCTCAACAGTGTTTTTTTTTCTTTTCTCCCGGCAAAACTGGGTTAGAGGCGGGTGGGGAAGTGTTTTCCTTCATCCTTCCAGTGGACCCGCTTCCCGTGAGAGACCGATAAGAAAGTTGGTTTAGTTGGGAGGGTTCAATCGATCGACGAAGGTGACACAATAAACAAATGCAATTGTTTTCAGAAAGCGCATTTCTTCCAAAACTTTGTTTCATGGTTTATGTTTGCTTTTTCGTACCAGTGTCAAACTGTTGGTTTCGCCTAATGGTTTTGGTTCAATTGACAGTCCTTTTCCTCGCTACTCGCGGTACTTGTTGCTTCGTTCATATTTTTTCTGCTAAGCTCGTGCCCTAGACGTGGGAGACTATCGCATGCGCCCCAAGCACAAGAGCGTCTGGAACGCTCGGCTAATGCAATTTAAAATGCCAAATGACGTTTTTTCACTGGACCAACCGGATCCTTATCTATCCAGTGCCGGAACTACGGACGATGTGTGGCACAAACGGCCGTCCGGGAGGGTTGGGAAAATCGATAGCTGAACAGCGAGAGAGTGATGTAGATGGCGAGGCATCACGTGGCTTCGGTTACCGGCTGTCGCAGGAAATCAGAGGAAGGCTTTGGTATGGTTCTGCCACTAACATTGGTAGTGTTGCCACCACCTACTACTTCTGCAATGGCTGAACTACTACGATAGGAATCTAGTTGTTGCATGAACGCTCCGTAGCGCTTCGAGGAAAGATAGCAGCGGATAGTACCTGCGTTCTCGACACACATTTCACCACCACCAGAGCCACTTCTCAGCGGAAGAAGTCCCGGTGGTGGTGGTTTGATGAGAGGATGAAACGGAAGTACCTCCTACCCGGGTTTTCAGCTCGTTTAAGTTCGTTCGTTCGCTCTCTCCTCACCTTCAACTCCTCTTCTCCGTGTGCCTAAGCCGTGGAAGTGACATTGTGCGTTGACCATGACACTCAACCATTCTTCTTGGATCTATCTGGGGTAGGGATGGTGTAGGAAAAGCCGGCGTGAAGCCTCATTCCTGCTGGTACTCGCCGATGGAACGGAAAGCATAAATCTAAAACCAAGCGTGCGAAGAAAACGGCTTCCCTTTTCTCGTCGTTACTACGCCGTCGAGGGCACTTGGCAAAGTTGAGATCACGTTTTTCTCACTTTGCAATGGTTTTTCCGCGAGTGTCGTGCGGGGTGGCTGGGGGCGGCGCTGACTGTGTAGAGGGGTAGTTGTTGCTTTTCCACCAAGGATCTGCCCGCAGTCCGGTGGAAACGGCGGTAGCTCTAGTAGCAGCAGCAGCAGCAGTAGTGCATCGATTGGAAAATTTTGCCCGGATGTTTGAGCGAGCGCGATGCAACTTGATGATGCGATGGGGAAAAGTTTTCTGGACGTACTGTCGCCCTAACAATGGTGACGGACGGGAATGGAGCAGTTGGGCGAGAATGGACGGGAACGGCACTCTGCCGGAATAATTAATTTTCTTGTTGATTGAATTTTCTGCGGAGAGTTATCGATTGTATTCAAGGTAAATGTGATGCTGTGCTGGGCAGTTGATTTTAATATGCTCGTTGGATAACCTGCCAGGTGTGTTTATTCATTTGCAGAAGTAAGTGGAACTTCTCCAAGATGGCAGCTACAAGTTGTATCATTTCCGATAGACTTCCCTATGAGGACGCAAATTCATGCGGTTTTTGCAATTATAACTCAGCAGATGATAAAAAATTATTCTGATTTTATGGTATAAGCAGGTTCAGTTTTGAAATACTTTTCATTGCAAAGCTGTTGAAAAACAAGCGGACGGTCAAACATGTTCGTAGAATGATTTTGCTTCTCGTGGAGTATCAGTCGTTATTTAATTTATTGATTTTTCATCCTAGTAAAACGAATATTTTTATATACATCAGAATCTCTATGTGTTGTTTAAGGATCGCATCACGTTCCCGTATCATTCACTGGAAATTTAATTAGACTTTCCAGGGAGTAAAATATCATATTTGTACTGATGCTACTCGATTAATCGAATGAAAACTTTCCGTTGGAAAAGGGGAACTGTGTTTGCTGCTGGCGCACGCAACTTTCAACCGTGCTTTAAAGGAACTTTTTCATCGCTGCGAATGAAGCTGCGGTACCAACCATATTGACTCTTTATAAATCACATTGAAAGTGTTCTTGCCTGGTCCTGACTTTTTTTGCGGGTAAGCGGAAGGCCAATTTTATGGCGCAGTATGCGCGCAGTTTGTATCAAAGTTGTTTTCGGGGCAAAAGTTTCGGAGGGTAGATAATTACTTTCAAATTTGCCCTTTTTTAGGTTGTTCGGATCCATCTGATATCTCCTATGGGTACATTAGATCGGCTTGTGTAATGTAGTTTGAGAGAAAGAGAGAAACAGAGAAAGAGCGGGAGGGAGAGCGATGCATAGCATAGTGCAAGAGTTCTTTTCATTTTTCACAGTCTCGACGGGTAGAACTCAGTGCAGTGGTGTACTCTTGGGTGGAGAAATTCCATTAAATGTTTAATCTGTTTTGTTTTGAGAAGGAACAGAAAACGAACATTATTAGCTGACTTTCTGGTATAGCCTCACCGCACATCGATGATAATTTTTCGATGGCGTAAAAATCGGTTCGATTTTGAGTTTGAATTACAGTTCCAATGACCCATTTGGTTTAAAATATATTTTTTTTAGAAACATTCGAATATCTCAACT
The DNA here is from genome assembly GCA_000473445.2 of Anopheles farauti. Taxonomy (NCBI): domain Eukaryota; kingdom Metazoa; phylum Arthropoda; class Insecta; order Diptera; family Culicidae; genus Anopheles; species Anopheles farauti. The sequence continues at coordinate 16,948,269 of KI915040.1, read as the reverse complement.
TATTTTTAAAACCAGACGAAACTTTCAGTAACATCTCAATAGTATCCCAGGCTAATTGTTGGAGTTAATTATATTTGTACCTTGTACCTCCTTTGGCGCCTCGGTGTATTGCTGGTGTACAAGCACAAAATGTAGCTCACACTAGCAAAAACCTTTATTACATCATAATCATCCGTGTACGTGGAACGAAAAATTATCTATGTCACGGTTGTGGCCGTCGACGATGTGGCGGCGGCGGTGGCGGCTGTGACGGCTGTGGCGGCCAAAGCCTGTTTGACATCCGATTTAACTAGGTGTTGTCGATGGTACCGCAGCATACACTGCTCTAATTTTAGATCCACACAGAACGGAGAGAAATTTTTCAGGCCATTGCGCACTTTCAGCACGAGCAGTGGCCTCCGTTCGGGGGCGCTTTGATGTGCTTCGTTTTATAACTTCTTGTACAAGCGCCCGGCCGACGGTTCACACAGGTTTCATTGCACGGAAGGGATCTTGGTTCGGTGGGAGTAGCTTTGATCGCGGTAGTTCGAGGTAAATATTGGCGTTTTCCAGGGTCATAGGTTTGAGGCATGTGTACGAAATATGTATGTTATTGGGTGGTATTACTCGGGCACCACAACCTGCCATGAAACGTCGACTCGTAAGGCATGGGGAGAGAGAGAGAGTGAGAGACAGAGAGAAAAAGAGAAAGAGAGAGAGAGAGATAGCGAAGAGAGCGATGAGAAGTGCGGAAGTGAAAGCACATTGATCAAATTTGTTAGCGCCGTGCCATGATGTACGCGCTGTTGGGAAGCATCATTCACTGTGCGAAGGGCACCGCTCTGAAGTCGGTGTAAACATGTCACTCACTTTTGATTGACAGTGATAGGAGAAGGGTGATTTGCCTGCAGCTGATGCATTTCTCTACGCTGCACACGGTTTCTGTGTTGTTTATTTTTTGTAAATGTTTTGATTTTTTGTTTTTGTCTTTTTGGAGGAATATAAATCGATTTGTTACCGATGTGTTCGCAACTGGAATCAGACACTGTGAAACTAAACACTGTTCAAATTGTTAGCGTTTTTAGTGCTCTTCTTCGCACGTTTGCACGTTTCCTCCTCACGGATGGTGTAGACTCGGCCGTATCCATTTCAATACACAATATCTCAATACAACAAACCTCTAATTAGTCGTTTCGATTGTACGCAAACAGTTTATACGCCAATTTGCGGCGTGAATACCCACCCACCTAGCACACCTAATGCAAAGGGCACTTGAAAAGCGAAAGGTTTGTGTGTTTGTGTTCGTAGCGCAATAACAATGGAGGAAGCGAGCAATCGGCGTATTCGGAGCGATCCATTTCAATGTTCGATTGTACGGCGAACGCATCGATTAGTACGGAGATGTGCAGGAGAATATACGTTTGCTGTAGAGGAGAATTGGAGCAAAAGCAGCTTTGCATTGCACGTAAACATGCAAAAATAGGCCGGCCGCGCAGGTTCCGTCCCGATTGCACGTGGCGTGCCGCTAGAACGTCTCGTTTGCGTTCGGTAAGGAGATTTTTAAATTTTTGTTTGCTTCGCTGCTGATGGGAATGATGAGGTGCGTTGGAGGCGGTAGGCGGAAAAATCGTGCCGCTATTTACATGCTGTTGCTCTTGTTTACGCTCTATAATTTCCCTGTACCGGGAAGCTTGTTTTGTGGAGTGATGAAACAGTTTTAGGGTATGAAATAATGTATTGATTGTATGGAACTTTGGTAATGTATTTTTACAAATCAAATTAATCCCGAATAACATACAACGAATTTTATAAACGCCCCGAAATCAAAATTATCAAATTTTGCAAAATATCTTTCAAAATTGGCAAACAGTAGAACATTTTTACGTAAAACTCTGGATGAAAGAAGTCAATAGAATTTGATCAAGAATTTTCAGCATTTCTGAAACCCAAGTTTTTGGTCGCAAATTATCAATTTTAAATTGCATAAAATTATGAAATTAATCTGCTCATCTGTTAGCGGTATTTATCTTATTTCGAGTGAATTTCAACGTGAAGTGAAATAAGTGTGAAGTCAAAAACTGTGTGACCTTTCCAGAACACCTTGCCTTATAGGGCTTACATCACGCTAACGTTATTTGAACGGATCGTTACACAGCCCAGTTTTCGCTGTAATGAAAACCCGACGGTTTGCAGTGTTACATCGCTTCAGATACACCTTTCTCTTTCTCCTCATCCCTGGCTGTGGACGCACACAGGAGCGCCGTGTCAAAAACGAAACGGCACTCAACAACGTCACGGTTTCGTAGGCGAGCGCACCGAACACCAGAATGTTACATATTTATCACCTTTGATACGGTAAATGATCCGGTTCCGGTTTCATTTCGCGCCACCGCCGGCATTGAAGAACGTCAAAATAAGAAAAAAAAATACTCGTCTTCCGGATGTGTAATGCCGGGTGCCTTCCACGGACACAGTTGCGCGAACGCGCCATAAAGTTCGAGAGTAACAAATTTCTCGGCCTTCCCGTAGCGAAGGAGAGCTGAGCCAGCCGGGGGAAGCCGCCGAGGAAAATTCAATATTGCTCCCGTTAGCTTCACCTGTAGCCTTGGGGCCCGTTTTCTTGGACCATCGTTTTCTCCGGTGATAATGCCACTCATCTAGCCGTTCGCTCGGTGACAGCATGGATGAAGGCGAATTTTTCGGGAATCACCTTGCCGGATCTTTTGCCACACCGCTCTGCCGCCCATTAATGCCTTGCGGATGTTTGATAAACAAGTCTCTCCCAGCTGTGAGGAGGTTAGGTTAGGTCAGCGGGCGACAATAAACCACCGGCGAGAAACTCGGTTGTACCCGGGAAGAGACACCAACGAGGCAAAGCCCGAACGAGGTGTTTTGGGGAACCAGTAATTTCTTTTTATGGACGGGTGATTTAAGGAAATTTCTTACCACGGGGTAAGCAGCTGCCGGCGAAATTTGGTCTCCCCGAGAGGCCGGCAGAGGGCATGAATCGGATCGAAACGCTTAAGGGAGTTTAAAGCGTGAAGCGAACCCCAGCCGCCACCGCCTAGGTAACGAGCGTACGGGAAATTGGTTCGCTGGTTCAATTTGAGCTCAATAATTAGGTTGAAAATGAAATCTTGTCCCCCGGCCCCCTTACCAGCGTCTGCGTCGTGCTGCAATACTTAAACGAATGGACGGCAAACTGTTGCCTCGAAGCAGCAGTCGCAACGGGGCAGCATCGTTGTATTACACTGGAGGCAAAAAGAATCTGCTTCAGTAACACTATTAGCACTGCCACCGTCGTCACCGTGTGAAGTACGATGACCGATGTCGTTTGACAGGAAATTGAGTTTAGGTGACGTTATCGCATTGGAAAGTCTTCTAACGAGGCGGCGTTATCTAATGGTGTAAAGAACGTCCTAGCGAGTTGCGATGGAAAAATATGTTGATCGTTTTTAAAATGTATTTGCTGGATAGCAATATGTACAAATAGGTTTCGGGGATAAATTGCACAAGTTTGTGCTTGGTTTTGTTGTATTTATTCTTCAATTTACTATTAAAGTCGAGTTAAGTAGATTGAGATAAGTTAAACTATGCCGATTCAGTTAAGTTGAGTTTTTTAGATACACTTTTATGTAGGTTTTCGCAAAGGGATTTCCAATTGTATACGGTGTAATTTTCCAGCAAAGTGCTAAATTAATTTTTCCACTTATTAGCTTATTTTCAAAATATTTGACGTTTTAAAACTTTTTTTTTAAATTTTATTTCAATATTCCTTTATAATAAATCATTGCTTGGAAAGCTTCTCTAGCTCTCCGCCATCTATTCGATCATGTACGAACTCTGGACCCTGACCCTGGCGTTGTTGAGAAGAGGAGGAACGGACATCACATTAAGTTTTCATTAGCTTGATTTTATCCGGTCTGTTCATGATTAATTAGATCTCTCTCTCTAATCGTTTGCTATATACCGAAATCCCCGGGACACATATGGTCAGCGAAAAACCTACCATCCTATAATGTTCTGTCGCTCAGTCCTATCATACTGTCATTTGGCATGCGGCAAATTTGGTTCCGTTTCCAAAACAACACACATCGATCGCGCTTTATTTTTAAGCCATCCCCGGTCCAGTCTGGGCCCAGCCAGTCGAAAGGTAGTGTTCAATGAATTTTTGTTTTGTTTTGTATCGTTATTTCATTATGTTTTTAACCTCACCTCAATACTCGCTCCCGTTTAATAAGCTTGTGTTCGGTAAGACCGACAAAAAAAAAATCGTCGCGTAATTTCTATTCTATTCTGGCCTTATTTATTGGTTATGTTTCTCTTTTTTCTTTTCTCTCTCTTTCTCTCTTTCTTTTCCCGCTGCTTTGTAAATTCTGGATTACGTTTTCGTTACGCGAACGCCAAAATGAAACGACACTGACAACATCTGCAAATAAACAAAACGCACAAATCCGATGCTGCAACACGCATTGTTTGGGCGCGCCTCGCTCGATATTTCGTTTCTTCGTTCGTTTTCCCGTGTTTTCCCGCGCGGTGTGCCTCGTGTCGATGGATATGCTTGCGTGCTGCTTGCACTTTCTTGTATCGTTGCCGTTCGGAACAATAAAACACTGTGAACCATCGACACAAACACACACACAAACACAAACACAAACTGGTGCATCTTCCACCTCGCAACTGCAACTGCCGCTGCCTCTATCAATGCTGCTTTTTCCTGTGCTTTCTTTCGGCCGCTAATTTCCACCACCGTCTCGACCAACCTTCTTTTTCTTCTTCCATCCATCTCCCACCGGTGCACCACATTTTGGGGATGGTGTGTTCGTGCGGCGGCGTGCGCTCCAACCGAAACCCCGAACTCAAAACAGCTCACAAGCTGCAACAGCAGCAGGCGCAAGAGTCGCGGAAAAAGGGCAAACTGAAAGAGATATTCTCACACGATTTTATGGGTACATATATAGTAGCTTCGATTTGATATGGAACCGGCCTATCCACATTACAGTTTGTTGCGTTTTAGTTACTCGTTTTGCGTTTGCGTTTTACGGTTTGTTTGTTTTATTCTTGTTTTTTTTTTTGCATTCGCGGAAGTAGTGTTGTTCCGTTCGTTCGTTGGTTGGTTGTATGATTTAGATTTTGGGTATGATTAGTTGCTCCCTTTCATGGATTTGTTTTGTTATTTCCCCTGTATGAACAGCTCTTTCTCTCTCCCCTACTCTCTCTTGCTCATTCTCTCTCTCATTCTCTCTCTCTCTGTCTCTGTCTCTAGTTTGTTGAAGTTACCTCTTTATATTCGTGTCTGGTTACTACTCGATTGTTGTGAAACAAATAAAAAAAAAATACTTCACTCCATCACACTTTATTTGCCGAAGGTCTCCAACTCCCTTTTTCCCTGCCGTTGAATGCATTGTTTGTGTGTACGCTCGTTTCTGCTCCCGTTTTGTTGTTAGTCGTCTTTGTGTAACACTGATACCGGTGTGTACGTGATATTTGTTCTACTCTTTCCACCATCCTTCTCTTCGACGTATTTTTATTAGCCCGGTTTGTCTGTGTTTTTTATGTGTTAGTTACTAGTTCTAAATTTTGTTAGATTTGTTTCTCTTCCTTCTTTACCTTGTGATGACTCTTTTTCGATAACAGCATCAAATCGTAAATACAATTTAAGGCTATTTGTTTAAAAAAATGTGACGCACTTAATTTTACAAGCAAGTCACGAAGAAGGTAAGCGTGATGAATTTTAGAAATGCAATTTTGTACGTTGCTAGCTTATGCAAAACCGGGCGAGTTAAACAGCAATGTAATGCAGCACAGCATGAACTGAAAAATAAATGATGCGTCAATTTTATGGATAGTATAATGATTTATTAATCTTATCGATATTGATCGATTATGACGAATTTAATACCGTCGAAGTGTAAGCAAATCAATCAAACTGTTTGTTACTTACGATAAATCGAATTGGAATCGATCTTTTAGTTAATGCCAATTTTTGGGTGTATTATTTTGCAGCTTTCCTCAATTTGGATCGGTTAGCGATAAAAATGTTTCATCTGGCACGTGGAAATTTATTTTACCGAGCTTTGATCTCCTGCCACACACTTAATATTGGTGTTTCAATATTAATTAATTCGATATGAAGTGGAGACCATTGGAAATGGAATTGGAAAACCATTTGTACACGGAGAACTGTTCGTCGGTTCGGGGTACTTTCCCATCACCCCGCTATTTAGGTTGCATTCGTTTTCCGGCGCGATATGATGGACAACGTGGGCAGCTAAATTATATCGTAAAACAACACATAAACGTGACTGGTTGGAAACGATCCCTGGTCGGTTCGTAACATATTGCGAGAGAGTGACGGGGTGGGAGGGAACTATCTCCTATTACATATGCATGAATGAACATGCGGCGCATTTTACTTCTCCTGTGATTCAACGTCCCCATAAACCCTTCGGCGTATGAATATGTAAATATTTTTGTCCTCCCGCTTCGCGTCCACGAGACCCAGTGGGATGCGCTTCGATGGGCTTATTCCTTCGATGCAAAATCGTCTCGAACACGATGAGGAAATATTCCTACCACCGCTACTACTACTATTGCGTCGCAAGTTTATGTTTTCTTCGTAGGTCTGCAATTTGTCCATTGCTCACACGTGCCCGCCGTGGCCGAAATGGATTAAAAAGGGAAACAATTTAAATAAAATTCCCGCGAGTCCTAGTAGCGGAGACCAAACGCCGGAACCGCAGGATGCGGGAATGGTGGAGCGCATTGTTTATTCAGCCGATTGGTTGCGGTTTCGGTGAACCTTCGAAGCCGCGCGCTACTGTTGCTGATTTAGCTGTCAGCGTCATTACCATGGATGAATTCGCGAGCTCTGAAAACGTACCAGCACATCGTCGTCGTGGCTGTCGTCGACGATGCGTGCTTGAAGGGGTTGCCTAGCTCGATGATATTTTATTGCGATTATTATTGTTATTATCGTTTATGGCTTAATTGGATGATCGGTTGACTAGGTTGTTGCGTTTGTTTGCGACAGCCGTTGTCTTTTATTGATGCATTGAAGTGTGAGCCGCATAACTGGGTGTTGTTGGTGTGTAATGTATGCCGAACAGCGAAGCTCCGGGCATGGTATCATAGCTTTTTATCGAAGCTGTGACTGTGGCTGTAGCATTCGGATGGTTGGATGATAGTTTTTGGATGATATGGATTGTGAACAGCCGAACAAAATTGTTCTGCCTTGTGCAAATTTTCACTTTACACGTGAATGTGTTTTACTTATATTTCTCGACCCGACAAATGACAATTATTTTGATGGGAAAAACATTTTAATTTGATTTTGGGTTCCTTACTATCATACTTGCTACGTAAAAAATTTTAAAATTTTATTGAAAAAGAGAATTTTACAATACAAAACTTGTACTTGATTCATGATTGTATAAGAAAGTATCGTCAAATTTGTTGCTTATAAAAAATGTTGCTCCGATAATCGGTAATAATCAATTTAAAATTGCAATATTCGCAAGTTTCCTCTGAATTCACATTTTTCACTGTATGCGTGAATACTCCATGAGGTGATCTTTTGAAAAGAAAAATAAATGGTTTTTGACCATACAGAGGAAGTATTGAAGAAGAATAAATTTGAAGAATAAATTTTTAACATAAAAAGTTCTCCAAAAGTTGAAAATTGGAGTCTAAAACCCTTCACCATTCGTGAAATTGCTTTTCTTTGCTTACAGTTGTTTGTGACGTAGAATTTATCACACGCCTTTCAATCATCGAATTGAATTCCAGAACAAGTTGCATGTCGAGAAGATATGCTAATAATTACTAGCTTGGATTACTTTTCGCGTAACATTCGTCGAAGCAGCGATGATTCCTACGAAACGCCATCGTTATGCAACCAAATCCCTTCACGGTGCAATTATCTTATCTAGTGCTTTTTCAACGATACGAATGGAGAAGCGCACATAATCAGTTTACCTTTAACAAACCGGATGCTGTTGAAATGGTTTAAAGCGGGGCCTCTCATGCAACAGTTGGTTAAACATTTTGCTGCTGATTGGTCGAATATGTTATCTTCATTCTACTGGTTCAGAATGATAGCAGTGCAAGGGGATGTATGTTTCCCGCCCAAGGCATATTATTAATCTTGAAACTCATAATAATGTAATTGTTTTTCGGATTATTCGATCAGGAAAAGGTGTGCTATCATCATCTGGCGTAGCAAATCTACATCCCCATTGGGTGTCTTTTTTTCTCCTAACACATCACCCTTTCGCGTGTGGGTTGAATGTATGATCCGGTCTTATCACTCCCAAGACCATCGACCGGCGTGATGGATCGTTGTACGTGCGAGATTACCCTAGCTGTTTGGGCTGCTGTCCGCGTGGGACGATGCTGCAGATGATTGATTACTGGTGTGGCGGAAAATCTCCAAACGATTGTGGTTCATAACTTCATACCGATCGCCTCTTCGCAGAGGGCACGGAAACACGCTCTGTCGGTAGCGATGCAGGTGCAGGTGATGGAGAAGGGTTTTGTGCCCTTCACGGTTGAGCTGAAAGTAAAACAAACAACTTCAACCGCAAGGTTCTGAACCAACCAACAGTGCGCCCACTCGCAGAAGTGGCTTCGGTTTGAGTACCGGGCGCCTCCATCCTCCATCGCTTTGTGTTTTTTTTTTTACATTCACAGTCCGCTGCTTGAGGTTTCATGAAGAGCAAGAAGCTTTCCTTTTTATTCTTAACCACAACGGAATGAAAACCCGGCAACAAATCCCTCCCACAATCCGACTTTAACTGGAAGAGAGCCGTTTCTTTCCTGTTTTAAATATGCTCCGAAAAATTGCCTTTCATATAAATTTAACTAAACCACTTGTGGCACAACCTCGATCACGCCGCACGCCACAGAAAACATTAAAGAATGTTGGTTTGGAGGATTTTATGTTTCCCACTTAACCACGTCACTTTCCTACCTTCGTACTAATTAAATGATTAATATTTGATGATTCAATTAAACTTCTAACGGGAGCACAGCGCCGGTCGTGTTGTTTCTTTCAGCTTCTTCTTGGTTGTTGATGCTTGCAAGAGAAGCTTTGCATGGAAAACTATCGTTGACGATAGTTTTCTTAGACGCTTCTTGACATCTTTTCAATCCCAAAGTGCAAAATAGTGGCATTCAGTCGTGGAATGATTAGCTCTCTTCTGTTGCAGTAGACTGTTTGCGGTAGTCAATCAGTACATTAGTTTGCTTCTGTTAGAAAATTCATCTCGTTTTACGGTTTGTGCAACAGATGGCTAACTAGCAATGCAGATGTTTAGTGACTTCCCTAAAAAAGTCTCTAGTAGTTGCAGCTAGCAATCGTACGGGACACTCTACAACGCCTTGTTAGTTTTACATTGCAACGGTTGTGTACGCATGTTCCTTTTGTGGTTTGTATCACCGTTTCTTTACTTTCTCGAGTGTATTGATTCCTCCTGCTAAGAGTAGTGTGTTCGCTTTCGATCCTCTCGCTAGCTCGATTTCTCGGCCCGTGTCAACTAGTCGTAGCTAGTTAGTGAAACGTATTACGTTTGATGATTGCGGTTCTGTACAATGGTCTTGCACAAATAGCGCCCTATAAGTGTATGTTGTCTTTCGAGTAGTGATCCTCGCCAATGTGATGTTGTTCCAGCAAAAACACTAACGCTTTTTTTGTTCTTCTTTTCTTTTCATGGTTTCGTTGCAGGTCAGTATTTTACGCGTGCTTTGACTTTTCATTGGTATGGTATTGGTTTTTACTGGTGAATTAGTGGTTTTCATAAAGCTTAGCTTAGCTTTAGGGCACAGATGAGAACCACTTCGTTTGGTTGGTGGACGAGATGATGGCTTTCAAATGGCGAACAGTCAGCCTAGTAACGAAGCAAACATTCTATAAGAAATTCTTTATTTTAAATGTTATCGATAGGCATTTTCTACTCAACATTACCGATCATAGAGAATATGTGTGGTAAGAACTTGTAAGATTTGTGGATGTTGTACAAGCGACTTTTGAGCATTGGAGTAATTTGAGCCATTTTTAATGGAGTATGAACTAAGGTACAGCGTAAATAACAAGGCCAACATTCTATTTCTACGTCAGCGAACCGTTACACGCTCGTCTGCCCTTGTGGGTGAGTATAAGCAACAATTGGTACGTGCGCCGTGTGTGGGGCATGGCGGTGTGCCCCGAACGATACGGAACAACGAACTGTCGTCATCCAGCGGGAGAATGCGCGTCATCGCCGGCGCAGCTTCAGTGCTTTTGGGATGCCACAAATTACGAACCGCTGCTCTTCGCTACCAGCGTTCCTCATCTTCCGCGTTCGCGAACTTTTGTGAACGGGTGATGTTTGCATGCATAATGGTGCAGACAGCTCCGGCGGTTCCAGAGGAGGTGCTGTGTAGCGCAGCGACACTCCAGACTTGGCTATCTACCGTCATCGACGCTTGCCCCGGCCGTCGCCATACTTGTTAGGTGAAGTTCATGGCCAGCGCATTTGCCTGGTAGCGGAGCTGCTGGTGTGTGTTCCGGTTGGGCGGTTTGGAACAACTCGATTGTTTATTTACTTTTATTCGCCAATCCTTGTACGGTAGCGCGCGCCACCCGTAATTCGAACCGAGTGAGCGCGTTCTCATGTGCACGACGAGAGATGCAATCATTGCCGGCAGAATGGAGATGACGGGCTGCTGGGGACAAACATACGCGCTCCGGTGTTATTGTCACTCGTAGCTCATACACTTGTGCCGGGGTGTACCGTGATCTGTGTCTAATGCATATGAAGGTTTCTAGGGCAGCGCTTGATTGATGTAGCCAGTAGAGTGATGAAGTATTCCGAAGCGTAGAAGTTTGCATTGTCTACGTGAGTAACTAGAAATTTATGTTTTTTGCTAAAGTGACAACCATCTACATTGAATCATGCCATAAGAACGTGATTTGTGGTTTAAAGTATAAACACAAATTTGGACCAACATAACATAGGAACATAGGTCAAATTCTTGAGTATGCAAAATTGAGTTTTTTAAGTTTTTATTTGCATTATCACTGTGGAAATAGGTTTCTCACGTTGTAATCGATCAGCTTTAAGTTTCACGTAAGATTGATTGTCATAAAAATTATTCATCTGTTACGAATGCGAATAATACGGTCTGTCGTGGAAGTTAAATAGTGGCGAGTAGGGTTTGAAATCGAGCGTTTGAATCCCGTTCGTAATTTGCTTCATCGAGCTATTTCGTGCCGCCTTACAATGCACCGGGAGGAGCTCAATCAACCAGCACGCTTGTTTGCGTATCGGAGTTACTGTGTACTACTAGTTCCATTCCCAGCCACTACTACCATCAACTTCAGCGCCATTTGCAGTTGCTATTGTGCTTATTTTGCAAAAGCCAAGGGTTACTATTAATTCACTCATCAATTGCATTCGATTAAACTCACGCGATGCTGTCGATGACGATTACACATACGGGTTACACATACCTTGAAACATCGACACGACGTCACCAGCCAATTTAATAGCAGCTCTGGATTCGCAAAACACAATCGTCGTCGTATACGATGTAATCCGCATCATACCTTCTTCTACCCACTCAACTCGTGGGGGTGGGTGTTACCTTTCGGTCACGCTTGGTTTTATTTTTCCCTCAGGTTTTACTTACCTCCTGGTCCTTCTCCTCTCCATAGCATTGCTGTACTGTAACGGCGGATAGCGTGTGGTGTAAATTAGGTGCAATTAAAATCGTCGTCGCTCACCATCGTCGTCGTGTCCCGGCACTGTTCCCATACTCCCAGCGGCTCAGCTCGTCGTGCCGTTTCGTAGCTTGTGGCAAATTTTTGAACATTGTGCTGATGCGTAAGCTGCGATGAAATTCTACCTATTGTTTCTCTGATTCTCTTCCTCCGTGCGTGGGTGGCGAGAGGAGACAAGAGAGGAGATGATAATTTAGTTGCTGCTCTTTTTTCCGCATACACAAAAAGGTTTTGCAAATGAGAATGGAGTTTTCGGTGTGGCGAATTCCCTGCGCATTCGGGGCGCCCGTGAGGATCGCGGAGGGATGATGGGGAGGGAGGGTGATGAATACGTTTCTCACTGTTGGGTTGGCTGACTGACCCGAACCGTGCCGACAATGATCTTGCCGTTGCGATAATGCTTTAATGCTCCCACAGCGCCCATTAATACCGGTGCACAACTTTTACTTATCGCGAGCGTCATTCGCCGTTCATTTGCTGTTGTGAGTGTGCTGTGTAGTTTTGTGCTTTTCAAACTATTTCATTAGTTTTAGCTTATTTGCGAAGGATTTGCGCAAATGTTGGTGGTCTGTCATTGGTATGATATTTTTACTTTCAATTGTTACCAAAACACTTGTCGTACCCAAAGCGAATAGATAACTTTTCTTGAAAATAACTTTTTTGATAAATATCCATCAATATGTTTAAGCTGTTTTTTATCTATTTTTATTTCATATGTTGCAGATTGAAGACGACTTTCGATATTTTGGACGAAAGTTAATTTTCTGCTTTAAAATATTTGATATATCGATATAGTTACAGAGTTTCAAGGGTTTTAGCTAACTGTTCCTTTTATAATTGCGTAGCATTCAAAACACAGATTCGAAACAGTTCCAACTAATTTGTGTATCTCATAGCGAAACATATTTTTCTTCATACACCGTCGATTCACAATCGATTGTGCTTCATCTACCCGTGGCGTATGTGCGCACGCTTGTAGTTGTTATTCGTTATGACTGTCAATTCCGTGCGAGTAACAATGACATTCCGTGACATAAATGCTATTCTTTCTTCCGTTCTTGTTGGGCGAACCTAATCTGTTTGCACATTGCCAATGGCTACAATAAATCGTAGCCGCTGAAAGGCGCTGAGCAACAAATGCTTGTCATAATATACTGTTTCATGTGTCGTTAGTCAATACTGTATTCCAGAACTGTAACTAAAAGCGTAAAAAAAAATGCACGGAGGAGGTGGTGAAGGCGGTTGGGTTGGTACCATCCGTGCTTGGCATATTATTGGCGATTTGACTCTGCCCGTGCGTAACAGCGTAGGAGTATTATCCTGGCAAACGTTTTGCATTTTCTCACTTTTTGCTTCGTTTTTTACTTTTTTATCGTCTGCTGTTAAACGTGTCGTTTGTGTACGACGTATAATTGAGTTACAGCGCCTGTGGTAACTAACGCTGTCTGTTGCACGGTTATATCATTTCCGGGAAAAAGACAGCTAGTTTAGAAAACAGCGTGAAATTAGTTAACGTTGCGCGGTTTAAGGTTTCCACAGAATTTGTACGCCAGATGTAACTGAAAATGTGGTACAAAAAATAGCTGTACCGAAATCGAGTTTAATGGTACTTAAATCTCGAAATCTTTCATTGCAGTTCGAGGATGCCGTCCAGGAAAATCGGTTCCGATGCCGGAGGAAGAAATTCGTGCACTGTGTTTAAAATCTCGTGAAATTTTCCTACAACAACCAATACTCTTGGAACTGGAGGCTCCACTTAAAATTTGCGGTATGTATGCCTCGATGAATAGCGTCGTTTATTACCTTATAAACTCGCAATTTTTGCTTGATATCATTGCAGGTGATATTCATGGACAGTACACAGACCTGCTGCGGCTGTTCGAGTACGGTGGGTTCCCACCGGAGGCCAACTATTTGTTCCTGGGTGACTACGTGGACCGGGGCAAGCAGTCGCTGGAAACGATCTGTCTCCTGCTCGCGTACAAAATCAAGTATCCGGAAAACTTTTTCCTGCTGCGCGGAAATCACGAGTGTGCCAGTATTAATAGGATATATGGTGGGTGTGTGCCGTGTGTTGGAAAAAAGGTCAAATGAGGATGCTAATAGTTTCCGTTCCTTAAACTAGGTTTCTACGATGAATGCAAACGGCGGTACAACGTGAAACTGTGGAAAACTTTCACGGATTGCTTCAATTGCCTACCCATTGCTGCCATCATTGATGAGAAAATCTTCTGCTGTCATGGAGGCTTAAGTCCGGATTTGAATGTAAGTCATGATGATGATAGAGGACGAGCCACAGGAGCGTGCCTGATGCGCAATGCGTAATTTTGATATGGTGTTGGTTGGTTCTATTTATCCTTTGCAGCATATGGAACAGATCAAACGCATTATGCGGCCAACGGATGTGCCCGATACTGGGCTGCTGTGCGATCTGCTGTGGAGCGACCCGGACAAGGACGTCAAGGGCTGGGGCGAGAACGATCGTGGCGTTAGTTTTACGTTCGGCGTCGACATCGTGGCAAAGTTTCTACTAATACACGAGCTGGATCTCATCTGCCGGGCGCATCAGGTTGTGGAGGACGGGTACGAGTTCTTCGCCCGCCGGTCGCTGGTCACGCTGTTCTCTGCGCCGAACTATTGCGGCGAGTTTGACAACGCCGGTGGTATGATGTCAGTGGATGCGAATTTGATGTGTTCGTTTCAGGTATGTATGTCAGTGTAAATGTAACAATAGAGAAATGTTGGCAAATTTCTATAGAACCTATTTTTTTGGTTGTCTTTAGACAAATATCTAATTAAGTTTCTTACGCTTGACAGACCCTGTGTGGTGGAACCCATTTAATAATACACATTTTTGCTTTCTTTTAGATTTTGAAGCCATCCGAAAAGAAGGCCAAATACCAGTACAGTGGAACGAACAACCAGCGGCCGCAGACACCCCAGCGCAATCAGAATCCAACCAATAAACGGAAATAATAATTTCTCTCCCTTCTCAACCGCTACCTGACGAGACGCAGCAAGAAGAAGTCATCATTAGCAGCCAGTTCGTCGGCAAATACCAACACCACGACCACCAGCATCACTACAACCACCACCACGAACGCCAACTGCACCACGAACGACGGCGATGGGGATGAGGAAGTAATGCTCGCCGGTACCGCCGTACCGTACGATCCTTCTGCCGAGCATCAGGCGCTTCAGGATCAGTGTCACGATCGAGCGGGTGACGGTATCAGCTCCGTTTTGTCGCCCGATGGTTCAGCCTCGTCACTGAAAACTGTTTCCACTAAAGCAATAGTATTTTCGGACGAATCTTCTTTGACGGGTCAGGGAGAAAATGGTACCACCATGCCGTCGCATTTACGTTCCGCCACACCTTCAGGTCTGCGTCCGGAAGCTGCCCTGCATGAGCGACGAGCGTCCATAGAGTTGACGGAAGGTTGTGATCTACCATCACCACCGCCACCACCTTCCGTACAAACCGTGCCCGTAATGCAGTTGCAAGCGCTTCATCTACACCACCAGCCCACCGGTCCAGTGTCGGCACGATTTCAGCAGGATTTGTCCATGGATAGTGCGATGATGAATCGTTCGTGCTTTTCACCACCACCACCGCCAGCAATCGTGACAACCGCACCGATAAGTTTGACATCAGCCGGAACACCGCAGCAGGTGATTTCGGCCGCTGGTTCAAGCCGTCAGCTGCCACACTATCCACCGCCGGTGCCGCTGCCAAAGCCAACGCCCATATGGATTACGGGTCCGATGGCTTCGCAGCCGCCACTAACTGCGAGTGCAGGTGGAAGCGCTGGTGCGGTGCTGGCGAGGGAACGGCCGGCGAGCGTGTATTCTGCAGCATCCACCATCGCTGTCGCTACTGGTGGAACCAACTGTCCGGCAGTAGTTTCGAGTGTGCCTATCATGCGTACGTTCGGTGCTGCGGCAGGAGCGAAGCGGCAAAATTCATTTGGCAGCTAGAAGTGGGTGCAAGCGTGAGTGCGTGTGTGTAGGGGTTGAGGTGAGAAGGATTGAAAATGGCATAAAACATACTATAAACAACAACAGCAAACGATAACGATGATGACTATCAGAATGTGTGCGTATCACGACAACATGGGAAGCGAGTGAGAATGTGCGAGAGAAAGCGCGTAAGAGAGAAAAAGGCAGGAACAGCAGGGAAGTGCAACAGCAGACGGTAAAGAGAATAGGAATGCAACAATGCATGAAAAAGAATCATGCAAAAACAAAATATATTAGATTTTACTGAATAATACTGTTAATAAAACAAGTAATAAATCACAGTACACGACAGCGAGCGAGTAAGCGGAAGAGCGAAAGAGAGAAAGAGGGTTAGGTGATCAGTAAAACCATGTAGCGACGGATGTGCTTTATGTGCTGTGCGCGACCTTCGTAGTGGGGTGTGTGTGTATGTACGTGTACGGGATAAGATGAGTGCATGGGAAAGAAAATTATTTAACATGAATGCATATGAACAGGATATCAATTTTATTTTATGTGTGTGTGAGAGCGCGTGTGAAGTGGATCAATCAGTCAATCTATGGGACGAAAATAAAACCAAACTGCGCATAGAAATACGTCAACCAAGAGCGATCGATAAAGAAAACCTGCTAGCAGGAACTTTTTCAAATACACACTCGCATGGGCAAAGCGACATATTGTTGCTCAAACAGTACTACACCGACACACAGGTCACATGATTGCTTGTCCAAGTAAAGACTACTTTTCGGATATGTTTGATGTCCTGGCCTGTTTAGTCATCCGGTGAGACACATCTCTTACATCATTTGGATTCATACGTAAGTCTGTCTAAACAATCTGAACGGATAGACATCGTTAGAAAAATGAAATGTTTATTTAAAAGTTAACATACGACGAATTAAAAGAGTCGACGTACTGTACATGTTGTTTGTATAGAATTTACGTTTCTGTTTCAGGACTTATTCAGGTACTTCGGGTTCTAACGTAACCATCCGGAACCTTCTGAAACGGCGAGTTATTTTGTTTTTTTTTGTTTAGTAGGACAGAAATATGCTATAACAAAACCCCGATTGATTCTTGAATTTTGCATCACGTTTTATCTATCATTCAACCGAGCATTTGCTGTGAACGTTGTATGGACTTGTGCACTCTATAAGTCAGTTCAGATTTTAGTAACACCGATCAAGTGATGCAACGTGTGAAAGTCGAGCGTTCCGTCTCCTTGTGTGTTGTGTTTTTCACTACAAAGCATACCCCACGATAAGGTCGTTGAGATGCAAAAGAAGAAGAATTTGAGGGCTAGATTTACCGTCGGGTGTTACACTGATTGTTTTTTGTTTATGGTATCTGTATATTCTCTACAGGAAAATAATGCAAACAAAACATATTGAGCGTAGCGCAATAACGCGACTAGTGATCTATTCGGTATAGTAGGAGCATCCGGTCAGGTACAGTACAGCAAAGCATCAAATCCACTCACAGCGCGGATCCCACAAGGCAGCCAGAAGGATATGGGAAGCGAAAGTGGTGGCCGGTGGCAGGAAATTGTAGCAGCTGCAAATAAAGAGCGCAAACGTGAAAGAATAAGAGCGTTGCCTAATCCGGAGAACGATTGTGTATGTGTGTGTGTAGGTGCGCGAGCGCGCGCAAAGGGTTGAGAGAACAATATATACATATAAATGTAGATATATATATATACAGGCATATACATACACACATTACTCAAAGTAGCGTGCCGGCGACGCACTGCAGAGAACATGCGCGTTCCGAAGAGATTTTCCGATTATTTTCGGTTAATCGTTTTATTGCCTTCGGGGAAACTAAGTAGAATATATATATTTTCCAACCCCACACGTTCTGTGGTGAAGCTAGCGAAAGCAAGCGAGAAAGATAGAGAGGGCGAAAGAGGATAAGGAAAGAGGATGTAGAGAGGAAGTAAGAAATCAAAGATAGCGACCCGGTAGAATCAGAATCAGTGTACTCTATCTAGGGTGTTGGGTGCACCGAAGCATATAGCAAGCAGCGTTACCGCAGGAAGAGGAACATACGCTCAGGGCACTCGAGCTGTGTGTTGCATCGCATTCGTATCACGGCGATCACGCGCACTATGGTGCCCCACCGAGGGATGGAGGGGTGGCAGCATGTGCACAAACCTGAACCCGAGCGTCGGAATGTAAAAGCACTGTAAAAACCGAAAACAACCAATCTTACAACAGGAACAAAACAAAAAAAGAAAAGAAAAAAAACCTACGTCTGCATATTTGTATCTTCATCTAAACCGCACTCTCATAGACACATTCGCATCAGAGCTCGCGTTCGGTGGCGGGGTGTAAAGATTTTCATCAAACGTGCGGGAATGGTTAATGCATTTACACTTTCGGGGGAAAACAAGGCATACCGGCAACGCGATGTACGGTGTGCTCTGCGGTCCGGCATCCTTTTTTTTGCACCGTGACCGAATCCAAAGATGTAGTTTTGGTTTTTTTGCCGTTATTAATACGATTATGTGTGAGACTTTTTGCTTGGGCAAACCGTGTTACCATCAAATAGTCGGCCATGCTTTCTCCGTGTTTTTTTTTGTTGCGATGCATGGCAACCTTGTTCGAGGTGCGATGTTTGACTGATGAATTCGTTTCTCGTTGCCTCACAGTTCGCTGTTTGTTCTTTGCTTTGGTTTCATGCTTTCCAACGTAGCAGCACACGTTTCGGTTGGCTGTGAGAGCCAATCGCGCATCCCGCTGGACGTAAGGGTTGGGGAAAGAATTGCACCAACTGCACGAATAAAAAAATACACACACCGAACGCATCAGCATCCGTAGAACCTCGAGCGAATCACTCGAGACGAGGAAACAACCATTTATACAATACCGTCACCGTTTGGAAGGCTTTTACAAAACACACAATTTTTACATCAATACGACCGGAAACGGAAGCGCAAGAAACGAACGGGGAAGCAGCGTTTGCTTATACGCTACCTGTGGAACACGATTCTATAGCGTTGCGTAACGATTCAGTGCGAGATGGTTTGTTTTTTGTTGTTATTTTAGCTTCGTTTCCTATATTTTGATACTAATTCAGCAATGCATGTCTCGTACCCCTAGTTTCAGTCTTGACAAATGCACCCCACCGTTCATGAGCGATCGCGTGTGGTGTGTGCATTCTTTCCTTTGGTTATTTATTCCTAATGAAGATGAAACGCAAAATGCATACCACGTAAGCAAGCTACAGGACAAGCCGCATCCGCATTCGTCGCGGTAGACGCGGGGAGTGCAAACAATAAATTTAAAATGCAGCGTAAGCAAGCAAGTAAATTATTATAATTAACAAAACTCAGCATACCCCCGACCCTACTAAGTGCCCAGTGCCGGTTAGCACGGGACCGGGCCAGGCGATAGGGTGCAAAAGCGAGCGAATTATGTTGGAAAGAAGAGCAATGTAATGAATAAAGGATCATTATTAAAATTAACTGCGCCCCGGTTTTGCCGACTGATCGTGGAAAGAAATGTAAATTTGGCGAACGAACAGATAGTTCGCTTGAACTGACGGACTGCTATGCATTTGGCATGAAAAAATATAGATTTGTTTAAGTTGTCATGTCACGTGTAACTAGTACCAGGAAAGAAGAGCCAACCCCATCCACCATCTTCCGTGAGCGACTGTTTTTGATTTAAAATAATACCATTCCTTTCACAGCATCGCTGCGTCAACTTCGGTCGCCAGCTCGTCTAGAAGCCCTTGGCCAACAGCGACCGACCGAGGATTGCTGCCACTGACACCCTGGGCCGGGTCTGACGAGGATGGCACGGATGAATGAAACTCCTGCTGCTTCGATCGGATTTCAATGCAAAGGACGAATGAAATGCATTTAACGTAATATAGCGTAGGACTTTTGTTGTTGTCCCCGTTCATTTGTCACTGTCATCCGAGCAGCGTGCTGGTGAAGACCAGCAAATTGAAATTTTCGCTCATTTAAACGCTGCCACAGCGAGTGCCTAATGAAATTTGTTAATAGTACTGTTGAAATGAACCGGTCAATCATTATTGAAGATTTTTAAAAACATGTATTATTAAAGAAAAATTAATGCGAGCTAATCTTCTAATATGATAAAACTAATTATTTATCTTTTTTCTGTAAATTTTGGACGATGTTAATAGACCTTTTATTAAAACCCTTTCTATATTTCCATACGTTTAAACAGTCCAGCAAACCTAGCTTAATTGATAGAAAATCCTTACCGATTTGATGTTTCTGTTTGACAAAATGTTATTTTCTTACAAGTGATATTTTGGTACAGAGCAGCCCTTCCCAAAATCTCTGCCCTGAACTTTGTTTTATTGACATTCACTTCACCGTCTAGATGCTGAACTTTTCGGAAGACCCCACTTTCCACTCAAATTCACTTACGGACAAGACGGCTTATCTCATGTTAGATTGTGGCAAAGCCTATTGAAAGCTGCCGAAAAGAACCCACCGGTGTTTGATCCTTCTCCGACAGCACACTGGCACTGGCCAAATAGACTTTATGTTTCAAATAAAACAAGAAGATTTTGGGTATTGTTTTCGGTTTAACAACCTTTCGTTTCGTTTTATTTTTTTTCTATGTGTCTTTCGGTTCCTTCGAGATTGAGGCATGGAAACAAAGTTAATTATTTGAAAAGTGACGAAAATCCTTCCGCATCGGGCCCGCTCATCGGCGGCTCATCGTCAACGCCTACGTGTCGAGTCGTGAGTCGGGTCAACGTTGACGCTGGTGTAAATAATTGAACGAACTTTAGGAATTTTTCAATCTTTTCGCCAACCTTTCGGGTGCAACCCCGGACGAGATGATAAATTATTACGGTCGGTTTTGTTGGGCTTGTTGTTCGTTGTGTATGCGTGTTTGCTTCCCATCGTCGACGCCCATCCAAGGTACCTTCGGCTTAATGCAATGTTTGGACAAAACTTTGGCGCGATAATGAACGTCATTCTCTTAAAGCCGGGCTGTTTAAAGGGTTATCTCTTCTTCGGATGTGCTGCCGCGTGTGGGGTGTCGTGACAGGCAAAAAGCAAAACCAGACACACAATTGTCTTTCCACCGGGGCGAAGGGTCCGGAAAGCGGGAATAGAAAAGAAAAAGAGGATCTCACCGGTTCGAAGCCTCGAAACGAAAAGTTTATTCCTCTAATTCCCTACCTGCCTCCCTCCCGGTTCGCCCGAGGGAGAATTCTGGCAGAAAACTTGCAGAAGTGCGAATGTTTTATTTACGAAAGGGTACTCCAATTCATCATCGCTCTGTCAGCGTCAGGATTGCTTCCCGGACCTTCGTTCCTCCCTAGCTTCGTCCCCCCTTCCCCCGTCGGGACCCGCGTGTGGGTTTTGCGTTGGTTTTGCTGCGTTTCGCAAGAGCCGACCGAAAACCGGAACGAGCACAACAAGAACAAGGGCCTCCGGTTTCCGGTTTGTCTTGAGAGGGTTATGCGCTTGCGACGTTGTACATCGGAACCGGCACTCGGTGTACCATCATGCTTCGTCCATGTGTAAGTGTGTGTATGTGTGTGTGTGTGCGTGTGTTAGTGGACCGGGTAGGGCCACTTCACGAAAGTGGCCACTTCAGCACGGGAATGCCGGAAGCGAGGTGACATGAAACGCAGATTTATGGTTTTCCACTGGAGCCAAGTAACATGTCCTGTGCGAATCGTTCGATGGTGCCTGATAAATGTGAAGCATCCATTAGGCGTGTTGCATTGGGGAGGGAAAGTTTATCTCAAGTGTTTCGGGGTGTACAAAAGAGCGTAATGCAGTTCTCCGGCGGGTGAGGTTGTGCCGTCATGGGCGAGAGGTAAAGCGGTAGACACAAAAATTGCACAACGGTGCAAGTAGAAGTAGAAGATTGGAAAGAATGCAAAGAAGCGAGTTTCGCTATTGTAACACGATAAAAAAACAATATACTTTTTATTTTATTTCGATTTTACAAAGTTATTTTGCAAATGATTTTTTTTTAAATGACAAGCTAAAACACCCATGATAACGGATTTATGACGAAGTTCAAGAATCGATTTTGGCTTGATTCGATCTGCTTATCAATCTGCCTTAATCCAACAAAAATCATTACCTGATCGATACACCAGTTTCACAGTACCACATACACAGTACAACAATTTGATTACAAAAACATTTAAAAAAATTACATAACAGTTTCATAAAATGTCGATATATGATGAAACAACCATCGATGATTTTTTATGTGCAATTTTCTTTAAACTAATTTTAAATATTCAAAGAAACTGTGCCAAAAAGTCAACACATTTTTCCAGGTATTAGCTTTACAATATCAGTTTTTAAAACCAAAAACGATTTTTTAAACCAAATCCGCAAGCAATGCGTATCGCTCGACGTGCTTGCATGATATATCGCGCTTATTCCATCAACTCGTTTCGATCGCTTTATCGCTTCCGAACTTTGCTGAAAAATGGGTTGCTATGTGGAATTTATTCGATATTTCTGTGAAGTAAAAACTAAACCATAATAATAACAATTTACAATAATTTTTTTCTAAATAAACCTGGCCAATTTCAATGTTTCCGCTGCAACGCTGGAGCAACATCAACCACTTTCTCTCGTTCCCTATCGTTCTCGCTTAAGCTCTCCAGATTTTTTACACTGCAATGGAACAACATGAAGCTAAGTTGGTGAAAAATGTGGGATAATTTGTACAATTTGTATAATTTGTATAATTTGTACAATTTGTTATAGCGATTTTAGTTGCCTAATGTGTAAAAGTTTGTGTCAGTACAGTGAATACAAAATATACATAAGTACATACGTTTATACATTTATCATACTTTTGTGCCAATCGTCTTAAAGTTATTTGCAGTACAGAAACTAAAATAATATATGGTTTTAAGCCGAAAGTAAAATAATAAAAATATAACATTGGCTCATTAATGCGCATCCATTAAGTTACGCTATACGTCAACAGATGGCGCCACACACCCAACCCACTAGGATCTAGGTTATTTCTATGAATGTTGAGAAAACACAATAAATTACTTTTCAAGATTTATTTGTGAAATTAACTAAAATATTATTCCAGTTAATAAAAAATGCCTTAAAATAATGAACAGTGAAATTGCCTCGTTCGACGCTGGGATGGGCATAGTTACAGGGGAAGATTGGTTCAGTGGTTTTTTTGCTAATTCGCCTAGATTATATAAAAATAGCTGGCCCTAGAGCTATCAATTGAGCTAGTACAGCTTTTGTCAGTTTGAAAACTTTTGAAATCATCTTTATGAACGAGCTGACAAGAGTAGTCTACTAAATAAGGACGGGAAATTCAATACATTCCCCAAAACATACCTAAAGCAGTCTCAGAAAATTTTTTTATTGCTGATTTTCCCACAGTCGGGCAATAAATTCGTATTACGATTCACATTATTCAAATATTGGATGAATCGTTCCACCCGACTATGGCAGAAGAAAGTAAAATTTCCTCGTAAGTGCACTAACTGCATTCCCAGGCAGGACATAACTCAGGCATCCTGTGCGAAACATTAACTTTCTTTGAAATTTGTGCTTTCTTTACTCGTGGATGCAGAATGACAGAACCATGTGTGAGTATGCAAAACCAGTACATCTTTTTTTTCGCAGCTTTACATTGTTGCTCGTGTTGCATTTAACATGCGGTACGATGCATAACGGAATAGAAAATATGCTTCAGCTGATATGTATCCTTTCTCGGATCAACAACTGTATGAATAACAAATGTTTTCGCAGAAAACCTCCATTCAAAACTCGAAATTGTGATGATGGAAACCTGATGTTTCCCTTGAGAAGAAAGCCGGTGAAATGTAGCTCTCTACATTCCGGAGAGTTTGTCAAGTTTCCAAGTACGGGCAGTGTAGCAGAAGTAAAACAAAAGTTCCATTGTTTTCTCTGCTTTTGGTATTGGTTCTCGGTTTCAAAGTTTATGACCGCTGATGGCGAGGCATTTCTTCGCAAAGGACGGATGAAGCATGCTTTGGTGAATCCAGGCAAGAGAGTCAAGGAAAAGTCTATTTTCCCATCCTAGGAAAAGGCTAACGAAAATGGACACTAAAACTCCTCGCGGAATGAAAACTTTCATCTTTGTTTTCCTTCGGCTGCCTTCAAACAGATCTGCAGGATTTCTTTTGAAATGATGAAAGAATCAGATAATTTGTTAAGGAATAAAATGATGTCCTGAACGTTTTGAAATGTTGAAAGAGTCAAATGATTTGTTAAGGAATAAAATGAAGTCCTGAAAGTTCGCGTCGCATAAACTAATAACAAAAAAAATACAATATAATCGTGCTATTATATCTTAAGCACATCCACATTTCACACGATCAAATCAACAACAACACGATACTTCGACGCGAAAACTAATCCCAAGCTAAGCACATTCACGCACCCAGTTCATAGCATCTCCAGCAATTGAACCTTGTTTCGCTCGCGGAAATCCTCGTGCCAGATTCCATCTACTTACGATCGATATTGTAAGCATCCAATTTAATTACCTCAACCATCCGCCCCGATCGGTGGCTTTGCTAATTTCAGCTAATTTTGTAATTGAGAATTGAGCTTCGGTATAGTTTCTGGCCTCATAAAACCCCAAAGCGAAAATCCCTAAAATGGGGTTAGAGGGATGCTATTTTCGAGACTGAAGCATGGATTGCGTGTGGATTGTGCCTTTGGGGATCTTTCTTGTCGTGGAGGGTGCGTTGCGAAAATTGCCCAATAAACAGTAGGATTTAGATCTTGTCTACAACACACTGCAAATAAGGGATCATTTGATTTGAAGAACGATAGAAATATACAACTTTTAAATTGTCCGGGAACTATGAAACATACTTTTTTCCTCAATAACAACGTACTTAATAGAATATTCCCTACAAATTCATTTAATTTGCATGTTTTTCAATATCCATAAACACATAGGTACATCTCGCTTCGGCTATTAAATCTCGAGGTATGTCTGCATTTTGGTGCATAACTCGTGACAAAATTTGCATTGCGTTATGAATAATCAACACCATTTTCGTTTGCCTCACTCTGAGCTTTTCCGTTCGTGTTGTGCTGAGATACAACATCTGCTTGTCGCTCAGCAAGATAGTGCAAGCCGGTGGTGGATTCAACTAAGAGTTTAACCGTCTTCAAAGCAAACACCAATATTGTCGGTATGAGCTCGCCAAGACGGTCGGTGAACAGCTCGTAAGAAGAAAACAATGTGCTGCGTCGCTGCGAAAATGCAAATACTTGCAGCCGCGTGCAGGAGGACCGTGTGTCGTGAGTTTGTGGTGAGAAATACAGCCCCAAATGCGTGCATGTGGGATAATAAGATACGAATGAAGATTGTTTGACGTTGCTCGCTAACGACGATCTCGACGAACGGTGGTAAGGAAGGATGGATAATCACGTTGCAATGGTGTGCAAATATCAACAACGGAGACGAATTGTTTGAGCCAGCGTTGGCTGCGGGACATAAAATAAACTTATACACAGACGAAAAACCTTCTCGCCGTGTGCGAAGCGACTTTTCCGACCTTCGCAGAATTCCGGAGAAGAGCAATGTTTATCACACTCACGGTAAGTGATATATTATCACTTCGGCCAGGTATTGTGCGGCTCCAAATTGTCATGTTCTTCCGTGTTTTATGTGCACGTTTAATGGTTTTACATGGTGCGTTTACGAGCAACTGATGGTTAGAAGCATTCTGAACGCCTTCAACAACTTTCAACAAATCCGAAGAGGTATGATTCTTTACCGTAGATTCATTTGAATCCCAGGCACACTACAGAATAGCGCAAAGTGAAAATGAAAGCGAGTAGTGTTGTCATCAAAAAAGATTTCATGAAAAGAATGATTCGTTGTAGAATTTTCATAATAGCAGTAGAACATCGGCCGATTATGTAAATTTAACGGAACCGCAAAGAAAGCAGTAGTACGAATGGAACACATATTTTCGTACCGTTTCGTGACATTTGTATTTCTGCTAAGCAATTTTTCTGAAAGGTGAGAACTTTCTTTAATGATAGTTTGCATGAATATTGCCTTTGGTGTTATTGTGTGAGAGCGCAACAAGTATGTTCCATGTGTCGAGCTCTCTACCATATTGCCTCTGAGTCGTATTGGTTGAAATCGGTAGATCGGTATTGAAAATCAGCATCCAATACGATCGAGTACATTTCTGTAAATCATACTCAACTATTAACAAAACCTCATGCTTCATGTAGGATAACTTCCACTGGGTGATTTTCCGTGATGCATACTTTCAACGCGTTTGATGTTGCTGCATTTGCATTTTCACAGTCGGTTCAATCAAATGCGCTATCAATGGATTTCGCAAATGGAAATACACGGAATGATTCCATCAACTGCTGTGATGAGTGAGACGAACAAGTGCAAAAGGTGAGCTTGAAATTATGCTTTAAATGTGCCTGATTTAATACGAAAGATTTGTAGAGATCTTGATTTCTATGAAAGAAGAACTTTGTTAATTCATTTCTCACGTTTCATGTTTGTTTCTATACATTGAAAAACACTTTGGAAAAATAACTAATTCCGCTCAGTGAATATTCAATTGGAACCTCCTTCCAAATCGCACAACATACGCTTCTCATTCCATAACATCCTCGTCTAATTTGTGTAGAATCGTCCTCACAGCAGCGAAGTACTTGCGATGCTCGGGAATGATGGAGAGAGCAAAAGAGTAAGGAGAATTACAAGCTTCGCTATGCTAGTGTGTCCGGAGTTGGTCTGTTTTAAGCTCTTTGACAACACTAAACATACAAGTCGCTTGAGGGGTCGCGTTGCTCTGCTTGTGACAACTGAAGCATGTAATTTAAAATAACAACAGAGACACATTCCTAGGGAACGAGCGGACTATGAGAGAACATGTAGGAAAGAAACTTGGATGGGGATGGGGACGTGGCAAGGATGAAGATGAAAATAAGCATGAAAAATACAAGTACATTCTACTTGTTCAAAAACTATATTCATAAGCTATACAGGAAAATGTATAATCCTGGAGAGCATAGAACTTTATCAAGCAATCAGTTAAATTCACAACATTGTTTGAATTTTCTACCATAGCCTTTCCGAAACACCAGCCAAACATATGCTTCAATTACTTATCGTTTTGTTGCCGATAAATGACCTTGGGTGTATGCAGTAAACCGACCAGCTGGTGCGGTGGCCGTTGGAGCGAATAATTTATGATTATGCTGCCATAATTAATCATTAGACCAGGAGGTGGATTACACACGTCGCGTCGTCTGTCATGAATGAAGGCACAATGACGCTAGAGCGAAAATCACTAGCCTTACTAGCATGTCACACTAATCGGCGTGTGCAATCATGGCGATGAATTTTGACAGCGATTAATCATGCTGCAACATCAATGATACTGTTTTTGTTGCAAAGAATAACTTGCATCAATCTTACAATATGTTGTGTAGAGAGAAAAATATTTCTAAATCTGTTAAACTTTCAGTTATCTTTCTTTAATCAAGGCCTTATAGGAAACGGGATCAACCAAAAACCTTCACCACAAATGAAGTATTCATTTTCAGCGTCTCAGCATGAATGTTCAAGTTAGATTGAATCCACCACTGCAAGCAAGTGAGTAAGAACAGGATTTGATGCTCGTATTGCCAACAACCACAACCGCAAGATGCATGAAAAGTTTTCCAGCATCAACGATTGAGCGTAGCACAAATAATAAACGGTTTAATTGATTAGTTTTACTGCGCTAATATGACGTTGCTGTTTAGCCATCTCCTTCGTATAAGGCCTGCATAGAAGCAGTATATTTGATGGTAGAGGAAATCATTTTACTTTATAACCAAAAGTGTTCTTGAGCCCAGTATCTAAAACCTACACTCTTTCAAGATGCACGCAAAACATTCTAGAATGTATATTCAAACTGGAACCAACGAAACACGAACGAATCCTGTGGTATCAAATGCCATGGGAAATATACCCCAAAAAAACTTACAGAATCACCAACGTGCGTTCCACTTAACATCAAGAGTGATGCTGGAACTACCATCAGCTTCAAATAACTTTCGCTATTCTCAGCATGTGGAACAGTGTGTGTATGTGGAACGATCGTCAGCTTGGCAAAAGCGTTTTGTGTCGAGACACAAAATGAATCGGTGCAACAGCTGGAAGTACATTGCATCGGTGGCATTGATTTTCAACCGCTTGTTCGTTTTCCTCTCTTAACATCATCTCCTGTGACACAATCCGTTCAGCTAAAGACGCTACGTTCTGGGCGTAACTTTCGATCCTCTTTTAGTTTGTTCTAATCATCAAAGCTTTGGGTTGACGTTAAGTATCTTTTGATTAAAAATGGAACGTAGTCTTAAAGAACGTCAATCTCTGATCGATACCATGACCGTTGACAGTGTAAAACAACACATACTCCATGAACATTTCATCTGATGTTGCATTACAGTTCTACTGACGTGGATAAATGGAGGGAGAATTTCCTGAAAAACTGATTGTCTACGAGCGCTCGAAGATGTTATGGTAACATCTCTTTGATTAAACAAGTCCCTTGTACAGTACATTGTCAAGTATTTAAAGTATTTTCATATATTGACTCTAACCGTTAAATCGAATGATAAATATGTCTCTAGTGTCTG
>KI915040.1:16815251-16898124 GCA_000473445.2 Anopheles farauti | reverse complement strand
GGCGTGTTGCGATAGAGAGAAAACGAACACCACCAAACAATCACCCATGAAAATCACTCAAAATCGCAAAATTTGAGTGATTTTGCCGCTTGGGTAGCAGCTCACGTTTTACATGCAACGAAAACTAGAACTCACCTCAAGATTCAAGAGGATTTAATTCATTTTAGAGAATTTTGTATGGACTACTTTGTATTGATTAAAGTGATAATCCTTGTTTACCGGATTTAATTTGTAAAAGAGGGTCTCCACAACAAAAAACTGTTTAAAACAAATTACTTGCCATCTGTATAATACATCAATATTTGGTTATTGTACTTTGTTTCTGATTTTTCGCAATATTCATTGCTGTGATTTTTCGAATATTGGTCATAAAAAATCGGATTTTTCTATAAATTTCATACAAATCTTAGCATTTATATAAGTATAGCAATCCGTCAAGACGTGTAAACCAAAAGGGGCTACTCCTGTGCATGCCAAAAGGAGTAATTTTGACTGTTATTTTCCAACTGAATATTTTAAACATTTAAAAATCTTTCATTTTATTAGTTTATAAACTAATTTGAAGTTACACATAACATCAGTTTATTAAAATTAGGTATATTGAGCCCGATGCCGGGGAATAAACACCAGTGTATTGGAAAGAGTTCACCTAGACTACAAAAATGATTAGCTGTATTTTTTTGCCCAAAATTTACCTATCTCACATACTGCCACATTTGGCGACATGATCGTGCAAAGCAATATCCTAAACATGGCTCAACAGACGGTTTAACAACGGCCAGGCCATATTCCAACCACTTCCACGCACGCGGCGAGGCGAATTCAAAACCGTCACGCCCTAACATGGATGTAAACTGTGTTGAAAATTGATTTTCACGCCAATCATGCTGCACAGTTCGCGTCCCCCACGAATATACAGCAGAAAGAACAAAAAAATGCACAAACACACACACACATCGGCCGTGTCAGGACGTTATCTATATGCAGATGGAAAATTCGGCTAGATAATCGGGGAAAATTGAAACAAACCCACTAAACAGTGGTTAGGACGGGAGCTAGTAGCGAGGCGGCTGAAATTGTTCGTTTATTTGTCGATAATCTTATTGGCTTGTCATTTTTCGATAAAGTCAACGTTGGCGAGGCAAAAACGTGTCGCCCGCGCAATTGAAATGTTGCAGTAGAGTTTTGATCGATGCTATGATTTGAGGGGGTGTGTGCAGCCTGTGGGTGTGTAAATAAACAAAACAAACGGGTTGAACTATGTGCTCCATCAAGATTATCAAGTGAGGGGTGCATGGTTGACATATGAAACAGGCATTTACTATCCCCAAAGCGTACATTGTACGATTTTCTAAATAAAATCATAACATAGCCTTTCAATAAGTGTATCTAATGTCTGGTGAGCTTCTACGATCGTCGAAAGAAGATAATTTAACCACAAGGAAGATATATAAGCCATAATGTTGCTTACATTTAATAGTTTTGGTTAGATACAGACCAACTGATTGCCTCTTCATTTAAAAACACATTGCACCATTTTTTTGAGCATATCATTAAAAATGATTGAAGCTCTTTGCATACAGTAACCACGAACGATGTTTTCTTTCATTTTTGGCTTACGTTCTGCAGCCTGCATGTATGGTACAAGTAGATATGGAAAAGAACTGGCTTTTCACGAATACAAAAGCCGCAGACCTGAAAAGCACGTATCATGATCCAAATTTTCGTAGAAATGGAAGCCACTTGAAAAATATGCTCCAATGCTTGCCCTTCTCATACGGTTCTGGTTCAGAAAGGTTTGAAATGATTGTCCTTAAAATGAACTAAAGAAATAGTGATCCAAATAGAATCGTACTACCGGTTGTGAAGCATAAAGAAAATCATTTAAAATATTCTTAAATATTCGACCGGTATAGTCAAACAAGTTGTTTGAGTGTCGTATTTGAGCAGGAAGTTAAACATTTCAGTGTTTGCCTTCAAAATTCTCTAATAACTTAAAATCCTACCGCTGCATACATGTTTTCATACTTTGGCGCTCGGTGCGGTCTTGCATCACGATCTTCCCGGAATGGCTGGGACAGCTTTTCTAGACGCGTTTTAGACGCTTAGGGCGTGCGTGAGCAAAGTTTATGTGTGGCGTCACTGGTGAACCGACCTGCGGAGACGGTTCGGAGCTTTCTACACCAGGATTTGCTTTCTCGACACGCACAACACGCAAAGCCAATAAACAAACAATAATGTGACAACATCGACATGCACCTTGGCTAAAAACCCCTCTTGCTCTTTTTACCTTTGTCATTCTCTCTTTTTCTCTCTCGCAAAGAATATTTTTAATATCCTCTTTTGTTGGTCCATGTAGAACTCACCGAGCAGAATTTAACATGAACAGATGGTTCGTGATGAATTGATGAGCGTCCTGTGAGCGATATTAGTTTATATTAGCCGGAACGCTTCATGCAGCCTGTTTGTGTGTTGTGCATGGCTATCAACGCTATTGTGTGCATCTAGCATTTTCATTTTTGTAAATTCCCTTCTAAAACATCTTATTAGCCAGGGATGGATTAAATTTGCTGGGTATTGAATGCACACCTTCTTGGAAAAGGTATGGAAAAACTAAAAGTGTATGAAGTTTCTGTATAGATATTTATAAATTCCCGCTACATCGGTAACTTCAACTAACTATTTGTTTATTAATGTACTAAATTAGGAATAGTTGATTGAATCAAAACATTTTCACAACTTTAATTTGAAACTTTGATGAATTTCGATTAAAGGGTCTGCATGAGTTTGTATTGTTTTGTGTAAAATAAAATAATCGTATTCTGATCATACAATTTTTACAGTACAATACATCACAATACATTTTTTCATTAATCTCGATTTCGACCCCATTGACATAGCAGTTTTGAAGCGCCAACTTAGAATATTAATAAAAAAAACAACAAAGAAGGGCTATCCCGTACGGTCCTAACTCGAGTACAATGAAAATGCAAAAGATTCAGCTCCTTTGGCACGTACAGGAGTGAGCAAACAAACCCAAGGACTTTTGTAACGGTTTCGAGCCAGTGTTGTTCCAGTTGCACTAGCCCGAGGACGCACTTGAACGTGCACGGGAGAAAAACCGCAGAAACAGCTTTCACGTAAGAAATAACGCTTCTTGAAACACCGGCAGCTTTTGGCTGCTGTGAAGCAAAACAGGTCTCCATTCTGTTCGAAGTCAGATAACACACTCGAGGGGTAGAGAAGTGTAATGAATATGCATTCTAATGAAAGCTTTCGTTCCATTGACCGAAAAAACTGGAAAAAGGTTTCTTTTGGGAATTTTTATGCTAGTTTAAACTGTTTTCATACATCTTCTCACATACAAATTTGAAACAAAAAGTTTTCAATTTCATTAATTAAGATTTTTGCTTCAATCGCGATCAATCATTGCATTATTTGCATAGTGATTAGATGTAAACAAAAGTGTTGTTTGTCTCCTGATTTGCAACGAGGAGAATTTATTGTGCAGAAAACGTGGTATTGGAATGTCGTCCGACAGATTTGTTAGAATTAGCTTAAGAGCATAACCGATCCTTTTAACTTTTAAGAAACCTATGTCTCATTGCCATTGATTACGCAGCCAGCACAACGAATTTCGATCAATATATTCTGCTTAGAACGGTTACTTTAAGTAACATTAGAAAACTTTTATGTGTCTACACATTGCACGCATTTTTACGGCACTGTTCGAGACCTCCAACTTTGCTGGTGCTACGGTTCTTATAGCAACACCCTTTTTCTTGCCATAGTAAATGGGAATCATACCCAAATCGCGGCTTTAAAGATGCTACCTCAATCTTATTGTTTGACACAAGATAAACTTCTAAAACTGTAGCCATTGTGGAAGTATTTCAATTAGTTGTGGCTAGATAAACCCAATGATAACGTTTACCGGTCAGTTTGCCGGTAGCAGCAGCTGGCAGCAGTCTAAGCGGCTTCAAGGGCCCGAAACCGATTATTTGCATATTCTTACGGGGTCTGAATGCCGCATCTGGTATTGTATGTACCGTACGGCATGCACCAGTGGTTCAAACGCATCCTTTGTTTATTTCGTTCGATTTTGCCTCCGTACGTTACGACGGATGATACGAGATACTAAAAGAAAAATGAAGCTCAGCCATTGTTGAAACTGGCTTTAGAACAATTGATCAATAATTATTCTTTAGAGACTTGAGAAAATCGTTGATTCGAAATTATTTTTTGATTGATTGTGACAATATTTGATGGAATATATTTCCTCCTCCTTATTATATAAACCTATTGTCAAGAAACAACAAATTTTTTTTTGACAAGTTGAATTATTTTTCGCAAACTGTTCATTTTTACTCTCTGTTTTGTACTATGAAACACAACGTTGTGTTTTTTGTTGGATGTAGTTTTTTGACTGCTCGTCGTTTAAATAACAAACAATTTTCATTGTATTCAAACAGTTTTTAGATTCATTTAGAAATATTTATTTTTAAAGCCAGTTTGCTATAGCGATTTTAAAGGTGGCATACATTTTAATAATAAGTCACTAGCTTGATCACATCTCGAAAGTCCCCCTACCGTTTTAATTTTAATTTTTTTGAAAATTAATTTTATCTTCGCCATGTCGCCAAAGTATGTATGTTGCCTATAGACGTGTTTTTGTTGTGTCTATAATTTGTTATATTTACTTTTACCTGCCTCCAACGGTGGTTTGTGCTGCGTTAGGTAGGCCACACTTAAAAGGGAAAAAAATCGAATCTCATCAATTTGTTCCACGCCCGGCACAGGAAATATACACCGGAAAGCATTTCTCTGTAAAACACTTACCAGAAGGAGCAAAGAAAACAAAGCACATAGGTTCACACACTCTTGGCGGCATCCAACACTCTCTCTTCGCAGTGGTTCGCTTCGGTCAACGTGTTTTAGTGGTTCATGGTATGCCGCGCTTGTGTTGTGCAGTGTTTCGTATTGATTTACGTTTATGGGGGAGCTTTTTGCTGCAAATCCCGCCATTTATGGGCGTCGAAAGGGTAAGATTTATATGTGTTGCAATAGTGTAGAGCCGTTGGCAGCGTAAACACTCGTACACATACACCACATCAAATTTGGCGCTTTTGCTCGAAATATCGGTGAAATAGAAATAAACATGCTACGTTTTTCTTGGAATAGGTTTGTTCTTAGAAAAACAAGGGTACTGGAGAACGTTTACACTTTCAGATAACCATATACATTACGTGTACATTTTCTATATAAACGCGTTGTGCTGAACATAATGAAAATGTGCTGAACATAATGATGATTATTTGAAATGTGAAAGAAAACGAACCTACGAACAAACGATCAACACCAATATGCGTCAATATCCCAAATTGATTATTGTCGTTTGATTGCAAAGACTACAGCTGATGATTACATTTTTTTTTCTATCTACTTCCTAGTAGCGGTTACACAGAAGGCTCACATCAGCTCCGTCCCCTTTAAGATTTCACCTTGTTTCACTATCTCAGCAAATATACTTCCAAGCCACCTTTCCTTCACCAAACAAAAAAAAAGGTTCGTTAGCTACACCCCTTCCTACCCCGCGCTCACCGCCCAGGCGAAGCGAAAATGTCTTCACATGGACCAGAAAAACAATAAATTATCCGGGCCAATTTCACCTATCCCCAGTTGATTGACAGGATGGAAAGAAAAAGCGACGAAATTCGAAGCTCACAGGCTCGTGACAGGTACGGGTGGATGTACGGAACAGCACACGATCGGGGAAAAAGGGAACGGAACATCTAACGCACGCGTTTGTCGTTTTTGGCTTCCTTGCGGTTTGTGGGGTTTTGCGAAAAATTTGCTCAATTCATCATTTGACCGCAAAGTTGTTACCTCGGAGGCGGCCAAGGTTGGCACAGCAGATGATCCTGGACTCCTGCCCGACCGTCGACAGTAAACAGATGAAATACATTAACGAGCGCACATGCTCGAGCGAGTGATCGGGTCTTTTTCGTGGTACTAGGGCCGTGTGTTTTTCTTCGTGTTTATTACACCGCATTTAAGGGTGATTTACATGAATAAAACACGGATTAATTAGCAACCGAACGTGGACGATATGTTCTGAAGGTACTTTATGGAGAGTGTTTTATTTTTAGAACAGAAATCAACGAAGACGCGTGAAAACGTAGAGGAAAATCTAATTTAGTACAGTGATGAAAAATTCACATGTTGAGTATAGCGAGTTGTATATAACTTACCTTATTTTTTCAATCGATAGCAAATAAATTATCATATGTAAACTCTACACATACCATTTCATTAGTGGGTGAAGTGAGAGTTATGTATGAAAAGAATCTATAACAATATAAATATTCCGTTTAACTAAACTTAATCAATTTCATGATTTTTTGCGGTTTATGGACACACAAACTTCCTATTTCACTATTTATCTTTAGACATACTCGCTTTTATTAGAAAGCACCAAATACCACGCAAAGTACAAACAAATCTCAGCTTGATTATAAAACCCTTAAAATTCCTCCGCTGCACAAACCAGTATCTTCTAGCTTTCCTCGTTCGGAAGGCAGGCAGGACTGGCGGCGAGCGCAAGGAGTGTCCAGTTTTTGGCAAAAGGCCACGCGTAAAGGAAGGTTTGCGCGTATAAATCTTACCTTTGCTGCACGCCCATACAAGCGCTACGAATCTTGAGCGAAAAACTCCCGGAACTCATAAATCAGTGCAAAATACCACACGTGCAATAAAGCGAGAGAAATGCTACTTTGGTTCAAGTATAAGAAGGTGAACAAAGCGAAGATTTGGTACGATGGTAGTGTTTATCGATGGGATTTAAAATATGCTTTTTACATCGATGATGCACTCTCTTTCAAAGTTGTTGCACTCAGATAGATAAGTTTCCGGTGGATTTTTTTATCGACAGTATAGTTTCCTACCTGTGTTAGGACATGGGTTTGGACATATGATTTATGTGTTTTTTTAATGTTAAATTGTGTGTACAATAATTAGCCAATCGCAATAACACGTAGAGGAACAAAATTGGAACATAGCTGGCTTAGAGCATTTTCAAATCACTTTTCATTTTTTTCATCAACATTTTGGTGCACAAATATTTGTGAGATATAAAGCATTAAACCGTAAACATGCCTGCAACAATTTTATTTATTGAAATAAAACTGTAAAACACTTCCTATCTACTTCAAACTGCACTCGACAAAGGGGAAACCTATTATTCTGATCTGGTATGTGACTGGTGAAACGAAGAAACTAGCGGCCAAAAAGCATCGAAACACGAGCAAATTCTATTGCGAACATAATTACAACTCTTGGTAAATTTTGAACGACTAGTTTACTATTTAAAACGTGCGACTGAGATTTTGTTTTGCTAAAATGGTTATTTTAAGTGTCAAAATTTTGATGAGTTTAATACACTTTGCTCGCTATTTATCGTTCAGCCTTCGTCGTAGAGAACGATTCAATGGAAACTGGAACTGGGAAGCACTTTTTAGAAGAATATAATTGAAAACCATTCAACTCGAAAGATTGACACTAATAGCATTCGAAACCCCACTCATCAACCTCATAATCATCTTACCCAAATCAGTATTCATCAGCTTTTCGGATGGTTTTACCAGCGATGAGTTATGTAGCGCGTTGTCGGTGTGTATCAATAAAAAAGGGGAAGCAAACAACGGGCACAACATTACCATAAGAAACCGAATGCAGACAGCGAAAACTCGCGTTTGCATCGAACAGACAGGCCGCTCGCCGCCCTTATTCCCATACCGCTTGTGTTTTAGCGCATTCCAATAAAGAATGTTGCCAAACAGTAGTAAACCAAATCGTTCGCCGATCCGGTTGCGGATGCCACTTGCTAGAAATATATGTCTCCGAGGGTACGAACGCTTACACACGCACACACATACCGTTCGCTTATTGATGTGGTTAGCGTTAGCGAAATGTAGCCTCACCTGCTCCCTTCCCCTTGC
Source organism: Anopheles farauti (assembly GCA_000473445.2). Classification (NCBI taxonomy): domain Eukaryota; kingdom Metazoa; phylum Arthropoda; class Insecta; order Diptera; family Culicidae; genus Anopheles; species Anopheles farauti. The sequence continues at coordinate 16,890,127 of KI915040.1, read as the reverse complement.
ATCCCGTCGTAGCTCCAGCGAAAAGAAAAACGGAATGTGCAGGATCGATGTGAAATATGGTTTGTGTATGCAATTTATCAGCCTTTCGCTAGGGAGTCCGGTGCAATATGCGAGCTTCAGGGAAACCTAGCGCATACCGTAGAGTCCACTGGCCGGTGAAATGGATCGCGAATCGCGCGCGTGTGTGTGTATGTGTGTGTGTGGTGTAGTGTATGTGTGCTGTGTGATTGGATTCGATTTCTCGTTTACTTTCTTTGCGCACGCTTTAGTGGAATCGTTCATACACCGGTTCCAGATGGGAATGTCGTGCTGTGGCCTAAATACTCATGAATATGCTACGCCCGGGTCTGCCGAGCCAGCTGCACGTACCCGGTCATCCTGCCCAGGCCGAGCGCGGTGACCGACAACGAACGACATCGAAACACTTATGCCGACGGTGCTTAGATGAAGAGCGAAAATCGTGGAATGAATAGCACTAAATTACAAACGAAAAGGCATACGGCGCTCATGTCGTGTCGCGTTCGATAAATGATCGTGCGGAGGGGGAGCGGGGGTGGTTTTCTTTGGCTCACCCAGGCGTTGGCTTTAAGAGTGTAAGCTTTCGCACCCCCGTAGTCGGACGGGGTTTTTGTGCTGCCACCGTTTCGCTGTTGATGCAGATGTTCCGTCGCATTAGGTATGACACAGCAGCGCAGCCGATGGTCACCGTGGTGAGCTGCCGGCACTCTTTGCAGATGATTGATAGAACAGGAGGGCTAGTGAACTATTTGCTTTCGGACCGGTTTTGCTGCGATCGGTAGCGTGGCGATGTTTCGCTCGCGGCGAGGTGGATGAGGTGACCAATAGGAAGAAAAAAGCTTCAATTTTGATGAAGCGCAGACTTTTATCGATTTCGTCTCCGGAAAGGTAATGGAGTTTTCCTGTTCATTTTTGTACCGGTGCCCCGGTGGTCGATGAAAGCAGTTTTGTAGGACGATTGAACGGATTGAATGTTGGTTTGCGAAAATAAAACAGCGATTTGTGATTGTTTTGAAGGCGTATTGAACGGTAACAGATTTTAGATCGACTGGTTGATGCTATCGATTCTTCAATTCATGTGGATACTGGACACCGAGGGATTAGCATGTAGTTAATTCATTTTACCCAACCTAACTGTATGCCAATCAAACTATTTTGCCCAACAATATACGAAATTATTTTTTGAACATAAGTAAAAAGTGTAGTTGCAGAAGTAAGCAGCTTAGAAGCTGTAAAAATTTTAAATGTAGACAAACAAGTATAATATTAATGAACTGTTTCGATTCACACAATTAATGTTAATTAAATACAAGTAATAAAAAAAGGAATATAAAAGTGTCCATGATATTTTCAATATTTGTTTTTTAATATTTTTTTATAAATGTGGTGTTTTTATTTGTCATTCATATTTTAGAAAATGAAAAAATATGTATTTGTATTTGAAAATGTATTTTTTTATATTTTTGAAATTTTATTCACTTTGGAAAGCTAAAACTAGTAAGGATAATGTAAAAGTTCTTTGCTCTCAAAAGACAGCTCAATATTACATTAACCGCATTTTCTATCCTATTGTAAAAGATAAGCTGTAGTGCAATTTTGTTGCACCTTATTTATCGCATACTTGCAAGCGTAAAAACACATTAACTGACCAACAATGCTAGTTTGACGTGCATTCAGTGACTCGGTTGCCTGAGACGTGCAACGTGGTATCTTTCACGGGAATATCAGAGAGAGTGTGTCCTCACATTTACACCCAGTTTAGTATTTTTTTCATGCACCAGAAATAACAAAAAGCACTCCGATGGCTATCATATGGCTGAAGAAGCACCTAACTAACTGTCATTCGTTCGTGCGCGTGTAGCTCTACATTTTTTTTAATCACGCCATTTTGTTCCTGCTCCACAGAGCGCTTGAAGAGTTAACGTTTCTTTAGCAGCATAAAAATAATTAACTACACCCTCGAGCAAAATGAAACAGAACCCGTTATCTGATGAGGAAAATGGACTAAGACTTCCCGGAGCCGGCGAACGACGAAGCCTTGGTGGAATGGAATCATTTTTTTGCTTTGCAATTTTGCCTCCCATCTTCTGCTACACTCGAGCGCCTGGCTACGTGGTATCTGCTACATTTCCTGTCCTTTGTCGCGATGCCGCGGAGTGCTAGTTCGTGATCTTTACGCTTTGTGCGGTGCCGGGCGGCGGATGGAGCGACACGACCGGTGCAACAAAACATAGATTTATGAAGTAGACTAGTGTTTCCTTCGTCTGTTACTGGTAGTAATTAATAGTGCGCGCGATGGTGCTGTTAGCAGGTGCCTGATGATATTTGCAGATGCAAAAATCCCCGTTTCTAGATGTGATTGTGTGCTTTTGAAGGGTTTTTTTTTGTGTGTAATTTGTGTCTTACAAGAATCAAGTAGAGAATATTCGTTATAATGATGTTCAAAGCGTGCAAAATGGTTCTCAATCACGATCTAAACTGTTGACGAACTGTTAGATGAATTATTGCAATTGCAAAAGCATAAGAGTGAATACGTTATCTCTATTTATTATCCTTTATAGATTCGTGAACATCTAACTAGCGCAAAAATGCGCTATATTTCACACGATAATTCAAAATGTCCAGGGGTCACTATTACTTTCACTAACATCCACACAAACTCAAGAACGCCACTGGCATGTCGGCGCTCCATTCAAAGCATAAATTTGATTAACCTTCGCATCAAAACCCGATCAAATGCCTAGCCACATTTGAATAAAACTTGCATTTATCTTAATCTCATTTCACATCCGTCTGACTACTTCTTAGTCTCTCGCTCTCTATCTCTCTCGCTCTCTCTCTTTTTCTCTTTCTCTTCCTCTCTTGACGAACCATAGGTCGTTTTACTGTCAACGCGCTGTAAACGAGTATATAAAACGCCGAAAGGAATTGACAAATTAGATTTCAAAAAGGGTCATGGAGCAGGGTCGCAAAGGTTCTCATCTTCAAATAGACATTCATTCTGATTCATCCCGTGATGAGTTGTTTTTTTTTATGTGCCTACATACGATTCGCTTGACATGCTACAGTCTCCAGAATGGAATGCTGCTTTTTTGCACCTCCCACTTCGAGACGCAAATTGGAAAATAACGAATTTTCATGAGAATAACCCCACTCGAGTTGCTATTTATGCAGAAATTCGAAGGGTCAACTATGTTTGTTTGTTTTTTTTTTAATAGATTTATTTTCATTTTTTGAATAGCTCTGCATTTTCTTCCCCTTGTAGACACATCTAGGCAATAGCGACGTAACTGAAAAATGTCATTATGTGAGAAAGTCCAAATCGAAATAAATTAAATCCTTTGGCAAAATTTCCCCTCACCGTCGCGCTGACGAAACGTTCTCGGGAGCAGCTCATTAGTTGCCGTAATATGCAATTTATAAAAATATGTCAAACCAAACTGATTGCTTCGTCCTGCTCAGCGTGAATTCGAAATGCAAATTTAGGGGTCATCATTTATTCAATTATATGCCGTGTTTGCGAGCCCTTTTTTTCCGCTCCACCACCATCAGCCACCCGAAATAATCCGCACTTTATGCTCTAAAAGTCGCATTTGCATTTCGGGCGGACTGCACAAACGTATCCGTTCGTAGCTTTTGCAGCAGCAGACGGAATTCGCTAAGGAGGCAACATAAAAATGCATTTTTTTCCTGCCTGGTCGGTTAAGTCGTGATTTATCGCGATAGCAAGGCGAAAGCATACAATAAAAATAAAATCATATTTCTGAAGTGGCTGGCCCGCGGGAAGAAGGTGGCTTTCGAGCCCCGTTGTGTGTTGTGTGTTCCAGCAGCGTGCTCCACCACTGCATCGCCAATCTGAGACGGGCTCTGCAAAATCGAAAAAGTTCGCCCGGTAAGAAATATTTTTCATTTTACAATCTTAGCAGTAGGAGCGTGGAGGAAGCGGGTTTTTGTAGTTTCTTTTTTCGTGAAATATATTTCATTTCCTGTGACTTTAGCAGGCACGACCGGCTGGATGATTGGTGGTACCGCGCCGGTGGAGGAGGTTGGAGGTAGCTTTCTGCACCATTAATAAACACACCAGGAGCAGGTGTTTCCGGGAATAGTAGCGATAAAACTGCCGGCTTAGCAAGCGTTTCGCACTGCTTTGTTGGGGCTCTTGTAGCGTAAATGTTGTCGCATATTTTCGTTCACCGATCGTCCAAGAAACAGGTGAAGTTGGGCAGCTTGAACCGATCGTAGTGTAACGTTTACCTAGAGTAAGATATGGAAGAATTGACTTAATCGAATTCATGTTGGATTGTCAAACATCAACAGAGAGATCCTGAATAAACAACAGTCTAGTGAGCAGCTGTCACAAAAACTCTCCTTCAGAAGAAATGAAACGTTTCGTTTAAGCTATCATAAAAAACGATCCTTTACGATGCAAAACATTTTTTTCAATATAAACCAAAAACAATCAGTATCTGCGTTGGAGCCGTTCAAACGGCTCACAACTGGCAAACACTTCATTCGGGAGTTATGGAGCACCATTTAAAATGAAATGATATGCAATATTTGGAGCAAAATTGCATAAGCTGCTCTCCGGTGAGCGGATGATACAGGATTCCGCTTCCACGCTGCAGCGCGGTGCAAGGATATCCTGCTCACCTGAAAATTGCCAATAACCCGGACACGAACTGTGATTCAACCATCGATAATGATGATGACAGGTGCATTTGTATTGGTGTGTAGGCAATTTGTGTCTCCGGCGCTCGGCAGCAGGGCTCCAACATTCGTCGCCACGATGAGCTTCCTGGCCCTGTCCACGGGTGCCATTAGTTGCTGACGAGAAAATATTCATTTCCATCCATCACGGCGCATGGATGGGACGTATGCGAACGCTCCGAACGGGGTGACGCCGGGCTACGAACCAATCGTGAAATCCCATTAGCATCAATCATGCGCGCCCGTACCGGAGAAGGGCAGGATACGCGCCCTGATCGGTCGATTGCTGCGCGCAGCGCTCGACGGATGTGTCCGGGGTCGGTACCGGTGAATTTCATTTGAAGTGGCCTTAAACATGAGCACGTTCCGATAGTTTGACGGTAGCGTAGAGTAGACAAGGATGGTTAACTAAAGATATTAAGTCTGACTGGTTGGAGCACCATCGTGCTTCTAAGTTTCATCCCACGGTGTATGATTATGATTCACAATTAAATAGATTCATAATGAAGGGGATAAGCATCAATACGCTACGTCTATTCGCTACTTGGATCCTTAATAAGGCCCATACGCTCTATTCTCGCTGTAAAGATGATCAATCGTATGAATTCGAATAACTTTGGATAATGTCTCTATTGTTTCAACTATAATAACCATGGTGTTGCAGAATACAACCGAAATTATAATTAGAATTTTGGCAATGAAAATGCATATTATTAACATAAAATTAATCAAAAATTGTTTATGAACGTAGGAAAAATGATTAAAACAATTTACAATTTACGTCCAAAAAAGTTGATGTAACGAAATTTTAATTGTTTGTATTAATTGTTTGTATTTTAAAGACATATACCATTTTTATGAAATTATTAAAGATCATTGATAGCAGGAATCCTATGTTTTATACGGAGAAAATGAGAGGAAAAGAGATAAATTAATGATAAAAAATGTGAGTCATAGTAATTTACAATCTTTAGATTTAATACTTTTGAGAACATTGAAACTTTTCTGAAGAAAATCTTTAATATCTGAACACGATTGCACATATTTGATATTCCGATGACTGGTCTAATTTGTCTTCACAAATAAACTGTCGGTATGGCAAAACAAAACAATATATTTATGAATATCGAAAGCTAATTGAAACACTCAAGGCATGCATGTCTTTAAATAATTTCGCACACCACGGCGGTACTTCCCGGCGCTAGGAACGAACGCCCCGTTCGAAACGCTTGCGCCAGTCCATAATGGTTCAATTGAAATTCATACTTTTACTGGCGGGACTTATGCACTGCCGAGGTTCATGCATAACTCGTTGAATCATAAAATAAAGGGAGTTTAGCCTTACGACCGCCCGCACCTGCTCTCCCGCCCCCTCCCCTCCCAGCTCGTGGATCGTGTTGTTGCCGAACGATGCGTTCAAGACGAAGTAAAATCGATCAGAATATCAATTGCAGCAAACCGAGTGCTCGGTGCTTGATAAAATTCTCCAACTGCTCGTTTCCGTTTTCGCATAACACTTTGCAAGATGTGGCCATCGGGTGCCTTTTAATGGGCGTATGCAAATAATCGTTCTCGCCCGTTGACGCTGTGCTGTGCTAACGGGGAAACCCCGGTACAGCGATCGCATGCACGTCAGTATTGTGTTTATCTTAGCACGACTAATTGAAATACTTCCGGCACAGTTTGCGGTGGCTTCCGAGGCTCGTGATTGGATAATGGGTTTTGCAAAGGGAAGCTGTTGCCCTCTTGGGAGTTGGGTAGACACCATTAACGGCTGTGGAAAGGGTCGTTCAGGGAGCAGAATCGACCACTTGGAAGATAAGCTGACTGGTGTTTGTCGTAAATTTTGTATCATCCCATGGCCGATGCGGCTGCATCAGCTAAGCCACATTCAGCAGCTTAAAGCTATCGGTAAAGCTCTATGACAAATGCAAAATGAATGCAAGAATAGTTTAGATATTAAGATGAATTATCATGAACAGTGAACTATTTTCAAATGAATTGTAATGCATGAATTGTAACGCATGTAACCTAATGACCGTTTAATAAACAGTTGCAAACTGAAATCCAAGGAATGCAGACGTGTTTTACACACACGAAAGAACCTGTAGAGATAGATTTTTGCAATTCATCACTCTATGTGAGTAGCTGAGCAATAATGCAAGAAATATTTGAGACAGCTATATATTTGATTGGCCCTACATTTTGTAAGTAATGTAACTCCGTTAAAATTCCTTTAACTTCGCTTAAAGATATTTTTCATCAATCATAGACACGTTTCAATTAAAATCTATGATTGAAAAATAATCAAAAATCGTCAAGATTTGTCAATTTCTTTGAAATTTAATCTCGTAAACTAGTGGGTTTTTAACCTGTTATTAATTCGTTACTATGCGTCGTATGTATGTTTAAACCATAATTAGAACTTCAAAGGAAAGAAAGAATATTATTGCACGAATGTTTAACTCTATACAAAGTTAAAAACTAGTTGAGGCTTTCCATACTACACTCACCATAACCATAAACTGTAAAACATTATGTTCGAGAAACAAACAATTTACACCGAAGGCCACGGACAAGAACGGACCTGGCAAGTTTGTGCTTTGATCTGCCGCTTAGACAATGGTGTAAAGTTCTCAGCTACGCGTTTCTTTGGAGTTTCCCATTATCAAAGGCAAAGAAATCCGTGGCATCCAACCACACCTTGGGATATTTTCTCATGTCAAAACATTTCACCGACCTTCCAGGCGATGCTTTCTGCCCCTCTGCTCGGCTAACGCGCGGACCCTGCTCATAATCGATTCATTACGCATCGATAGCGGTGCAATCGAGCGGATATGTTCGTTTCTTTCAATCATTCCCTGGGCGATGTTTTGCCGGGGCCACCCAGGGCCGGGCTGTAAGTCGTAGCCTGTCGCTACCGGACGATGCACAGAGGCGTGTTCCTTCCGAATAATTCCATCGCCGGTGTTTTGTCTCCGTAAGCGTGCATGTAGTAGGCTTTGGCTTTGTTTCTTCCTGCAGCACCAATCGGAAGGTGAAAGAAAAGAAGAAGAAAAAAAGAAAACATAATTTCTATTCCACACACATGCTTACTTCAGAGCGGATGAAATACGACCCCTGTTTGACGTCTTGTTAGACGAAGCACCGGCTCGCGGTGAAGCCGATTGGGCTCAGACACACACACACACACACACACACACACACACACACACACACACACACACACACACACACACACACACACACACACACACATGGCAATATACAGCTCTACCGGTTTCGGTTAACCAATATGCGACAAATTCCTCACATTCTTCGTTACTCAGGAGTAAGCAATATTGTGCTCCCTGTGTAGAAGCGTGTGTGTGTGTTGTTCCGCTAACAATGTCACAGCTGAACGTAACCGATCAACCGATGGGCGATAAGATGGAATTCTACCCCCACTCCAGGCCGTACCTACCTATCTTCCGGACCAAGGTCCTCTCGTGCAACGGGGCAATCAAAATCATAGAATCATCGAAACGATATCGATCATCCACCACCCCTTGCAAACAAGTACACACCCGACCACACTCACCCACTCCACCCTTTTTTTGGTGACCCGACGACAAAGCACTTTATTTCACGCTGCCTCCATACCTCGATAGGCGTATGCAAAAAAGATCAAAACGAATGCTCAGCAAGGCGTGCAACGACCCGGTGCCCGTCGCATAGCAGCTTAACTTTCGCCGGGCGAAAGGTAACAAGCATGAAAAAGCCATCCAAAACATTCCCACTACGACCGGGCGTGTCCGAAAGGGGTGGACAGACAGGCCGGCGTTCAAAGCGATCCTCGTTCGACGGTTTGTGTGTATGTGTGTGTGTGCACGATGCTGAAAGTTTACGATGCCGATGTCCCGGACCGACCGGCTCCACCGCTTTCCCATCGAATCGTGTTCAATGGGAAATGTCTTCAATTTTTTTATTTTTTCCGGCATGTTGCTTCCACCCGCGCTCAATGCTGTAAAGAAAATTGCCTGCTTTCTCCAGAATGGAAGCAAAGTGAATAATGCCGCTTTCCCGCCGGTGATTTTCATCGTCAAAGTTCCGGCTGGAAACATATAGATATATGTATATATATATATAAAACGATCGACCTTCAGATAACGCCCAACTGCTGCTGCCGACGGAAAGTGAAGCGTGATGCCATTTTCCCCTTGCCCGGGAGAACACGTGCGGGCAGAGATGTGTGGTAGGTAAGAAAACGCAATTTGGTACTATGGGAACATAATAAAATGTAATTTGAGATTATTTTCTCACAATCGGTTAAGGGGAGGGGGAGAGACTGGCGAGCGGGTTAGAAATAGTAGTGAGCTTATACCATTACGAAACAGCTCCTCCGCTAGCGTCGGGAATCACATTTCGTCAAGGATCTGTCACATAATGGGTATACGGTACGGCTGGTGCTGAGGTTATCATTTAATCTACTAACTGGCGTACAGCCAGGTAGTGGGATTCGGTTCCGAGACCGACCGAAATGGATAATGTTTTGAAGGGTGAATGGTTTTTGAAGAAGATGCCGTGGAAGCACATCTCGTAGCAGGAGGGAAACCATCCATTCGTGATTGAAATCTATTAAATTGATTGATTCAATGATTGATTTTGTCAAAGTTTCACATTAATCTGTCACATTGCATCCAACCGCGCGCATTATGTTTCACCATAGCACTACGGATGAAACCACGCAGGCAATGATGCTCCTAATTAGCAAAACTTTACGTCAGCCATCGTCTTTCAATGGGTAAAATGGTGGAATATTTCATCAAGTGATGTGAATCCCCATTCACGTATGCTTCAAATCAGCACCGTATCCATGCATACTTGAAAAGAAATATCTAAGGCATCAAAGGAAATGTGGAAGTTGGATACTCCCCTGATGTAGTTTTCAACTTCGTCCCCTATGTCAACTTCCAGTAACAACATTTATTGTAAACTGTTCAAGCTAATGTTTGAACCATGTTGAGAACCGGCTACGCAGCTCACGTGCATTTCTGATTTATACCTGTTAGTCTCGCTCAAGCGGGAAGATGATGAGCGGGGTTTTAAGAACCTTATTTATCTTTGAGAATACATGCAGCCGTTAAGAGCACTTAAAATAGTTCTTAGAGCTGATAATGTGAGAAGAAGATGGTTGCTCCTTCTGCTGCAACTACTTCTGTTATTGCTTACCATAACCAACTAACTCGCCGGAAAAAGCTCAGCAGCTCAGTTTGTTAAAGAAGACTTTGAGGCTATTCAAAGCCAGTTTCACCGTGGCTTATAGCTGGATGAAATTTTGTGTAATGTTCTGCACGTCTTCCGACAATATTTGATCTCGATCTGATCAATCACTACACAAATTTTCACTTATATCGTTCGTCGACACAAACGATCTTTCTAGATCTGTTCTGTTGTTTATTGTGTGTATTAGCTTTATTATATGTTCAAAATTTATTCAAATTTTGTAAAATATACAAACCACACTGTTAACCACGCAAAAGGTTTGGAAAACATTTGTTAAGCTTCAGAAACAAAACATGATCAGCGATTTTTACCAGCACATGCATTTACCATTGTTTTTTGACTTTAATTTAAAACTAAATAACCAGGAAAAACAGCTTAAATTAGATAAAATAAACAATCTATCGTGAAACGAAACGGCTCCACCTCTTTGTTACTGGTATCGTAAAGACACGCTTGGATTGTGCGCTTGGATTGAGGGTAAAATAATTATTAACGCTCTCTGCTGCCATCTGTTCCACCAAGTGGGTCAACCCATATAAATTATCCATGTGTTTACACATAAATTAGAGACAGTATCGTGTAAACAAGACACTCACCACAGACTGCACAAACATATGCAAGCATGCGGCCGACGCAAGCTGGCGTCGTTCGATAAATTGGCGATTGCAGTGGAAATCAATACTGTCAATAAATTGCCCGAGGAACTGTAGCGGAAAATTTGTCTTAGAATCAAACGTCGGTGCAGTCGATGCAAAGTTTGCCTGGGACAAACATACCAATATATGCGGAGAGGAAACAGTTTGTTCTTGGTGTTGGATTTCGATGTTGATTGAAGATTCCGGGAAAAAGGAAAATTGTTCAGCATGATTATGGCTGGATTGGTAACAGTAAGGAAATGTAACCAAATTTCTTAAAGCACTACATCGTTTTTATGTTTTCAAATTCGTAGGAATAATACTCTAGTCAATATAATTAAATTCCTCACCAGCAGACCTGATTCTCAGAAGAAAACTCTACGGAAACTTTGGAGAAAAGTTCTCAATTACTCCGTCGACTCGAGCAAATCATCATCCTTCGCTGTCGTCGTCGCTCGGCACGGGAAACCGAGTGCAATGACATTTTTGTGTTCCTTGCGCTCAAGCACGTGCTTCTGCAGATTTGCCAACCGTTGCTGGGAACGACAAAAGTCTCGAGTCGACACACTAAAGCATGCTCCGTCTCGAGCATGCCGCTATCTTCAGGTATTGCTTCGGGGTATTTGATGAAGTCCTTAGGTCCATGCTGGAAAAATCACCGTTCACTGCATTCTTCGGCGGTACAGCTGGTACTGTTTGCAGCACTCGTTTTCATTAGTTGCGGCTCCACTTCAAGTAAAACCCCTCGTGCGAGTCGAAACAAAGCGCCCAGAATCGCGTCACACTGTCTTGGGATAGGATTGAACGGGTCAAGATGCTTTGTTTAAGGTAAGGTAAGGTTTGGATTAAACGCGTCTCTTTCTGCAATATTCGTCTTCTAATATATGATTTACGTTTTGCATAGGAAATACTTTGCAGCGCAGTGAAGAATGTGAATAATAATAGAAGCTTTAACAACCAACGTAAAGCCAACCCGTAGGGTAAAATGTCAAAACCAAAATGCGATTTTTAATCAGACTTAGCAGCAGAAGTAGTTCTTCAAGAGACTGTAGCAAGAATCATATAAATAGTGTTTATCTACGATTGAGAAGTGCAACGAACGGAAAACTTAAAAAAATCCATTATGAGAACGACAGTGTGAAAAATAATAATTTGATCGAAATACTTTGGGTGGAAAAGGTGTTTTTCCAAAAGAGAAATCATTTTCAATTTTATGAACAATAATGATTTTTCATCATTTTACATAGAAACCCCGTTCTGAAGTTATTATTCAACAATTCATTCTTATGTGTGGAAGACTCTGCTACAGGCGATACATGTCATCGTTCCCAACTTTTGCCCGCCATTCATGTCCCTCCGTTTTCCTGAGCTATATAGCATAAGTCCAGGTAAACGGATTCCTATCCTACGTTTGTTTGCTAATTACATCATCCACATCGTTGGCAACAACGATGCTGTGATCGATATAGATATCCTTAAATGTGCATTGTAACCCCTGTGCTTTCGTTTACCCACTCTTATATGAACTGATATTGTTGACTAGTTTTAAGATGTTTAGAAATAAACATTGATTTTATAAAAAAAAATTCTTATTGAAACAATTATCGCTACGTAAAATCAAAACTAATGAAAAAATAACCAACTGAAATTTAAAATAAACTTTATTTTTCTATAGCAGAAAATATAGCCATTTTAGCAAAACCCAAACTGTAGTTAAAACCGTCTGCTAAACAGGAAAATAAAACCAGAAAAAACTGCCGCTCTAGAAACCAGAAAAATATGCTTGATTTTTTTTTATTTTTGATGTAGCTTGAGCTATTCTGCTCCTCTTAAACGAAATATCTGGTAGTCAAAAACCTGTTACTACTAATAGTGTTTGCTACGTGTTGATTGTTTTTGTGCGTTTACATTGACTGAAGCTCGACACTCGTTCAAAGATTTCTCGTCCTTCACACATATACAGCGATGTAGATTCTAAATCAAGCATTATCCTCTTTTGGCAAGATAATAACGTTGTTCTTTCTACCATTGTCCTGCTCCGGAAACCCCAACAGAGCGGAGCTTCGGTGGGAGCAGCTACTACTGCCGCTGGCGAGGCTGCAGAAGAGCATATCCTGCTCGAGCGGGCACACTAATGAGGATAATTATCCCTAACGATTCTCTATTTCGCACTCTTTCGGCGGCTTAAGTACGACCTAATTATCTGAACGGCTCCGGTGTGCCGCTTTGTTAGGCTAAGGTGCCAGCGATAGGCGAAGTGTTTCATATCGCAACGAATAATCTCTGTCCGCCGGACGGGAAACAGGGCTAGAACGTGGCCGTAGCTGCCGCGCCGGGCAAGGATCTTTGAAAATGTGAAGCAATTTTGCCATGTTGACACTGCGGATAACGATGATGGAAAAAATGGAAAGCCGACAAAAAAGGGGAAACGGTCGTTAAATTACTGACTGTTCGTTTGAGCTGAGCAAAGGTGTGCTACCGAATGGTTGGCACTCGAACTAAACGGATAGGCTAGTGAACGAAACCAAGTGAAAATATATGAAAAGTGAAAGCTTAATAGCTACGTATAAAAACATCGTGTGGTTTAACGATATTTAATAATTTGAATATAAGTGATCATAGTTTTGAAATAATTCATTTATGGTGTAGTATAATTGGAGCATAATTAGGATCGTTAAAATAATATTAGTTGAAAATAGTTTCACACAAACTTTGATACAATCTTCACTATATTTACTGCCAAAAACTTATAGAAAAATTATTTCATCTCGTTTTACGTAGCGTTCTTTCCTCTACAAACTCGAGCCAAGCATCGAAACGAAAGCAAAAACTATCTCGGCAATAGCAAAAGTGTAGCTTGTGCATTAAATAAGAATGCAAATCGTCTCTTTTGGCTAACTCATATGCAAATCGGTGCTTGTGGTAGTGTTCCGGTCATGCTTTCCGTCTTCCGGAGTGATTGCGACGGGCGTTTGTGGCCGCTGGGGTTGCTCTTGACATGTAATGAAATATCTATTTCCACCCTGCCAACCGGAAAGTTTTTGTACTATTGCGTTTTTAATTATTAATTTATTCAAATGAATGTATCTATGCGGCCCACAGCTTTCCCGGCTGCTCCGATTGGGCACCGGGGCCGGGAAACTATTATTAGCATAGCGACCGGCGACGGAACCGAACTGAAGAGATTTAAAAGCCTCTTACGTTAGTTTCGCGTAGGATTGCCGGCTGAGTGCTGGTCGTATCGAGTTAAATCTTGTTGAGCAAAATTGGATGCACTTCAGGGTTGGTACATACTGATGACGGAATTGTTTCGCTGTGATGGTTTTAGACATTCGCCTCAATGATGGAAATGTTCCCCCTTGAAGGGTGGAAGGGAAATACGATTCAAAAGGCTGCTATTTGTAGAAAAGTTTATTTTTTATAAAAAAAAGATTTCCTATCTTGGCTCCAGAGAGGATCGAACTCACGACCTTCGCGTTATTAGCACGACGCTCTAACCAGCTGAGCTATGGAGCCAGTTAAGTCTGTTTGTGATCGTATAAAATGGTTGGAAAACTTGAAATTTCTAAAATTATTCATATTTAGCGCATAGAAAAGTTCGTGGTCTAAGAAAGGATAGTATAGTTCTGATTATTTTGCAAGGGCTTAAAGTAACTTCCATTTCATGAACGTCACTATCCGGGATATGACATTGCTGCAACGCTATGCCCCTTGCCAGCGCAACATATTTGAAGCGATTTCACCTGTCGCAAACCTTGCCCTAGACAAAATGGCGCACACTTGCATCTCAGCCACAACGGTTTCAGCTTAACGATGCTGCTCGCGTGCATTAAATGAAGATAACAGCATGCGACAGGAAGTAGCGCAAACTTATAGGTGTTCGCGACAAAGGAAACACCGCCCTACGATCCCTCACTTGCGGTCGATTTTTCAATCCATTTGCCAAACCAATCGCTCGGAAGTGAGCTCTTTCTCTAAACCCAACAGAATCTGTTACGGTACACCTGGCAGCGAGTCTGCGGTGCAAAGTGCTACATGTTTTTTTTTGTGGTGCCCGCCCGTTCCTACTCTGGCCGGTAGCGGAGGATTACTGACAGCTTATGTACACGGCATATGTGTGAGAATTCTTTTTTTTTCTGTGAGCTACCATGGTCAAACTCGTGCAATGAGTTGTCGTGCTGGTACAGCAAAAGGCGAAATCCTGTCGAGCATGAACATCGAATGACAAATGAACTCTGAACATAGCAGTTTGCAGAAAAACGGCGCCTTAAAGTGTCTTTATGACGACGGGTGCTTCGAATGCTTCCGGGATGCATCACATGCGTTACGTTGCTGGTGGAAGGTAAAACCAAAATTTAATTGCACTGCATGTTTTGAATACGTGTCGGTTTTTGTATATTTTTTGGTCGATCTATCATCAATGCACAAGCCTGGGCTAAAACAGTATTGTTATTAAGATCGCTTAACAAATAAAGTAAGTTATATTTTATTAAAGAGACATTTGGCTGTTTCAGTGTTCCAAGATTAAATTGCTCCGCAAAAGCTGTAGAAAACAGGTATAAAACAACATAGGGCAATACAAGAACGAAATCGGTGTCCTCGTTACCAGCAGGTGCTGTTTTCGCTGAGCGAAGTGACAAAGCAGCAACTAAGGTTACGCGAAGTCAACCAAATAATTAGTCCCTTTTTGCCGTTCTTGCGTTCAGTGGAGATTGTGGCACTAATTTAATCCAGACTTTGTCTTTTTCCCCATTCTTACCCTCATCCCACGGTTGTGCGATTAAAAAAAAAGGCGGTGAAAAATAAAACACAAAACTTCCAAACACGGTAAAGAAATGCTGATGCAGACCTTCGTCAAACTTTCACTTGCATAACCCGGATAAAATGGTACCCAGGGAATGGTGTACAATCAAAGGCGGGACAGTCCTTGCATAATAATTTTCAATTGCAAATGCTAAAAAATGAGAATGGGGAAGCGTTGCTGCCGGATGGGTAATGAGAGTGAAGGTGGATTAATTGATTTATTAGAATAATTTAACCTACCCGCGAAAGGTGTCACGTTCTGGTTGAAAAAATACGATGCAAATAACGTGGTATTGTTAGTCGTTCAACGGTGGAGTTTTTGATTTTAGTCCACCTAACAACGTTTCAAACACTGTAACGAGCGACTTGAGGGCAATGTGTATTAAAGAGTGTGTATTATGGTTACATAATACTGTGATATAGCACCAAAATGACAATAAAATATTGCTATAAAAGGATACAGAAAGTTCAAAAATAGAAAAAAGATATAAATAAAGTAGTATTTGAATGAGCATGATTAACTTCAAAAGGCAAACTTTTCCGTACTTATTTAAAACTTACACAAAGTTTGTTAACACTTTACAACTTACATGAGTTTAACAATAATCATAACTAACTTTCTAGAAGTTTTTTTTTCTTTTTTTTCTTATTTTAATTATTTTAATTAGCAGAAACAACATTCTTAAACAATATAACCACCTTATTTCATGATTTTCTGCTGAGAATATTGCCAGGATCTTTGCATGTAAATGTTTTTGTATCAGCTGATATTAATAACATTAAATTAATTTAGAGATTTTCACAGAGATATAATGAAGTATGAAGTTAAATTCTTTGCCGATTTTATCTCTGGTATACACCGTTTCTCTTCTTGTGCTAGTAATTGATTTTCAATTATTGTGGAAAATGTATTTTAATAATATTCCATGGCATTCTAAATTAATTTTCCACGTACTGTTGTGATTTAATAAATTGCTAATGGAAACAAAATATTCAAGAGTTCGATATGCGTTAGAAATAGTCAAACGCAAACGAAACCTGTTAATGTACTTCTCATCATGGCAAAAATCACGCAAGCATTTATTACCATTATAAATTAATCCCACTCGTTGCTAGTTGCCATCGCTCGGGTTGCTACAATTTCCAAAGCATGAGGTACAAGTTTTCACCCCGGGGATGCTATCGTTAGCCAAATGTTTTATGCCAAAACTAATGAAAGGCACCGCTCCGGTAATCTCCGTTCCGAGGGTCTCAAAACTCCGTCCAATGCGAGAACGGAAAGCACACCTATAACACCGGGAAGTTGTTTGAGCAGCTGCCACCAACGATATAATCTTGCCGGGCGTCAACAACGTGAAGGAAGCAGATACTAAGCTTGCGAGCTCGCCTGTATCGCGTTGCCCCATCCGTTTAGCCACCGTGCCGCGAGTCGAGATCAGCTGTGTGAGGCTCGGCTTGGCATATCGATATCGGGCACCGTCACTATTAACGGGTAATTCACTTTCCTTCAAAGTGCTGGGTCAACTTCCTCGCTGGGCGAATGTCTTTCGGCGAAAGTTGCTCGCTTCTATTCCGTTCACGGATTTGCGGTTCGCTGAAATGAATCATATCTCGGATGTCTTTATGTACTACTCAAAGCATTCCGGTGTGCGCCAAAGGGAGCTCACGAAGGTGCGAAATGTTTCCCTATTTACTGCGGCTGTTTACTTCAGCTGCATTGAAAACTTTCTGTTATTATTATGCCCGGAATTCGCGATGTTAATATAATGCGACCCACAGGAGAAGGGCCGAGATAAAGCGATAAGGATATCATCTTTCCTAGCCATGGACATTCAACCAGTGCGCATTGTGCTTTGGACCACTTGAACGATTCAATTTGGGGAAAACAATATTAAACGATGAAAAGTTTTGATTTTCTTGATGAGTGATTTAGAAAGTTTAATGAAAAGATAAATTTAATTGTGATCCATTTTCAAATAAAATTGTTAAATGAATCTGAACACTAGCAAATTATGTTTCAGTAACGATGGTTTCTGTTGTTTTCATTAAAAAATGTGTAAATGACTTATTATTTAATATATTTCTATTTCATAGTCGTGGGCTAAAACTTGTTTTATTTTTTTAAAGTGCACTTATGTTGACTAGTATAAGTTGTACATTTTTACATCTAGGAATAAGTTAAAAACACAGAACATAAAAAAATGCACGTTTCGATTGTTAGTTTTTATCGCTACTGAACATGGGAAGTGTAGCTAATGCGTTCGACGATGAAAAATAAACAAAACTCACCTAATCAAAACCGTTCGTGGCGAATTTATCAACACCTCGTAATCACACGCATAAAATTACGGTTGCTAGGAAACCATTTTTCCGGGTCCTCTCTTTCTCGCAACACAACAAAACACCATTCACATAAGCTCATTAAACACCGTCACGTTTAAGAAATCAATCTCCCGAGAACGGATCCACAAACAGCACGTCCGAAACGCTTCGCCCTTCAGTTTCTAGCATTCCCTGGCGCCACCGTACCGCACCACCGTGTAATGCGAGGAGCTGTTTTGCTGTAAAGTTTGCGTTCAATTGAAATGCGGTCCTCCCAAGCGGATTTGCACGCCGACCGCACACGCACCGATCATGGCACGGTTTAATAACGGCGTGATCTGAGCGGAATTCCAAATCCGGCCAATGATATCCGCGGCACCCGAGGTCCACAATGGACGGAGGGCCATTCCTTTCTCGAGGGCCACCAGAGGGCCATCAAACGTACTAGCCCCATAATTGATCTGCATATTCTTTTTCTTCCTGCTCGCCGGTCCAATTTGACCAGTTCCGGGGCAATCTCTGATTTGGTGGCAACATTTTTCTGCTCAATTTTTTCCCACCGTTCGGCCGTGCTGCCTACTCAGAAAAATGCCCTCTCGGGACTCCCGGGCAGCACGGGTACGGGACTCAGATGACGCAAGGATCAGTGGCGATACGTCTTGTCTAGTGAGGTGTTCCTGTTCCCAATAGGTCCCAATTTCCCCGATCTAATCGGGGCAAGACGAGCAGACTTTGGGGCAAAGGGACAGCTGACTGCTGACCGAAACCCCGGGTCAAAAGTGTTCTAGGCGTGCGGTAGATTAATATGAAAGCAAAACATTCCTCCGCGCCGGATTGGATTGGCCAATCGGTGAGCACGTGCTGGGCAAAATCACGTATTTTCGAGCCAAAATGTGAGAAGTTTGAAAGCATTGCAGTATTTTCGAACCATGTACGGCGCGTGTGGATACCTCCCGGAGCATCCAGCGCCCAACGAAAAACTGCGGCCGACGGTCACACAACACACACACACACACACACACACACAAAGCCATCCTCAGAACTTGGCGACCCGGTCACGTTCGTGGCCTGGGTGAGGACGGTTTCGTCGCGCTGCAACGACCCACCATCGTGAGCGTTCCGGGCGGACGTTCGTTGAAAAGGATTTTTCTTCAGTCGTTCATTAAAATTCCACCACGTTCGGAATAAATTTTCATTAGACACACTTGCAGACAGGTCGAGGTCACGTCTGTTGTGTAGTGCTCATCAGTGGAAAGCATCATCGGGAATGTATGCCGCGGGTGCATAGAACCGTGTGTCAGAATCCGAGGGTTAAGCCTGGTTTGGTTTGACGGTGAATCCAGTCCTATGTGCTTCCAAGTTTGGGCTTGTGGGCTCGTGCGTAGCAGCACCCGTGGAAGCATTCTTCAGCTACACTGTTTCAACAGTTTTATCAAGAAATGTGTCTTTGTTTGGGCACCATTAGCATGAAGACATCTTAATGTGTGTCTAACATTTGCTCGATGCAACTTGATAATGATTTGACTACATGTAGTATACGGTTACAAGAACAGTTTTAATAAATCCGGCAAAATATTTATTTTTGTAGGCTTCAAAGTACAATTCTTCTTACATTTTATTCTACACTATGATATTTCAAATCAAACGGTCTGTGATACCATTTTCTTTTCTTATCAATGGTATCTTCAAGACTACTGAATAAAGGCTAGAAGAGGGTTTTCCTCAGTTGAAATGTGGATCAAAATATAATGCTCTTACACAAAACAGGCATAGTAGTTGATAGAAGTTGAATTGTCTCAATTTTCAGGATTCTGTGCAAAATGGTAATTATAAACTAGCAAACAAGGCTAAGGAATCACATAAAAAACATTTCGTCAAATAATTATTAGATGCATTATTTACAGGAAATAAAATGAAAATATTTACTTCTGTGGTAGCATTTTTCAAAGCATTGTCAAATGAATTCATCACAAGAAGAAAGATTAGGTTTCTTCGATTTAAATACATCACATTCACTCTCATTGTTATAAAGCGTAGGATAAGCAGTGTAAGTGTAGTGTTACATCTACGCTTAAAAATCTTTCGCAATCAATGATCAATTTTACTTTTTCGATTAAGATAAAAAACAAGAAAAAAGGGAAAACACCTCTTTTTTAGAAGCAAAGTTAAAATCGTGATGTGTTGCTTTACTAATGACGAGCTTTTAGCTCACATTAGAAATTTTAGCATCCCAAGCTTTTCGATGTTACAAACATTCTTTCAGCTTTTCCACCTGCGAAAATGGCGTTCAAAAATGGCTTGTATACACGAAAACAGGTTTTGTTGATGGATCGCACCAATTTGTTTGGCTTGATTAATTGATGCAGTTCACACAATAGGTCGCTATCATGAAACTTTTTCCATTTTTCAACATCTGCTCTTCCTCTTTCGTCCTATTCCTTCTTCAGATTGTTGTAGTAATATAGAAAAGATAAAACTGACTTCAACTGATGGCTTCATGATTTCGAAAGAATGTTTTGGCTTTGTAACACAACCATACTTGATTGTTTGGAACTAATATAATGGAATATCTCTTGCTCAGTTTTGTTAATTAGTCATGCAAATTTTTTGAACACAGGTTCATTGATTGATTTTAAGATGTTCACTGCACAGCTTGGGGCAACCCACGTAAAATGGGGCATCTTGGGGCAAGCATGAAATGGAGCAATATCATTCGGGAATGGATTTGTTATGCTGCACTCTAAACACTGCTGTCTAATTGGCTGTATTAAAACCCATTTAAATCAGCACGATATCCATCCTTCGGTGTATTATTGTTATAATATCCCCTGGAGGCCACTGTTCCTGGTAAAGATAATCATATGACCTAGAAGGGCCTGAATCTAAGGGATTACCAGGTATGTTGGCAAGCACTGCATAATTTCTGTCCGTATCATGTTTGTTTGTGTTTCATCAATTCACACAACATATCATATGCCATATCGACTTTAATTAGCATGCACCTTGAGTGTACAATCTAGTAAGGCATGAAAAGGAGCAAAGAGCGGGAAGGGAATTTGATTGAGCTGAGCTAATATCGTTATCGCATAATTCACTGATTCTTTACTGTGACTGAGTATTTTTACCCCATAAGATACTTATACTTTCGATTAAATCGTTCAGGAGAAATGCAGTTTCACATGAATTCCACAGCCTTACTATGAAAAATTTGAAAAATGGTCAGTATAAATTCACAATAAAACATTGCATCTGTGGTGAGAATGAAGCTGTTACACACTTGAAGGATCGCTTCAGAAGGGAATGAATCAGTACTGCCACGGAGAACTCGAAATGTAAACAAAATACATAGATTACGGGCCAATGTAACGCACTTAGCATAATAAATATCGAAGCATAAAAATATTGTCCCGTGATGCTGGAAACCGGAAGCCGAACGACGCGGAGTAGGTCAACCCGGTTGTTGTTGTTCAGCGGCTGGAGGCTGGCATGGTGGCAGTAAGGTGCGCTGTGTTTATTGTTTTCCCTGGTAGGTGATATATTATCACTTCGGCCAGGTGTTGCGTGCTGCTAAGTTGTTTTGTTCTTGCGCGTTTTATGAGCTCGTTTAATGGCGTTACATGCTACGTTTACGAGCGAAAACGTCCGATGGAACCGTGCAGAAGCGTTGAGCTTTAGTGGTAGTCAGATGTTTAAAAGCAGATTGAGATTTTCAGGTGCGGTATAGTGTTCCGGTGCGATAAAATCCGAGAGGTGCTTTTGATTGAATCGAAATTGTTATGGGTGACGAGGATTTAGCTGTGAATTACTTTTTTATAAATATTAAATGGAGTCTGTTTGAAGCTGCTAAGCTTATGGATTTTGATCGCATTCATGCAGTTTAAGAATTATTTTTTCTCTATAAAGAGCTTATAAGGGGCCAAACAAGGATAAATTATAAAAATAAGTTTCCAATTTTAAAAAAGTTTTGTTAAAAAAAAATTTTAAATGGTTTCCTTTCAGATTTCAAGTAAAAATGTAAAAATGCCCCAAAATTCATCA
The DNA here is from genome assembly GCA_000473445.2 of Anopheles farauti. Lineage (NCBI taxonomy): Eukaryota > Metazoa > Arthropoda > Insecta > Diptera > Culicidae > Anopheles > Anopheles farauti. The sequence goes on along the minus strand of KI915040.1, from coordinate 16,868,339 downwards.
AATTTGTTGACATGATAATTATAACACACAAATTACCGATTGCATATTCCATATTCTTACGTCCTTTATTTAAAAAAATACAAATCTCTGTCAAAATCGTCAGGCTTATTGTTTTAAATTTGAAACCGATTCACGCATTTATTCTAATTCATTCTCCTCGTTGATCAAGCAATTATTCTAGCTGCATAAACTGTAGCGTACTACGTGGCGCAAAACGATCGCGTTCTGACGTAGAGAACCTTTTCTCCGCTCACGCCGTAAATATCGTTCATTCATTTGCATAATGACCGACGGCATTCGCATTGCGCCCAGTCTCTAATTACATTCTTCCGTAATCATGTAGTCCGATGATTTTTTTGTTCTTTCTTTCATTCGCTGCGCAGTTAGTCGTCGGCAAATTGCTTCTCATCAGTGCACGGACAAAATCTGAAACGCAGCCAGGTATGAAAATCCGAAACAATGTTACGGTAAGCTCGTGCAAAGCTCAAAATTTAATTTCAAAGAGTTTCCACCATTTTTATTCTTGTCGTTGTCTTTGTGTTCGTTCCGTTCGCTTCCATCGTTTCTTGTTCCCCCCTCGTAAAACAACCTAAACCGGGCGTAATAGAAAATTCGGTGAAGTAACGTTTTGATTTTTTGTTCAGTGTTTAAATTACAGGATGCCACCACAAAAATTCTTCTCCCCCGAGCGACACGTCTGAGGGCGACACTTTTGCAGAATCGGGAACAGGACTTGACGGCTGCGCGAGCAAGAAGATGACGCGAGATGACAAAAGTTTTTGATTGCTTGAAGTTTTATCTTCAAGACATCGAGCGGGAGAAAATGTGAGCCGAAGCAAGCACGCATAGGAAGGCTGTACTTAATAATGATTAGTAAATCATTTCGCAGTATTGGATCGTTCTATCCAAAGCAGGAAGATGATTTAAAAGATCTCACAATATTTAGTTGGCTCAAAACTTCCCGCTCATATCAGCATTGCTTCGGCTAAAGTATTTAAAATTGTATTCTCCAATTGTACGCTCCAATATGATCGGACGGAATTCGTCGAATGCAATTCAATTCAGAATTTGATCACATTTTCAATAAAACACCGCCGTGTCGGATGACAACAACAAACCCGTGTATCGGGTGCAAAATAACAAGATATTGTTATCGCTAACTGACAATTTATACACTGAATCTGTCAGCCGTTTAGTTGTCCAGTAAAGCGAATAATTTATGATTATACGCGCCATAATTAATCACCAAATTGATAGAACAAGCCGGAGCTTGCGGGTCGGGCCGGGATTAGGTTTCCCGGGTATAGGTCTGTCGTGGCGATGATGCATACGACGAAAATCATATCACACTGGTAGCGTGCCGTTCTAATCACGGAACAATCACGGTGACGAATTTTGACAGCGATTAATCATACTGCAGTTTCAATGAGCATGCAGTACCGAAGGAAGTTATAGTAACCCTTGGACGCAGGAGTGAAATGATCATAGGAAATATTATACCACAGACCCAGTTTTTATAATTATTAGTAAACATATTATTCATCGATCGTGCATGCTACAACATTATGTTCAAAGAGAAAAAATACGATATATTGTGTATCGTATTTTATCATTTTGAACGCGTAAATAAAAACCCCAATAAATAAAATAAAGATAGAATAATACAAAAACGCAGTACCATCAATGTTCTTTGATCACGGAAAATTACAAGACCATGTTTCATCCGAAACGTGAGTGTGTTCAAGTACCATTTTATGCAAATTACTCAAACCTCATAATTTGAAACGACGGAATGATGGTTCGTTCTACGAACCGAGACCGCATGGTTTGTACGCTATATTTTGGTGTCATTCGACCGTTTAGCCAATATCAGAGATTGAATCTAGTATCGATATTTGCAGATAAGCGACGGGGTTCGAAAAGCGCACACAATAATGTGAAACAAAACCAAAAACAAAACTAAAACGAATCACATGTCTGACATTTTGCAATATTTAATTGCGTGGTAAATTATGTTCCCACAAAACGATTTCTGAATAATCTGATTTATCAGGTACTTCAATTTTCTGTTTGTATATTGAATGTATTTAACCTTTTTTCACTCAAATTCTTTCAACTTATTGTACAGCAAAAAATTACAATTTTTTTCTTCCCATATGTAGAATTTGGTAAAAGAAGAGAGCGATAGCGTAAGAGAGAAGAAGAATGAAGCGCAGGAGAGAAATAGATCGAAAGCGCGATGAGACTTAGTCTATACCCAACCATTGAAGAGTAAACACGAAATAAAGTTCTTGCATTAACCCGCATTATTCCTACACACATGTTTACATTCTACTTTCTATGGGGCATAACATATAAAATTTACTTGATCATTTCAGTCTGCGATTACGAACTGAAAGGCACCAAAAAACTGTCAATTCCTGGAACATTCCACCACCGTCATTCCGAACAGGTTCGCCCTTGGATGGGTAGGATTTAATTGAATAAAATTTCCCCATAATTAGCAACATACCAATCTGACGGTATGACCGCCGCGAATCGTTAGAACAGATTTTTATCCATTATCTCCGTTCTTTCAGGGAGCTTTCCTGGTGGTCGTAAAAAACAAGTTTCCAAGAAATTTTCTTTTCCCAAGCCATTGAGCGGGATAAAAATCTATTCCCAACTTCTACGGACATCTCCATTACACGTGCCACAGGCACGTGACACTCCCGGGTCGATTGTGTCTGTATATGTGTGTGTGAGTGGGTAATCACCGGTGTGGAAACGGCAACCCAATGACACGAACGATAATGAATGTTTTAATACGTTTAATGGGTAAAATTTATCGACTGGAATGGCGACGGGAAAATGCAACCGAACGCAGCGGATGGATAATGGTGGGTCATTTTTAAGCGTCAAAACGGCGGATTGATTGTTTTCGTGCTTTGGAGCATGTGTGTGTGCTGCACGGGTCATCACGAGGAAATGGCTTTTAATGGTAAATTGCATCCACACACACACGCCCGCTCCGGCTGTTAGCTTGTGGACGCTTTAAAACGTGTTTTAATTTTACGTGAACAGGAACGCTTTCCAGGGAAAAACAAACGTATCAGAAGGAAGTCTTCAATCCGCTGAGCATCTTTCTCGAGCCACTATAGCTTCTTTCCGCACACACCTATTATCAGCGTATTTGCGTGTCATTTCCTACCGCAGCAGCGCAGTTTAAAGCTTCCTGTGAATTGGCGTTGAAGAGCTATGAAGTGCGTTCGCAAAGCATCCGCAAAGTCGCTTCCCGCTCCCACGGGATGAAAAGTCGGTCGGGCGGAAAAGCTGCTTATGTGAGGTACAGTGAGTGTTTAAAGAAAACACATCATCCGCTAGAAATAGCGACCTCATGTACCGACTAAGAAGATATCAATTACAGGTCTAACGTACAAATGCGATTGCCGGCGACATAAAACAAATGCTGAAAAGGTGTGTCAGGTGGGCTTAGGTTATGAAAGTGGCGAGTGGAGCGGTATGGAAAATAAAGAAAGAGAGCCTGCTGTGGAGGTTGTTTATTAATAATTCACAGTGGAATCCTATTACATTTCATTCGCACCTGCCGATTCAAAACAAGGTTTACAAATACTTCCATTGTTATCTCCCATTCTAACCTTTGCAATAGCTTATGTAAAACAAACGTTGAGAAATTTCACTTTATTCAAGAGTAGCACTTTTGAAATGTCGCATAATAGATCCAAAATACAGCTCGATTATTTTGATAACTGATGGCAATCCGTCTTCGGCAGATTGCGAACCGATTTCTTAACGTCTACGGGTGAAGACTTAACTCTTCACTAAAAGGAAGCAATTCCTTTCTAGAATATATTTAGAGTTTTGTTTCCATCTACTCACGTTCGCAGAAAAAAATCCAATAATCTGTCATCGCCATTATCTTCTCACCGCAAATTACGCTGCAATCACATTGTTCGATGGTTCGATTGGGTCCGTTTTGAGTCGGTTTAACACATTCCCTCATCCAACGTTCTGATCGATTACCGGTTGATCGATTAGAGCCGTGTGCCGACGATGACCAGCTGCTTTTTTGTGCCCCATCGGGCATTACCTTCGCGCAGTTTGCTTTCCTCGCCAAGAAGGTTTTTGACATTAAATGCTCCATCTTGGCTTGCCTGGCGTTATGCGTTTCATCCTTTTCGGGCATTCCTGCTGCGGCCTCCGCTCACACGCATACCTGCACGCACAAACATACACGCTCACAATAGCGCCATCACACCAAATCATCACGCAGAGCGGAAAAAAACAATAAATTATTCGGTCCAATTTCATCAATCCTCCATTGATTGACAGGGTGGAAACGGAAGTGCCGCTTTGGTCTCGCGCATACTATAAGGGCGGATGGAATAAAAACACGACAGAAAACACACGGCCTCCAGGGGCGGGGACAGCGGTCGGTGAAGAATTTGCTCCCAGCGACGGGTGGCCTTTGTCCCCTTTCACGTCCCTGGACAGTGGAACCGGTCGTGTAAGGTTGCTAGGAAACCATCGTTAAATTTTCTCAATTCATCATTCGACCGCAGCGCTGTAACGGCCGAGGCCGAGGCCGTGGCCGGGGCGAAAACAACATACACGGACGGCGAGGCCGCCTTCGCCACCGCTCCAGTGATCCGTGACGACAGCGAACAGATGAAATACATTAGCTAATTCGTACTTGACATCAACAAGCTTTCACTCCGCCGATACCGATCGCTAAAGGTTTAGCTGAGAAGTATATGGATAGGCGATTCGGGATGTGTTGTGGGAACATCGTACCTGATTGGTTGGGAAGTATATCAAGCAGTTGTTTAGTCGTCTTATCGTAGTGTCGTGTTAATAGAAAAGAAATGTTTTCCAATGAAGTCCTTACTTTTCTAAATGCGGTTTTGTCACACTAATTTATAATAATATGTATCATATATAAGCATACAAATATAGCTAAGTTTCTATGCTAGAAGATTTAAAGATAATGAATTTATGTTCGATCTTCCTCTTCTATTTTTCGTCTCGTTTTGTTAATAACACCTTACCAAAAACTACCAAATTTATTACGACCTGACACCTCGACTCGACTTAATTCTAAAGCTAATGATCTGAAAACAAAGATTTTACAATTATTGTTCGTTTCAATAGCTGTAAGAAACTGACTTCATGATAAATGCTTTAAAAAGTATTATTCATTTCAACTGCTTCCAGGATTTTGATGGAACCATGAAAAATCAATTGATTTAAATGAAATAGACCATAAATGCCAGGTGAATTGTGGAATTGAAAAATAAGTTAACACAAAAAATATGAACAAAGCGAAAAATAATACTAGTCAGGATTGCATTATGATTAAAAAAGTTAGCTGCCTCTTCTGCAACACATCACAGTACAGTACTAAGATTTTATACGAACCACGTTATTTCTACGAAAAATCGGTCGTGATACTAATTATAGACATTCCCTGACACTAAACTCAGCCCTCTGGCTCTAAGCAGAGCTGTGATCCTCGAGTCGCTCCTCGTCCGTCAAGTGAAGTGGAAAGATTCTCAAGTAGTTTTGATCGTTTCAATAGCTTCCATTATTGTTTCGATCAACGCACGTAGCCGCAGCAGACTTTATTGGAAAATGAAAGATAAAACTGCGTGGCTGAGCGTTAAGCGAAACACTACAGCAGAAGGAGTAAAAAAAATCGACATACGTGGCAGGCAGCAGCGCTTTGGCTCCTTTTCGCCATGAAGGGAGCAAAATGGAGGAAAAATCACTTCGGTCAAAAGGATGACAAACGAACGGTAGCAGCTGAGAGAGCTGTGCAAACGATGGCCCAGCATGATCCGTTCGACGGTCTGTTCTAAAATGGTGTTGATTTATTGCACGTTACGCCGGAACTCGACGATTGGCTGACTGGGGCCACACAAAAACACACACACTCATACCCCAGTCAGCCGTGTCCATCGTGTTGGTAGCGCAAATAGGGCGGACGGATAAAATCGCACCGGGAAGATACTTCAACGCAATCACCTTCTGCATTGTGCCCAGGTCGAAACGGAAGTGTTACTCGTGGGTGTCGTTTCTGGTTGATAGTTTTTTTTTTTACTTTATTAGGATAGAAAGTGTCTGCTAAGCAAATATGGATCGATGGATAATATTGTTGGACATTGGATGGTATTGGAAGAACAAATGACAGCTGTTCATGCTTACCTTCATTCGAATGAGTTTGAACTAACCCACTTTCTATGGTTGTTTCTTTTCAAATACAAATCATTAATGACATAAAGTACAACATTAAAATAATTTACCTACAAAATACTCCACAATGTTTATAGTCTTTTAAAAAATTAAACTTGGATTTTTTTTTATTTTAAATGCAAAATAACTTCAAAGCTGATCCAATCTATTAAAAACTTTGTAGAGTGAAATTTTAATTAGTTTTCCACCGTATCTCCAGCAAAAAATTGTCTTTGCACTCAGAATATCAATTAAAAAGGTCAAGACCGGTACAGCGGTCGCTTTTATTGTTTGATCGGAACGTTGTTTGATCCTTTCGAATACTAAAGCGTTCACAAAATGTAAATGGCAGGTGTTCTAGCCAGATCGCTCGCACAAACCTTGTTTCATTCTCGTTATTGATATGAAGGTAGAAAGTTCACCAGTTTTGTCGTTAATAAATGACAAACAAAAAATTAACAGCAACTGTTTTTGTAATACTAGAGTACATATTTCTCGCGGTGTTCTTCATTGAAAGACTATTTAAAGTTTTAAAGTAAGTTTTACTTAACCTTATGAATATTTGTGAAGATATTGTGAAGAACAGTTGAAGTACTAAGGCCAGAGATTGATAAAAAATTAAGCTTTAGCTACTTTTATAAAATCTGTTTTATTATTTAGCTTCTCAGTCTCTCTAAAATGTACAAAACACTAAAGAGTATTCGATCTATTTAACCGTTTGTGTAAAATGTCTTTTCATTTTATTCTGTCCAGCTTATTAGATTGACGCGGTAGAAAAACTCACAATGTGATTTACATGTCACAGAACAGACAGTGAATTAATTCTTATTATCTGCCAAAATTCATTTCTATTCAAGTTCAAGTTACGTTCCTGTCAAGGAATCACTGTTCAAACACCTCTCCCTGTAGATTTCTGTAGGCGTTCCGTGTGGCACTGAGCTGTCATTTCTTCCTGTCTACCACCCATAAAACAGGTGTTCAGTTCCGTACGCATGTTTATTTATGAATGAAAACTCCTTCCTCTTGCAGGCTTGTGCGTTTGTGTCCTTAGCAAACAGTACCTTTGCATACGAAGATGTCGAAAAAGGAACGTGCGGTAGAAAATTCGACAGCTGCGCTTGCTCTGTCACGCTGATTGACAAAATACTCGAACGGTGATATCCACAATGAAAAAAAAAAAATAATCTGAATTGGAGAATAAATCAGATACATCTCGGCATTTATAAAACAGTGTGCGGTACGAATAGCTTCTAAGACCGTTGAACAAATTGGGTGGAGCAGTACAGTAAAAAGAAAAGAGTTTGAATCGTTCAGCTTATGAAACACTAACGAAATGTTATTAGCTTCAACATGCCGCAGTAATGGTGCGGCCGTTAGTCATGGAGTCAATATTCATGACCATCATCACGTTGATGATGCTGATAACGAATGTACGAAATGGAACATGTTACCGCATGACAAATGTTCGCAGTTAACAGCAGGACATCGGGAAAAGGGCATGCCGATGTCAATGTGCGCACCGAATCCTATAATTCCCGGGTCCACTCGGCACAAGCAGCCAGTGGCTTGACACCACCGAGGGCCAGGGGCAGGGGCAGGCCGCGGGGCAAGACTGGGCCATAAATTAGATGGTGAAAGTTTTCGGCAATAAGGTCCACGTATGAGTCGGCTGGGCATAAATTTGACCATCGCTAACTAACTTTGTGCCGAACTCGTTAATGTGCCGAGTAACGCGGTTTTCGTGCAGTACACAATCGTTTGGGAAAGGCCACACATTATCGCCTAGGAATTGGGCCCGGGCTGGAAAACTGGAAAGTATCTACGCCGCCCGGCCGACGACAGGCGGCGGATGACGAAGGGGAAACCATGAACACAGCCACCGAAACTGTGCCCGGTTTTAGTGATAAATCAAAAAGTTTTTATCCTCCGGCTGCTTTAAACGGTGCATGATTTTATTGTTGGTGCGTGCGGGCGCAACGATCGAAACGGGTGACTTTTTCTCACTTGATCTAGAGCAGAAATTCTGCCACATCAGGGCTTCCTTAAGTTGCAAGTTAACTACAAGCATGCGTTTTTGGATTGATAATAGCTTGTGCTAATACAATAAGAACACGCATTGATTTTTGTGTAAATCTTCGCTTTTTTATGTTCACAAAAATATTGTGAACAAAATTTATGGAAATCGTTCTATTTTATTTATGTATGTGGCACTACACTTCCCTGCCCTCGAATTGAGGTTTTGAACAATTGAATGCAGCCCTCATTCAATTACAATCCTGTCCATGCTACCAGCACGCTTGATTTTATAACACACATACACCAAACACCCCATCGCCGACTGTAGCGAAGACACTCGACTGTGTTTACTGCCGAAAATTGATAGCTAGCGGTGCTGGCGAAGTTTTCACTTTCGCAAACAAAATGCACCCCAACAACCAAAGGAAAAGAAAAAAATATAAACGAACGCATCCTTAGGGCAAACCGGGCCTGTAAACAACGGATCCCACTTTTGGCACGGATTTGTTGTATAGCTTCCGCTATTTACGCGTATAAATCTTACCCCTTTTCGGCACCCGTTACAAACTGCCGCCTGCGGTATTCACCGACGCTGGTAAATCAATACAAAAAAGTGGAACCGAGGCGTGTGGTTCGGTTTGGGAGGAGCAGCTTTGGCTTTCGCTTGTTTTAAAGAGGGACTTTTTTATTGCTGTGTATATCTTCGTGAGTGTAAAACGGAAAAAAGCTTTCCGGTGTATGGCGTCTTCCCTCGGCGCTGCAAGAAATCGAACAACGACGGTTCTGTCTCAAGCACCCATAAAACACAGCTCACCGATTATCTGAAGATTGCGAGCTGGGAATGTTTCCCGATATGGAAGTATGAAAAATGTTGTACACCGTATCAGCATCTTCAAATGCTGCGTCGTCTTAGAGAAAACTTTAAATGGAGGTATGAACCATTTTTCTTTTATCTCGCAAAAACATCGAATATTAATGCCAAAATTTCCATAATGATCTACTATTCACTTCGGTTATTTTGATAAAAATGTGATATGAAACAGCGAAAATAAATAGCAGTTCTTTACACTCCCCCTGTTTAGTAGCTTTGCCCTGCCTCACGTTCCGCTCGTTCGCTGTAAAACGTTACCATGGCGACGAGCGCTGGTACACGCGCACGTGCACTTCGTGTGGCTGACAGGTAAATATTCATGTTTGCTCCAACGCGTTCCTATGCAAAATAAAAAAAAACTCAGGTAGTCGCGACTGACAGAAAGCATTATCGTCCTTCGTGAACCATAATATCCCATTAACATCCATCATGCCTCGGGCACAGACAGAAATGATATGACGATGATACATCGATCGATGCGCATCTTACAAAAGTGCTCCCAAGGCGTATTAAACTAATGCCAGGGCGGAAGCAAACTCAATTGGGGGCGGGTAAAAGGCAGTGCGCGGAACATTAAAGATTGGGATTGAATTTTGTGCGGTATGTATGAGCGAGTGCCTTTCCTTGAGAAAGCTTATCGAAGAAAGGGGAAAATATTTCAAATTAAATGGGAAAACAGAGCTAAGAATAACTTAAAAAAACTTTTAATAATTGAATAAAACTTGAATAATTTTATTGTTGTAGAGAATGTAGATTTGTACTGAACGCTTTGTTTTAAGCTGATAGACTTCTTCTTACGCGTTCTGCGAACAATGTTAATATTCTTTTGTTTTCACTATAGATATGTTGATATAAATCAGCATTGCTCCAATTGACGACTTTAATTAAATTAACAAATAAATCCGCAAAAGCTAACAAAAAAACATCTCAAACATTTCTACGAATACAAAAATTTTTCCGACTCGATTTTACGAACGAATTTTGTGAGAAATTTTATTTGAATTATTATCTTATGTGATTATCTTAAACACTTCATACTTATCCATTTACGTTTGTGTACTCCCATTGAAGGAAATTAATTCACATGGGATTAATTCTTATACCCATTTCCAGTAATTCCTGAGCTCAACCAAATGCCAGAGCAGGTATTTCTGAATGAATTGCTAAAAGCGCTCCCTCTTCCAAACAATAAGTATAGTCCATTAGTTTAATTTACATCTTCACCCACCGCATCATTATTTAGCAGAGTAATATAAAAAAATAGAAAAACCGTTCAATAACAGCAACTGAAGCTGAGGGTATTCGTTGAAACAAAATGGCACACTCATTGTCTGGAGAGGGAAAAACTACACAGCAGTTCCTTCGTTTTTTTCTTCATGAAATTCCTTCGTTCCTACGTTCGTTTCATAGCAGAGTGTCATCTGCTTGGGTCAATTAGAATGATGATACAGAAAACTGGTCGAAGCATTCATCGAAGCATAAATTGCCGCATGATCCTCAGATAACTCTAACGAACTTAAAGATTGCTAAAACATGTTGCTATTCTATTTAACCCAGATTAAATTACTATTTCAGAACGCTAGAACGCTTCATGCATAAATGAGAGTGCATTCATGCAATCGCTATGTGACTTTTCAAACACCATTACACAATGGATCGCGATACGTGCATGTTTCTATCACGTGCCGGAAATTATTGATGAGTTCGGTATGCAAATTTCACAAGCAAACTAATTGTTTTTCTTTCCTCTTTTTCTTGTCTGCATTTATGTGGCACAAAATTTATCCAAGTTTGCACCTATTCACCGAAAGCCGTGGCCGTGTACGAAGCAGCCGGTGTGCATGGAAAACATGTCACACCCGCTTGAAGGAGCTTCCAAAACGAGCGCGTACCTCACACTGAACGGCCCGGCACATTGCACGTACCGCCGAGTGAGGTTGCATTTCAAAAAGCCGCATTGAATAAAACATTGAATCGATGCTCTAAACTTACGCTTGACGCTCGTTCTCGCATCGAAAATCTCCACCGTCGATGCAACCAGTTCACGTATTTGTTGTTGTATGTTGCAGCGAACCAGCGTGCCATCGATGCGGCTCGCAAATCGTTCGGTGTTTCACTGGTTTAGCGAACTGATGGAACCGAAAAATCGATCCCAACCGGGTTTCACGCCACACGGCGCTTCCAAAACAAGCGCGTTCCAGTGGCAAGCTTTCGATCGTGCTTTAGACGGCTCTTTAGCTAGCCTGCAAACCGCTTTCAGCTTCATTGATGTCAAGCCAGAAATGAAATATCGCTCGCTAAACAACACACCCGGCTTGGGTCTGTTGACGAACGGAGCCATTTGATGGGGCAACTTGGTTTGCTCTACCTTTTTTTCCGGCACTGTCTGTATCTGGGAAACTTTTATTAATATAACAACGTTCACTCATTTTTATGCTTGTGTTTTTTCGTTTTTGATGACAACAAATTTAGCGTTTCAATTCAATCGATATTTCATACCAAACGGGTATAAACATGTATTCGTTTTGTTGCCAATAGCCAAATCATTGATCAGGATGAGTCTGGGATATGATTATTTTAGCCAAAGTTGATTGTTTTGGTTAATTTTACAGACATATTTTTGAGTGATACGTAGTTTTGAGTGAAAAAATTTAGATCTTTTCAATAAAAAAAATCATCAGATTAAATGCAAGAATAATAATAAAAAGAATGAATCTAAAAAAGTAGAAGAACGACATTTTAAGTAACACATAAATATTAAAGAAACAACCTTCAAACTATGCAACTCATAACAGCAAACTTATCCATTTTAAATTTAAAAATTAACAAAAAAAAACAAGTGGTTCATTTTAAAACTTGTTTTTTTTTAATATTATAAAAGTGGTTTCTTTTTACTGATTTAAACCGCTTAGGAATGAAAATTAGTTTGACTTTAAGATTCCCTTACCTTTGCTAGAGAATTTAAAGACAGCAAATCATAAAATATGCAACCGCAACCAGAATTTCCTGACAAATTTTCGCTGCTGTCTCATTCGTGTTTTCATTTTCGTCGTGCTACATAATGCAAATGAGTGTAGACTTTCTTCTCTACCATTTCCTCCTAATAAATGTATTCCACACAGAGATCTCATCACAGTCAGTAATCGGTCGAGTTTGCACACCAGACACATCAGCATCATAATCCTCGTCCATTGTGACACTGGCTGTCCAAAAATGTGATTTAACAACCACAAAAAGCTCTCACGAACCTATAATTCTCTACTGGACGGTACCATCAACTTAGGAGGCTGTGATCTTCAGGAGTAGGAGAGCTGCGAAGTTTTGGGACCATGGACCGTGGATGTATAATTATTTCAAACATATTTTTTTCATCCACACTCCTCATTGCACGAACGACACGAGCCAAAATTTGTAACGCCTACTATGCATTTTTAATGCGTGAAGCTTTCGGGGCGTTTTCAACGTACTCAAAGTCCCCAATGGAAGTGGAACACATGAGATAAAAATCCACGGTGCAAATTTAAGCTTCTGTAACGCAACGATCTTAAAAATACGGCAAAGTCCACTGCAAACCAATCGATTTCTATCCAATTTCGCTCTGCATCGGTGCGTTTGAAGTGAGGCGAGCTGTTCGCTGTATCGAATGACTCAGGTGAAAATAACCAGTGCTCCGTAACCAGAACGTTCAGGGTGGTAGGATTTAATAAATTTTCTTCAGCCACTCCTTACCGAACAGGTCAACCGTGCCCAAACGGGGGAGGGGGAGCGCGTACGAGCGTCTGGTTTTATCTTTATGCATCGCAAACTTAAAGCGCACGGTAGGGTGAAAAAATGGTACATTTATTATAATCTACCAGCATGAAAAATCGATTCGTGGCGGTCAAACTTTGTTCGGGTTGTTTTAACGCTCGTTCGTCCCAGGTCGTTCACGTTCACCATCCTTCAAGGGGCGGAAAATGTGCGCTAGTTTGACGATGTCTTGTATACCGATACAGCATCCCCGTGGCGTTCAGGGTACATTCGTAAAACACTCTATTTGGTAAACAGCTTACCAGCGCGAGAGCAACCGGGTTTAGGACCGGGAGCGGCAACCAGCGTTGCGGAAACATCGCTTCCGAAACAATAACTAATCCCGTCCGGGCGAATCCCGAGAAAATGTTTGCCATTTTGTCGTAAACCACATGTTTGTACGTCGAGGTTCTCCCCGGTGGATATTTCGGCACACGAATTTGCCGCTCCACAGTGGGGTCCGCTGGGAAGCGAGTGAAAAAGCGGTATAACAGGTGACAATTGTTTGGTTCTGTTGTTGATGTTTGTGTTTTTCTGTTTCTTTTTTATGCTCGACAACGAAAACAACAACTTCAGTGTACAAATCCCATGTTTTCATTTGGTTTTACAATCGCCGTACGTACGTTTGGTTTGGAAAATGGAAACAATGGGAACTGTTTTTCTACTTCAATGATACAACACAGCAAAACCACAACAAATGGAAATTGTTTCCATCGTATTGGGCAGCGTTTTGACTGCTTCTTTCGACAGAAGTGCACGTGTCCCGTGGTTGCAATTCTGCAATTTTCGAGCATCTATTGTTCAGTTTCTCTTCCAAATGTATGCTAATTACTATCATTGTATGTCCAAATCAGCGATCGTTAAAATTTTAACTCAATCCATAAGTGGTATAAAAAAATGGAAGAATGTCTATATTGTTTAAATACTATCATCCGAGCAATACAACGATGGCAACAAATATGAACCGAGATTCTGTAACCATAATTGAATTTTAAATCTTTACTAATTTTTGCTTTTTAACTTAAAATTTAATACAGGGCCAAATAAATTAAAATGTTAAATAAAACGTAACAAAAGAAAAAAATTCGATGAACTATATCACATTTTTTTCAACTATACGATTTTTTGTTGAAAGTGGTACATGCTTCAAACAATTCCTTTTTGAAAGATAAATTCGACATTTCAGATTTAAAACGCTTCAACAAGTTACAACATCCATCTCTTAATATTCCTCTGTAGGTACGTCAAATTAATTCAATTACATCAATAAAATGTCGGAAATATAAATATATATATGCATATAGATGGGGATCGAACATGTAAAAAATACACATCTCTTGCAATAGGGTGTAATTTCGGAGAAAATCAATTTTAATATCGCTTGCAATCATGTTCGGTCATGACATTTCCCAATTGGCTCGTCATCGTTCGTCGATGTTTCACGAGACTTTTCTGTGGCACGTCGATTTGAATGATGTTTTATACACTTGTAACAAACATGCGACCTATTACATGGTTTGTTGAGCAATATTTGAAGGATTTTGTACTCATATCAAGTTGAATGATTTTTTCCTCACAAATAAGCAAAATATATTAACAATTAAATCATGTCATAATTTTTGTTTCTTTGTTTTATACTATAAAAACAGATCAATTGCTACCACATTTCCCATGCACGAAAGTTGTTGTTCGTGCAACCACTTCATACCGTTTTTTCCGTAGCTTATTCTGATGAAGATTTATGCATGAGTTTTTGCCCCGTTCCCGGTTTCCTGCGCGTTTCCCCACCGCGCACCTGTAACCACGTCCGTAATCGAATGTGTTGGGAAGTTATTTATTACCTTTGTTGCCTCTTCAACACTTAGATGATGATTATATTCCGTTCCGTCGGCACGAGGTTTCACTTCCCGGTTTCCGAGGGTGAGCGGGGCGTGAAAGCAATTAATCCAACGCTTACAGTTTTTGCCCGTACACTTGAATTATGCTACAACCGTAAGCGGCCCGAGTCCGCTAGGTGAAGTTTCCTCAGCCGTGCCAAAGCCCGTCCTTCAGCCGCGTCGCAACCCAAAGCCAGCCGTCTAGCCCTTCTAGGGTTGCTGGAGCTTTTTCTTGCTGCGAACCGTAGTCATGATGTGAAATCAAAGTGTTTTGTAACTTTTCGTTCCTTGCTTGCGCAAGCCGGCAATCGTTGGATGATTCCCTGCATCCTGTTTTTCAATATTCGTTCCCACATTTTCCAGGCCCGGTAGAATGGTTTATAGAATCACTGACGGAGACTATAACTCAACCTGACGAATGCGTAAAACTTTATAATCCCATAGCAGACGCTGGGGCTGGCTGGGGTAGCATCACAACGATTCAATTAAGGAGAATTGCTGCTCGTTAGCAGACTGTTAAATGAATTTAAAATTTGCAATCGAATTTCGTACTGCGCGAGACTATCATGTTTCGCCTAACTATTTTGCAGAAAGTAAAACCATCTCATGAAATTATTAAAATTCAATAATCATATCACAATCCGGACCAACTTTGTCACTATCCTGGAGATCCATTTTATGTTCGTTCATATTTTCTTCATTTAAAATGATGAAATATGTTTTCCATTTACTCCTTCACCAGCTAAGTAGCCTGGAAAAGGTATGTATTTACCTACCTTACGTATGAAAGTCAGTTCTCGAAAACCAATAACGTTTCAAAGTAACATGTACAGAGACAACGGTCGCTTTTGTGGAAAACCACTGCATTTGCACTAGCCGTAAACCTACGGATGGTATTTAACAACCTTAATCATCCTCTAAATCATCTTCTTAATACAGATAGCAACGTTGATGGATTCCACTTTAATCGTTTTACCGTACAAACTTCGCTCCGAAATAATCTTTGTCTGCACCTGTGCGCCACGGCCGACCTTCAAGTGATGGATTGTGCCTCGCGATCTGCGATATTTATCTTTTAACTTTGCCACAGTATCGGAGCTGGGCTGAGAAAATGGAAAAAAACGAAGTACTTTTTTGACGTGCTATATCATTCCGAACTGGCTGTGGCATTCCACCTGCGAAAGTGTATCACTCTAGAATAATGTATCATATAAATTTAAGTCTCTTGTTTACTTTCTTCCTTTCATATGAACTGTATTAATGCGTCTTTAGCATCTTAAAATTATCTTCACTTTCATAGCTTTTTATTTCTTTCATCACACCCAAGAACTGATTGTCCATCAGTTGACTAAACTATCGCATTAAAAATATTCTCTAGGCTTCCTCAACCATGCCATTAATTTTGATTGGTTTGTGGTTAAAAACAAGAATTTGCTTGCAGAGCCGATAGAAATCCATTTTTTTTGCTCAAATGATAGGTCCAATGTAACATTATTTATGTCCAATCATATAAATGATTTCCAAAGTCATGCAATAAACCATTGTTGAAAAGGCTTTTAAGTGATTGATGAATACGTTGAAACTTCATTCTATGCTTTCGTTTGAGTGTGTGTGTGTGGGTTTTTTTTTCAATCTCCCCGACTCAAATCGAACCCTCTCACAACCGATTCGCCGTGATTGATGAGTGAAGTCAGTTTTTTTTTTTTGGTAGTGCCATCCAAGAGCATTTCAGAATTTTTTGCACAAATCATACTCGTCCCACTTGTCACTTCATTAGTCAGATGCGCATTTCAAGGTTGTAGCATAATGGGCGGGTTTATGAAAATGCAAAAAGCTATACTAATTTTAAATTAGTTACAATAGTTCATAGAAAGAATATTCAACGGGAAACAATAACTAATTCAATTGAATTTGAGTAGCATCGATCAAATCGGTTGTTCAACCTGACGCAATCTACCAAGCATAAAATTGTATCCATTTGAACTTATTCAAATTCAGTTATTGATGAAACTTTTGTTTCATGGAAAATGAAAGTTATTCAAATAAATAAAGCAAACGTTCGTTTTTCATATTCCTATTCCTATTCCTATTTCCAGCTATATTCCAAGCATTATTCATTTTTACTCTGTGTCCATTAGGCACGAAAGAAGTCAGACACAAGAACCTGTCAGAAAACAGAAACTAGCACTGCTTGAACATTAATAAATATCTCTTTTTCAGCAATAAATAAAACCACGGTAACTTACAATAGCTTCAGTTACGATCTGGAATTGAAATTCAAATTCAAGTCAACAATTGAAGAGCGGTGAGAATGAGTTCCAACCATCTAGCCATGGACGAACAGTCTGCACCAGGCTTCACAAATGTTTCTTCGTGCTTTCAGCACTGCTTCCACCTTGAACTTGTGCTAGAAAAGTTCTCAATCCAGGAGTCCAGCTTCACCAGACGAGCTACATTTCCGACGATTCCATCATGTTTTCTGCTGTGAAAGCGTTCACTGCGCCGGCGCTGCCCGTGATTCGCGGCTTCGGGCGGAAACACACGCCGATGGTTTTCCGATTCCCCACCGTGGGGCCGAAGCCGTTTAAGGAAGCGTGTACACGGAATGCCCGAGTGTACCTGCTCGACCGGTCCTTTCCGATGGGCTGCGACTCGCCCGTCAGTCTTCGGGCGTTCGTGCTTCCTGCATGAGTCTCCATCCGTGAGTGTTGGTTTTCCGGCTGATCTGCCAGCTGCCAAACTTCATTTCCTCCCTTCGTCGACCGCACCTAACCTACTTATACGCGTGCGAAACACACGGATCCGGGGTGGGTAGGTCGATGGTGAAAAAGGCTCCCACCCACCGAGCGGAATGCGTGCTGTGTAAGGCGTAGTGGCTTCTTTTGCGTGTGTTTCTCGACAGCTAGGCTGTGGTTGGAAAAATAAGGCACTGAGTGCATCCCAAAAGTTGCAGAAATGAAAGCTGTTCGTGTGCATGTGTTTGTGTAAAAGCAGCTGCGTGTGGCAGCATTTGTCAAATGGTGCTAATGTGTCAGATGGAAATGACAACATGCGTGACAGCGTTCTGCGTTCGACACGCCTCAGTGCACCAGCATTTGTCTACTGAACGTGATCCTACGTCACAATTCCGTTTGGAATGCTGCTTAAACAACTGACGTACTTGGAAAAGCAAAGCATAAATTAATGGAATAAATATGAAGCTGTATCGATTTGTGCAAACTACTTCACATGGTGTGCGATTCAAGGAATGGGAGAGATATTTTCACTACTTGTTTGTGTGTGAGTAAAGTATGGAGCCGAGCTTCCACAGTGCGGAGAATGTGGGAGAGTTTTCGTTCAGTTCGATTCAGTGAAGAATTGTTTCTCTGTTTGTCTTGTGCTGCCGGTCTATTTGTATCCCATTCTCTCCCGCCGGGTGTGCTCAGTGGTTTTCCCGTCCGGAAGCTTCTCCCCAACACGAGAGGGCGCTAGCCAGCCTGCTTCGCTCACGGTTCACTGTAAAATGTGACACTGCTATCGCGCGGTGAACGAGACGAACAGTGTTTATTGGAAATTCCTACTCCATACGACCGAGAAGTGATTAAAACGCGTATGCTACGCTGAACTGCCTGGTTACATGTAATTTAACCAAGCAACAACGAAAACAAAAAGCCCTCGAAAACAAAAGTGTGTGCAAATGAGATGAAGCAGGCAATGTAACATGCTGAGTGAGCGCGGAAGTGCGTCCACCGACGGGTGTGTCGAGAGCATTCCTGTTGACGTAAATGTTCAACGATTGCCACGCAATCGCATGTTAAATGAAGTGCAAAGGTGAAAACAAACGTCTGGAATGGTATGATCGGGCGATAATTGTACTCCAATCGTAATAATGCGATACAATGAGATGATTATTGTTCGTGAAGATGTGGTGTGTTTTCAGTTTTGTGGTTCATTTCATCCGTGTTCTTTTTAAGAGGATTGAAACGGGCAGGCGGGTTGAAAAGGAAAAATGTTGCGAACCAGCCAATGTCTGTGTTTTTGTATTGATTGATGATGAAACTTCTTCAGGCAGTGATTTAGTGCGCATATTAAGGATATTGTACGCTTATCTTATACGTACTATTGGATGTAAATTTTAATTATTGTGGTTTGTGTAAAAGGCAGATGAAATTGAAAATTTATTTTCAATATTTTTGTTTATTTTTAGATGCTCTAAAATATAGAGCAAAAGTGGATTGTCGTCGTTCGTGCCGTCGTCGTGTTTGTAGTATAGTAAAAAGTGTATAGTGTTGCATATCTTCATAATGGATTAAACAACAGCTGTAATGGAAAGGTAAGAAAAACATAGTTTGCACTTGTTAAGGAACGCATTTTGTCCGTATAGGAACTAAAATCACGCCATAGCTAATACTAAAAAAATTAGCAAAACACAAAGCAAAACACAATTTAACAGCACTTTTGCATCGGTTCCACTTATCAATCAATCAATGTATAAGATCACCTAACAAAAAAGTGACACACAATTTGTTCGACAAATGTGCGAATACCACGCCAGACTATGGTTTAAGCCCGATCCCACACCTCCCCCCCCCCCTCCCCACCAATCGAAGTGCCGGAAAACGTTTCCCTTTCAAGCATTAACTGATCCGCCAAACCATAACACCTCATCTAATCCCTGGCTTTTTTCATTGGGCAGAGGGGAGGGGGGATGGGCAAAGTTTGTGGTGGAAGCGACGACGAGGGTACATCATCAAGCGCACACCTTCCGCATCGATACCTGAACATAATGACTGGTTCGCTGGGACTGGGGCTGGGTTTACCCCAAAAACCATGAAATGTTAATTCCATCGATTCGGGGAAACCGAGACGAGGTGCTCATTATGCTCGATTTATAACCGCGCTCAACCTCGTGTACTGATGGTGTGTGATAGATGTTGAAATGACGCGGAATACCAGCTAGTGGCTTTTGATTCACAATCAATCCACAACGGATAAAAAAAAAGTTTAAAAATAGGAACATAATTTACTATAATGCTTACAAAAAATCTCACTTTCAATCTCACAATTTCAAATCTTTACCCCTACACACAATCCCTCTTCCTCCTCACCACCCTATAGCGCCTTCTACGTCGCGCCAAATGAAATGGTTTTGCCATGAAATCTGTTTTCCCCGTGGTCGGGGATATGTTCTTTAAATAACGTATGGTGATACGACGCGGTTACAAACAACCGTATGTTGCCGGGGCTAAAGCTTTTGCCCCGCGCTGGTGAGCGCGAAAACCGCCGAGATCATTTTAATAAATTCTACTTATCTGCCTAAAGCGGCAGATTTATGCGCACGGATGTTACATAAATTGTGGGATGGTCTTGGGAAAGGGGCGAGAAAGAAGCTGCTTCCAAGTTTTAATCAGCTTTACGGCCAAAGTTAAGCAGTCGCAAAACACGTGCTGAAGAAAGGAAGATATCACTTGGCTAAAGTTGTGTGTTTACAGGCAGAATTTTTTGCATTAGTTTATTTCGTTTTCCAAAACGCATAACAGGTTGTAAATGTACATACAGCGCTTCAAGGCGAGTTTACATTTTCTACACCAAATATACTTTAATCCCACTATTATCGATCTTACTGACGCATTTAGATCGTGCGGAATCGAGTGACGCTGGTTCACCGAAGATTAAACCGCGCTGCGTGAAACAAAAATACTTCATCACCATCGCACCTACACGCACATTCCATGGAAATGAGCGTCACCGATGTTACCACATCGACCACAAAACTCAATTTACCGGTAAGGTTACCATTCCGTCGGTCGTCTTATCTGATCCTAGTTAAGTTTAACGATAATTTGGATATTTTTCACGCTTTCCCGTAGCTCAGGACGGGGTGAGTTTCGTTTTTTCTTTTTGAAATCTCGCGATTGCATGAAACCTTGCGGGAAAATTGCTCTATTGGCAATAGGAACGCCGTGCGTAAAAAGTTATTGTTTTAACGAAACCCGCGAATCGATGCAGTTTTTTTATGTCGCAAGTTAAAATTGATGGCGGACAGTTTGTGGTGTTGCCAGTTTACTTGATAAGAAAATAATACAATGTTTGGAAAGTGGATTCATCCACTTCAATCATGAATTTTGTACGCAGAGAACAGACGCAATGAATAAAGTAATGCCATTTTGTTATGGTTTTGCAATCTCATTATATATCTGGAATCAAGCAGAACAGCAGAATCAATTTTCATGTACGATGTTTAGTTTTTATACATTCTGAAGCTACCTGTATTTTCCTTAGTATTAAAGAGCGCTTGTTTCAAAATTTATTTAAAATTATTATATTATTATTATTATTGAACCTTCTCATCTGTTTGAGTTATCTTCGGTAATTTTAAAACTTTTTTCGTAGCCAGTTTTTCTTACAAAACATTTTACAAGCTTTTCAAAGCACTCTCATAGCTTCACTGCTTGTAGAATAATTAACTTTCAATAGGGAAGCCTAAATCCATAAATAGTTAGAACAATCTATGTTACTCATTGCTTTATAGATGAATAACAAGTGCTTGAATGACCAGGAAAACGGCAGATTCGTTTAAGACCAAATACTACACCGCTTTAAGATTGTTGTAAAATAGAATGAAAAGCATGACAAATTTATCGTACATAGTGACGTTCAACATTCGGTTAAAACAAGCACAATTATTGATCTAATTATGGTGAACAAATTGCAGCATCACCAAACCCTA
The DNA here is from genome assembly GCA_000473445.2 of Anopheles farauti. Classification (NCBI taxonomy): domain Eukaryota; kingdom Metazoa; phylum Arthropoda; class Insecta; order Diptera; family Culicidae; genus Anopheles; species Anopheles farauti. The sequence continues at coordinate 16,846,846 of KI915040.1, read as the reverse complement.
AGGCGAGCTAGGAAACATTAAACATAGGAACAATATTTACCAGCTCTCAAGTTACTCGTTAGCATATCAAGCGCGAGTTAGCAATGCTCACGCAGACCAAACAACGTCTCATATTACGAGACCCGCCAGCTGTGCCAGCCGAAACCAAAACATCTCTCCATAACCCGACACGCGTACTGATGCTGCAAATTCTTTAGCGTCGAGTTTACCAACCATCAGACCATCTTCCCCACATCTTCCCAAAGTGACATTATTGTCTTTAAGAATAAAGTCAGTCTGAATCAGACCCTCTCAGCGGCAGGTTCATTTAATCGTCATCCGAACTCATCATCCGAACCCACCATCTAACTCGCGCAAAGTGTAGTTTCTGGAACCATTTTGAAACTCCAATCGGAAGACGAAATACTACAAATGACCCGTACACCGGCACAAGCCATTGTTTTTGAATATGTTATAAGCCGTGCGTGCAGGAAGAACGACCCAATATGTCCGGTAGGAAAGTTTGCGGGTTTGTTTTGAATCATTTTGCGGACGTGAAATTAATCCCATCGTTGAGATTCTTCAAAGCTTCCAAACACACCGAAGCAGACACACAGATACAAGTGCCTAGCTTATCCCGGTTTCCGTTAAGGGCAACGAACGTAAGGCATCCATGCTCGGGTCAGCGCCTGTGTGCATCCATATTCTCATCTGAAAAAGGGATCGAAATTCTGGGTGGAGGGTTTCGTTTGTTTTCATCCGTCGAATAACTTCAAAGCTCACGGGTCCATCGGGTAGGAGGTTTGTTGCCGGTGTTGCTTAGTAGGCTTCGAATTCGGACGGTACCCAACATAACAATGACATTGTTTGCCATAAAATTACTGAAAACTGGCGCTTTTTAAATGATTAAAACTTTACTCAATTTATTTTCATAATTCTTTCGCGTTCTTCAACTTCTAATTGCGTCCATAAAATTATTTTTAATATTGACTAGTTTACTAAAAAAGGAGCTCATTTCAATCAATCAGTTTCTTTTCCTCACAGGATGTTAAACCTCTTTTCTTGTTTTATAGCACCATTTAGTGGGAAAAAGATTTAGCAGGACATGTTTGTTGCTACAAATTGATTCCGCTATCCGTTGTTGATGATGATGATGGTGATGATGATGATGTTCACTCAACTCAACCAAAGGGACAGTACTTTAAATCTCACTGTTGGTTTTAACGTCGGACACGAACCTTTTCTGGCCCTTTCTTTATCTCTACCCGTCCCTCCGTCAACGGGAGAGCGTTCGGAATCGGAGACAATAAAACACGAAGAAATCCTTCCTCCGGTTGTTAGAGGAACTCGTGAAGTGAACCGAGAATGGGACGCAGCAAACTCACAACAGCAGCAGCGCCAGTTTCCTCAGGATATTGCGGAACGAAAGAGGCTCTTGATAAGGAAGGAGGGTAGGATGTATGCCATCCTGTTCCTTACCCCCTGTTTGTAGTATATTTTTTAAATTTTTGCATACCACACCCAAGCGTGATGTAAGTAGCGAGGATTTTTTTTCCATGTGATCCGTGTGAAAGTGTGTGGTGCCGCTGTCGTGAGATGAATCGCAATAAAAAAAAGAGATAGGAAGTGAGTCAAAGGGTGGAGCACACCAGCGCTTCATTTCAATCCAGTAGCCCAGCGAATCCACTCGGGCCGTTGTTCGGTTTGCCCCGCGGGAAAGATTAAACTGAAGGATCGCGTATAGTGAAACATAGGAAAAAAATCAGGATAAAACAGGAGCATACATACGCACGGTAAACATGAGAACACGGGAAACCTTCGTTCAATCCAAAGGGAAAATAAGCAAAGCAATAACAAAAAAACGTTCGGTTCGTTTCGTTGCGTTTCATCCGTAACGTCCGGGTGAGTGAGTTGGCACATCATGTTGAAGCATCGATGCTGGCGTACATAATCACGTGAACCCTATTATTACCATCATTCAATTTCACTCGGGAAACAACCTCCACACGCGACCCACATCCCTGTCAACCGCTTTTTCGCTTCCACGTAATCCGACGATCCCTTTTTTCCGGCACCGGAACTTCGGAACTCTATGGCTCTTCTGCACGTCCTGATTTTCATTTTCTTACGCTATGTGCAAAATGCGCAGAAAAGGGGGAAAAGACAACAGCACCCAAACCGTTGAACCGAAATGCGATTTTAAAGCTTTTCTTTCGGCGTCAGAGTACATCGTTTGGAAGGTGGTTCTAATACCATCTTTGCTGGAGTTTTTTTTAGTATTTTGTGTTCGTTTGCCCTTACCGTACGCCCAGCATCAACTCACGGGTAGGTTTCGGGACTTTTCTTTCCTGTGTTCTTTGACATAGGCTGTCCGACGTTGCTGACCATTAATGACGGTACCGAACAAAGCCCATTTATCAAAACCCCACGAAAATCTGCACAGATCACGAAATTAAGATATTTATTCCGTGGGAATTTTGTGCGCATCATCTTTGGCCTGCGAGATGCGGCATGTGTCGTGTGCCTATTTCTTGAGACGGCGATAAGACAAGGGACAGTATTTTTTTTTTCTCGTTAAAATACATCCAACGAGCATGATACATTCGTGTAAACTAATATGAAAAATAACATCAAATGCGTAGGCTGTGAGTATAATAAACAGAACTTATCTTATCGTAGTCTTACTAAATCCAGTACAGAGACGACCACAAGCAAAAAGTACCATGTTAATACCTTCAAACATCAAAAGCCGTCTATATACTGCAAGTTTTTTTTCCTAAGCCCATCAATCGAAACTGATTCAGTGCACGTCATTTATCCAAGCTCGTCTGAACTTCGTCCATCTCACAGCAGAAGTCGTTGAGTAATTGGATTATCTAGTTTATGAGCGATGCTTATCCGAAATCGGAGCAATAGTTGTTGTTGTTTTAGAGACGAACTTGAGTGTGGACTTGAACGTTCGTAGCACAACTTGACATGGGGCATATGCTCTACGAATTGACTGATGCACGATATGGTGGAAAGAGCATACGGTTCTGCTTCCAAACCAGACCGAAGAGCCCAACAAAACATACACAAAAACAACAGCGGAACATATGGTTCTATTTGGAGGTGGAGTTTACTTCTTTGTAGTTCCATTTTGTCTGGCGGAATGGCTTATTACTAGTGATGAGAGTGTGCCTTATTTTGCTTGTGAAGCTTCAGCAGCGTCAAATGTCGAATTTATCGCTACAGACAAGCACCGAACGAGTGGAAGTGATGAAACTGATAAGAAACTGCCATGTTCATATGTTTCACCAAATATTGCGTGCGTCCTTCACATTGCAGCGAATCCATGAAGTTCCCAAACGGAAGAATGTGAGACGATTTCAATGTCGGTCGATTTCAATACCTTCCACGAAGGTCGGATGTTTTATTGAAATAAAACAAATCAGACGAATGCAGGATGTTTAAATTCAACCATAAGCAAACATAGGGGCATAAATTGGTGCTGAAAAAAACAAACTTAGAAAATCATTCAGGAAACGACAGTTTCGAGCGATGTTGACAGTTGAAATGTTTTCAGATCCATCCGGGTTGACTTTTCTATGTTAGATTTTCGATTCAATATTCTATGCATAAGAAATTTGACCTAATACTTCAAATAAAATCAAATAAAAAATACCTATTTGTGCGTTAAAATTGGTTAAATCGAATACCTGCTAACAAATGATGTTCGTTTTAGTTTTTTACGACTAACGTATGATGTTAATTCATTTACATTATTTTTTTCATGTGTGTTCATTCAATTTCAAATGTATTTATTTTTTTCTAAAACCAATCTAAAACCAATATGTCCTCGTTTGCTGAACAAGTATTTCTGTGTTTGTCTAAAAAAATGAAAACTTAAGAAAAGCGAAACTTAGGAGCGAATGATAATTGCTTAGGAAGTACTATCCTCATAGATGGTTAAATGATAAACCATCCATCTACTCTAAACGCCACTATTCACTACTCCCATTTCCTGCAGCGGACATTTCTATTTCTAGCATTTCTGTACGAAGGTCAAACTTTCCACTACCAACAAGCTGTACCCGTACGAACGACTGTTTGCCGGGTAATCCTTACGATATTTAAATTATTGTTGAGTTTGCCCGTCATTTTTAGCTGGCATCTAACAATACGATTACCATCCGTCCACTGCAGCCTCGTCCGCAGCGTAAGCCCAGAAACTAGTCCTATCGTCCATTAACAGATAATCCACCGTCCAGGCGGCGAACGTGTCCAACGTCGCCTTGTGCCGTATCGAAGGTATTTGTTGGCCTTGATGGAATGCCGGAAGAGTGGACCCGCTGAAGCAGTCGGCAATTATTCGTCCTCCTGGTCGGGCGGGCTGGTGTTATACCGTGTCTCGCACTCGCGCCGGCAGCTAGCCGTGCGGTTAGAATGTTATCGATAATTCCTACTCCTGTGTGGGGAGTCTCTCGATACGTACGATGGCCTCGGAAAAAACCTCCGCCAGATTGGACGCCGGTGGTTGTTTTGCTACGGATAGGTGATGGATGTTACTCTCCTCCCACTGACCGAGTGGATCCGACCGTGCCCGCGAACGAAAGTGTACTCAGCCCATGTTCGGAACCCTTCGCACGGTCGCCTCTTCTGCATGGAAATCATACATGTTTTCGTGCGGGCGTGTGTGTTGCCATGGCAGCCAACTAGCGATAATACTTTCTTGCGTCAGCTTTTCTTCTTCAGCTTCAGTGTGCATGTGTGTGTGTGCGTGCTCGTGTGCTGTGAAACCCGGGAACGTGTCCTTAGTTTGACGACGACGAGATGCTTCGTCTGCCAGGGCAAACACTTGCAATCAATTATGCATCATGCGACGTTGCTGCCCCACAACCGGTGGAGTCGGATCAGATCCTGCACCGGATGCCATGTTTGGACAAGGGTACTACAAAATCTAACCTTCCCAGCACGAGGTTGGCATTTTTTTTTCTCTGCCATCTCACACATATGCTTGCGAAAAGGTAGCACGCTCACTTCGTTTACCCACCGGGCAAGGAAGGTAAAAGCGTGTCGTTGAAAGGAAAACAGGTGATGATGTTTTTCCTCAACGACATGAACGCGATTAACGGAAGCGACTGGCACTGACAGTTATCGTCGCAGATGACTGGAGCGTCCAAAGCCATGGAAGGCGAAATCTCTTCCGGACACTGAACAGCTCCGTCTATACATAACATATTTAAAGGATCGGTAAGAACTATACTACACTCGACACTCTGTTCATCACAAAGCCATCGTTTGTTAGCTTTTCAATCCAACAAAATTGATTATATATCATCCACTTTTGTAAGGAATTTTATACTGAACGAACAAATTAATTGCACCATTTTCATTCCAAGTTTCGTCCGTTTCACTTAAAAGAAAGCTGCCATTTCCAAATAAGTCACTACCGGTTTCATCTTTCGGGCACGAAGGGCTTTCTAAATAACCTTCACGGGTTCGTAAGACGGCGCTGGAGAAACAGAAAAGCCCAAATGTTTTTGAACATCAAAGAGATGCGTGCGCTTCAGATGCTCTCCACCGGGAGCGAAATAATCCTTCCAGCCATTTGCCCAGAGATCGTTCCCTTCGCCCGATTCGGGCATCGTCTACTCGTCGAGTCAAATCAATCGTTTCGCCCATTGAAAGAACGTTCCACTAATCCTGGCTGTGAAGAAATATTGTGCTCGGTTCGCAAAAGCATTGTGCCACTGCTGGATGTGGGGCAAAGCATGGGATGTGGAAAACATGTCTTTTAACACGAAAAACGATGCCCGTCCATCCGTATTTTCAGAAGGTTCGTGCCCGGTGGGCACACGAAAAGATATCTCCCGCTCCCGTGCCTCAGATGCCCTGCAAAAGTCGGCGAAAAATGTCCGATTTCGATTGGGCCGGGGGTTTCTAATTCCATTTTCTGTCGATACAACCTTTTTCCAACTTCATGTTTGCACTTTTTTCCCTCGCTGCAGTCCGTGCTCAAAAACTCGTAGCCGAAAAGTACATTGAATTAATATGAACAAAATGGAATAGATATATTATCCCTCCTTAAGCGGGAATACTTCTAATCGGATGTAGTATTGTAAACACAGTAAATCGCTTTCGTAGTGAGAAAACTGTTTCAATATGTTCCTATTTATATTTTATTTATATTTATATTTATCTTTTCAATTTTCCGATTAGTTACAATGCAAGTAAATTATTTTCTTCGTAGTGTTAATATTTTTTAAAATTATTTATATATATATTGAACATACAGCTGATAAAGTTTTATACAACATTATGGGTATACAATTTATTTTTCTAATAAACTATTCGTGCTTTATTTCTACGAAAGTTGAGTTAAATTAAGTTTCCATCTATTCATTGGTTCAACAGCATCATCGAAAAAGCGACTGAACATCAGAAATCTTCGAACAGAGACTGAATGTATAAAGAAGGATTAAAGCATTTTAAGCTGAGTTTACTTAACAAAAAACTTTTCCTCTTAAATGTGTTAGACTCTCGACAGCCGCATCCAGCAACATTCTATTCACTGCGTCGAAAGAAACCACAGCAATAGGAACATAAACAAAACAAAAGATTAGATTAAATTAATTCGGCACCCGAGCCATTAAAACCACACGACGGTAACACTTTTTTAAAAGGAACAACGTGGCAGAAGACGGATTTGTGCTAAAAAGCAGCGTGCACAGCGTGCACGAGCGTAAGCTTTTGCCTTCATTTAAATTACATTTTCCTCCAAAACGGAAAGGTAAAACATAAACAAAGTGTGTAGAAGTTTTCCAGCAAATCAATACTTATCGATACTTATCTAACCGAGTTATTTCGCAATCGATTGCAAGAAGCTTTTACTGTCGTTGGCTAAGGCGCTATAGTATTTTTGTATAGGAATTTACATATGTTTTTTTTAAGAAGGTTATTTGATCTAGTATGAAATGAAAATAAATTGAAATTAAATATACTTGAAGGAGATTCTTCATAATAAACGACGTTAATGACCATCAAATTCAGCTACAAAATGAGATGTGTTGAAGCGTACCTAGGATATTGATATTGCGTGTAAATTTTTGAGATTTAATTATTTATCGTTTATTTTATATCGTTTTTTTAATTCATTTTTATATTATCTTTATGCTATTTTTTATTTCAATGTTCATGGAGAGTATGTACTATCCTTATCCGGGGAAACACTTTTATTGATACTCTTATAAATTGACGCAGCGAAAGGCGTAAATTCTGCTCAGATATATAAATAAAAACATAGGGTTAAAAAATCTGCTCGCAACGTTTGCAATATTTATATCCCGTACTACACGCTACGGACAATTATGCATTATCAAACCTATAGCATCATGACACAGGTGTTTTTACCGATCGTGGGATGAAAAAAATATCTTTTCACTTAACGCATCCACATCAACTCGATGTAATCCCAATCAATTCATTTGTGCCTTCGTAAAAAAAATATGCATTAAATCACGCGTCATTGTATAAAACAGGTCAAAAGCATACACGTTAAAATATGAAAAAAATGAAAAAGCCCATAATATATTCGTGGGCCATCCAATCGCGAGACGTAAATATGTATCGATTGCTGTAACGTGATTGATGTAACAAAAATCCAATGAAATTTTTCACTTATGACATGATATCAGAAACGGGTTGATTTTTTTTCCGCTATCATGACCTTCTCCATATTATATCATGTTTCGAGAAGTAAAATGTGTGGGGAAAATTATCTTTTTATGAATTTGTATTTCAACTTATAATTATTATTTATCGTTAAGAAAAAGAACAACGCATGAATGGCCCGTCTGATGGATTGCAGTGCAGATTCCTTAAACTTCACTCGGTTTAACCATAAATGAGCTGCTGATTCAAATCTCGTCTTCCCTCCATCCCTTGGACTTTTCGTCCTTCATAGTCCAACAAACAACGAAACTCATTCTCCGTTGAGGCACACACTCAGTACGAGCTGCCACTACTGATCGTGGTTTTTTGGCAAACCGGTGGCATTGTGGTCACCCAACCCACCCGGTTGGGTATATTCGGTTTGCAGTGCAGGAAACTTGCACCGGTGGCTTTCTATCCCACAACATTCGACCTTTGCTGCAAATGGAAACCGTCAGAGCGAGCTGTGGAAAGGCCGAGATTTATGAATGGTAAAAACGCACTCGTTATTCCATCTAATTAATACCACGCCTCTGATGTGAGGCAACCCGAAGGTGCTGAAAGCCGTGTGTTGCTGTGGGTTTGCATGTCAGCTGCAATGACGTGTACAGTGGAAGTTTGCGTGTGCTGGTATTTGGAAAGTCAGTGCACTTCGGGGTGCACAGCAAGAGTTTTGAGCTCGGTAAATGGGTTATCGTGATGTTAGGCCACCAGATGACAGGTTTGTTTGCTACGAAATGAAAGTAGGCGGGTCGAATACCTCTGCTGTAGCAAAAAATAGCTTAACACTGTCAGTACTATTTCAGTCTGATTAGGCTGACGGCTTTTTGTGTCCAAAAAAACCTTCGTTACTATTTCTCATTTGCTCTTAGAACAGTATTACTTCATTTAACACTGATACTGAAAATGTTGAAGAGTAGTTAGTATGGGTAAACTATTTTTTAGATATTAGGTTTGTTACAGTGAAACTCAGTGTCTGGAATCAACTACATGCTGCAACAAGAAACTACACTGTACTTTCCTGTTTTGCGATGATGTGGAGAAAAGTTCACTACAACTAACAGTTGCATTATAATTTTCATGAAATGTCTGCATCATAGTTTTCAGGGCATAAAAATGTAAAAAACTTCGGATTCGTGGCTCGTAAAATTTGTGAGCCAAGAGTTTTCATTAAAAATTCAAAATTATTGCTACTGCAACGATATATAAAATACGTTGAAGGTGAGATGGTGAAGACAATTATTACGTTTGCTTTAGCAATAATTGTTTTACTACGAAAGTGTAAATAAAGTAAAAATAATCTAGCAACTGCTGAAGAGAATCCTAATTTAACAAGATTTTGTTAAAAAATAAAAGTTGTGATTTTTTTTTTCATCTGAAAATGAATCTCAAACATAATCAACGTTTTACATTGATAGACATATTCTCAAAGATAGACACACTAAAAATTATTTTTAAAATGACAGGGTCCATGTTTTCTTGGAGTAAATGTGCTTCAATTTCACTAAAACACTTTACCAAGGCTTACAGAACTTTTTATTTTCGTATTCTAACCTCACCCCTTTGCCAATTAAATCAACCATATTTGTCCTTCATTCCCACCCTCAGGCCAGCAAACAGAGCAAACGATTGCAACATTGTAACTATGTTTTTCTTTCTCCCGTGTGCGATATCGTTTCAGCATCACCTACGACGGTAACATCGACCGTGAACTTTGCCCATACGCCCGGGCGCCACAAAAACAAACTACCCAATTATGTACGAAATGAAAGAAATCTTCACCGTGAAGCACCCTCGGCAAGGACCGGCCGGGCAGAGACAAAAGTTCACCGAAAGTCGCCGTTGCCAGCGTCCCAGTGTCCGGTTTCCGGTGCGCAGCCGAGCAGCGGAGCAGCAGTGAACAAAAGCAGTGAACTCCTCCCGTTTTCCCGTGGGTGAGGGCGGGAAGTCTTGTATCGACCGTCGCCATCATGGACGCAGGATCATTAAGTGCCACTGTTTATGACGGTCGGGACTGATAAATGATACAGCGAGTGCCACGTCCGGTCCGATCCAATCAGTTGCGTGAAATGTCCCAACGGTGCGATCCGGCCGTGTTCCCTCGTCCCTTCGACAGCATGTCCGCCGGCTGCGTGTGCGGCGAAAGCAAGACGATCGGAAGCTTATTGCCGGACGATTTGTAGCAATTTCTTTTATGCGGGGCGATCCGTACGACCGGTGGTAGTGGTGCGGTGGAACGATAGTGCGTTCGTGTGGAACCATGTCCCTGTGTGTGTGTGGCGAAACTTGTCACCGTGCGTTTAGTGTCTGGGTTAGCTATTAGGATCATCCTTTTAGTTTCCGACCCGGCCAGTGGAATCGTGGTACTCGTGGTCGATGCAATCATAACTCTGCGGGCTAATGAGACAGTGGGTAACGTTACCGCGTGGCTACGGTGTGCGCCGGGACGAAGGAAAGCGTACCCTAATGAAGTTCACCTGCAGCATCGGTACAATCCCAAACTATTGGTAGCGCTCGACAAACAAACCAACCGAACCGTGCAACGATGCAGTCCACGCTGGATCGCTCCGGCAAACATCTGACGCGTGCTTCCCTCCTCCAGCCGGTGTTGGAATGGAAGGTAAAATGAAATCATCAACGAACAACGACAGCCAAACGCCAGTGTCGGGTCAGTTTGCAATCGCTTTCGCAATTAGTTCTAGTGCACCGAGTAACGACCGAGTCAATAAATTGCAGTGAATTGCTTTGGTTCTAGTGCGGCTTCGATAGCAGCGGTTCCCATCAACGCCAGAAAAATGCTCTCGAACAGGAAATGTTTTCCATCGCCCTTGGTGAGGTGTGCAATAATAGTTTCCGTCGAGCGAAACGGAGCGAATGGTTCGATTTGGTGAGGGGAAAACGAAAACACTAGTGAATAGTGCGCGACCAGAAAGAGAGAGAGAGATAAAGAAGGCGAGTTAAACCGGGCATTATAAAATGTTGTTTTTCGTCTAGTGGCCGGTTTTTTCGTACGATTACTCAAAACAAAACAACAACCAAAAAACCAATAGCCCATCTTCAAGAAGCTCGTTTCCCACGAAATCGTCGTGGGGTAAAAGTGCTCGCCGGTATACTCACGCTTAAGTGACATCATTAGCGTGAAAAGGGGTGGTGAAAAATCGTTTTATTTTTGCAGCACATCGTACATTTTTACGGACGCGCGCGTAAAAAACGCGCCCAGTATGTGATGGAGATAAAAACAAACAGCAAACCAATGCAGGTAACTACCGACGCTTCTGCACCGGATGTGCTCGCCGTTTTTTCGACATGCTTTTACGCTGCATAACGGCGCTCCATATCGTACGCGCGGGTGCAACGCTAGCGAAGGTTACAAGTGGTGCGGATAATCTACCGGAAGCAAACATGTCATGTCAGGCGGTAGTTGAATTAATGTTGCAACTACAGTGAAGGTGAAAGGTGGGCGTGGGTTTTGCTGCAAACGGGAGGCACGTAACCCGGTCCGATTTTTAGCATCGCCAACAACTAGCAGGTCACCGTCCGATTGTACATAGGAATCGACGTAGCAGCGGCGGAATAGATTGGCCGTTGCAACACCGCGGGCGCGCGCGCTTTAACGCACACAGTGAACAGAGTGCATAGGATAGGGCCAACACCCGGCGGGAGCAACATGATGTTCGTGAAATTCCAGTACTTTTGCATCATCTACTTTCTGCTGGTGCGCTTCCTCAACGGTGCCACGATGGATCTGTACAAAAACTCGCGCCTCGGCCAGCGGATCGTACAGACGCGGTACGGGCGGCTGCAGGGGTTGGTGCTGCCGCTGGACGGCTACAAATTTCTCAAACCCATCGAAGCGTTCCTCGGCGTGCCGTACGCCACACCGCCAACTAAATTGAACAGGTAGGAGCGAAATGTTTTTCATTTCATTTTTTCCTCTCTGAAGAAACAAAATGGAAACCATGTACGTACCATGTCTCCATCAAAATGAAATATTCAACATATTTTATGCAAAAAGTTATCAAGAATAGCACATTTATTAATATCACAAACATTTCACAAATTTTCAAACTTCAATGAAACGTCAGTAAAGCACTAATTTTAATGAAAGTTACAACATCATGACGTTTATTTTATACAGTCGTCCAAGAAGTATTATACTCAATATACAAAAAAACCAGCAGACGTCTCCATAAAATATAAATATAATTTAATATGTAGATAGAAACATTAAACAGCGTTGAAATTTGTTTGCTCCTGTGAGTCAGGAAACAGTCTACCATCGTTATCCATATAAAGTTCTACCGTGTCTTTTTAGGATTTGTTTTCCATTTTTAATCGCTCTGGTTTTAATCAAGTAGTCTGAAACCGTCAATTTGGCGCTCTCAGAACTGTTATTAAATTTTACCAACCCTGCTGGTTTTTCGCAGTTTCGCCAAAATAAAACCGAGAAAAAATGTATTCATTTTGACATAGATTGAAAAGGGTTTCGCTACTGTCCGGTTCGCCCGTAGGGTTTCACGCCTGGCTATTTCGTTGCTGCCGGAGCAAGACGGCGTTTTGTTCGTGCCTGTGAAAGAGTGATAAATGATGTAATTTATCAATTAACACCACTCACGGGTACCCTTCATTTTTCTCCGGTAGCGAAAATGGTACGAGCGGCAACACGGTGGAAGCAATTGACCACAAAGATGAAGCAAGGAGCAAGAGGAGAGGGAGGATGAAAAAAAGACGCGAGTACCGAAACGTTTGGGTCTTAACAATTCCGTTGGCTTACGGAATTATGCAAAACTGCCAACTGGTAGGAAAACGGTTTGATGAGCGTAAAAATAGCGACAGTTTTTTAATTAAAACTTGGCGTGCTCAATTGTGGCTTCGTAATTCGTGTCCAGTGACTTTTCGGTGGTTAAGCTCTTAGATTTCTGGACAGTTACGCATTTGGTTTATGTCGTTTTGTTTTGTGTTTATGTTCTTGCTGATGAAAACGCTTAATAGAGGTTTAATGCTACGACTACGTTAGTGGATGTGAAATAACATCATAACGAACGAAAATATTAAGAAATTTATTTGAATATGCTTACAAACAAACAATATGTACTTTGATTTCAAATGATTCTTCTGTTGGAATAATATTTATCAAACAATAATTACAAATATTTTTATCTGTTGCATTTTTAATTTATTGTTATAACAATCTCAGCTGTTGTATAAAATAAACACATTCCAAACATAAAATAAACTCTACCAAGTTTGCCAACAGTTTGTCATCGTTTACGTATTCAGTTGGTTGTGTGTACACATTACTGAAAGCTGTTTTCATTATTTGTTAGTGAGTGAAGTTTATCTTTTCCTTCCACACAGGAATAATTCATTCTACACCTACTTCCTTAAAGTTTTGTAAACTTTACTTCTTGAAAGGTTTTTGTATGCTTGCATGAACCAGAAGGTTTTTTGCCACAATGATCTCTGGTATGATATAGAATGAATTGATGAAGTGAAACTTTCTTGTTTCTTTTTTTTGAAATGAAAGTAGGTTTGAATTGTCGAACAATTGTGAAACTCACGGTTTGTTGAATCACAATCTGTAGCCAATTGAATGTTTTTAAGGCTTAATTAAAACAAAGTAAAAGCTGCAACAAATGTTTCCATTTAAAAAACCAACGCTTCACAGCATACCACTCAACTCAACCAACATTTTGAAGAAAAACGTTGTGTGATATAGGTTTTTTTATAAACCAAGTGACATGTGAAAAGGCAAGACTTTTCCGCTTCAACTTGAAATACCCGGAAGCAGAATCTATTTATAAACTTTGCGTCTTGTGACATGACATAATCGAGTAAGGGGAGAAAGAATAGATTTTATAGATTGTAAAACTCGGTACATTCTACTGTACCCAAAGTTTCATGGACAGCTGCTTGCAATTTTGTTAAACTTAGATTATAGCAGCACCATCCGACCAGATGGACCGCATTGAAAAGTAGAAGAAATGATTTAAATGAAGTCCTATAAAAGAGACGAACATCTTTCGTCTTTACACGATGCAAAATGCAAAAACAAAATTTCCAAAAATCAATGTGTCAAAAACTAACTCAGCCAAAAATGAATAGTTGGTAAGCAATCAAAACGATAACTCCAACCCAAACATCGTTTTCAATCGAACAGAAAACTTGAAAGCAAAATCATAACAGTGGAAATCGATAAAATAGTGCATAAAGCAGTTTGATTGACAAGCTACTGTTCTGTTTTAAGAGTAGCAAAAGAATGTAGTAAAAAAACAACCTCACTCACTCCAATCGGTATACAAAAACGATAAAAAATATGCCACGAAATACTGCTACCTTTACCTCCTCCCCCTCCCCTCCTCCTCCGTTCACCAATCATGACGAGCCTCACGAGCGATCGATTTTCATTCGCGTTTTGTTTTTCACTCACAGCACGACCCTCCAGTAACCCTTATGGTGCGACTAATGCAAAGCTACTCGTAACATTCGCATTGATAAAGCTAATGGAGCACGTTTCTTTTATTTGTCAATCGCACGAACAGTGCCCTGCTACTACAAGGGCTGTATTTTGAATATTTTTTCTTCCTTCCTTCTCGTCGTTCAATAACAAATACATTACATCTATCACGTTTGCCCACCAAGCACGAATAGGAAAATGCGCGATTTATGCCACGCGGCACTAGTAAAATGTAAAAATATCGTACCATAAAATGATACATAAACGATTTTCTTTAATTTTTCTAAAATGTGTCGATTTGGTAGGGGAATGATTTTTTCTTAATCTTTTGTAGTTATTTTTAACACGTTTACTGGAAGTTAATATGTTGTAAATCCTTCATTTAAAATTCTAGAGATATTTAATGCTTTAAGGAAATATTTAAACCAAATTAGTATATTTTACTTCATGAAAGTTTTTCAATAAAATCTGCAGGTTTAACAGTTTAATAGCTTACTCTAAAATCTAAACAATTTAATTTTATTAATTAATGGGAAAAACTAGTAAGAATGGAAAACATAGATAATTGTATGGCAAAAGACATTAACAATTTTGAGTAATTGCTTTCTTCATTTTTTTCATGTATTATTTTATTGCAAGCTTGTCGTTCAAAACAAGAACGTGCTCTTTCTTTAAAGAGACGTTCTTGTCTCTTTCTTGCTTTCTTGAAAATAATAATGTCCATCAAGCAAAAAAGATTAGTTCTGCAGGATTTGCTTGTTTAGCGTCATTTAAAAAAGTGAATAAACATGAAGCATTCTAATGAAAATAAAAACATTTCCACAATTAAATTTTTATGCATAATTTATGGTTTTGCTAACTATTTTCTGAAATAAAAATTTTTCAAATTAGAATGAAGTAAAACCTGTTAACACATTACTTCATTTCCAGCAATTAAGCAAAGCTATCGCGTCGTTTCTGTTCCAAAACAATGTCACATGCAATACTGCGTTCCAGCGTATGTTACACTCATGCAAAAGCCCTATAATCGAGATGCTTCCTTCGAATGAGTTTGCACATTGTTTTGAGTTGGCGAAACATTGCTCTCCTAACCATAAACAGTTTGCCGTTATTACTTACTTCGGAACGGTTTAGCACAATTTTTTTCTCACAGAGCGAAACATAGAAAAGCAAAGGAAAAATGACTTCTACTGCGTGCCTCTACAGCTCTTCGTACGTCGCAGTAGAAGGGAGAGCGTAGCGCAATTTCTCCTCGGACCCGGACAAGTTTTCCGCTCTGCCGCCGTTTCCATACGATGCTATTATTGGGACCTCAAATTATTTTCACCGACGCTTTCACCACATCGAACCGGCATGGTCATGCCTGCCGAGTACCGCGCCATTATTGTGCGCTATTGCTGCGGCCGTCATTTCGTGGAAAATCAGACGGCTTACGTTCGGGGGCCGGGTAATGGTTTGCGTGGGAACCATTCTTCTTGTTATTCAATTTCTCACGGTTCGCCGGTTTTTCGGTCGGTTTTTTGTTTTTATTGCCTGCTCGGAACGCTTGAGCAACAACACCGTGCGAATGGAACAAATTTCTGCCTTGGTCTTTCGCTTCAGCATAAGAAAAACAAAAATAGGGAACCACCACTACCACCATCGCTAGTTCCACGAAAGTGCAAATCGTGTTGAGAGCTTGGGTGGCTGAAAGCGTTTTCCCGCTGACGACACGTAAACCGAAGGCAATAAAAACACAAAAACTGTAGTACCATTTTAAGTATTTTGGTATTTCCTTTTTTTTATTAGGCCATCTTCGCTCTACGTTAGAAAAGTTTTAGACCGTAATTTTTATCAATTTTCCAGATAATTGGCACCGAATCACTCGGCAGATTTTTTCAGCCTGAGTCTCTTTTGCCGCTATCCATTTCGATCGTGGAACCGAGTATTGTATTGAAAATTGGTATCTTTTTCATTTGTGCATTTGATTAAAAAAAATATCACACACATTCTGCAAATCGAACTACCTGTAACATGTACTATTTGGCTCTAACTACACGCGCCTTTTCATGATCTAGCTTAAACCCGTACGTGTCATCTTGTTTTGTACAAGCGCTTATGGGTTCACTTGAATTGTCGTTCTTAGCAAAAGTCAAATCCACACAAAACCAACAATCGCACGTTTGTTCATACTTACCATGCATTGTACATGGTTGATTCGATGTTGGTTATTGGTGTACTGGAGTGCAACAAAAAATATTGAGTCCTCCTAACTTTGTCTATCGAAACCGAACCAAGGCAGAAAGAGAAAACCGAAACAACAAAGACCAGCGACGGGAACTGTCCTAAGTGCTCCACTTCTCTATTCATTTCTTTTTACCGACCACAGTTCAATCACAGCATTCCGGGAAAAGCTTTCCATCTCATCGACCATGAAGCACCCTTAATATTAGCGGCGCCACTGGCTATCGGCACAATCACGAAACAAGAGAGAAAGCAGGAATAATCGCAAACTTGCTTTGGTATACTAGTCGCTACCAAACCACCACCATCGCAGACGCAAATACGTCCAGCTCGCAAGACCTCAATAGCCCAAAACTGTGAGCCCAAACAAATGGCACGAAAAGCATGACAAATCCAAAGGCTTTTAGCCGCAAAGCTCGCTCCGGCGTCTTGTTTCGTGCGAAGAAGCCATTGTAAATGGTAAATACACCGAAGGATAGCACACAGACGGACGCTCACGGCGCGACGAAAAAGCATTTAGTAAAGTAATGGTCGCCTCGCATTGCTGGCCGTGCCCTAGTTTCCGTGCCGTTCAATGGAAGTCGGTTTCGTCATAGTAATTTTTCATTTTCGGTTGTGCAATTTCAACCATCAATAACTGCATACAACTAGCTGAAAATAGAACACCATCTCTTTAGTGGGTTGAATTCAGACACGATGGTTGTTTGCGAGCGGTGGCTATTGTTATAAATAAATCATCGGTAATAGCAATCGTTTTTGCAGATGAATTGTGATTATCCTGCATTCAATCATGCCTTAGAATGAGAATTTTAATCATATTCCACTGAGGAACATGACAAAAGAAAGGTAACATAAATTGACGCTCTCATCGCTCTCGCAACGCAACTTTACTTTGAGAGAATTTAATTTTAATTTTGAGCCTAATACTGAAAGTGAGAAATTTCTTTGCCGATGGAGGCGCCTGGTGTTTTGTGGGATTTTTCCACTTTTTATTTTACTTCTTCGCATCTATCAAAGCAACGGTTTTTGAAACAATTTTTCGCTGACATAGTTTGATGAGTTGACAATTGTTTGATGGTAATGATTTCTGGCTGGAAAAATAACAACTCACTACATCTTACTGAACATTAATATGACTTTAGTAAATTATGATAATTATTATGTCTATGCTGTTAAAGCAGGAACTGTTTGGTTAAATATTTTGTACCCAATGGCTGAGCATTGTAGATCTGTGGTTTTAATTGCATTCCTGTGAGCAATGCAGACCTTGTACCGACAAATACATTTACTGCATTCGGAAAAAAACTAAAGAAGGCAATAAAGATAAATGACATATTAAATAATAATTTGCTGTGAATAAATATTAAAAATTACTTAACATTCTGGCGATTGAATTAGGTGTACAGCTAAAAACAAACATTATGTTACACAATGAACTCAGTAGTGCCAGACGGAAAAAAATCAGTTGATTGAAAAATATGCAACCAATTTTCCGATCCCAAGATCAGCATCCTTGGTCAGCTTCCGCCAGAAGTGTTGAAACGTCAATTGCCGGCATTGTTTATCTAGCTAACGGAATGGCAGCCGTCGCTAAAATGATGAATGCTACCACTATCCATACTTTCTTATCACCCAAGGATAAACACACTTCCTAACGCATCACTCGTACGTGACTCGCCAACAAATAGCATTGGTTTGATCAGCGCTGTGCTTACATATCGCTGAAACTAAAGGCTTCTAACGTGTTAACAGTGCATGTGTGAACGGCATGTATGCAAAGATAATTAATGCGATTGAAATGGAATTCCACGGAAGAAAGTTTTTGTTCCGATTAAAAAAATTGATAAAACCGTATTTCCATGAAATATTACATAATGTACCGACTCCTAACGTCGTCGTCACGCCTATTCAAGCTAAGGCAAAAGTTAGTAAAAAAATACCCAACAAAATCGATAAGAAGCCACGCTACAGTACGCTTTTACTTAACTATTCATGATCAAACGCCACCCGGTAAATACAGTTCTGTAACTCAATTTGTTTGCTTTCTCTTTCTAAACACTCTTTCTCAAACTCTCAGGTACGTTAAATTGCAAAGCCAAAAAATTGTGCTACTCGAAAGGGGCAAAAAAGACACATACACATACATATATACACCGGACGAAAAAGTATTTTCCCATCATACCCCGTATCGCGGCGTTTGCCATGTGTATGTAAACTTTTCTCCAATCTACACGGGCATGGCGCGTGAGGAGCGGTCCGGTAATCGAAAACTTGACGCATCGAAAGTTTTGTTTTTTGCTTCTCACTCACTCTGCCTCTGTCAGGCTTCTAGATTCTAACTAATCCTTGATTCGCACAATCCCATTCAAGCTCCTCCACTCGGCTCTGACTAACCTGCCACGTTGGATGGCGAAAATGGAATTTTCCGGCGAAGTTTTTCCGAATCGAGCGATAACGTGGTTTATTTATTTTTTTTTCGACGAAACCGCCAATAACTTGGCATTTTGGTTTCAAAAACTGTTTGGCTTTCGCATGGGGACTTCGTGTTCCTGGTAGAATGAAAACAAAAATACTAGAACCATTGTTTTTTACGCTTTATGCAAGGTTAGTTGTTCTTCTTCTTCATCTATGAATCATTCATCGTGAAGCAAACATAGCGAATAGGTTCGCACGTTAACTATATTTCATGTAACTCAAAACTTTAGGAACATTAAAAACAGTTTCCTACAATAATTATCAAATTTTGAACATCTACCAAATAGCGATGAATATAATAGAATCCAAATCAAATGTAAGTAAATCAAATTAGCAAACTGATTTTCAAATTGTACAAATGGTTTAGCACACAGTTTATGAGGTTATGCGCACAATTCCTAGCAACATGATTACAAATAACGATGCAAATCATCTTTATCAAAGACACATAAAAGCCCAGCATTGTACTCCTTAAAAATATCTACTTCGATTTCACAACCATCGACAATTGATATCTTCATTTGTACGGGCATGTACGAGGCACAGCACCGAACCAACATACTAATCGTCTTCCCGTCGGAAGCACTTTGATCCTTCAGCCAATAAACATCGGCTTATCGGTTGCACGTCCCACCGGCTCGTCCAGAACACCGATCGAGCTCCCGACCACCGACAAAGATTGTTCGGCCCACCAGCCACATTCACCGAGGGTAACCCTTTGCCCACCTTTCCCATGTCCCATTTGCAACACCTCGCTCGGTTGTTGGTTCCAAAACAGCACGAAACATAATTAACGTCATGTTTGCACATAAATTAGGACTAGACTGGCCGAGCGGGAGCGGGTTTGTAAACATGGCCCCGAATGTCGGTGCATTAGGAGGGCAGGAAGTGACGCCGGGGACATGAGACGAGAGCGCCGGAACGTTGTAAAATAAATTACCATCGAAATCGAACTTCTCAGCATTGTCGATAAATTTCCGACCGCCTCGCACCAGGTTCGGGTGCGCCCGACACACGCCACAAACGATCAGTCCCATTTTGCGGACTCCGAGTTGAATCACTCCGAGTGGCCATGGTTAGTCGGTCCACGGGCCGTTGGGCCACCTCCGGGCACGAACGCTGCCGGATCAAATGATTCCATTCGCAGATACTGTAGAATTAGCAATTATACAGTCAATCGTAGGCTGCGCTCCTTTCCCTCTCTTTTGCTCTCTCTCTCTCTCTCTCTCTCTCTCTCTGTCTCTCTCGTAGGTACTTAGGGGTACCGAAAGTTTCCAAAAGCAGTCACTGAGATTGCAGAACTATAACTACCAGCCAGGGCCGTATCCATTGCGACGGCTGCTCCTTCGGCCTAATGGCATCGGTATGGAAATGGTTGCCGCGTTTCCCGCCCTAACCCTATGGCGAACCATCCGCCACTCATCTCCAACCCACTGCCGTTCACTGGGTGGTTATGTGTCGCAAATTATCGCCCCTGTTAAGCTGTGACACGCAATCTTCTTCCATAAACCCGAACACCACACCATACCGAGAAAAGGTCACCCAGTACAGCCGCACAGTTGGTTTCGATTTATCGAGGCTGGAACTCCCTTTCCCCTTGCTCTCCCGTTCCCATCACAAATGTGAAGTCACAAATGTACGGCTGGTACGTGATAGCATCGTCGGCTTCGTAGCAGTCGCTACGCGCGCACGCCCTGTTACCAAACATGTGATGGGCTGCCCGGTTTTAGTGTCACCATTTTCACGTCTTAGACCGAATGGTACTGGATTATTGCGAGCAAGACAGCATCCCCGCGACACACGCCCCACAAAGGAAGCGTTAATTTCGTGCGAAGAAATAAATTAAAGTTTCATAATCGCGCCCGCTCGGGCTTCGTTGTCTGCTCGAATGTGATTGCGAAACTGAACTGCGCCGCTCAAGATGCTTATCACACACACACACACGCTCATTGTAAGCGGCTGTATCAAACCCATTAACCTTCAAGTATTATTCGCTTGCTGAACATTAACCGAGGCCGGCGTTCGGATTGAAACGGTTCACGTTTTTTGTGCTCCAGTCGATGCGTCGATCGTTGAAAAAAGGGCACTTGTAAGCCATCGGGTGGACCTGGTTCGGTTCGGAAGGTAAACTAAACCGTTTTACGGTCACGCTTCCGGAAAATGCTTCTCGACCGGATTAAGAGCCACTCAAGCCAACGGTAGAGGTTTTCTGTTCGCTCGCTCGCTCGCTTTTCACCGTAGTCGTGCCGGAAATCCAATCCGATGTTTGGATGGCGACTTAATCCTGGATGTTATCGATTTTAAAACCAACCAGCACCGGCACGGAAAGCACCACACGTGCAAGTGCAGCTGCTAGTGGAAAAACTTTTTACTCCGTTTGTTTTTTTTTTTTTTTTGCAGTCCGCTTTGCTGTTTGGCAAACTCATTTCAATTAGCACGGGCAAGGTAGCATAATGTAGCATCTGGCCGGTTCCGAGCACTCGGCCCGCACACACACACACACACACACACACACACACATAAAAAAACGGAAAAAACTTATTTTTTCCCCCTTTTTCGGCAATTGCTTCTCCGGTAGTTGAGTGGGAAGGATTTAGACCGTCAGCAACTTATCATGCTCCACTTTCGCTACTGAAGCCGGAAAATGGGCAGGCTTCTTTTTTTTGCAAGTTTTTAGGTAAATATAATATCTTTGGATTAGCCCGTCCCGAGCGTTTGAAGAATGGTAGCGGTGGAAGGTTGTGCACCTGAATGAATTCACATATTTACACGCGTCAGATGGAAAAGGGAAGCGATGATTCACACTTCACACCAGCAGCGCTGATGTGTGTGGTTTGTTTTTACGACGAATAATAACAACGTCAGCGATCCGGAAACACGAAACGATGCCGGTGGGAAGGAGGCAGGAACGCAAAAGGCGTTCCGTGCTGTCACATACGTTAGCGATTAAAAAGAGCTCATCCTAGCTGCCTAGCTAGTTGGTTTCCCAGCAGTAATATTAGCGTCGACGTGCATACACGCTTGCATTACAGCATCAGCAGAAAATCATCGCCTTTGCGGTGCGCAAATTTCGGCACACGCTTAAGGACACTTGCGCTTGGCTCGCGTGATGGTAGGTTTGTCCCGGAACTCATCTCGAAATATTGTCCCCAGGTGCAACATTCGCCATGATGTATGTGGGCTCTCTTTTTTGCCTTGCGCCGCGACACGGCCACGCAACGTGAAGGATGGCAAGAATAAACCATTTTGCGGGGGCTTATTTTCCATCGCAAAGCCACACATGCAGCACGAAAACGTGGTTAACTACTGTTTCGTTTAAATATTGTTTAAACTTTAACAAACAACCCTTGTAATGTGATGGTGTGAAGCGCAGCTGCTTGTTTCATTAGTTCGACTCGTGCGCTCGTAGCCCTAGTGCCTAGTACCTTTGTTTGGGCGAACTACTAACGCTTTCACCAGCTCTTCTTGTGGTTTTTGACTACCGGAAACCAAACAAGCGAGCCGAACTGCCAGAAAAGGTTATCTTCAGCCACCGGTGCGCAGGTGCACATGACACTGGGTAATCGGGAAATGGGGGTGGGCTCATAAGGCGAATCCAAATGGATCCTAGAAAGATTCAGCTTAGATGACCGAAATTTTCACGCTGTTAGACTAATTTGAATTTTGTGGAAGCTTACCACATCTGGGCGCATGAAAGGAGAACCAAATTTTATTAGTTGCCGGATGTAAAACATAAACTTGGAGCGTCTAAGAAACTCGCACCGATGTTTCTTAACTTACACCTGACCAATCAACATCAAGTGGTTGTGAAGGTGTGAACTTTTGATTAACAAAATACATGGAATTATCATGTATTTATCATTTTCTCACCACTTCATGAATACCCGAACGGATCGTCAAGATATTATACTCTATCAAGATATGTATCAAGGCATTATACCTCCCAAAAAACAAATCTCCGTTAAAAGCTCCATCTCTTAATAGAATATAAAACAAATGGAAAAACTTTCTGGCAAACTTTTATCAAATAATTTTATTATTGTATTCAAAATTACGATCAGATTTTGAATTGCATCTTAACACAAAAAAATATTCCAATTGCCAAGAAAACAAGATATGAGTATACGTTTTATAAAATATGTATATATATATATTTTAATAAAATATATTTTAAAAAATGTTAAAATAAACAAAAACAAATATTCATCAAATGCCATGTCTTCACTAAATTTTGATAGAAAAATGGTTCAGTCTGATGCAAACACACTAGCAAAACCCTATGTATGCTCATACGAAGAGTGTGTTTATAAATAAATGTCACATGCCTCTAGATGATGGCTGCTTATTAAATCCATTTTTGAGATAGACATGTTCAAGCGGTTCAAATCCCACTCACTATCGCCATACATGATGATCAGCACTCAAATCTACCTTCATTAGCCACCCCACTGTCGTGATGTGATATGCCCGATCTCTGCGGTTTACCCACCATCGCTTTGTAATCCTCATTAAGGTGGTTCCCATGTGCCACATTGGCCCGACCACAGTTATCAAAGATTCATCGGAATAACGCGGGCGTGTGCGCGCGCCAGCTTCATCAAGCGCGAGTTGCAACCTGGTTTGGTATTTTCCGTTTACCAACCATCAACGTTTCACCCACATCTGACACGAGCTCGTCCCGTGCGGCCTGCTCTAGCCTACCGAAAATCAACCCGTGGGTCGCGGAAAATGAACCGCACCGACACCCGGAACATTTCCGCCGGGTGTAAAATAGTACACCCGACGAGCGTCACACTAAAGGATTTTTGGTTTGCGTATAGTCGGCGTCGTTGTCGTCGTCGAGGCCCAGGAAACTCAGCATGAGCGCGGATTCATGTTGCCGCGATACGATCGGAAAGAATATACACCCGAGCGAAAGGTCCAAAAAGGAACGGGGCTGGTTGTGGGATGAAAAAGCTCCAGTTGCATTGTGCGTCGGCATTCAACGAGCTTGAAGCACCAGCTTGATAGGCCATCAGGTTCTCGCACGGTGCTACTTTTGACACACGGAAGACACCATGATTGGATACTGTCGCGATGTAAAACGGGGTTCATTATGGCTCGCAGTGACATGATTTACCCGCGCCTTTGTGACGCCGGAGTACATAATATTCCCTGCAACACAACACTGATGAGGAATAATTGAAACTAACGCGCTGGCGTTGTCGGGTGATGCACGATATAAATATGGACTGGTTTTGAGAATTCTTCAAACCTGCTCCTACACTAGGTTAAAACGACTTTGTTTATCTCACTTCAGAACAAATTATTTATTTTCCTCGCATCAGCTGCATTTTCGAAATAAAAAACGATTTCAAATTTTTTTTCTCCAAAAACGCAAACCAAACGTTTACTTTCCGGCTAATTGAACTCGTTCAATTCCAATTTCGCATCAACGGCTTAGTTATCCCTTCGGTGGCGATTGGAAAGCCTCTTTGCATGCGTTTACTAAATGTACGGCACGGCATTTAGTCTAATTGAATAGAATCCTCCTGACGCTTGCTTGTACCGGACGTTTCCCAAAACTACCCATCGCTTCCTCGGTTTCATAACGATGCTGTGTGGAATTTAAAATCAGACATCGGCTTGATCGAACATGATACGGCCCGGTTTTCGATCGGCTGTTCCACAGATCCTAGAACCTCCGTTCATCAGACAAAATCGACCAGTGCATTTCCCGGGAAACGTTATCCATCAGCGGTGGAATTGTTTTTTTTTCCTTTCTTAGTTGCTTGAACCGAAATCGAGCCGAATGTGTCAGGATGGCTCCATCCCGTTGCAGGGCGAAAATCACCAGAGAGCCATCAAAACGTTGCGGTTCCATAATTGATCCGCATATTTACCCACCCACCGCACCTGTTCACCTGTACCGACGGGAAGGATTCAGCCGGGGTTTTCAACAGACAAACGTGAAGTCAATGGGAAAAAGTGGATTCTTTTTTTTCCCCCCCATTGAAGGCAATCTTTCCCATTTCTCATGCCCCGTTCGGAAATGTCTCAAATAACATGAACTCTCACCCGGGCACACGGGAGGTCAACGTCGATTTATCTTCGGCCGGACGGGCCCAGGTCCCAATTTCCCTGATCTAATCGACAGAATACTAAGCGTACAGGCCGGAAAGTATTGCCAGCCAAAGCGGTGTGAGCGGAATTGGAAAAAGAAACCCAAACCTCACCCTTTGTGCAAACGTGGGGTGTGCAAAAAAAAAGGCTTGATAAAAGATTGCCGTGGAACACGTGCCGAAACGAAATCACGTCCAGGGCAGCCCGTGATGAAATGAATCGAAAGACAGCGCACGGTGTTCGTGCAATGTCTCACGTGGCTCAAAACGATGCTCACCTTTTCGTCATCATGCGAACGGATTTCGCTGCCATATGTCATTAAAATTCCTTCTCCACGTGGCGTAATAAATATTCATCCAACGCACTTACACGACGCTATCACGTTTTCATCGCGTAGGTGAAAGGAACAGATTTTCATTTAGAAATATTTTGCGTTGACGAATGCCTGGTGCAAATGTTTTCAAAAACAGTGCCTGGCTCTGAATTATTAACTTTCAAATTCAGCTTCACTCTCGTGCCGTAGGATAGAATTAATTTATAACATTAGGACAACAGCTCCAAGAGGTGCTATGCGTGCACCGATCAACCTGCCATCAGCCCTTCACTAGGCGGCATTTTTCAGCTCGTATCTGCGACTGTCAATTTCACACCATCCACGGCTCCAACATCAGCACTTGCGGCACTCTAAGAATTTGCATTTCAAAAAAGAACCGATCCAATGCACCAACCTAGAAGCCCTTTAAGCACTCCGCACCCAAGACGCTAGATGCGGGATCTCTCCCACCCTAGGCGGTGTTCGCAATTCATCGCAAAAGCAACCCAGGCAGCCGTATCCACACACGCTGCTGATGGCCTCATTGTGACCTCGATTTTTTTTTGCCTTTCTTTTTAACGCATATCTGCACTCGCACCGGGCGCATTTCGGTCGCTCCCGAAGCAATGCGAAAGTTTTTCGTTTTTCCTCCCATCGCTCTCGTATTACCATTCCGCCCCAGGGAGACAGTGGATTTGCCGTGACTTTGGCTTAGTGGGGTTCGGGAGTTGACTACGCTGCGGTATCTATGCGCCACAAACTCTCATTCATTGCACGACGAACACAGCGAGCGGGGACTTTTGTTTTGTTCCATTTCGTTTCACTTACCCCGTGAACGAGATACGTGGGGCTTCGAAATGCATTCCCTTTCTAAAGAGCGCATCCTTTGTCCTGCCTGCGGCTGGGGTACGGAATTTCAAAATGGATACTTTGGTGGAGGATCTGTTTCGTTGTGTTTCTGAATTTTTTTTGCTTACTTTCTTTTGCCTCCGAAGGCCAACACCTTTCAAACGGGGAACACAACGCGAAGCAGCAGCGTCACGTTTGCTCCGGACGGAGTGAGGAAGGAAAAATCTTGCTGCCTCACGCTAGGATTAATTAGTGCGAAAAGATAGTTTGGTGAAAAATGAGCACATAGACTGGTCGCAACTCTTTCCCGATAGCCCCTCGCAGCGAACCGAGGCCGATCTGAATAGCAGTCATTTCTCATTACTGTATGCGGCTGCATACATAATCAACGCGGCACAATAACATAACCGCACACGAACGGAGGCGTTGTGTTGCTATTGCTATTCAAGTAAAGTTTCCCCCGTAGGCAGCCGTAAATCCCACAGGTAGTTATGCTTTTGAAAACGATTTGTCACGGTGCATACTGTTCAGTGCGCACCCATTCAACTCACGTCCCTTTCTCTTTTACACTTTGAGCTAGCTGCACAGTGTGCTGTGTGAACTTTTTAATAGTAATGTAATATCTTTCATTACCCGACATAACCGTAACCGTATGTTGTTTTGTAATGGTTAGACCACTGGTAGTGGAGGCAGGTGACAGTTTTAATGATGCATGTGCATGACATTAACTGCATTCAATAAGAATTGTTGGTACAATTGTATCTAAAGAATTCTTAGTTTTGCATTTTAAGGAATATGTTAGTCTAATGGAAACTTTCAATATTTTATAACAAATAAACGAGCCAGCTGATAAACTTTGTAAATAATTAAGCAATCTTCGTTTTCTTGGATTTAAATCCATACATCCTTGGATTTTTCTTGGATTTTAAAATACACAACATAAATTTTGCGTTTCTCATAACCAACTCATTAAATTAATAAAAGTCCTAATTAATTTACAACTTATTTTCTTTTAATCTTCCGTTTACTGGTGATTTGTTTCGGTTACTGATCTTTGTTCACTTTCCAGAACCCGTCACATTTTGAGAGTAAAATCCTTTCCAAGCATATTGCTGAAGCTACTGTTTTGGATCAAAATCAAGTCACAGGGAAAATAACCTAATCGTTAGGTGTTGAAACGGGTAATCTTTAAGCCTTTCTACAAAATAATCTGATTCCCGATTATTCAACTAACCGTTATTGGAGCCACGGAACCACTCATAGCACCTGGGCTCACTTGTGCAGCTTTATTTTACACGAGGAAATGGTTACAACAGTCGGTTTTGGCCAAATTGAATAAAACACTGAGTAAAAAATACCAGAAGTGTTCGCGGAGCCGAGAGAATAACGATTACGCGAAAGATGATGATCCAATTTCTTAAATAGTGCCGTGATCTTAATTCTTAATGGAAACCCATGAAATATAATTTGAATCGTGAAAGTTTTATTAATCGTTCCATAGGTTTTTTACCAACAGCCATTTAATATATTTAAGTTCTTTGTTCATAGTTTATTTTTCCTTATAAACATTTCAGACGATTTGAAATTTCAATATCCGTTCACAAAATTGCATTCCATGGTCCTGAATTCCACACTTTCTGGTAATATTTTACCCCCAAGTAAAGTAGTTCATCTTTTGACGATACAGTATCGCAATAATGAATAGAACTTGTTGCTGGATTGATTAATTGTCGTTGTTTGCTTAAAGTATACATCATTGCATTGAGTCTTATGGATAGTCTATTTAAACACAATGAATTATCTTTTATTATTTAAATATGCTGCATTATTTCAAACCTGCTTTAAAAACAAAAAATATATTGACAAACTTATTTCAATATCGTAAATTTCGTACAACCATTCTTCAAATGAGTTCCACCAGTAAATGTCCTCCTAATTACAAACATTTATGAGCAATATGCAAAACTTCCCACCAACATACACGCACACTAACGCACACCAAACAGGATAATTAAACGTACACCTGCAGTAGGAAACATTTTACGCTGCACCCCTGCAGTCAAACGGTGCCGTTCATTTCAGCCCGCCACGGGCCATTCATAAAAATGGTGAACCCTTCCGGCACGTGGGCTTAACAGATGCTGCTGGTTTCAAAAGTAATAAACATGCCTAAACAACGTCGAAAAAAACGTTGCAAAAAACGGACATCTTCATCGCCTTCCACGCTGCCCCGAAAAAAACATACCTCCTGAAAACGACGATGCATTCGGCACAAAACGTTTTCTTTATGAGTTGCCGTTCTCTTGCCGAGGTTGCGAAACCCAAACATTTCCGCATCGGTCCGTTCCGTCGGGCATTGGGAGGTGCTGGAAGGTGATAATAAAAGGCTCCCTCTGCGGGACCTCCTGCGGTACCCAACGCTTCCGAACGTTCACCACCGTGTAATTGATGAATAAATTTATTTAATCGTTTCAACTTTTTAATTTCATTGCTACCGTTCTTAATTCCTTTGAGGGAGTCACTCGGGGCTGTGGAAGGCTTCTGCATCATGCAATGATACATTTACGAGATGAAAAAACTTTAACTTGCTCTTCTCAGAGGGAACCAGCGCCAGGGTGCGGGAAAGGTCTTGGAAGGTATTTAATAACATATGACTCGTTCGTTGAAGGTTCGTAGCTACCAGGAGCAGGCTTGCAACGTGGACGAATGCCACTCGGTACGCTTTAAGTACCAAATAAACATTACGACTATAACTGTTTCCTCTCGTTTACTTTTACCGCCCCATCACCGAGACTCCACCATTAGCGTGGTCGGTGGCGAGAACGCAACACCAAACGAAACTAAACTGAATAAAACAATAACTCGTAACGCTTGAGTGAACGTTATCTCGCATTTCCTTTGCCGTTTGGGCGGGGTGTCGCAGGAGCATTCTTGCGGCTGGCCTGAACCCACAGCCCTCGGTTTCAAGCCTTCTCCAGCGCTGGTAACAACACTGTCATCATCTTTCAGTGTGTTTGTAAGTGTGCGAGGGTTGTGTGCGCGAGCACACAAGATTTTATGGCATGGAAAAACGGCGGCCATAACCAGCGGACCCTTTTTCGATTTTCTGTCCTCAAGCGCTTTCCACGGGTTTGTGCAAGGTTTTTCTTCCAATCCTTCCAATCGTCAGGACGGGCTGCCCAGCTGGGGTAACGTCCTTGGGCTCAATTTCGGGCGGACCAAAAAATCCATATCCCTCCGTGGCTCCTGTTTCGCCGGCCGTTTCTTCGACCAGCAGTGCCTCGTTCTGGCGGTCAATAAAAATCGACACAGAAGCACCTCCGTTTTTTTTCCTAACTCCGGAGAGCGACGCGAATGAAAGAGAAAACCTCAAAAGCCTCGCCCCGTACGATAACGATAAGGGAGACTCAAAAAAAAAAAAAGAGAAGGCGTAATAAAATGCTCGTCAGAGAAAATTGTTTGAAGGATGCTGAAGTTTCATTCGCCATCGTAAAACGATAAGAAAAACCAACCAACGACTGTCACCTCACGCCAAGCGTGATGGATGCGGAGCGCATACAGATCATCATTTTTATTGCTCACGAAAGAGGGTCAATGTGTGGACGAACGAGCAACGGAAAAAAAAACATTCGACCAGGTGCTCCTTCGTTGTGGGCGGGTGTAAATCGTAAATTTAATGTCACCGAGTAGCTCCACTCCGGCAGACGCTCCAGTGCTGGAGACTTAGACCATAGTTTTAAAGGATCTTTTATTGACGGCTACGTTGGAATCATGTTTACTATGCATTGAATATAATAAAAATTAATCACACAGTCATACAAAAATCTCTCAACTCTTATAAACCTCCGGGTCCGTGTCGTTTCCCCACCGACGGAGCCAACAGTGGGCAAAGAAAAATCAATTTCATAGGATTAATATTTCCGTAAATTAATTACTAAACCTCCTGTGGATCGAGTCAACCTGGGAGCCGTCGGTCTTGCTCGGCTGCAGTGGCCACTATACACTACAGTGCAAATTTTTCCGTCCCGTTTCCCCATCGGGGCCACGTGGAATGGTTGTCTGCGGTGCTGCGCTTGATTTGCATTTCATATTTCACGAGCTCGGCTGCGATCTTCTGTGTGCCCGCACCCGTTCTCGTACTGCTTTGGCTGCTGCTTGGCACCCCACCACCTGAGCATAGCTTCATCAGGCACCGTTGGAGGATGAAGCCGGTCGGACGCCATTCTTCAGCGACCGAGCTGGAAACGAGCAATTCCGATCCGCAACCACATCAGGTGGCAGCCGGTGTGGCCCTTGCGAGCACCTGAGCGCAAGAATGTAGAGCGCCCGGTTCGTCTTTCTACTTTCCATCGGAAAACCTCTGCCAGTCCCACGGTTCGGTGGGGTGAAATTCCAACACGGTCGGTTTTAACGTAAAATATAACCGCCGGGTCTGATTCGCCTCGGAGAAAACTGTGCAGTATAGATCGGGATCGGCAGGGTGGCGGAGGGGGGGTAGTGTGCTGTAGCATCTCCGATTTACACACATACAAACACAGACACACTCCTGGCATCCCGCAAGTATAGAGCGCCTGGACATGGGAAGCTCCGGCTTTACTTCTCCTTCTCCGGCACAGAACACGCTGAGTGAGGTGCAGTAAAATTTTATTAGTTACCCACGGAATGGCCGCGCGTAGAAAATTCATTTGCCACCCAAGGCGTAAGGTGGCACGCAAGGCAGGTAGCAAAAGTAACGGTTATGTCCAGTGTACGGTACAGCGAGTCCGCTCCCATTGGCGGCACCCGTTGGAAATACCAAATGTGATCATTTTCCATTGCCGCCGGTTCGGATTTTATATTACAATTTCCTTTAGTCAGTATTTTTTAACGTTAAATTAATTCTGAACGACGGTACAGGCTAAACACAGATATTTTGCAAATGCTTTTGAACGAAGAAAATGCGATAGGAAATTGCTGTATTCGTAAGCTGGTAGCCACATGTTTTTCTTTCCTACTATTTCTAATTAATCCGTCCAGGAATATTTGCCCTCCACGACAGTGATGAGGTAGGTTTGTTTGATTGTGTTCTGTTGAACAAGAGAGTATTTGCTATCCACTTTATAGAGAATTCACGATTTCCTCTGCCCACCTTGTGTTGTTTCGAACGATGCATTGTATATCTAACGTATTGCACTGGGAAGTACTTTCTCAGGAAAATGCTAACAATTACCTCACAATTAACAGATACGTTGACACTGGGATGCATTTTTTTTTTAATTTCAGTATCGAATATTTGTACCAACAAGCATAAAGCTGTGCTAAATTAGCCTTTGTGTAGTTTCCATTACCTTCCTGGGCTACTCTATTCAATGTTTTGATTAGATGCATATAACTATTTGATGTTTGAAATGTTTTCATTCAAGAGTAATATCCTTCCCTTTAATGCAGTTTCTGCTCAGCATCCTCAATTGCATTTTTTTTATAAAAACAATGTTTATTTATAAACATCTTAAAACTAGTCAACAA
>KI915040.1:16768478-16814306 GCA_000473445.2 Anopheles farauti | reverse complement strand
GGGATGGAGACGATGTTGGGTGGATTTGCAGCACAGGCAATGTGCTGAGCCCCGAGTCGCAGGTTCGCCTGTTCCCTCACGTACCTGTTGGTCAACAAAGCCTGGTTGTTGACTACAGGGATGTGTAGGTTTAAACCCCCGCGATTTCGAGGGAGAGCCAATTGTTGAAGTGGCACGCGGAAGCCTCCAGACCCATTCCAGAGCAGACATCCATTGCATGATACATTTCTGTTTGATCCCATCGTTTGTTTGATCCCATCGTTTAAGTATTTGATGATCTATTTTCAGGAATTTTGTTGTTGTTGCTAACCATGCTTAAGCTCCATGCTTAAGTTGGAAATGTTTCTTAATAAGGCATTGAGAAACAAATACAGCTGACTGAAATCAAACAATGTATTCTTGATTGACTGAAAATACTTATGCAATAAAAGGAGCAAACTTAACCAATATTGTTCACTAAACAGTGTCTTTTTTTTTGGTCTTCAGAACCCAGACATTTTACCGTGGAAATAACGAGCCTCTTCGAATGAAAATATAATATCTATTCAACAAAACTTTTCAATACGATCCATTCCTCGAAACATGCTCACTTTTCACAAGTATGTTAGTTGTCAAATAAATTTTACTCTACCAGTCAAATAAATTTTACTCTACCAGAAATTAAGCAGTAGATTACCTTTACAATATTTACCCTAACTTCTCCTCATAACTGACAAAAACTTTACAAACCCCTTTGCACTGCTGGTTTATTATCTTACCATACTATCGCTCCTATTCCGGCTAACCTCAAAAGAACAACAAAACTTCGACTCCTTTCTCACGTTGCCCGCCTGCCGTACATAATTCTTCGAGGTACTTTCCCGGCAAAGACAACTTATTTTAACCCACTTGCAGTACTGTCCGAAGTGGGCTCCATGCACCGGGAACGCGCCGGGTTTAATTTTGACGATGAAAACAAAGGCACGTTTCGTGCGGGTCAAAAAGGTGAACCCTGCACAGTTAACAGCCCGGCTTACTCTTAAAGATACGATCGTCCCTTTTTATCACAACCTCGTAAAACTAACCAACTGCTTCCAGCCCGGGATGGGTTAAGCGACCACCCTTCGTCGCCCTTGCCAAAAAAAACGCCCTTGTCCGGCGTTACCATAGGTCGCAAACGTGGGCAGTGGAATGGGGTTTAAAATTTATTCGTCCGGCAGCTTCAACAGCCAACGCCATGTCGGACATCGTTCACTAGCTGGCGCTTACTTTTGTCCCCACTCCCCATTGACAAAGGGCATTCGAGCGTTGCATGAAATTACGTTTCTCAACGGAAAACCCGCCCACCATAAGCCCACAACTCATCTCGAGTCAGTGGACAGAAAACTGACATAAATGCAACCTCACAGCAGCAGGGCACGGCACACTAAACGCTCAAGGTCAGGCGGAGTGGTTTGCCCAGTTAATCTTACCGGCCCTCGACTAGAAAGTGGTTGCGAATGGACGCATTATTGAGGCCTGGTGTAGCTTGTGTCTTTCTCGGGCACACAACGCGCACGAGCTACTCATAAACGGTTCCAGTAAAACATTCCCGCTCCAGTCAGGGCTAGAGCGGAGAAGACCTTCAAAAGGACCTGGACAGCAAGTGCTTCGCTCATGCGGCAGTGAGCAGTGTGTAATGATTCACAATCAGTATAGATAATGATAACCATAAAGTTGTTTTATGACCGTCGTGAAGCAGCTCACATTTTTTCTACCCCGTTGCCCGGCTCACTCGTCCAGTCTCGTACCACAAATCGTTCCACTCACAATATTTTACGGTCGGTTTTGGCAAGCACAGCTTAACCCCTCCCTGGGCTGCTTCCTGCTGCGCACTGCCTGGCACTGATTGCGCGCCTCCCAAACAAACCGACAGCTCCGTGCCACTGTAATAGCCTGGCCAAACAAAATGGAACGATACAACCCCTTTCCGTCATGGTCACAGTATCGAGTTTGATTTGTTTATTGGGCTTATTGAACTGTTATTTACTACTTTAGCTACAGTAACACAACGCGCTTAATCGAAGGCCATTAGTTTGAATATACACTTGCTAATGCACCATACTGTAAATAGTACAAAGAGAACATAACATTATCGATCATTGCTTAACCATTCATCCCTCAAAATAAAATGTTGTAAAACTTTTTTAATATTGAACAGAAGCTATCAAAATAGCCTATGATTTTTATGGGATGGTAAAGTTCGATTTGCAAATAATTCTTCATCTTTTATTACAATGGCTTTCATTTGAAACCATTCTTTTAGTGAACGCGGGGTTGTTGTTTCTAGTTAAGTTACATCGTTTATTTTTATATGAGTGAATTTTGAAATTCTGTGAGCAGATCAACGATTCCGCTTCGTGTAAGACTGCATTTTTTGTAGTAGTTTTCATAATACTTCAGGGCAAACTGTCATCAACTTCTCGTCCACTGTAATGTCTTTTTATTATGATACGCCAGTTACCTGTCTTTCAACAGTGACCTGGAACTTTGACCTGTCATCCTGTTTATTGTAACAGGCAAAAGTGCTGGACAATCCATGCAATGAAATAAGTTTTCAGTTTTTCTCCTGCAAGTATATTAGGTTTCAAATTCTTGTGATCCCAAAAAAGGTTTTGTTCTGCTAAATACAAACAATACTGTTTCTCTTTCAAATGTGTCTTTTTCACGGCATAACTTCACGTTGTTATCGTTCAGATACAAAACATCGTGGATGTAGCTAAAAATATAAAACCGTCATATCGGAAACTTTCCATCTTATTCTTATAAGCCTCTTAAAAAGTAAATTTAGTACTCTTTTTCCATCTCCTACTTTTATTCTAGCTTGAAAAGAACGTATCCCATCAACACACGCTGAGGGTAAAACGTTGAGCGTAAATAACCCTTTTTTCTCTACGTGTCTTATAAACACTCTTTCTGCGCTGTTCATATTTGGGCCGTTGTGTGACGTTGGTACCAAACGAGGTCTCTCAGTTCACGGTACGGAAACTTTCACGTTCAGCCCGCTCGGCCCAGCCACATCCGCATGCGAATTATTTTTCAAAAACTCGATCCCCGAGAACACCCTGTCCAGCCAGTGGGTTGGATGGGTAGTAATAGTACACCCCGGCTCACCGCTAGTCGTTCCGAGCGTGCGGTAATGCATGGTTCTGACAGAAACCCCGCACGGCTGATGTTCATAGTGTGTAACAGGCGGCCACAGCGGCTGCGGGCCGTCCGTTCGGCCTACGAAGCGTACAACCGTAATTAGGAACTGGTGAGCCCGAAGTGCTGCTCGAGCGAAATTAATTTCCTCATTTTTCTTGGTCAGATTCCAGAACCATATGCTTACGACACCACTGCGATCGATATACGGCACGTTGCCTGTGCCGGCCACTCGTGCCGTGGGTTATTTCGGTGGCGAAAGTTTCACCCCAATATCATACATAATTTGTTCCACCATGGGCAGGTGTGTCTAAAGTTGTAACAGCCAGCATGAAAGAAGGTAGCAGGCGTCGTCAAGTATACATCGTGCCTGTTTTATTGGACTACTCAACCCGTCAGCAAACCATGAGTGTTCGTACGAGTCTCATTCTCAACGAGCATCGTTTCTATTTTTGATACCGAGCCTACAACCAACAAGGCTAGTTTTAATTTATGTGACATCTTTGAAACGCACTAACTACCACTCCCGATCCCACTGCACCCGAATGAGCCAGGCACAAGGGGTGACAAATATAATGCAACGCCCGCTTCCAAAGCTCTCGCTTTGTGCACCGAAATCTGCTGAGATGTGCACGAAATTCTAGCATCAATCAAAGAGAACCAGTCCCCCAGGAAGTGGTTTCTCCGGGCCGGTCGGTCCGGTACGAGGAATTACCTCCCGGTCCCGGAATCATTGCTTCCCAGTTCCTTGCTTACTTGAGGATAATTACATACATCCTAAACACATTCCGATCCATTTCGAAGATTCCGACAAAGCTCGACTCGATGTCCGTACCTCGTAGACATCGCTTCCATTTGGTTGCATTCGAGGGACGTTGCATTAACGATGTGATTGCACTGATTAGTACTAGAGCTTTTCGGTGCACAAAATGTGCTTCAGCCGTTCGTATGCTGGAAGGAATGCTTCAATTTATTACACTGGACAACAGAAACGCTCTTGGCAAACGAACGGCTCGGCAATCCCATGCGTTAGGTAAACCGCAGCGCTACTGTCCATCTTGCCTTCCGGTTGCACAATGTTCAGTGGTCATGTGAATTTTCTTCGTAAGATGCATGACTGACGCGTACTGCCATTTATTTCGACGCACAAAACCCAACGTATGCTTTCGTTGGCACGTCGGGTCGCACTGTGTCACCCATAAATTATTATTTATTTGCCCGCTTGCTCTTCAACTTCACACTGTTTTATGACGACGATGTGAGAAGTTGAAGGAGAAAGGCATTTTGGAAGGCCTCATAAACAAAATGACCTACACACATGAACCATAAGATCTAGAAATCATCTGTGAACAGTCTTGAAAAGCACACAGTAAACTTGATGTTACTTGACTTAACTTGCATATTATATGGCAAATATTACTAATTATAATTTAAACATTTTCTTTTATAAAGGAAGCTTGAAAATAGTGATTCTAGAGCATATATACAAGAGCTCGTCTGAAAACACGTAACTCTATCTTTCTGTTTCATTAATTTGGACATAATTTGGAAAATAAAATTAATCACTTTAAATAATGTCAAATGAATATTAACTTCTTTTAATAACGCTATGACCGATAATTATCTCGACTTATTAATGAAGTTGGTTGGTTCGGTTTTTTTTTTAATTTTACAAATTCAAACTTTTAAAATATTTTAGTATTGCACATCATAACTTAATTTGTCTGGCGTAATTGAAATAATATTATACGCTAATTAAACTTATCACTAAAAATCTACGTCTACAATACTTTATTACTTTCATCAACGCAAATCATTCAAGGCTCCGAAACTTTCTAATTTTCAATTATACTCACACAATCTGTTTAAAATTAAACCAAATTGAATTGTAAAGCAATCGAGCAGAAAACACTGTACCGCTGTGACCACAAATTGTGTGACATTGAGAAAACACAGCGAGCGTCTTTTCATCGGCGGGATACGTGATTTTGATGCGCGTGAGGATTTGCTGTTGATCGAACACACCTACCAACCGATTAGGAGCCTACCAGAGACCACAAGCACGCACTTCCGAAAAACGCGAATGAACAATAAAACTAGCGACAAAACTCGATTTGCTGCGCGACGTTCGCCCATCCCACGGGTGAACCCACGTACGAGTGGGTGGTTGCGTGAATAACAAATCGCACAATGTCATTTGCTATCGAACTGTGCAAAAATCGGCAACATTTCGCACGCACTCCACCACGACACGAATACGCCACGGATTCGCGATAAAAAATCGTTTGACTTGATATCGTGCTCACAACAATATTCCGAGAACCCGGAGTATTCACTCAGCAAGCGCTGCAAGGGAACGAAGAAGTAGAATAATTCAGAAAAAAAGCCTTGTGGTGGCAATAAATTTTCGATCGTGCTCAGAATACGTACGGATGCGTATTATGCGTACAATTTTTTGCCCTTTCTCAGTTTTTTTTGCAGCGAAAAGATGGCTATGTGAAGAGCCACATTCCGAGCCCTACTGTAGGAGCTTTTCGATTGCAAGTGATCATAGCCGCTTGGTATATCGGTGTAATTTTCAAAACATGAATGTCAAAACCGTTTCAAGTTCAGATAACAACATACAAACCATTCCGTACCATTTTCAACGCTGAGCTCGTCAGACTAACCTCTATCTAACAACAACTACTCCAATATAATCATAAATCATTTATGATAAAATATTCTTTCATATCGACCATCATTTCGGGTCGCTTGCCCTCACGACTAATCAAACAGTTTTGAATATTAAACACTCCGCACGGATCATCGATTTCGGAACTAATGGATCACGGCCGATTCGATCGGTCTGCTAGCATTTGACTCATATCATTATTTGTTCGTCGCTCGCTTCCAACTGAACCTTCCCTAAAACTCATTAGCTTCCGCACAAACTTTACCCACCTAACCTTTTGATTCGATGCATCTAAGCCGATGGTTATGAATTCGAGATAACTTTTCACCTCCTAAAATCAAAGGATTGACTTGAAGATGTACCATTAAGCCCTTTGATGAATTCACTATCATCAAACCGTTTTGATGAGAACAGTCTCATCAAACTTATGATGAGTACTACTCCTTACGGGCAGTATGAGTAACAAACTTTCAATAGCGCACGTGAGAGCATCAAGTGAAATGCAGACGTCATCGAAGACTTTTGCAATTTAAAGAAAGATTAAAACGAGAAAGAAAAGAAAAGGATTGAAAATAAATTATGATGCAATAATAACAACGATCCTTTACGTCTGATGGATTTTATCCCTATTGTGGTTTTGGATTTTGAATACAAATTATGAATTTATTTCACATTTCCTACCGCAGAGAAACACTGAATCAATCCCCCCCTTCCTACCCCACCATCATGCTAACAACATAAAAATTGAAATAACAAACTACACCAGCGCACAAACGAACACACTCCCGAATAAATATTTATCAAACCAACGGGCACGGGCGACAACCAGCACCCACCGCAACCGTTTTGTTTTCTCCTTTTGCCTCGGGAAAATTCCTTCCGAGTCCATATACGTTCCAAGAACAATCTCCTCCTATAATGCTATTACGGCGGTCCGGTAGCGGGTTATGAAGGTTAGGAAGGTTCTACGGGCACCCGCAACCCTACGGGTCGAGAAAGTTCAATTCGACTCACTCAACGGGAATTTTATTTCAACTCCACACCACCCCTCCCTTCACACGCATGAAAGCCAGTTGAGCTCACTTCACCGTGTGCGGCCACTGGCCAAGGCGGCTTGGAGTGGCAACCATCAAACCGCAATCCGATAGAGCAATTTTAAATCGATCAAGCCGAAGAAAGGGATCGAAAGGGGAGGTTTTTCTTTCCCGACAACCCAGCCAAACGGTCGGCTGGGGCTTATAGAAACGATTCTATTGTTGCGGCCACGTTCGGTGAAGGAAACTTTATGTCCCTGCTGAATGCGAACGATTTTCAATTGGTTTTCACAACAAAATGGGAATGAAATCTTAAGACATATTAGCCATTTCTCAAGCAATCTTTTTATTCATACTTGCGGCGAGCTTCGAGAGTAAGCTCTGAACAGTTTCTAGTTGATGTTGAACGCGTTGACCCCGAACCTTTTCTCCCGAACTACACCTGGACATTATAAATGGCACATATTTCACGGAAGTGATTACCTTCGGCTCACCATTTACTGCTTCGGGTAGCAGCAGTAGTAAATCTTGTCAACCGTACAAGTCAAGCTTTTATTGTAGCACTGAAACGCAACTACGCACACGATCCTGTGTTTCTCTAGGATCAATCGAGAGGGATTGTTGTGCTGTAAAGTTTCATTAATTATTACACAGCTCTGAGCAGCTATCAACCTGTCGCGCCCGGTCTGGGATTTGTAGCACACCTGCTCGTACCGTAAAGTGTCCGTAAATCCCTGCACGTTCACCACGGTAACATGTTCGACCAACATCAGTGAGTCCATTGAAGCCTTGGAAGTGTCGTTTTGTATGACATACCTGTTAGGCTCCTACTGGCATGACCAGATAAAACCATTTTTTTACTGTCCGGTTATGATATCAATTGAAAACATCTACTCGAAATCGGTTCATAGGCGCATATAGTCCAGGGGACAACCACAAAATGAGATTTTCAGAAAATAATATCATTCAGCAAATATTATATACGTAATTTCAGACATCAGTTTTTGTTTTTCGATGTTCTTGAGGATTAGGATTTTTGTAAACAACATTAAAATCACAGTCCGACTAAAATGTGTGATTAACAGTTCTTTCAGATGTTCTTTTATTACTCACCTCTTACTCTGTTAAGAAGAAAACATGAACGCAGTTTTACATTATCCCAAATATTCCATTACCGCACGCTGATCTCATCTTCATTTAAGCATATTTCCAAAAGACTAAACAGTATTTGAAAAAACAAAACTTCAACGAAACCAAAATTTCATCTGCGGCCGCACTGTGTACACTATGCTTTTCGTTTGGACAGCGAAACAGACAAGCAAGGCTAAAAAAATACACACCCGATTTGAGACTCTTGCTCTACCACCCTCACACCCCGCTCCATTAGCATTGGCAAGTAAAATCAATGACTTTACGGTTTTAGAATTTTCGGAACCCGGCGGCCAATTTCCAGCCGGTGCGAGCCTGTTTTCTTTTCCGTTTCGCTCCGTGCCCCAAAATGATTGCTATCGATGGGCAAATTTAATCATTCCTGGAAAAAGACAGAACCTTTTGCTACTGTTGTGGCTAAACTGCCGTCGGTGGCTATTGTTTCGCTGGCCGGGGTTTTTCGCTCGTGCGTTGGTTGGCCCGGCCAGCTCTGGCAGGCCCTCCTTGCGCCGATTTCCATTTCACTTTTCCGACCCGACGTTGATCGGACCAAAGTGCTGTAGTAACTAATTTGAATTCGGTCGGACTGCTTAGGTCGGACGATTTTCGGTGCGCTCCCAGCTCCCTCTCATCTTCCCACTCGCGTCCCACGCACCCGCGGAGGTCACCCGCACCGCCCCGCCCCGTGCTAGCTTAGGCTAATGAAACGTTTGCTTTATTTATGCATCACGAATTTTTGCAATTCAAAGTAAGCTCCACCAAAAAGAGCACATCTTTTTCGAACTCGACTCAACTCGAAAGCCCCTGACTTTCGGCTGGATGTCAATGTACTGCCGGGCTCGTACGACTGGCTCATGAAAGGCTAGTCGGTCAATTCGGGCGTTGTTTCGGGAGGGAGGGTGGTGCGTTTGTACGGGTGGGTGCCCTGAGCAAAACCGTTCGATCTGGGAAACTTGGCTGAGGCTTTTACGAGCAAATGCTGTAATTTACATACATCAAGTGTCATTAGCAAATTTTTTCGCACATAAGTGCTGCTGACCGTTTCGTTCTTAGCCATATCGTTCCATATTCGAGTGGCTTGACGATGGGTTGACGTTTGAAGTGTTCAGAGAGTTCAGCCCCTAGTTGTGCGATCAAGTGAGTGAAGGAAAATCTGAAAAACCAAAAATTGTTTACATAATCTTTTGGTCCGCAATTTTCATTAGGTTTTACTCGCTCCGTTCAAGCAACATGTTGACCCACGACAAACAAAGGTGATACAAAGCATTCTTTCAAACGGCTGGAAAAGACGCACGCTCACATCGACAAATGATGAACGGCGGCTGTCATAGTACGCTAGCTGCCATACTACATGCTCGCATGAATGATGCTCGGCGACAAAATGTTGACATACTGCTTATGGGCTTGCGAACAGTGTGAGTGTTCGGAAGGAGTGTGTTAAATGACTCCGACAAAAACTATCACCTGCCGATCAAAGCAACCACAGCGAGACAAAAGCGCGTACGGGTGTGGATGGGTGGGGTTAAGGTGTTGTTGTCTGCCGTTAGGTTTTTGATGTATGAACTACGCACACTCCATCATCAGGCGACCGCACTCATCGCTCATCCGGTCGTGATGAGTCCCGGAGGGTGCCAAAAGCTAATAAATACCGGCAGTTGCTTCCGCACCATCGCCACTTCCTTGGGCGCAAACCACATTTCGGTATCTTGGCGGGAACAGAATGCTGACGGTGCCGCTGAGCATGACAGCAGAATTGAGGTCGCGGGGAGTTCTTTCACATCAATTTCTCTGCCTCGAGCGTTGTTCTATGCGGGTTCTGAAGGCATAGCATGCGTTCAGAAGTAGGCTTCCGCAGAGTAAAAAGATTCGAACAATAGCTATATTATGTACTACGCTTCGAGTCTTACGTTTGTTATCTTATGCCGATAAATGTTTAATCGTGCTTTCATTGAATCTTTGTTTGTATTGCGTGAAAAACATTATGATAACAAAAATAAAGTAAGTTGTCACTTTTCATCTAACACTAACCATTAGTAATAACATGTTTAATATTTATTTAAACAGCTTTAAACGCATTTCAAATAAGTGACAAATATTTAGTATCAAACATTTGCTTACATGCATTTAATAGAAAATTTTACAAAACTCCCTTTTTTATACATTCGAGTTTCAAGTCAAAACTCACTGACAAGAAAAAAATGATTGAAAGTTTTTTTGTGATATGAACGCCAAAATAATTCGTACAATTATTATAGCAATTTCATACGAGTAACACTTAATTAGTCGCAAAATTAGTAACTTT
This sequence comes from Anopheles farauti, assembly GCA_000473445.2. Lineage (NCBI taxonomy): Eukaryota > Metazoa > Arthropoda > Insecta > Diptera > Culicidae > Anopheles > Anopheles farauti. The sequence continues at coordinate 16,803,985 of KI915040.1, read as the reverse complement.
AGAAGAAACATACTTTTCTTTACTATTTCAAAACCACCACTGTAAATTTTTATTACCCAAACTATCTCGAAATCTGCATAATAAATTCAAATCGCTTAACGGTGTGGTTAAATGTTTTACGCTCCGCATGAACCGACACTCGATGCCGGAATGATAACTTCCATCGATTTAATGCAACAAAGGCAAAACGTTACGCTATCGCTCATAAACACGAAAGCGTCGTCCTAATCAAATTAAACAGCATCTGCCAGGACGCGGATGAAGTGTCTTATAATTTTCCCCACCATCATCGTCACCATCAACGCGTTACATTGTTGCTTTTCATCAAAGCGCACACAAACATACACTTACCGTCCCTAAAATCGGATGAGCTCAGATGAGCCGCTTACACCGCATCTTGGATCTTCGTTTAGCAGGAAAGCTTCAAACAGACTCACCAATCGGCTGGCAAAACGCGCTAGAAGCATTGCCGCTAGAAGCATCTTTCTGCCTGCCAGAATGGAATCGTTTCGATGGGGCTAGCAACCCACCTCCGACACGCTCCTTCTCAAGACGGAATGCCATCCATCTCGTTATGGGTCGGTGGTGGCTTGTTCCGGGCTCGGAATGTGAAGGCATTCTCACAGCCAGCCAGATAGTGTTCCAACTCCCGGGGCCTACGAAACGCAGCTACGTTTTGCCCGCACCGGTTCGTTCGCACATTTTACGACAGCATCTACAGCGAGTGAAATTACATCTTTTCGCTGTCACGTGCGCGTTGTCGACCGAAAATTGCCCTTCTGGCCTGTGCCGGCAGCGCGACGCCCCGGATCATTTTCTATACGCCCGGCATATGGGTGACGTGGTATGCTGTATGCAATCTCCTACCGCTCTTCCATCACCCTCCACCACTTCCCGGACCAAAAACCCACGGCCACGATGCCATCATTAACACCACCGGCAAGGAATGGCAACCAACAGGCGGGCGCTGTGAACATGAAACTATTACCCGCCAGCATAATATGTTGTTTCGTACGTTTCGGAGCTTCACTGTTTGCTTAGAATTTCCACAACATGTGCTGCATTGTTTGCACGTGCAAACAGCGGATCGTTTTGTTGAATGTAGCGCTTCGATAAGTGTTGAAAACTGAAATTCGGGCTGGAATTGGTCAATTTTGCCTCGGTGCGGGAAAAATTCGTTCCAATTCCAGTGTTTGAACTTGTGCTCACTTGTTTTGTCATGATGTACGGGTGGTGGATACTAGCAGCAATACGATTTATTGAAAATAACAATACCATCTCGATCATATTTGCTCATAATCTGTAACACTCTGAACATCGCATTGTATACACCGAGCGCTTTGTTTGGTTTACATAAAAATTGTTAGGTTAGTTTTTGTACATAGTTTTACATTTTATCAACGCTAACAGCTTAAAAAAACATTATACGTACACGTTACAAAACTTTATATCTTTAAATATTATGAAGCAAAAGTGTTATTCCAAGACTCAAACGAGCGGTTTCAACTCAATAACAAGCATTTTTCTCCTACACATTCATGAGTTTATCCCCAGATAATTTAAGTTTTTTTAATAACTTAAATCTTTACGAGCCTGTAGATTAACATTACATGACGAGGATTGACAATAAATTAAACAGAATCATGTTCAAGAGCTTCGATGAAAAGACGGTCTTACATAAAACAAAAACCGGATTTTTTCCTAGAAAATCTTAGCTTTTTAAAACGAATTTTCTCATTGCACTACCGTTTGTGATTAGACGAGCACAAGGGAAAAGAATGAAAATGGCAAAAAAGTGAGCATTGTAAAGAAAGTTGGAGCATTTTCTAAGACGTCCAATGTTCTGCCAATACTACCAATACTTTCTTAGATTTCCAATGCTCTGGAATGTTCTACCAATACTACCCTCTAAACGCCTAACAACTCTACGCTGGCGACTCCCGCCTCCCGCATGTTCCATTTGTCCCAATTTCTCCGTTTACATATATTATTACCACTTTGCCCGAAAACGGTTCCGATCTTGAAACGGAGCGCCAAAACGGCCAAGGCAAGCTTACGGTAGATTGAACAAAAATCGAAAATGCACAATTCAAACGAACGAAACGGTCCTAACCCCTTTCCGTAGCCGTTGGAAAAGCTTTTTACAAGCGAAAGGAAGGTTCAGCTGTGGTTCCTTCCTTTGCATTTGAGTCAGCAGGGAAGTACTTGCGCAAGCAAATCATCCAAATCCGATGGCGGTCGTGAAAGCGTTCCCTCGCACACATATGGTAAGAATCGATAAAGAAAAACTGCGCCACACCAATATGTTTTACAAACAAGATGAATCTTCCATAACCCAAGCTGGAGGCTTGCGGGCACTTGACGTGCTAGGACGAGACGGGCTACGTTGTGCGGTGTTGTTGCAGCCAAATTCCCCCCAGCAAAAAGCAAACCAACAAGAATCGCGTTACCGAGCGAAACGAACGATCCAAAAGGCGCACATCACGCGAAAGTTCCTCCAAATTGGGGGTGATTTTGATATCTTTCATCCGAGAGCACCACTTTAGCCCGGCCTTGACTTTTGCCCGGGCTTTCTTCGGGCCTTCAGTTTTATGCAAAATGTTTCGCCTCCCCTAGCGCAGCGTCGACTTTTTCGACCGCGTTTTCGAAGATTATCTTTTGCAAGGAAGCAAGTTTCTTTTCTAGTCTCTGGGCCTTAGAGTTGGTATGAATGTGTGTGTGTGTGTGTGTGTGTGTGTGTGTGTGTGTGTGTGTGTGTGTGTGTGTGTGTGTGTGTGTGTGTGTGTGTGTCTCAGACAGCGAGGTTCCAAATAATAGGGCTCAGGGTAAAAAATAACCACCCCACTACCAAAGCCTGCATCGCTCGTAGCATTTAGTACAGAATTTACCAACTCCAATCAACGCGGAACGACACGGCAGTACTGGAACATTTTGCAAGAAAATATTTTATATGGGTAAATATGTTCGTGAACCCACAAAAAAAACAGGATAAAAAACTCCTCATCCCTCCAATAGGTCAAAACATTCGAGAACCGCAGTCAAAATATTATCCAGGCCAACCAACAAAACGGATTTTTTTCATTTCCTCCCGTAAAAGTTCCTTAAAACGAGCAGCTATTTTAAGAAAAGTGAAGAAAAAAAGGAAGCGTTTCTTGGGAACCTGGCTTGCCGTGCAACCCCAAAACGATCTTGATAGGAAGGGAGAAGCTTTTTCTTCACTTAGAAACCCAAAAGCATCACAACTTTTGCCGAAACAGCAGCAGCAGCAGCAGAAGTAGGGAAAACCTCCAGGGAGAAATAAACGTTATGTGTTTTTGTTCGTTTTTTTTCTTGTCGTTCGTTTCATTTCCTATCTCCCAGAGCATACACCATTGCCCGGAACCGAACGCGCAATTATTGCTTCCAGGGCCCAAAATGCTCAGACGACAGTCGTTTTCGCCGTAACTCCTTCTCAATCCCGAGCTTGCCGGGATCAAAATCAGGGCCGCGGAGCGTCTCTTCGCTCGCGCACACTGCCAGCTGCGGCCAAATTATTTACTTCCTGTCTCGAGCAGCCTTTGCTGAAATTTACGAATTTCACTCTTATTTACGATCGGGGCGTTGTCCCGGCGTCCCTGTGTTTTGGGTGATGATTTTTTTTTCTTCAATTTTCTTTCATTCCTCACCGTGTGTCTCTGCGTTATTGTCTTCTTTTTAATCCTTTGAAGCGAACATCGTAGACTGCCGCTGGCGTCATCTAGACACCAGGTCGTGCAGAGTGTGAAGGTTCCGGGAAAGTGTTTGGTTTCTCGGGTGAAATTTAACTCGAAAAGGGACGTACCCAGATATCGTGCCATATTGAACATGAAACGGATCGTACATTATCAGTTTCGGATGGTGAGAAGGTGAAATATGTAGCCCCGAAAATCCTTGTGGACAAGTAGAAAACGAACGAAATAAACACAAATCTAGTAATTCCAACGTGGAGAGGGTTCGCATCATCCTCTGGCACAACCATATGTGGCTGAAATTAGAGCTTTGATTTTTAGTTTTATCGTGCATGCCTACCAGTTATATTCTGCACATACGATAAAAAATGTCGGCTTTTGCCATTACCACCCCTATCCGCAACGAAAAAAACGGAACACAAATTTCAAATTTTGCAATGAGTTTATGACTGTTTAACTAAAAGTTGAATAAAATTTTATAATTAGTGGAGTGAATGTGTGAGAAATGGGTTGACTTTGAAATATGTTATTGGAAAAACTTTCTCGATTTAGGAAAAGAAAAAGATTCTGTAGAAGAAGAATCTATATATAAGTATAAGCATGCATTTAATTTCCATAGCTACTTTTAACTGTTGATTTAGTTCATCCAGCTATGCTGAACCTATAGTGATTTCATTAAAAATTGTGCTTTAAGAGAGCTTAAAGTATTTCTCTTTACAATTTCAAACGAAGACATGCAGCATAAAACTAACAAACCTGATTATTTTAATCCATAATTCATCTTTCTCTTTTTTGCAACAACGATAACAGTAACCAGAAATTCGATGAATAAACTTTAACATTTCCAACACACAGCTGTTTTCAAACTTGCTACTAAATTTAAAACTGTTCGGAACAGTTCACCAATCCGCAAAAAAGCAACCACCCCGATGTTTTTCCGTATCCCGTCGGCATAATCTAGTGTTTCTGGTACAACGAGGAACAGCGTTTTTTGTCTGGTGAGAACTGATAGCGCTTCATCACGTTTTAAAGCCTCTTCCACCTCCCAGTGTCTACTTAAAACATGGCACCTCCGGCCGACGTAATCACATTTATTTTCAATCTACACTTGTAAATACCAAATGTGGCCAAAACTGGCACTGTGGGAAACTGTGTAGACGGCAACTTCCTGGGTGGAAAAATAAAAAACCGAAAGTAATGGAATCAAATAAAACAAGCACTAAAGCGTTCTTCTAGAGAAATGAATATCCATACGAAAATCCACTACACAGGAGTTTTTTTTTCTTTTCTAGTATTGTTTTTTGTTTTGCCATGAATTCTCTGTCCTTCACGGAAACCTACGCGGGGGCGTGAAAAGAAGCTACCTATTACACTTCGGTGGTGTGTTTATGTGGGTGTGTGATGCGTTGTTGTTCGTTCCAGAGAAGTAGTAGAATACCTCATCTCGGGAAACTGCTCGTTCCTTTCCCAAAAGTCTCACCATAATCATAACCATAACACGGATGATAACGCAGCCTCACCTTGCGAGCGAGGCCTTGTCGCTTTTCGTGGTGATTGCTGCCGGTGGCGATGATACGTTGTGTTTGCGCTAATTTGCTCTTTGATGGTTGGTTTGTTTGGTTGGATCGTACCAGAAACACTTACCGCCGCACGGGAATTCGAGATCCGAGACCTGTCAATCGGATGCGCCCGTGGACACGTCTAAATTACGTCCGCTGGGCTACGCGCCGATCAAACGCAAACGCAGGCGGGCACATTGGGGGAGGGGATTGGTTTTTGATGATGGATATAAAAATGGCTTCACCGGTCGTTCGTATCGATGGTGCCTGCTGTGCAATGGTCCGTGAGCGACGTTGACCACCGAATCCCGGCCACAGCAACATCGTCATTTTGCAAATAACAGGTCGGCGAGGAAGCATCTAGCATTTTCCACGGGTCAGATTTGCTCCGGTCAGCAGATGCTAACGGTCTCTTGTCTGTCCAGCCGGAGGCACTAATGATGTTGCAGCTAAAATCCCCAACGAAAGCCGTTCGTGTCATCCCGGAACAGACCACAGACCACAAACACAGGATACACCGACACTACGGTGTATTTCGTGGTGGAGGCGCCTGGTGTCGCTACCCGTGCGTGCGACGTCGCGTTACCACCACTGTTTAGCGATGGGTATTATCGTAATGGTAATAACCATAGAAAAATAATTATTTGCCACCCAAGGGCTACTGCTAACGGGGCTGATCTAAAGTCACTCTAACAGCTCCCAGCGGGTGAGGAAATGTAGGTTTATTCCAGCGAGTCGCTGGCAGCATCACGTTTCTTCTCCATCACTATGGAAACATTAACAGTATATTAATAACTATCTAGTTTATGCTTGGTTTTCAAATACAATATTTTATTTCACTTTCAGTAAGTTGTTCATTATCCTCTTTAGAGCAGCTTTTTGAACTTAAATTGTCATATTTTATAAACTATGTCATTAGAAAATGGCGATTTTTATTTTTTAGCTATCACCAAATTGTCATTTATACGTTGACAATAATATCAAATATATACTGCCAACTATTTCTTCCTAATCTTGAAATTATTTAAAAAATGTAAAAAAATATGATAACAAATGCGATATTTGTTTTTCATACTTGTTTACATTGTTTTTTTTTCAGATGGAAATAAAAAGCAAGATTTAATTTTTGTTTCCAAATAAAAATATAATCAATTCTATTAATTAATTGAACAAATATTTCGAACAATACTTCGATTAATTTCAATGAAAATGAAAGGGACATTTATGTCTATGCTTTTAACTGATAAAGTTCGTTTAAAAATATAATTTAATAAAAAAATTTTGCATTGATTAATCATAAATTTCATTTACAAGAAAGAGAAAGGATTATTGAAGATTTATTTTGGAACATGTGGAACATTCGGTGCAGTGATGCTACTTTATTAAACTGATTTATCGCAGGTTCTCATGTACAGCCTGATAACTTGAAGTAATTTTCTCAATTTGAAATAAATAAAAACAGGTTGGGAACGATATTAAGTTCCTAAAACATCAAAAGTGTACAAATAGCTTCTACCTCCATGATCGCCACGTCGACACACTATTCACTCACAACGTTATCATAATAAAAAACAGGATTTTATCATTTCGAAAACCAACCCATCAGCACTTTTTTTAACTCCTATACTGCGGTCCATTTTTTCATTTCTTTCGCATCAGCCAAATGGTCAAACCGAACGCATTTATGGCAAAGCTTCATAAACTTCCATAACACTCCATCAAACGCAACTGCAATTGTATGCGCAGACCAGCAACATGCAGCAGATGGTTTGATTGGTTAACAATGGTGACACGTGATAATTTGACTGCTCAACAGAATACATGTTTTCGCTCCGTGTTTGCTTCGCTGTGTACATTGGTGTCACTAAAATCTGCATCAATCGAGAGCGCGCGCGCCGCGCTCCCGTCCAATACATTATACCGGTGCTAAAAATAAAACCAAATTGCTGCCACTGTTTTGTTGGCCTCGTTGCGGTGCCAAAACCATGTCCGCTAATTTTAATTCCATGCCATTCTGTCGCTTCCGGAGGGTGCTTCTCGTTACGCAACAGTGAATTTGGTGCTGCTGCTGGCACTGATTGAATGGAAAAGAAATTTGTCAAACCAAATTACTCACCATAATGCACACCGGGTTGTACTAGCCGCGCGAAAAATGCCCATGCACCCGACACAAAGACACTGTTTCGTCACGGTTGTGACGGGTGCCAGTGCCGCTGCAATTGAAATTGATTTAAAGGCTATTCATACCCGCGTCGGTTAGTGGAATTTATACTCCCATCGAGCGCGAATTGTCAAACGAGAAAACACGAGACCGAACATACTTTTCAATTTGAGCCAGATTTATTTTAGAACCTACCATGAAACATTCAGGATTTACTAATTAAATAAAAACACTTCAATTATAATGCGCTCCGGCAATCCATAGGATTCGGTCCACGGCAACTCGTTAGTGAGGTTGTCACAATGTATATTATTATTCGATTATACATGACATCAAAGACCAATCCGTTCTATCTCAGTTCTTTCAACCCGATTTTCTAGCTCTTTTTTTTGCTCGTTTTAATTAGAGTAATAACTATTCAACGTGTCGCGCTAGCGACGAAAAGCAATTCGATGATGAAAATTAAAATCCAATGATAGTAAGTTGGCATTTCATTTAAAACATCAATTGCAAACCGCATTATAACCAGTTTTTAACATACCTCAGCAATAATGATCCGTTAAAAAAATAATGATGCTATCTTCAAAGAGCTCAAAGAATTGAATTATACCAATCAGGGAAAAAAATCGATACTGTCCCAGCTAGAACAAAGCTTTTCGCAAACTAACCTGAATAAAAGCGATTTAATATTTATTATGTCGCAAGATAAACAGTCCCTAAATTTTGTAAGACTGTTAACATAAGTCTTTCGAGTGAAAAACTTATTTATTCAGTTTCACTTTCATTGTTTTGTGACCAAAATGTTTCATTCTCATAATTCATTTTCGTCTTAAAAAAACACTTTTTTCGTGATTAAAAACACAATTTGCTATACTTTATACAATAAAAGCATTAGAAAGCATTAGAAACAATAGTTTATTTATCGATAAACTAGCGATCGTAGTCGATAATAGCAGCTAAAACAAACCGCAACCAATTGGCAGTTCGTATCGACGTTACTGCTCAATACGGTCGCTTCAAAGTTCCATAACAAGTAGTAGCAGCTTTTAATGATGTCCCATACAAACTGGCTACCGTAAAAGCCTAGCCCGACCCGAGAAAACACATTTTGACAACTCAGAAAAACATCGCCATTCTCGTTCTCGAACTCGTTCAAAAACAAATTCCAAACCAATCAAAACTACTATTTCGGTTCCCATATGATGCGATGTCCCGCGTCGCTGATGTGTCCTTTTGCCCGGTAGAGTATTACGATTATCTTCCCATTCCTCTTACTTTTGTGAACCACCCACACGTTGACTGTCACAGCCGCATCATGCACCAGGAGGCATCATCATGTATTCGAACCGAACCCAAATTGTCTTGTTTCCAGCATACAACCCGTCCCGATCGTAACGATTGTATGTTATGCTCACTCGTTCTTTCTCTCTCTCTCTTTCTCCCTTCGCAGATTTAGTCCAACCCGCACGCCGTCACCATGGGACGGCATACGGATAGCGGATAAGTTTAGTCCGGTCTGTCCCCAGCGACTGCCGAATGTAAATAACGAAACAGCAGCTTTAGATAAGATGCCAAAAGGACGACTGGAGTACTTGAAACGTTTGCTACCTTTTTTACAGAACCAATCGGAGGACTGTTTGTATTTGAATGTATTCGCCCCAGTTCATGGTGAGTTTCCGGTCCTGTCAAACAATAACATGGTGAAAACCACATGATCATACACAAACACAATCAAGCGGTGGTGGATTTGTCTTCAGTGCGGAATGAGATTATCTCTGATTTCCCCGCCCTGTCCGCGGTGCACGCTAAACAGATCATAATCACACCCACACACACTCAAGCATTTTTCTTCTTCTTTCTGTGCTCTTTCTCTCTACCACAGCCACTCAAAGTGACAAGAAACTGCCTGTTATAGTATTTTTACACGGAGAATCGTTCGAGTGGAACAGCGGCAACCCGTACGATGGAACCGTGCTAGCCAGTTACAGTGATTTAGTCGTAGTTACGTTAAACTATCGGTTAGGTATATTGGGTAAGTTGTGTTGCCAGTTACACAGTGGGATAGGGAAGTTGGATAAGAAATTTATTTAAACCATGCACAAGAAATCACGCCTCACTCCTTACGGGCCGATAATTTACATAACTACACTTAAAAACCACTCCACACAAATGTATGCACTCATCAATCATTCAGCATGCTGAATTTATGTAGCCCACGTTTGATGCCCAGTTTCGTAACCACGGCCTGAATACCTATAACATCATCGGTCGCTAGGTCAAACAGGAGGCTGAAAAAAAAACCACTTTGAGGCAAAATCGTATCAAAGCTCAAAGAAGCACATTCAATCAACTCATCGAAAAGAATCTCGTGTGTTGAATAATTTACAGTGATGTGCATTTAAATGTGTGTTCTTTTTGGCTCCGTTTTTGTACACTTTTTACATTTCGCATTTGCTTAAGAATCCTTTTGTTTACATTTTGCAATTCTATAAACACGTAAATTATTCTTCATTATTAATTTAAGATTAATTATTACGAAACATATTTCAAGTAAAGTCATAAAAGTAATAAAATAAAAAGCAATAAAAAGGTTATGATGAGTAAAAACAATCACACAAAAAATAGGTTCCTGTAAGTAACAACAGAAAAAGGTTACAAAATGGGATTTGACACGGTACAAAAAGGGATTTTGGAATATTGAGTAAATTTGCTATGACAAGGAAATACATTTTAATGAATCGAATTTTCGAAAAAAATTGAAATCGATCTATAAAAACCCCTCAACTAACGCACCTCACTGTAGCTCTGATAAACATCAAACGGGCGGGATCTGAAAATCGCTTTTCATTTCACTACTGCACCATGATCGGGAATATTTCATTAGCTCAATCGATTATTCATTTTTACACCCATTCCACTTATGGGCTTTATTTTCAGTGCCGTTTGTATCCCACCACAGGCACTGGCACTGTGGAAAACGGTGAACGGAACCGTGATAGGCAAATGAAAGATGCGAAATTAAATATGCATTAGCACGACGGTCTTACTTCTTACGCCTTCCCCGTTTTTAATTGATTAATGTTTCCATAACGTTTTGCTCAACGCTTTTTTTTCTCTTTCGCATCGAACAGGTTTTCTGAATGCCAATCCTAGTCCACAGCTGCGGGCACGCGTCGCCAACTACGGTTTGATGGACCAGATGGCCGCCCTGCACTGGGTGCAGCAGAACATCGCCAAGTTCGGTGGCGATCCGGCGACGGTGACGTTGGCCGGCCACGGGAGCGGTGCCGCCTGCATCAATTTCCTCATGACCTCGCCGACGATGGTGCCGGGTCTGTTTCACCGGGCGATCCTACTCTCCGGATCGGCCTATTCGTCCTGGGCACTGGTGGAGGACCCCGTCGTGTACGCGCTCAAGCTCGCGAAGGAAGTGAACTGCTCGATCCCGGAGGATCTGATCAAAAACCACGAACAGATCGTCGACTGCCTGCGGGACGTCCCGCTCGAGGAGCTGTTCGGGGCGGACATCCAGCCACCGAGCTTCCTAAGCGCATTCGGTCCGTCGGTCGATGGGGTCGTCATACGTCCCGGTCGCTCCAACCAGGACATCGACGAGCTGCCGGTACGAGGGACATCCAAACGCTCGCAGGGTGCCGCCGGTCGGTACGATTTACTGTTCGGCGTCGTGACCGGGGAAGCCCTGTGGCGGTTTAGTGCCGCCGACATCCAGAGCGGGTTCGAAGGTGAACGACGCGACAAGATCCTGCGGACGTACGTGCGCAACGCGTACACCTACCACCTGAGCGAGATCTTCTACACCGTCGTGAACGAGTACACGGACTGGGAGCGGACGGTGCAGCATCCGATCAATATGCGAGACGCGGCCGTGTCAGCACTGTCCGATGCTCAGTTTGTTGCACCGCTCGTTCACACGGGCGATATGCTTGCGCCGCCACCTCCCCTGCCCGGCCAGGAACCGTCCGGCCCGAAGTGTTTCTTCTACGTGTTCGACTACCAGACGAAGGACGGTGACTATCCGCAGCGCATGGGAACCGTGCACGGTGAGGACTTGCCATACGTGTTCGGTGCACCGCTCGTCGACGGGTTTAACCATTTCCCGCGCAACTACACCAAATCGGAGGTGGCCCTTTCGGAGGCAATCATGGTCTACTGGGCGAACTTTGCCCGAACTGGGTAAGTAGAGTAGATATTTGCGTTTGAGGTGACGGTAGGATAGGGTAGAAAACTAATTTATTTTATTATGTTTTATATATTTTTGTACAACATGTGTTTTGCCTATATTTTCATATATTTTTGTCAAATTTTTGTTTTTAAAACGTGTTCCGCACTTATTATTTCTCGAATCGACCATTTCCTCTTAACCAAAACTTTACCAACCAAATTTGCTACGGTGATATAATGATGTCGTTCCTAAAATAAGTTTAATTACAATATCTCATCAAAGTGCTGAAATATGTTTCCCAGCACTCATAATCTATGGTATGCTTTGAAGATTCCTTGTAAAATTTAATTTAATGAACTAATAGCCATGGTCAGCTAGATTCCTGTTCTTCATCCACCTATTTCAGAGAATAAGTTAAGCCTAAAGCTGGTCTAATTAATGTCGTTTAATCTTCCTTTCGTTCTTCAATCCCCCGTTCTCTCCCTCTCTCTCTCTCTCTCTCTCTCTCTCTCTATCTTTCTCTCTCAAGCAATCCGAACGAACATCATCGACAGGATTCAATCCTCGCGGCGTCACGCGAACGTAATCGCTTCCGCAGCATCAACTGGGAGGAGTACGATCCGGTTCATCAGAAATATCTCGAAATCGGTAATGAGCGAAGCGCATTCATCTGTCGCGCCCCCGTCCCAGCTCCTTCAATTCAACTCACTCTCACTATCTCGAACCCACGGTTCTCACCGTTCTCGCAGGCATGAAACCGCGGATGAAGAACCACTTTCGGGCGCATCAGTTGTCGATCTGGTTGCGGCTCATACCGGAGCTCCACAAGGCCGGCATGGAGGACGTGATAGCGAGGCACAATCTCTTCAAAAACCACGATGACATGGACCTGTACGAGGGCCTGGTCAAGCCGGACTCGTTCGCCGGCCGGTTGAACTTCCTGGAGGACAATCTCAAACGGCGAGGTATGCTAACGGGCGCCGAACTAGGGCACGCACTGCACGCCAACGGTACGTTTTGTTTTGCTGTTTGTCACACCCACACGCGCACATGCAAATTAGAAACTAAATACATTGAGCATGCGGTAGCCAGGTATCTTGCTAGTTCGAGGGAGTGTCTCTAACCGCGTACTGTACGAAGTGCGTAGATTTATGCATAAGCCACATTTAAGGACGTGATGTCCGTTTGGCGCAATGCATATAACATTCTGTGGTGTTTTTGATGCTGCTTATAGTGCTTGGATCCTTTCATATTCTCTGCACTTGTATAGCACTTTTAAGCTTAAAGTTGACGAATATTCCACTTTATTCTTGTTGAACAACACTGATTTCATTAAAATAAAGGTATTTAAGCATTTAATATTTTATCAAATTACAACAGTAATATAATAACCAAGTAATATTATACTAATGTCACGATCACATACTTTTTATGTCTCATATGTATTTAAAATATTAATGTTGTTCAAATAATTATACTTAAATTTTTATTATGCTTTAAGGTGGAAGATGATTTTGAACCTCTATTGTTTATGACTCGCAGTAATAGGAATTCAAAAATGATTAAAAAAAAATTTGCACTTACTCATAGTTCTAATTAAAACGTGAGGAGTTTTTTTTTATAAGGTCTAACTATGGTATGACGAAAACTGATTGGTAGATCATAGCTAGTCAATCTTTATTACTCAAGATTCTTACCTAAACATGCGATGGCAACATAAACATTAAAGGATATCGTGGTTATTTGCACACTCCTATCGTTATTCTCTTTTTAGCTTTGATGTAGAAATGTTTATGTTATATAGATCGTGAACATGTTTTTCAATATTGTTTTATTGGTGTCAAAATTGAATCCTTTGAATCAGGTTTGTCATTATTGTGAGATATAATTCAAAACATTTTATTCTTTTTTAAATAGTTAAATTTAAATTTGAATGTTCAAGTCAATCATAATCAGTGAAATAATGGAAATCCTGAATTTGTTTAACGAATAGGAACCGGAAAAAGTAAACTCAAACCAGACAGAAAGATAGAAGCAACGGTGCATCATGTTCCCTTCTCTATTTCTCTTTCTTTGTTCGTACAGTCGTCATGACGACGGCGGAACCGGTTCTGCTGACCACGTGCATGCCGGTCGCTAACTACAGCGCCCTCGTCCCAACTGCCACGATCCTGAACGCGACGACGGACACACTGGCGGGTTTGGAGGCGGCCGGCTACGCGGCCTACTCGACCGCCCTTAGCGTCACCATCGCGATCGGCTGCAGCCTGCTCATCCTGAACGTGCTCATCTTTGCCGGCGTCTACTACCAGCGCGACAAGACGCGCCTGGAGGTGAAGAGCCTGCAGAAGCAGTACCAGCAGCGGGGCGGTGGCCTGCACCAGCAGGGCCCGTTCGATCCGATCAAGCACGCTCACTACCATCTCGGGCACTCGCAGTCGGCGAACGTGATCGTGGACGTGGAAAACCACGACACCGGTGCGCTCATCCTCGCCGGTGACGTCAAATCGCCGCATATCTGCACGAACGCGATGCAGATCAGTGTGATGAAGAGCGGATCACCGGGTGGTGGGAATGGTGGGGGTGGTGGTGGTGGTGGTACTGGTGGTGGTGGTGGTGGTGGAGGTGTTGGCGATGGTACAAGCTGTAACGTACCAGCGCCGAACGTAACGAAAATGCAGCTGCAGGCGAACAACACCTCCTACGGCACGACGAAGCTTCCACCGAGAAGTGAGCACATTACGATACCGATCAAAAACTCCACCTTCATCGGTCCTGGAGCGGGCGGAGGTGGAGGTGGTGGTGGTGGAGGTACGTTTGTCAGCGGCATGATGACACTGCCAAAGCCCAGCTCACAGCAACAGCAGCAGCAACAGCAACAACAAGTTCACATCCCGATGAGCTACAACCGGAACGAATGCATGACTCTGCCGCGAAACATGGGCGGAACTGGACTGAGCGCCGCGTCCGGCGGGCCGAATGCAGGTAAACTGAGACTAGATTTCATGACTACACCGATCTGAGAACGGAACCGGACCGGACTGGACCATCACTAATACCATGACGACACTCAACTTTGCACATAACCACCACAACCACCACGATCACCACCATCACCAACAAACACGACCATTTTTTAACACTTTCCTGCTCCACACAACGTTCACGTAGCCCCGCAAACTTCGCGCCTACTTGAGCACACGAAGTTATGCCAAAACGTGTAGATACACGCTCGATCCGCCTTTCCACCACGGACGCAATTAAGGGCACCGTTACGGTTCACGGACGTTTCGGCTTCGCCGATGCCGAACGCGTGCAATCGCAGCATTAGGACGATTATGATTCTCATTCGATAGTGTGCGGTACCGCCCGGGATCGCCTGGACGGAAAAGTGCCCGTCCCTTTTTGAATGTATATATGTGTGTGCTCATTTTCCTCTTTGCCGTTGGGAAAGCTGCGGCTTTCTGGCACCAAGACGGCCTGTGCGCCATTGTTCCTGTTCGTTATTCTTTCTCATTATCCGTTATCTGATTGATTGTTAGCATCGGTAGAAGGTAGCAATGCATAAAGAAGAAACAGAGCTGGGGGGGGGGGGTAGGGGTTCGGGGAGCCGTAGGATTAATTCCTCCCCATTAGGCAGCCGGAAAACACGTGTATTTCAATTGTTACTTGAGGTTCGTTACGTTAAGCCGCGTGCTCGTTCATTGTTGGTGGGTTATTTTTTTCCGTCTTATCGCTTTGTTGAGTGTCCGTGCGTGTGTTTGGGTGTGTATGTCCTTGTGTGTGGCTGTGTGTAAGAGGTTCCAATTGGAAGATAGTTTAGGTGAACGAGCTAGTTAAGAAGAAGAACAGATACGTACAAACGTATCGTGGAAGGTTGCCCTGTACCTAACAAAGGGCGAATATATCAGTAAATAAAACACGAGCGGAAAGATATTTCAATCAATGGTAAAGCGGTGTTTGAGCTTATCGTCTTGTTCCGAAATGCGTCTATTATTGTCTATTGTAATTTGTATGCTGTTGCGTAGCGTATCATTGAAAGAATCAAATGAATCGAGTGTTTTTTTTTATTTATTTTCAATCCGTAATGTAAGAGTGCAATCCATCACATTTAATTTAATTACTTAATTTCTACATCGATTTACATTTTTTGAATAAATTTCATATTTATCTTCAACACCCAGATTTATTTCTCATTTTACAAAAATCATCTACATGTAATTGTGATATTAAGATCACACATTACAATAAATGACTCGCGATGAAACGATCCGTTGAACTTGTTTGATTTTTTCTATATCTCACTGTCTTTACATGTTGACTATGTTCGTTCATTTACTGGCAAAATTTATTTTGCAATTATGTGCGTGCACTCTATCGATCTTTATTCGCTAGTAGGTGAAAATACATTTAGGGATTTTTTTTTAATAATTAAAGAGCTGTCTAAGAGGATTTGATGAAACTTAACCATCTAATGAATTCATGATCTTCACGTTTCCATTACACATCGATAATTTTCTGTTTAAAATAGATAAAAATAACCACAAAGGTAGCCTTTTGAATCCTTATTACTTTTGTGGTGACGAAGTCGATTATTACGATTATCTGCAGCTTTATTCAGCAGAAACTTATTCGTTTCAATGCATCATAATGAAACATCAATTTCTCTCGTCTATAACGATGATCACAAAGATTACAAGAGATTATAACGTTCTTAAGACTGTAAAATCTCGTCAAGGTAGACCAGAAATAGGTGTTTGTTCCAACGGCGTAAGAAAGGATTTCCACAAACAACAAAGCAATCATTTTATGTCGTAAATTAACTCCAAAATCGGCACACTTTGACCGATCGTTCTCCACACCGGTTAGATGTTCTGTCTCGCACCATTCACACCGCGCACATTGGGTTGACCAATCCAATCGAAAGCGATTCTTCATCGTGCTCATTACACTAAGCTTGATTGATGGTGTCACCACGAATGCGACCCCATTATGACGCGTGTTTCGTTGCTGTTTTCCCACCGACTCACCAGTGCGGATGAAAAGCAAAGCCAGCAACAACACAACACAAAAAAACTCTTAAAGTACGTCCATCATGTTCAGCCACCGCGCGTTCTCTCTCTCTCTCTCTCTCTCTCTCTCTCTCTTTCTCTCTCTCTCTCACACACACATATTCTCTCGGTCAATAAGTTTCGTCGCGGCGGTGTCGGTAATCCCACTGACACGGGATAAACAACATCCAACAGTGGTAACCACCACTTAGGGGGGAACACATTTTCCATTCATTTATTTTCCAACCAATGTAACACATTTACCTACACAATCACTCCCGTACCTCCTCCACTAGTGCACG
The DNA here is from genome assembly GCA_000473445.2 of Anopheles farauti. NCBI lineage: Eukaryota > Metazoa > Arthropoda > Insecta > Diptera > Culicidae > Anopheles > Anopheles farauti. Next base: position 16,787,022 of record KI915040.1, on the reverse strand, counting down.
CGTGTATGTACCGTTCGTGAGGTTGAGGTTGTCATAAAAAGCATTAAATGCCAGCTGAGCTGAGTCTCGCTTTTAAATGCTTTTAATAGTACCGGCGGCAGCCGACTGTTAAACAATCTACCAACCGTGCGAATCAAATTAAAATCCCCTCCCGTGCGACACATTCGGCATGGCAGCCGAGCTGCTTGGCTGTATCCTTTCCCTTTATTAAAACGAAACCTCCCCGTACGCCTCGGTCGCCAAGCGATGATGGAACACCATTTGCTGAGACGATTATTGTGTATCAATTATTCGCAATAATACACTTTTCCAGCCGGCAGCCGGGCGGGCGGCTCGTGTCACACCCGTTGCCATTCAGTGGCACTGTCTTAGGCACGCCCGAGTTACTGAATCTGAAGCGTTTTCCCATTGACACTCTACTAGTGCACGGGAGCCCGGAACACGGTGGGCGTACAAACACCCACCCACCCCAAAACGTATTATTGACTGGCACACACTAGCACCAATTCTAAGCCAGTGCGCGTGGCAGAACAGCGCGCTAGTTCCTGCCGCTGGCAGGAAATCCTTAAACGATGCCGCTTCCGCTTCCGGCGGCTGTTCCGGCGACCGCGAAAGATAAAGTGATTAGCGAATGGCTTCGTCGTCGCCCGGAAGCGTATGAAACTCGTGCAAAAGGCAAATTAAATACACCCGCTTTGCGCGCGGCACCCTTTTCGGGCGGTTTCCGCGCGCCGACCTCCGAGCATGACAGCAATTTTTAGAAGTGGTTTTCCAACGCCTGGGCGAAAGCCTGTGTGGGAACCCGGTGGACCCGGCACCGGGTGAAGGAGCAAAACATAAAAATAAAACATTTGCTCGACATCTGTGGCTCCCGTGCCTTCGTCCCATTCTCGCAACCCATGCTCCCGTGCTCGGTTCAGTTTTAAGCACACATAATTTCCTTTTCCTTTCCCGGTGGGGTACTCTAGCGAGCGAGAAAAAAAAACACACACACACCACGACTCTGTACCCTCCCTGGGAATAAGCGCAACGCGGCGGTTTGTGAATGTCTCGCGAGGGAAGGCTTTTTGTTTTTGCCCTCCACACGTACGGTTGGGTGTGGCAGGCGGAGAGGCATCCCGATGTACGATCACAACAACGGGCGGATGTTTTGCGGAGGATACCGTCCCGGTTCTCCCGGCCCACCTTTGGTCGATGGTGGTGAATTATGATTCCACATCGCCCAGCGACGGTACTAAACCCCGTACCGAAATGCTAAATGGTTTGGGTTTTGTTTTAACTACTTCCAGCGCGATAAAATCGCGGTTCTGTCTGCAAGCGATGTACTTAGGGCCATTTGGCGTACTTCGTAGTGGAGGGTGGATAGGAGCGCAACACTCATACAACACCCATCCAGCGACTTTGAAGTGGCGTGAAGGTGTGCGCTCTTGAACTTGCCAAACTTATCAGCCCAAAACAAAATTTCACTGCCGGCGTTTAATGCAACACGGTTACGACGACGATCTACAAAAGTGTTTGTTTTGTAGCTCTTTTATCAAGCACTAATTCCATGTTCTTTCTTGAAGTAATTTATTGTTTTGCTCACTCAGTTTCAACATGCTCGATTACTAAAGCTTTGAATGTACATTATGGTTGAGATCTTGTTTTCTATTATTCATCGCATAATTTTATCATTATTACTTGCTATAAACCATGCAATTTTGATCATAAAACAATTATGTGATTGTGTACTTTGCAAATATAAATTTGGAAACCCCATTTATATATTTAAATACATACAAATAATTTAATATTAAATAACAATTTTAATTTATTTATAAATTCACCTAACAATATCTCACATCAAAAATCTATAAATATTAATACAATTCGATACTGCTTTGACTGTGCACGAGATGTCAATTTAGGTTCCAAAGAGACAATTAACGTAATTTTTATAAATTTATCGTTAAATTATCAAAAATAATTCATAATGCTTCAATAAATTCAACATGTATATCCTTCATAAATCGTGTGCTGCATTATTATCGTCCATCTTTCTCAGAAACTTAACTTTACAAACCAACACAACAGTAAAATACATAAAAGATACACTACCAAATAAACAGACAACATAATTGATTGCTTTATCACAAATTGGTAAACAATAACCCGTGCGCGAATGTTGACCGCCTCCAAACTCGAATGCATCATTTAATCAATTAATTTAATCTTTTAATTCGATATTATTTTCTACCATCGCGCATCGGCGCACTCTATCACACCCAAACGGCAGCACTTCATTACTTTGATTGATTTATTGATAAGCACTCGAACGCTGCCCAATTAGTGCAGCGGTTCGTGTGTCCATAGATCCCCAGCGCCACACCCAACACGTCCAGTTCCATCTCCGAATCCTGATCCGAACCAATTCCATGCGCAACAAACCATCGGATGAAATCGTGTTTGATAATTACCAATTAAAGATTATTAAGTTTAACTCACTCCGCCACCAAACCCGACTGCCTACCTGGGTCGGTTAGTTTTTACTGTTTTACCTAATTTACATCACTCGAATTAGTTCGAGCTTTGTAAACACAGTAAAACACGAGCGGGCAACCGTGTTTAATCCCAAGAGGGCCGGCGGTTGACGCTAGCCACGCCAAATTTGGCGTCATCTTTGTTTCCGTTGTTAAAATCCGCTGCACAAACGAGTTCGGAGCCGGTGGTCACACGCCACCGACGGGCACTAATCCTTGCTGATCCCCTTCCACAAATACACACTGGACGCACACAAACATGGACGAAACTATCGAATATAAACCCGACCCACATCCACGTGACAAAGCAGGGTGAGCGGTAGTTTCCAATTTGAAAACTACAATTTTACACACTCTCTCTTTCTTTCTTCCCACCATTATTCGATTGCTTTTCTAGATGTGCAACAAATTAAATTACCACCTAACGGAACCGCCATCGGCATCCATATGCGGGCGTCCCAGACTTGTACCGGTGGCTCGCCCGAGAACCGTCCCCTGCTCTCATCACACTCCCAGCAGCAGCAGCAGCAGCAGCAAATGGCTGCTTCCGGCCATTCCCATCACCATTCGCACCACGGCCAGCACGGGCAGCAGCAACAGCAGCAACAGCATCAAGATAGTCTAACGCAATTAAAATCCCAAAATCTCAAGACCAGCGTCTGCCCACCGCAGCTGCCCCACGCCGCGATGAGCGAGATGCGGGTCTGATTGCGTACCGATTGCGGTGATTTGGTCTGAGACGGTTTGGATTGTGGCCGGCGCTCATCTCGAAAGGATTGAGCGGAAAAGGGTTTTTTTTTTCGTTTTGTCCAACGGGTGCCGGTTTCAGAGGCGGTCAGAGCCCTTCGGATGGATGAATCAATCACACACACTCACATGCCCCCGCACCAAAAGGGACACATCTATTCGTACGGATCTTGATGCAGGTTCCACCTCACATACGTTTTTGCTCGTTTAGGATGGGCCACCATTCCGACACACTAACTCGGCAAACATGTCACTCAGGCGGGCATTACCATAATTCCGCATCCTATCAGCCATCAGCGATCGCCCATCGGGCTCAAATCGCGCCGATCAATCAGTGGAGGATCGTGGAGATTCTCACTCGGTTAATGGGCTTTGGAATTTTATTTAAACATTTTTTTTATAACATTTCTTACGGATTTTATGCGGCAATATCATGCTATAAATATTTGTTCAAAGATCAACAAAATGGCAATACAACAATATAAATATTTTGTTATTTGATCAACAAAATGGCGAAGATTAAATTAAATAATTTCAAAATGGCGTGCCAACAAGCAGGCAGCCCGTATTACAAACTACTTTATTACTATCGCTTCAACTTTTTAGTTGGTTTTCTTCAAAATGAAAACAAAACTTTCATTACTTTACTACAGACTGTCACATGATCCGATTTGCGTCTGCTGCAACTTATGGGGCCATCCTTGAACCGGAAACGGAAACTGCTCCTTGAAATCGTTCCAGGAGCAGCGCAAAACTTCTACAAACTACTCGAAACACCTTTCAGAGGAGTTTCGAAAACTTGTTCGTCAGTAAAGTGCTGTGTGTGCCCGCTTGTTATAACACTTTCGAAAAAACCCACCCAACAGGCTAAGTTCGACGAGTCAATTAAAATATCTTCTTGTTGCGGGCACAGGTAGATGGAGTGTTTCAGTGTGTGTGTGTGGGTGTATGTGTATGTGTGTGCATGCTTGGAATTGAGTTGAGCTTAACCGTGTACTGAAGTCTACAGTGACAATTGTGTTTGGTAAGCAACTTTCAACGAATGCATTCGAACAGTAATTTGTTTCAAAACCAGTCGAAGCGTATGTGCTTACATTTTTTGTTTTTTTTTATTATCACTTTTTTAACACTCAGCCATGATAAATTGCTGGAAAAATTACAAAAGCTGCCGGTTTTTATAGAGTCTGTGCCCTGAGGCAATTAGAGTATTGCCCTTCGGTTCTTTGCAAAACACGATAAACCCGATTATAAACATGTTTTCTGTTATTTTGAACAATATCATTCAATTTACGGACGGAATGAAGCGCGGCTCATAACGATACAATCCACTCCGAAGCTCCGTACACGGTGGCAATCAGAAAAAAAACAAACCTGAATGTAAAGAGCATAGGACATTAAAACAAAAAAATCACATGCAATCACAACAGATCAGAAATCGGGAGGATTCGAAACGTGGTAACGGTGGAAATAAAACGCAACTGAACACACATAACTACGTTTCGAACAGTGTGTTGGGTGTTGTAAAGCATAACGTTATATTGAGATAGTGTACATTGTAACGCGTAGATAATTCTTCATTCACTCCAAACCCCGACGCACGATGAATCTATTGCGCTGCGTTGCCGGTTGCCATGAGCATAAGCTCGGACGCGATGGACGCAAAATTGATAATTGACGCATTGCACACTGGAGTATAAATCATACGTTCATGATCCCATGCATCCCATTCGGAACCAACTTTTTATGTGCGCGTTCAACATCGAGCAGCATTTTCATTGGTGCATTGTACAGACGCACGAGGCAAAAAACGAAATTCTCTCACTCGGGACAGTGGGAAAATGGTTCTACCTTAAGGTAGCAGTTAAAGGGCACTATCACAATTTCACACAAACACTTACTACCATACCGAAACAATAGTCAGCTGGGTCCTGTTCGGCTTTCTTCCCATCGGCACCCGACCGGTGCAGCCAACACAAGCAACGTTACATGTTAAACTTTGCAAACTTGCGTTACGCAACACAGCACAAACTTACGCTACACAAACCGTTCGAGCTGCAACGAGCGACAAAATCCATATTCAACCGCACTCTACGGACCCTGCAAATTACTGCTGTCAGCCATGGGAGTATAAGACTTTTAAGGAAACACATATAGATAACCGATCCTGCCGGCTGGCCCACCCCCAAGAACCAGTCGCTTGGAGAGTGGAGGCCGAGGGCCCGAAGGATTGCAGTTAGGATATTTAAACAAAACGAAAAACGGAAATACATTCGAATTGCAAAACTTATAAAAACGATTTCATGCAGCAATGTGCAAAGGCGGCTCCGGTGCGGAGCAGCAAACAAAAAAGTGTTTTACAAAACATTTACGATCACTAGTGAATTAATATATCGCAAACCCGAGGGTTGGCTCCAGGCGGTGCCCGCCCCTCCGGGTGGTTTGTAAAATATGATGTAATTAACTACGAATACAGTACGAACGAATGAAAGCAGAAACACACAGACACACAAAACTTCGAATAAACTATGTAACATGATAAAACTTTGCGCATTGCTTCGTGTAAAAGCGTAAACCGATGACGGGAATGCATGTGGTAAGTTAGAAATAATTTATTATTAATACGTTTAGATTTTAACTATAAGAAATATTTATAAAACATACTCCTTCAAGGAATCCATCCAATGCATTGAATTTTAGAGGATTTTTTTATCAATTGTCGTGAAAATATGATTTTCTATAGCATACCATGCAATTTTAAAACATTACGCAATAATGATTCCATTCGTAAAAGCAAAACATAAGTTTTAAAATTATGTGACCTGCTTCACAAACGCCAACACGATCATTTCATGTGTTGAAGTGCATGGTTCCGCTCCGATGCTAGTGATGGTCAAGTGATTTCAATGTAACCTGGCAACCGTTCGCCTTAGCAACCTGAAAGCGTTTAGCAAAATTTTACACCAAAGAACTCATTTGCTGTGTGCAAAGGGAATACATCAGTCAGTCCGGCGCAATTTATTTCATTAATTTGCTGCCTCCGGTGAAGATTGGACGTGTCGCTTTAAGTCCCTCTTGTGCGCTGTAAGTCATTCTTGAACACCTTGAACTGCCTTGTGAAGCATCCGATCCATCGTTTTCCGAAGATTATATTTTCTACGAACGCTTTTTATACCGAGCAATGGAACCAACCATGGAAGATCAGGATGTAAGTATATTTCGTTACGGTCGATTCCCTTCCGCAATCTAACGCAACCCAATGGCCGTGCCTTTCGCCAGGCACATCTGCCAGTTCAGGGTGACCAGCCGGATTTGTACACCATGCCGAGTGATGCCTTCATCAACATACCCGCAAGTACTCCGTCTCGCACCGTGAAGCCTCCGACGGATGCTGATGAGCCGATGAGACGACGTCGCGCCAGTTCGCGAACCCGATCGCAGTCGCGTGGCCGACGGATGGCCATGCAGCATTCGAACGCAGCGACACAGGAAGCGGAACCGGAAACGAAAAGCCGACCGATGCGTCGTGGACGAAGCCGTTCGCGGTCTGCGTCCCGCGGTACTCGGGCAGCCCGAAGCCAATCGCGTCGCCGTAGCCGAAGCCGGGGCAAGGCTGCCCAATCACGGTCGCGTTCTCGTCCACGTACTGCTCGTAGCCGACCGCAGAGTACGACAAGAAGCAGCCGCACCCGCCGTTAGAATGCTCCAGCCGTTTAGATGATTAGATGTTATGCTTTCTTTAGTTAAGTCACGCACATGGTGCCGATCGGGTCGGATCGGATCGTAGCATCGCAAAATCGCTTCTGTAATACTGTAAATCCGTAGTAAATTTTCAATTTCTCAAACATCTGGATTCGGCTTTATGCTGGGAATTATCTTCTCACCACCAGTTTCCCAGCGATACGCGCAAAGCAAACGCTGATGGACGGATCGGACAAACAGCGAGGACGAGTTTCACATTGTTCACATTTTAATGCGCGGCAATATAATGCTTGGCATCCTCACTGCCGGATGGTCGGTTGTTTGTTGGCATGGGAAACATGCCTCCGCCCGAGGCTCCAGCTCACGCTTTCATCGTTCATCCACTCCTCAGGGCTCGTTTGCGATAGATTTGCATACCGGAAAGGTGCAAAAGGCACACGCAAAAGGAAATAAAAAACACATGCACATTTGAAGCGTGTTTGACCCGAAGGCTCTGAAAGAAAGTTCGTGCCACGTCGTAGGAAGGCGGAAGGGAATGTTGCAATGCGTTCTTGTTTTTTTTTTTTGTTTTTTTTAGTTTTTATTCATCCACCCTCTGCAGCTTCATTGCACCAGTAAATCCTATGAATAAAACATTCGCCCGTTCGCCCTCCCACGCTTGGTGCCGCGGAGTGGTACGATAAAATCATGTACAACGAACACTCAAACTGGTGGCGGGACCGATGCCGGTCCAGAGCTAATGCTGCGAGAAATCGTACGTTTGGTGTTCCGTTCGCCTTCCGGGATGAAGATCATGATGACGATGATGAAAGCGAGCGCTTGAGAGGACCATCAGAAATCATCCGGCGCGTCGGTCCAGTTCTTAAGTATTCCGTACCAACTACAGCGAGCCTGCAAGTGTTTGGTTTGGCTGTGTTCTTAAAGCAATTTTATTTTAGTTTTTTTTGCTGCGCTGCGTTTCTGCCGGGCACGAGAACCTAATCCGGGATGATACACTGAAGCCCCCACACCCCGCCTGTGTCGGATGTCGGACCGGAGCAGGGCGAGCTTAAATTATCATGAGCCCACCCGCGTTTCCTTTCCGGTTTCGCTCTCCTCAGCCCGTTCCGACAAAAACAGCAGCAGCAGCAGCAGATGCAAAATAATGAGTTCCGGTGTCGGCGGACGAATCGAATGCCGGAGTAAGTCGAAGTCAAAGCCTACTGTGGAAAGGGCGGAAACGTTCGCGGTGGTTGGATACGCTGGCTGCTACAAAGACACCGGGGTGCACGCTGGTCGAAGCATTACTCACAGACTGCACAATGAGGAAAGCAGAACATTTCGCAATTTCGCTGGATGTATTCGCGCAACCGAATGTCCCTCATCATCCCGCCGCAGCTTGCTCGCTGTGTGTTGCCTTCCGGAGGGCATGACCGCATTTTCCACTGGCAGGCCCGACGCTAGATGGGAAGGAACAAACGAAAGGCACAGTGCTTTAATATTTACGGCACGGAGCATCACGCTAATCTTCGGTCGCTTTTTCTTTGTCGCAAGCGTCGCCGATATGGGTGCGGTGAGCGGAAAAGAATTGCTGTTCATCCCCACCGCACGCATAATTAGCGACAAGCAAGCAGGAGGCAAGGGTAAGCCAAAACGTGGCACTGAAGGAGGCGATGGTAACATAACGTTAGTTTGGGATTCCACGATCCAGTGAACGAAATCCGCTGAGCATGTAAAGTACTCCACCAATGTGACGTGTGACGAGGCGGAAGTGTGCTTGGTGTATAGAAATTGTCGCGTCAGATGGAGAGCGACGTTCTTTAAGCGCCCTTCCCGATACGATTAGGACTTCTTTTGCAAACCCGGATAGAGTTAAAAGTTTCCTTAGACATTTTTGACAAACGTTTGTACTAAACGTTTCTTTTTATCAAACATAATCTTTCTCTAACAAGATTATTCTAATCCGGTTGGATGTAAAAAAAAACAAATGTTTTATTATTTATACTTACAAGTAAAAACTTTACCAAGCTTTGTTTGGGTCGTCATTGCATCAAAAGGTTTCTCAATACTCGCATGACAATTGATTACACATGGTTATTTTGTTCGCCATCATTATTATTTGACATTCGAAACTTTCCTATGTTTGCTATGAAACGATTTTGTCATTACAAGCGCCTGCAACATTGGTTCAGTTCAGGAAACGGAACAAAGTAGGCAACCGGACGGCATTCGTCTATAAATGGCACAACATACTACGAATCCTCTTCCATCACAGTCACGCAGGAAATAATTACTGTGAGGCAAAGGTTTTCTCCGTGGCCACCGTCCGGTTTGCAGAGCATTATTGTGAGCTTTTACGCTAACCACCGATGGGCGCGGGATTCCCCGCACAAGGGAGTGAAAGAAACTTTCCGTCAATTAAAAACGCGGCCCCACCGGCACCTGACCGAACCGAAAACCTTTGCTGGAAAAGTTTCAACCATCGGCTGCGAACCGGAAACCCGAACGGTCGAACGGGCTGAATAATTGAACGCGTTGCGAACATTTCCCACACATTAACTTCGTACGCTCGCCGTTTGACGCCGCTTGAAACCTGCCGAACGGTTCCTGGCTCGGCGGTCATTTCCTGGTAGTGCCCGGAGCACCGAATTTCTACCAACACAAAACAATCTTAAAGCTTGCTTCAGCAGCGGCTTACTGAGATTGATTTTAGCAGCCGCCTTAGCAACGGCTTTCAACAAAGCGACGCACAGTAAATGAATTCAAAGTCTCTCCAGGGAATTTCGTTAAACAGATTTTCGATCATTTTTATGCTCGATGTTCCATTACATTGCCTTTTTTTAACAGCACTTTACTTAAGACGCTCACCGGGGGTACTGTTTTTCGTAGAACAAGAAACCCGGGTGCGTCGAAAGGAATCAAAATTCCGATCGGATCCGAGTTTTTTTTAACGTGGCTATTGTTTTAATTAATTTAATTGCATTTTCTCCAGGCAAATGGCTCTTCTGAGCGAGTGGAGTTGAGTAGATTTGTTTACGTCTCGCCTCCCACACCCCCGTGGACGTGATTTCGGCTCACTTTCCCGTTTTTACTAACTGATTACTGAGCAACTGAAAACACTTGTTATACAAAAGTCAAAACCATACACATACATAATGTGCCAAGAAAAAGGTCGGTGGCAATCTGCTAGAGGATGAGGAAGAAACAAAAACACACCAAATCATCAACCTACCACCGAGGGAAAGCTTCAGTGCTCGACGATACCCACGCACGATAGAAATTATTCAGCGCAACCGGCGCAGGAAAGAGTATTTAGATACACTTTACGTAAAAGGTTTTTACGGTAAGTAGCAACAGTAGCACCAGTACCATCACCATCACCCACATGCATTAAGAAGGTGTGAGCATGAGGACCCACAAGAAAGGCAACCAAGGAGCAAAAATCGGTGCTCATATTGCCGCTCCGTAGGGCTTGCGTGCAGTCGGGTTTACGGATTCGGGCCACCATTTACGGGTGGCCTCGTTGCAGTACAAACGCACCCACCCTTACACACACACACACACACGCAAACACCCGCGCTCCCAAAGGAGCTAGGCACAACATTATTTCATTATATTTGCTGTTTGATTTTCTGCGCTGCCTTCGCTGCGGTGCTTATTTTTTTTTTGTTTCATCATTGAAGCTCCACATCATGTTGGTCTTCCCTAGGAGCGGTGTGCCGTGCTGCTCTCCCGCCGAGCAGGGCTAGTGTTTTTGTTTCTTTACTTTTTTTTCGTCGATGGTTAGAGTAGGTTGCGTACCGAATATTACGCGCCGGGCGACCTACGGACGGGCTTTGGTGCGCCTGCCAGTGTAGACGCCCTGCACGCGCATTACTCATAAATATTTAATGATTTATCGTAGCTAATGTTTTTATGTACACGAGTTTTATTTTATCTTTCGTTCTTATTTCGCGTCTTTGTTATTGGTTTTTTTTCTCCCCACCACCGGGTCTTTGTTGCTTTGTGCCACCGTTTGCCGATTCGTTTCCGTTTTTCCGTGCGCACTGTACGTATAAACCAATTTTTATGTCTAAGCGAATGGTGTTTTCATTGCCTCGCATGGCCTCGTCCTGCCGAACGCATAATGTTGAGAGTCGCGATTCACTTTCACGAGCGATTTTCCCTTCACATTCGGCAAATACACTAGCAGGCGCTTTCGTACCGGCCGACATCTGGCTCTATGATCCCACCCACACTCCCGCCTCGGCGTGAGGCAATCTCAGCTTCCATTTCGTACTTATTCCGGCGTAAAACACTCCGACGCGCTCGCTCCGTCAACTCCTTTGGGGAGGACAAGAATTTAAATCAATCTGAGTTGCAAATTTGTCACTTGTTACCATATTTTATGCCGACGCGGTACGCAGCCCACTTGGATGGGGATTTTCTTTTCTCGCGCTCGAAACAATCTCGCTCAAGAAACGGATGCCAATCATTCGCCTGTACACAGACCACTTCATGACATAAAAGTGCAAACGAGCACAAAAACACGCCGCTGCCCCTCATTCATTAAAATGGTATTATTTCGACAGGCATTTTTTTTCCTCTCTATCTCTCTCTCTTTCTTTTCCCCGGTGCCTCTGCTTTCCGGTGCCGATTGCTTACTTTCACCCTGCGGTTAAACCACTTCGAATGGGTTCTTTAGACGGGTGAACTGTGTTATGGGACCTCTCGCTTCTTACGAGAAGCACGAGCATGTGGATTGCAGCTCGACAAAAACCGACCAACCAAACCGCCAGGCCTTGCCAGCTTGCAAATAATTAACCGCACACAAAAACAACCTTCGTGCCGGTAGCCGCGGTTAAAATAATAAAAACCTCACCTCGTTAGGATCGGTTTTTCGGTGCTACGGAGGGAGGTTTTGTTTGAAAGATGTAATAAGCACTTGAACCGGATGTTCTACGTGAGGTACGAGAAGTTCATCAGGCACGGATGCGTGGAAACGGATTATGAATTTTTGTTTTTTGCTTCGCGTGTTCTTTTCAAAGGCAATTATTGAGCAAACGGAGATTACATTTCCGATGAACGTTTTTAGTTTAGTGTTAATATTTCGAGCATTGTACGCTTAATGATCTTTTCCCATGCCTGCGTTCAGATGGTAGTGAATACGAATTTGAATATTTTTGGTAAAAAATATCACACATTTCAATAGATCAAACATGCGCAATAATTTGGTTCAAATGATTCTCCACAATATTCGTATTTAAATATTGCACGTGATTTGAAGTTTATTTTGGAAGCGATACCACAAGAAGAATGACATTTTCAAACATAACATCTTAAAATATCATGTTATCCCTTCTAAATGAAGGGATAACGTCTTGCCCACTACGCGATAAGTTACAATTAACCTTAAAAAACTAGATAAAACTATGGCCGAGAAAAAAACCTCAATAGTTTTGAATGATTTGATTTGTGAAATCAAATTTATGTTCCGTAGACGTTGAGTTTGTTGAAATAAAAAGTGATTGTTAGTTTACTTTATATATATATATTTTTGTTTGTTGAGATATGCTTCGCTTTTTTCTAGTCCGGTTGCTAGCCCAACATTTTTGGTTCACTGCTAAATAGTTTCTGCTTATAAATAATGTCCTTCTACCAATGATACTACAATTATGCAAATATTGTGTTTTCCCCAAATGACACATACTTCACAGAGCAATAAAAAATTTACAAAATTAATTGTCAAATATTTATCGTAATTTATTGTCTTCTAATGCAGAGCAATTTGAAATAAACATTTATTTTTATACAAGAAACACATTCCCTTATTCTAACAAACACAAACAGATCAATACTTAAACTTTACCCTACTTGATTTATAGCTTAAACCATGTAATCAATTTTAAATGTGCTCTCAACATTTTGTTGTAAAACATCGTAAAAACTTAAATAGTTTAATAATAATATAATGCCATAACAGGAGCACGATATAACGATATTTTTACATGCATACATATACAAAATAGTAATATTTAAATATATTTCATTATGTTAAGCAACGAACCGGTTCCGATTAAAGAAGCTGGTTTAAATACTTGATTTTGAATATAAAAAAATATTAACCATGACAAACTTTATAGAATATCAACCTCCAAATTGATCGGTACAGTCTACAAAAAAGTTTTGTTAAAATTTTCATAATGCTGTCCTGCTTCTCGCAAAGTTGACGGCTGCTTTTTCCCGCTCCAATAAATGGATCCCTCCCACTTCACGCTAAAAACTCATCATAATCCTTTTGCTGCAGCGCCGACAGCTTCATTAACAATCGCTCGAATGGACGCGAATCGCGCTGGCCGCGATGCTAACGACACGGACGCGCTACGCACCTGTAGCCGGTCCATCACGGTGGCCACGGCCAGCACCACCCGTGGTACGTAATTAATTAATTATTTATCATTTATTTTGACGCAACTTTCACCGCGCGAAGCGCAACTTTACCTTTCTTCGCTCCCGAGAAAGCGGCCGCACTCGCAGCTAGATTATGATCGATCCAACCGTTTATGATCGCAATTTTAGATAAATTACCCCGTGCCCGTACGCGGTGCCACCGACCACCGGCCCACGGTAGCCACCGACGCTCACAAACGGAAGGTGGCGTTTTTCGTGGAAAAGGTTTGAAATTATATCGCAGCTAATGCCCACGCCAGCCAAACCTAGCGTACATGACACTATTTTGCGACCGGTTTAGCGGGAATATTTTCAGGCCGTTCCGGTTTTCGGGCCTCGTACTAGGTTCGCGCATCCGCTGCCCGTATCGTACCTTACCGTGAAAGTATGTGCATTACGGAACAGGGAGGGTGGTTTAGTTATTAATATTCAACAATTCGGTCCCACCGGTGAGCGCGAAACCAGACTCGCGGGAGCCAATTGTTATGAGATAACGGGCTGGAAAATGATAAACTACTTAAACTCCGGTCTAATCTCCCTGCAGCAACATGCGCGCATACACCCACACACATACACACGAATACTCGGCACATGGGGTGGTGATACAAGCAGATAGTGGGTATTAGCCATGCTGCACAAGCACAGATTACGCTGAATTGCCGCTGAGTTGAAGCTGAGGAACGGTTGAGTGCTTTATTGCACAGTAAAGTTGCTTCCTGCGTGCAAACCTTTTGACCAAATTGTCAAGTTCGGTGCACGGATCGATTTTAGCAGCGTGCGGACCCGACGCCCGATTTACTCCGATGAAAAACACCAGGCGTCTCCATTTTGCACCGTCTGCGATGCAAAAACGTTCTGTGTTCACTGATTGATTGATTTGATTTTATTATTGACGGCCAGGCCATTTTGGGATTCTATATTCGTTATACACTATTCTTTTTAAATTTAATTGAAAAGAAATTCTTTTTTTCTTCCTTTTTGTCATCTCTTCACGACCAAAATGCGATGGTATCTCGTATTTCGAAAATCACATACTTTTTGTTTTACAGAAGTATAAAAACAAATTTCATACGTTCAATACACGTTGTCGTGCGTGCTTCACTTCTAATGCCATGTGCGCAACAAAACAGGCCCAGAGAAATTCTATCGAGTAACCCATTGCTTGCAGCAACGGACCGCCTACTGCACTCAGCGTTATACTCTCACATGCATTCCGTTGTTGGCCTTTTGATGGCAGGTAAAAGAGCAAAACCTCCACAAATTTGATCCAATAAATAGCTGATGAAAGCCCCGATCGGTTTATTGCATAAAACATCCCGTAAAGCGTCAAAACGCTGCTCTGCTTTGGAAATGAGCTTTTTTCATAGCAGTTTTTAATTTATTTTCATTTTTTAGCGACCTCCTGACCGTATTGTTGTTTGCACATTCACTGCGTTTAACCTGCCATCACTCTGTCAGCGATGTTTGAGGTCAATTTATGCATCGAAATGCCCAACGGGAATTCAAATCAGTATTGCTGGAAAAATATAATTGAACACGTTTAATTAATATCGCCTTTTGATATTCGAATGCACCGTCAGTTTTTTTTTCCACCTGTCCACGTGTACTCCACAAATGTGTATTTTTAGTAAAAACAACGATATGCTCACAAAGCTTATGTTAGGGGGATAGCGATCTACATAAAACTATCGCAAATTTTGCTACGATGAAATAGAATCCTTCTGCAATGTAGTTTAAAATTAAAACGAAAGGGAGCTAGCATATTCCAAAGGTCCCTTACCTTTTCAGTAATAATATTGAGAAAACGAGGTACGAGTGCCAGATTGTGGCACGTCGAAGGTGTACCATTCCGGTGACGCCATTCTGACTATTCCATTTTCACTTTCTTCCGATGCGTGATGCTTGAACTTTCATAGCATTGCTTCGCATTCGTTTATGCTCGTGAATATTTGCTTATTCGTGTATGCGTGTGTATGAAAGAGAAAGTATGCCTAGATTCCATTGATTCAATCACATGCGACAAATGTGTTCAACATTCGTTCAATCGGCGAAACGACGACGTCGAATCCCTTAATCAAATTTCCGCCTTCATTAGCACGGGACCGAAGCCGACAAGCCACGACAAACAACTTTATTAAAGCGAATACGCCACTGCCTCTGCCCAACTCCAACTCCAACTCCACTCCACTCCCCCCTACCCAAACGTCCTTCTCCAACATCAACACCTCTTTTGCCATCCAGCAAAGGGCGCACACTGCTGTGCCACCCCTTTCCTGGCTGGCGTAGTTCCGCTTCACGGGCAGCCATGGCGCGGGAAGCTTCGGTAAGCGAACGATAGGCTTTCCGCGTAGAGTAACACGAAAGGGAAATTGTTGTTCTTCTTAGCCACGCGTCGCCCGAGTGGTCGTCCGGATTCTTACACCACGAACCGGCGAACTCGACTCCACCCATCGCTATCCCACCAGTTGCAGACGGGTGCGAAACGGGTGCGACACCATGGGAAGCACGTTGGGCATAAGGCGTTATTTTGAGGCATCTCACTGGGAGTAGTTGGAAAATAAATCTGCAAATAAATGAGCTACAAGTGTTGCAAAAACGTTGTTATCAAACAGCAGTTTTTACACAAACGAATATATAATTTTAATTATTATGAGAGACGGCCTAGCTGTATTATTAACAGATATCGCATAAGTTTTGAATAGTTATGATTAGTTTTCTTTTTTTAATATAATTCACAGTAAGCTCTAAAGTTTTGGATATTCTATCACACTTTCTGTGTTTTTTATCTTACTGTTTCTCCAGCTGAGTGTTATTCAATATTTTCACAAAACTGAAAAGATGACTACTTATTTACCTATTTCAAGCTCAATGAATAAACACTTCTGAATTATTTGACCATCAGCAAAAATGTGACCACAGCAAGCTCTCCGCTTTCCAACCGTGTGAAACGCGAGAGCTCATCCAATACCCTTTTACTTGGGAAGAAAACGGATGCAAACGACCACAGGCGCACCTGAACCCGAACCGAGGACCTTATCCAACCGGCGGACGGCGGACCGGCGCCCCTGAGCACGCGTTCCTTGTAAGGGTGCGTGCTTCGCTTCCACCTACCGCGTGAAGAGGAAATGGAGTGGGAAATGGTGAAGCTTACAAACCGAACGCACACCCAACTAGTGCCCCTATTCTTAGACCCTAGAACTCTGACGCGGTGGCATTCTTGGTCACGACCACAAAAATTTCCTCCCTCATGCGGACGGCACCCGATCGGGACGATGATGGAATACCGACCGACCGAAATGGACGCGACGCTTTCACTTCACCGCACCGCCGTCTGATGGCGGCGAAGGCCGGCGGTCATGAACCCCGCGCACCATGAACCCCGAAAAGAGAGACGCGGTATGGGATTGTAGTACACACGGGGCGTTTATTTATGCTTCGCCATAAACATAATAACGCCTGTTTGCCCGCCTCGATGCTGCGTTTTCTGCGTTCTTTTTTCCCGAGGAGCTAGACCACCTCAAACGGGCGGGTTCGCCGGGTGGAAGGGATATGCTACGACCATTGTTATTCCACCTTCTTTTTCTACCAAACACACACACACACATACTGGTTTTCCGTACCGAAACCCTACCGGCAGCTACTTCACTTCGGAACGGATGCTTGGCCCGGTTGTGATTTGAGTATGAAGGCGGTCATTCCCGGTGCGAAGGAGTTCCTTACCACGAATTCGAGGTTCTCGTTTCATCTAGCTAGCGCCTTTATCACACGCTGCTATCCGGCGTGCATTCTTTGCCTGTGCGTTAGAAATTATTTCCCTACCCACTGCCCCATATTCAATTCGATTTATTCACATGGATTACCTACCCAAGCGGAACGGAAAGGCGGACAGAGGCGGAAACAAAAAAAAAACTCCGCCAGCGAAACAACACACAACGGCCGGGCATTCGGGCAACGGTGTGTCTGGATAGAATGGGTGAAATCTGTATAAGCTTCGTCCTTCGCCCACTCCGGCCGTCCGACATCTGGCCGGTCCCAAAATAATCCTTAACGCATGCTGTCATGGTAGCTTACACCCGTTAGTACACCATCTACTTAAGCGATTTTGGGTGATTTACATGTTAGTTGAAATGCATGGTGCCTTTGGAAACAATGGTAAACTATTGTACGATGGTTTTACACTAGCGGGATGGCAAAATGATGTTATATCATGATAATTGAATCGCAATGAATAATCCCTGTCAGCTAATGTTTTTATATTTTATCAAAGGCCCACCACATTTCGTGGCCGCTTTGTGATTGTACCGTTTTGTGTGCTTTTGGATAATCTTTAAGCCGTTTTTTGCCAGGTTTTGAGAGAATACACAAATAACTTCCGGTTATTTTTGCAAATGATACGGGGAAAAAATCAAGCGATAATCGTGTACCACACATTTCATCGTAAAAATAACATTCCAAAATAACAAACATAAAAATAAACCAAATGTATCGATACGATTTTTTTCAATTGAATACTTTTCAAGTATTTTTTATTTGCCTTTACAAACTTCGAATTGATTTATTAGTAGCTCTTTTATGCTTAACTCATTTCCCAAAACAAACTTCACTGGTCTTAAAAATAAATAGTTTAATGTTTTGCCTGGATTTAAAACCAACCTTTAAAAACCATATAATGTTGTACTCCAGTTTAGATCCCCCGGAACAACTTGGAACTTTTTAAGTGAGTATAGAAAAAAATCACATCATCAACAAAGGTAGCGTATTCTATATGAAATAAAAATAATATATAATAAATAATAAATAATAATAAATAATAAATAATAAATAATAATAATAAAAATAATAAATAATAAAAATAATGATAATAAAATTAATTACCATCCACAAACATCAATGGCAATTTCAAGAAAAATGTAAACAATAATCACGATCAAATCAGTCGTCTTACATAATCATTTAGCTCATAAATATGCACAACATTCCCAGTGAAACAAAACGCAACTGCTGCTGCCAACAAATAGCGATCCTCATTTTATCCGTAACGATGGCTTGTCTAGATCAATTGTTGGCTCGATTTGAATAGATATCATCGAAATGAATATCCGATGCACCATTTTAAACAAGTGCACACCGGTTGATTACGATGTATGCAATTTAATATTCAAACGAAACTT
>KI915040.1:16672874-16763452 GCA_000473445.2 Anopheles farauti | reverse complement strand
CGCAACTGCTGCTGCCAACAAATAGCGATCCTCATTTTATCCGTAACGATGGCTTGTCTAGATCAATTGTTGGCTCGATTTGAATAGATATCATCGAAATGAATATCCGATGCACCATTTTAAACAAGTGCACACCGGTTGATTACGATGTATGCAATTTAATATTCAAACGAAACTTCTACCGTCCAACGCACGCAAGCGAACGTAAATTGAATCGACGCCGGATAGTGCGATCTGGGCCGGGCCGGGACCGTGTCGGAATCGATTTAATTGCAATTTTCCGCCGCAGGCACCTGACCCCCGATGCCATTATCAATAAATTACGCTATCCTGCGCTATCCTGGGACGCGATAGGCTGCGAACGAAGAGAAAGACACGTGAAAAGAGAAAAATGGGAAAAGTAGGACGAAGACCATGAGGTAATACGTTTTTTTTTGTTCACCCCCACCCATGCAAGCAGTGAAAATACTTTCCTACTCCACCGGTCGCCACCGGTGGTTTGCTAGTCGGCTTTAATTTAAAGATTACCGGCATGGTATCGATGGCACGAGGCTTCTCGGTCCAGTGGTCCCCGCAGCGCCCGCCCGAGGTAATCGGCAAATCAGCCGCAGCGCATCGCTCGGGAGGCCTCAAAAAAAGGGACATTAAGCTCCGCAAGGATGATTAGTGACAACGGCGAACGGGAAAAGGGAAACGCCAGCTGCTTCCTTGGCAGGCAAAAGTTGACGATGCGACCGAGCGGTGGCAAGAAAGGGCAAAAAAAGAAACGCCACAAAGACAGCGCCGAGTGATGAAACGCACGGAAGATAATCGAAGACCTGCTCCAGCAGCAGAACGAGCCGAACCATTTCCGGCCGAATGTGGTGGGGCGAGGGGGACGAGGTGCAAAAAGAACGTCGATGTGTTCGATCTTGTGGAGAGTAGGAGACGGGTGACGGGAAAGGATATTTAATTTATTGCTTCCACTGGAAAGCGGGACACAGTTCGCACGGTATTTTAGAGCATTTTTTTTCGGTTTCGGTTATGGCTTAATTTTCTCCGCCCATCTTTTCGCCGAATCGAGCCCACGATACCACGTCAATATTTGGGTGGGGTGGGCCACGATGCGTGTCATGGCAACCTGGTGTTGAAAGATGAACTCATCGAAGCGGGCTATGAGCGTGGGGGAGGAAAACTGGGTCGACGAAAGGAACCGCTTTCTTTGCTGTTTTCTTTCCATTTTTTATATTATCACTCGTTCGGGTTGGCCCGACCGACGACGGGTTGGCTCGGTGATAGTGAAAATGTAATCCCCTGATTATGGGTTCCCGGGTGAAATGAATCGCAAACCGACCGTTCCGCGAATGTTCCGTTCGGCGAAAGAGAGCTTCCAGCAAGAAGCTGCATGGCTGGAGGTCCCCGGGTCTGGAAACAGCTGGACCAGCCTGGGCTCGCTGAAACATTCAATTTAGAAACTACGGTCTCGCCTCGAGACCGGTTGGGCGAACGGTGGTCAGTACGCGCGCGTCGTTCGTTTTCAACACTCCGCCCAGGCCAAACGGGTTATTTAGTGCTCGATAATTTGATTTACGATTCCCCCGGCTCTACTAGCCGGCCTGTCCGCTCACCCCAATGGCGTTGTGGTGCGCTTGAACCATGAAAAAATACCTTCATCTTTAAAGGTTAAACCTTGAAGGTAATGTTTACTGCATACTGAGAATGGTGGTGGGCTTCAATTTGATATCGTTTGAATATACGGCATGTTTGTTGTATACACTTTATAACAACAAAGTTTTATTAGCATCTAAAGTGAGATATAAGGTATGCTACTAGCATTTTTATTTTTCTAAAGATGCCAGTTTTCGTCATCCTCAATCAATACTGAGCTAACCTCAGCTCTAGTGCTTTTTGTTTGGTGAAAATCATTCAATTTGTGTGCTTTAATATGAAACTGAAAATTTACATGCCAATTTGACAGTCTACGAATTTGTTTAAGTGTACTATTCATGGTAGAAACTTTTTTAAACGATTAATTTTCCTTTAAATCCTTAATCAAACAATTTACTTTAAAAAACGTATGAAAAAAAAACCATTTCTGAATATTAGGAATGACAGATCGGAAATAAATTTTTCATCTCATAAACATGACCTATATAATGCTGGAAACCGACTCATGGTAGTTTTTTCTTCGCCCATGCGCACAAATCACAGGACTCAGCGTCAGTTTTATCCCGAATACAAGTTTTCTGCCAAGACCATCCCTGGAGTGAAGTGACATCCGATGAAGGGAATATAAATGCAATTAGTATGCTTGTAATCTAGCACAAAACACGAATCCATTCGCATTACTGTGTTACGCATTTAAGAGATAACTAAATGCATCCGAGCAACTTTCTGGGAGGTATTCCGAACGATGATAATTCTTAGAAATTCCGAAGTGCCAAACAAACTAATACCAGCAAGAGCATCCGTTCTAATTCAACAAACTTTTCTAGTTATCCACTAACGTGTCCAAATCTGCAACGTTACCTGGTCAGGGAAACGTTGAGATAAATGTTTACGCAAAAAGATGACAAAACTAACGTTTTCTTTTGTGCGAAAAAAAATACTACCAAAAGGAACCTAAAACGACCGATAAATGTCTCGATAAAGATGAACGAAACAACTCAACGCCTAGAACACCGAAACCAGATGTGACCGAAATTCATGGTAGCGTAACATATTGTTGTGGTTTGTCTACGACCAACTTGCTGACTTAGTAATCCCACACAGAATACATAAAACAGTAGGCCACGAAAGCGGGATGCTTTGGTCGCCCCCACTAAATTCGATTGGTGTCAATCGGGAAAGAAAATTAGTTTCAGCAGATTAGATTGTGGTTAACCGTTTCCCCGAAAATCTCGGACAAGCTGGTATCATGTTACCGCTAGTGGTATGATTTTCTTGGAATTCTTAGGAGTCTTGAAACCACCATTATTCATGCTACAAACCCGTAACCGTAGCAAATTCTCTGAACTCAACCATAAACTTGGCATCGGTATAGGATTCCTTGAATCGAATTTTAATTATCATGCCTCGAATGGCATGATCTCATTCGTATTATAATCGAACCACGCTAACCGAGGCGTAATAATGTATGTTTTCGTTCGTTGAAACAATAAATAAATGTAAGCATTTGAATAAGAGGAAAGGTTAAGCTTATTCCTACGATGAAAAACAACCACCCGAGTTGGCAAATCCTAGAGCACCATAAATAAAAATCCCGCCAAGCCCGGGCACGGATCGCGTAAAGCCACCGGCTTAAAACTAATTATTGCTTTATACGTTAGCAAACGCTTTCGCATTATCCGGTCGATGGAAAAGAAATTAAGACACATTTAATCTCCGCATCTCGCCAGTTTGCGTGCGCGTCGAAGAAAAATCAAAGACCGTCCAGCCCGGCAAACAAGGGGCACAAGAGCAACCGACGGACAACGGCTTTTCCGGCCCAAAAACGTTGCTCCCGAAACATGGTCCGATGTTTCCGGCCACAGGAAGCAGTGTACAAAAAAAGTAAGAATAACGAAAAAAAAACTTTACGCCTTCCTCGACTCGACTCGAAACTCATCAAAACGAATCCTTAAGGAAGCGCAGCAGCTGCAGCACCGTACCGAACCGAACCGGTGGCCCTGGCTCAAGCATAATCGCCCACGGAACCGCCGATAATCGCCGAGCGATGGCGAAATTGAAGGCGAAGCGGTTTTAAGCACTGCTTAACGAAACATCACAAACTTTTACTTAACCTCCGGATTCGTTCCGCAGCTGTCCGGCCGGGTGCGGACGGATGGCAGCGATAGAGCCGGGCCGGCCGAGACAAGGCGACCGTTGCGATACAACGTTTGCGAGGTTCTTCCGTGGTAAAACTTTGCTTTGTTTCGAAGGATCCCAGGCCAACCGGTTGCACCCGGCGCACCAGAACGGTGCACCGGCGCAGTCAAAAGTGAAATAGTTTAAATGAAAAACTTCACTTTGGTTTTACCTCCCATTTCCCGCTGCAATTCACTGCTTTGTGCGTGTGTTTTTTCTTTTTTTGTACTCTGTTCACTCCCCTTTCCCATACGTGAAATTTGCAGATTTCGACAATCACCCTCCGCAATAATGAGCTCTCCGGGCGCACGGTAAGCGTTTTGTAACTGGGCCGTGATGAACAAAAAAAAACCGAAATAAAAGTAGCGCAAGTAGGTTTCTGCAATTAAAACTTTATTTTCTCATTTTTCGCTCCACTGCACGACCGCTTTCTGCTGCTTGTGTTTGAAAGAAGTGTTTCGTCGCTCACATTGACCAAGGTGTAAAATGTGATTTCTTTTTATAAAAGGAGAAAGTGACTTCTAATGGAATTGATTGCATGGTAAGTGAAACGATTTCTAGCAAGGATCAATAAAATTCTCACCAGCGGTTGACTTTCACGAAATTCTGAATTTCATACGAAATTCTCTATAGAACTTGCACAATATTCAAAAATCTTCACAAATACAACACTAGAAGATATTTAAAAAATGCGAGACATCGAGAAGAAAATTGACGCGGAAAAAGAAGAGAGTTATGTGCAGAATCAATTGCATATTCTTACCAATCAATATTAAAGTAAAAATAAAGTTATTTCTAGCAAATAAAAAAAAACATTTAGTGTACAATCCTTTGTCATTAGATCCTTGTTTGAGGACAGTCGTGCTACACTTGGGCAACCTACCTCCTCCACTCTTAGCAAATTCAACCACAAACGCCATCCGTAAACTGCTGGTTAGCAGGCTTCCTGATGCTAAGGTTGCCCATGCTTTTCCAGCAGTAGAATGGAAAAAATCGTGGAAAAATATAAACAGCAGCAATTTATCGTCCCAACAACGAGCCACTCTCTATTTGTTGGTGAACGGCAAAATACAACATGGAGAGCTGCTACATCATATGAACCGTGCCGCCTCACCACATTACCCATTTTGCGTAAACGTTGACACTCTGGAGCATAAGTTTGGCCAGTGCGAAAGGGTCAGAATGGCCTGGGACATGTTGGTGAACACCATCGTCTCTAAAGTTCCAGAGTGTCATCCGTCCTTCAGCAATCTTCGTTTATGTAATATAAACATTAGAGACGCTGAAAAACGAGTCACTGTTCTTCGTCTCTTTGCCAACTACATCATCCACATCGTTGGCAACAACGATGCTGTGATTGATTTAAATGTTCTCCATCATTGTCTAGTAACGTCCACCTAACGTCCAACGTCCTGTTTTGTTTGTTTTTTTATGTTGTGTTGTCTCACTTATTTTTACTGTAAAACGCAATTGAAAAAAAATATGGTACAATTGTATTTAATCATATTTATGGGTGCGCCAAAAATAAATACAATCGAATAAAACTTTTTATGGCATAACATTTTCATCATTTTCCACCGATAATAACCAATGGGTCTTATTAAAATTTTCACCGAATTGTAGCGTGAAAATCCATGAGCATCATCCACACCGAGAGTGTAACAACATGTCGGAATCCATCCTGCCAATTGATGCAAAAGACAAACGGTAGCAAAAAAAAGACACATTCACACGTGCCAACCGTTGGCAGCTGCACGATTGCAATCGAAAATGCATTACAAGAATGAAGGAAGAAAAAGCATAAAATCACCGAAAGCGGATGCCACGAAAATGTCCGATATTCGCCCCGGGTACAGGATGTCCGGCGCGCAGCTCCATTTTGCCGCAGTCCCATCCCGTGTAATGGCAGTGTAATGAGACACCTTTTGCGGTAATGTCACGAACGCTAGAGTTTAATGGTGGAAATCAATTAACCATTGCCACCCATGGCAGCCAGCTGTTGTCGCTGGATCGTGCTGCTGGAGACGGCACCAAGAGGCGGCTTGGTGTGTGACTCGAAATATGATTAAACACGAGCTTTACGAGTTACATTTGGCGTGGGTTTTCCTCGCCTGTTAAGCGTAAAATCGGAGGCTGTGTGAGATGTTCGCTCTAAGCGCACTTGAAAGGAAAACAAAAAAAAACGGTGATCCTGTAATTTTACTACATCATGATGATAACAATCACCGGGCGCAGCACGGCTCATTAAACAACTTGGATGCAACGGCACGGTGTGGCCCAAACCCAGTTGCGCTCGGCAATCTACAGCATATTTGATTGCCGGAGTAAACATTCTCATAAAACATACCCAACGCGCGATTGGCGCAGAAATTTGCAGCAGCAACCACACAAAACACACAAGGCGAAGAACGTTGAAGTAGCGTACATAACAACAAAAAAATCCCCTTATCGTGCAAATTATTTTCCTGCTCTCATTCTGCGTGGATTATTTCTTTTGTTTTTTTTTCTCAACTTCAGCATACATCCCCACACTGCCGGCGCCTTGTTTGAAGGGATGTAAAAAGCTCATTTCATTTCGAATGCCAAACCGAACCATTTTGCAATTCGCACAACAACTCGAAGGGAGAAAAACGAAGGCTCGCTCAAACGAAGAGAGGGTTTAGCACCGGCAACCGGTACCGCGCATATGTTATGTGCTTAATCAAAGATGCAAATTTTCTCCACTGTACAAAGGATTTTTTTTTTGGCCGCGCTGTTTGAATGCTCATGAACCTGTCCGTGTCCGCATTCGTTCGCTCTTATCATATTGTGCGCGCTCGGTGGAAGATATGGTTTTATTTCACGCTTCCCGCGCACCCTGGTTCGCCGTTTGCCGAAGCGTAACGAGCGTTCGGAAAACAAATAGAAACACGTGAAACACGGTGCCACACACGCGCCCGGAGGCAGCCCAAACCAAACCGTATAACCACACACACACACACACACACACACACCCGCTCGCTCGCGATCGCGCACAGTGGGCAAAGAATTTATTATAAATTGCATTAAGCCGAAATCAAACTCGGTGGCAAGCGGAACCGTGCTCGGTGATTGAAGTCTGCTGGGAAAAAAAAACAAAACCGACCTTCTGCCACTAAAAAATGACACAATTTTCTAAAATACGAACGAACCAAACCGGGCCCCATTTTTCCACACATTATCAACATCGATTATAGCAGTCTCGCTATAAAACAAATCATACTATCCTGTCCACCACCTTCCAGTGCCGAAACGCAACCGGACGGTGTGGGCAGGCAGGTCCAGTCGTAAAGTTAATCCCTTCTCAAAATACACACCCGCACCGCAACCGGCAGCCTGGTTTGATTGCTTCGACACTTCGGTCACACCGCAAGCCGATAAATATCTTCGGATGGCTTTGTTTTGTTCGTCCCCGGGTTGTCCCGTCCGCGTTGCCGATCGATCTTTTTACAGCTTCATAATTGACACGGTTCAGTTTCTCCGCAGCATGCGGGTGGGCTGGGTGGTGGTCAGGGCCACAAAATCTGCCCCCCACTAAATGGCGGCACTGCCTGGGACCGGTGGGAGAACAGACAAAAGGTAAAAAAAAGAAACGCGCCCTTTGTCACCGTGTTAAGCTGGGGGATACGGGTCGCTAAGTTAAATACTAACAAACTAAGGAGAGCTACAAACAAAAAACGTTAAAAACATAAAACAACAAATCTCATACACCGTCTGATTCCGCAACCCAGGGGTCGGCAACGAGTAAATCAGGGTTTGCTAATAGTTTTGTAGTTTCTACATTGAAAATAGAATCACAGAACAGAGTAGGAAATACGATCGTAAGAGGAATAGCAAAAAAGGCGGAAGTTAGCAAAATGTCACTCTAGTGAGTTGAGAAATTGTTAAAAAAAATAAAATTTAAGCCATTTTTCGCTCTACACGATGGATTCGTCTTATAAAAATCAAGAGAATCACCTTTTCATCACATTAAATTTTTTTCCAACTCCATGTTCATCACTTGACCATGGACTCAGAACTGTAAGGTGTGCAATAATTCAATTAGAAAATATGCAATGTAAACCATTTCAAATCCATTGATAGTTTTGAAAAACTAATTATCTCAACGAGTGGATGATTTTTGCATATTGTTAAAATGTGATATAATTTATAATAAAAAATACGCCAATATTAATCCTCAAGTCAGCAGAGCAACGGCGTAATCCCCGTCTCACCTGATAGCTTGAATAGCTTGTCCCTACATTCAACGCCCCGTAAGTTTCTATACGCTCACATTTCGCAATTCTACCGAGAGTAATTAATAAAGAAAGCAAACAAATTCATCCCCATGATCAAAGAGTACTTTCCCTCGAAGCAATGAATTTCACAGCACACTTTTTTTTTTGGTCGAACTGAACTCACCGCAAAAAAAAAAAACAAAAATCACACCAAAGCGTGATCAACGTGTTTGCCAACCACTGACTTCAAATCCGCTCGCAAAAACCAAAACATCGCTAAACCAACGCTGCTGACGGGCGGGACTGGAAACTCCGGTTTTCCGGTTCCGGTAGCCCCGCGAGGAGCTCCGCACGTAAAATGTGATTTGCGACGCGCCCGTCGGTGGTTGGGTTGTGATCCATTTTTTTAGGAGATCATCAAAATTTACGCCCCAAACCGTGGGGCTGTTGCTCCAGCTCCCACCGAAACCCTCCCGGGCAGTGGCAGCCGTTCGTTTTACGATGCTCTAGTTTCTTTTTTATTTGATCTTCTTCGTTCGTTTTTTTTTTGTGCTGCACTTCAGCCCAAACGGTAATGTCCTCGCAATGTCCTAACGACGTACTCAGCGCCAGCACCCCGGTGGCTGGCGGGGGGTTTATCGAGTGCCTCTATTTTATGCGTGTGTTTCCGGTCGTTTCCGGAGCTAGGGTGCCCGCCGACGGATCTCCCTCCCTTCGCCACCACCCATTAAGGGGGCCGTTACAGTAAAGGATTACGCGGGAACGAGCCGGGAAGCGGCCAGCGGCCGCAGCGGCATTGAGCTCCTTGGAAGGAACGCCCGGCGGGCTCTTTATAAAATTTATGCTAAACAAATTAAAGCCATTAGATTTTATGAGATCGGTTTTTCTACCGGTTTTTCGACCGGGGAGGAATTACCGTTTGCTTTTGCTTCTTTTTTTCCCTTTTCGGCTGCCTTTGTAGGGAAGGCGGGGTGAGAGATGATTCGAATGAAATTTTAAGATGCCATCCAGCTGGCCGTTTGATGCGTTTGACTCGAAATCCCATCCCGTGCATGCTGGCTGGGTGAAAGATGGTCGGCAAAAAAATATGACCCGTTTCATAAAGAGTTATGGAACAATGACAGGCGCCATGGGGTGTGGTTGGGATGGGGATGGTTGTTATGTTTTTGCATCTTTTCCCGTTCTGGAATCTCCCTCCTATGTTCTTTCTCTCTCTCTCTCTCTCTCTCACTCACTTCCCTCGGCCGCCAAAAAACTCGATTTTCTTCGTTTAGCTAGTAAGTTGTGCGATTGTGGATTTCGCCAACCGGACGTAGATTGATGTTTATTTTAGACCCCTTTCGTTTTCGTCCGTTCGCTCCTTACGCTGGCTCCTCCGGTCGCTTCCGAGCGTGGCCGTGAAGTTTGTCTTCAATTTATTTTTATTATCATATTTTTTCCGTAATTCTTTTTTATTTCTTACTTCCTCGCGCTGATTTCCGACCCGTGGTGCGTGGTAGTGTGGGAAACGAAATGTAATCTTTTTTTTCTCATCTTGGTTTTGTGGTAAGGAAAGCGCAAGCGGAGTGTGGGGATTTGTTAGGTTGTGTAGCTGATTCTCCTTTTTTAAATTTGTCTTTTTTCTGTTTGCTCCTGTCGCACCACTTGACGCTGCAGATTAAGCGAAGCTCATAAATATCGCCTAAAATCTCATCCACCAGCCCGAGCTTTGCGTTCATCATTTGCGCTCATCTCTGCGTTTCTTCTGTGGCTGTCGGTTTTGTGGTGGAAGGAAAACCGAAATATGCCCAAATAGAGCCACTCTGCTCTCCCTCATCCCGCCCTCTGCTTTCGACCCGAACCGGAGGATAAATGGGGCGGGTGCGGGTGGTACGGGAAAATAAATAATGCAATTCCTCAGGAACCTCCGGAACGCTTCCCATCCAGCTCTGGTGGCGATGGTTAAAAAATGGATCGCGTCATCGCCTACTAGCACGCAAATGAACGTTTTCCGGGCTACTCTTTTGCAGTATCGTGTCGATCGAAGAGAAAAAAAACACTGCCGTAGGAAGTCAGCGCGGATTTGTAAGAAAGATTTCGTTTACTTTCGATTTCCGGCATTAGACCCGGTTTAGCTGAAGCTTTCTACCCTCTTGACGCATGTTTGTGGGATAATTTTATTCCTCCTCCCTACCACCGCTCCCATTCTACCATTAAGCCACCAGCAAATAGCACCGGGACGCCCACCTCTGTGTTGATGGAGATGCATCCAGTTTTGCCTTCGCTTCTATCATCTTGCTTCTCATACATTTATTATCATTTCGAAGCCCATACGCTCCCGGACATTTTCGGTGTCTGGTGTGCGTTTCGCCAAACGATGATGTACGAGTGATGATGACGTTCGCGTCTTTCACAAACACCTCGCCTCTCCTTCCAACAGGAAGTGTCCGTGGTATAATAACGTTTTCGAAAAAAGGGATGATTCGAGCGAGCGATCTAAGTGTTATTTATGTGTAAGACCCAACCAACTGGGAGGACTGATGGAGCCACCAAGCGTTACCATTAGCGAAACTGTCGCTGTCGGTCGTTACGAACACTCACAACTCTAGCGCCCACGGGTGGCGCGCGTAACACCGTCAGACGTGTCTAACGGTGGCTTTATCCTGCGCGTTATTAATGATGGCTGCCGTGGATTTTGTAGGCTGGCTCGACTGCGTGTGTAAACATTATTCTTGGAAAGTGATTGCATGGAAAATGCTCGCCATTATTACGCGTCCTTTTCAAACTAACTCGTTACACTCGAAAAGGTCAATCGTGGCAGCAACGGGACGGGGAACGAAGGTGGAGGTTTAAAATTCTGAACATAAGTGCACATAAGACTAATGTTTGCCAAGGAAACAATGTGTTTGCTTTACTATGCGCAATTAAATGTTACTTGGAAAAGTAAATCGAACGTAAGGGAAGGCTTTTATGTAGCGGGATTGTGATTTGGTGTGGATTCTAGACCTATTTTTCATTTCTAACATACCATGCACAGGGAGATTTTGTTTAAGAAAAATAATCTTCAAATCGTCTACAAAAGACAATGCAGGAAACGGTTGCTTTAAAATCTGTTTAATAGGTTTCTAACGATAAACATACAGCGGTATTCGCTTTAATAAAAAATACCGCGTCATGTATGCGAAATAATTGAGAAAAATGCCTTAAACATTACACACTTATATGAATACACTTTAATAAATCTTTAAACAATACTGCGTTCTATTAAATTTTTAAAATATGTTTAATGGAAATATTAAAAGAAATACACTACCATTTATTTATAATTTGTTCGTAAAAAAATCCAAAAATCAATACTTTCTATTTTAGTATCAAAATCGATTCAGGTGTTCCTTTGAAATAAACCCATTTCGTAATATTTCATTTCAAAGTTCAATTGTTAATTCTTTAAGAAGAATCTACAATTCCTTCTCCGTATTCTAATACAAGGCTTGAATAAGCTGTTGTAGCGAGAATAAAGTCGCCAGATGTTATTTAGCTAGATATATATTTTAATGGCACTGTTAATTTTGTGTAAAGTAATTTTGCTTTAAAAATTATAAAATCCAGAGCGGAGCAAAGGTGGCATGCAAGATCATAAACTTATTACGTCACAATCACAAACATTCTCCGGTCCATTGAGAAGCAGTCCCCAAGGGCCAAATAATTTCAAACGTATGCATACGTACATTGTTTTTATCATA
Source organism: Anopheles farauti (assembly GCA_000473445.2). NCBI lineage: Eukaryota > Metazoa > Arthropoda > Insecta > Diptera > Culicidae > Anopheles > Anopheles farauti. Next base: position 16,751,670 of record KI915040.1, on the reverse strand, counting down.
AAAACAACCATAATGAAAAAGAAGCCATAATTTGGCTTAGGTACAAGATAAGTTGTGAAGATAAACAGCCATTATTGGGAACGGTTAAATCACACAAAACCCATCCATCCACGTCGATCACAAAACCAGCGACAAGATACGAATGCGTTCCGGACATTGTTCTTTACCCCCATCCCGTTTCGCATGAAGAGTTTAATTAAATTGAATTTAATCACGGTCAAAAAGCACCTACCCGGGCCTAAATTATGCACCCCGCAGTAGGCGGTAAACTAACACCAAAACTCACTTCGAATTAATTACAAACTGTTGCAAACGCGTTGTTTTTCTCCACTCGAAAGCAGCGCTAATTACCCGGTTTGCGACGGGCCGGGAGTTACAGCGAAGACATTTCACCACACGGCGGTGGTCGCACAACGATTGGCTGGTATTAGCGTGCAATATTACATATTATCACAACCGCACTATGGCACGCACCCGGCCGCCCACCGTTCGCATTACTACATTAAATCATTTCATGCATACCATCGCCCCAATGGAACAACATTTACATATCACTCAATGCCGTCTCTCCGCCCGTCGGAATGCCGCCAACTAGATAACCACTCGATCAAATCGCTTCCCGATTTCCGGTCCGTTGCGCCGATCAGTCGATTGTGAACCGGAGACTAATTTGCTGCCCTAAAAATCGATACGCTGCTGCATTCCTGTTAACACCGCCCGCAAAAACCACCGTGCCCCGGGCCATTCACGATCGTTAATGCGGTCGTAAATTACTCACCACCGGGCCCGGTATCGGTCATTAACGGACATTTTTGCACGCGCGGACTGCTCACTGTCCACTCGGTCGGTCGGTGGTTTCGTTTCCACGCGGCAACCCGTCCCCACCGGCTGCCATGCAATCGAAGTCGAACCGAAGCAAAAATCTTCCCTCGCAACTGCTCCACATCGATTGCGATGATTTAACGATGGTTGCTGCGATGATGCGGTTGCAGTTGGGTTTCTATTTTTTCTGCAGCTCGGTTGCACACCGCTTCATTTGCCATCCTTGACTGCACCGAACCCGAACCGTTCGGTGAAGTCAACATGGCAACCATTCCCGCTCGGCGTGCTGACTTCCGGAGTCGTTTTTTCCGGCTTCCGGCGCCAGCTTCGGGACTGTTTTTCTATGACAAATAGTCAATTAACCGGGCAGTACGACTGATTTATGGTATTAGAACGGTCGCCTCCATCGGACGGTGGGAAGCGAGTGGGTGGTTGGGTTTGTTCTTCCCCCTTCCCCGATCCGCGACAAAATGCTGCAAGTCCAGCGCACAACAAAAAGCGACACAACTATTGCGCCAAAGCACATACGCTCATTAAAACATGCGCACTGCCATAAATCACCCTAATCCCCGGATCGGTGCAGCTCGGTGTGGTGGAGGGTCTATGAATCACGCCACGGAAATTCATGATCATTTGAACTCTCCGCCTGCCCCCGGTTGTTGATGGGACAACCCGGGGTTCGGGTTGTTATAATTGCTGCTGTTTCGGTGATTGCTCCCGGCTTGATTGTTCCCGTGTTGGTTAATCAAGATACACACATTTAAGTTCAATCAGGTCGGCCCGGCGCGACCTGTGCCGTGCGTGTCTGTGGAGTGAAGTGTTTGTTGCCGTTCCGTCCTTCCCTGCTTCCGATGCGCGATATTTCATATGCAAACCACGGGGTTTGGAAGGCGAATGCAGCTAAAACGAGTAGCTGTTTTTTTTTCTTTCTAGATGGCCAATTCTAAGTTTCTCGATTGCAAATAACTTCACTATCGATAAGCTAATGTTTATCATACCACAGGCATACTCACCAAGACGTCAACTTAACTGTGGCACAGTTGTAGCACGTGGTATGCATTTCCAGGATCAAAAACTGCAGCAATCGATGCAGCCTGCGGCACATTCCTTGTGCCTATTGGTCTGAAATATAATTTATGATATTACACAATGGAACCCGTACGGACGGGTGGAAACGAACTCTGCAAACATCCTCTAGCCGGGGGAACGGATCTGTTCGATGGAATCGTCCACCGGAAGTGGACCCAAGTGTGCCCGGGGGCCAGGTCAAGACTAAAGCAAACAGCCACCTCGATGGAAACCGATGGAATGGCCGGGAAAATGTTTCTCCTTTGCATCGCTCATTTGTGTAAATTGTTGACGAGTGAACGAGCCACCCACAAACTTAATCGCATTTTTTCATATATTATTCAAACCTGGATCCAGGATATCAACGTATCGCATACATTATACTTAATGTTGCAAATAAACCCTGGTAGAAAGTAATAATAATAATTATTATTATAAATTTATTTAAAATTGCAAACCAAAGCACATTTTTGGTCCAGTTCCAAATCCTGATGTATGCAAAACTGCATGCGATTTAATGCTGGAAAATGAAATGGAAGAACTGCTCCGTCATAACGTTCATCACGAGCAGTTCTTCGTTTTTGGTCAATTACAAAATTGCAAGCCCTTCAGTCCCTGGAAGTGATGAGTTTTCATGATCTTTTCCGGTTGGTATCCTTCAACAATGTAAGCTAACGTATCAACCACTAAGTGAGCTCCTCGGTACAAAAGAGCTTCGAGTGTAAGGTTTCACATTGCGAGAGGAGAGGGATCCTTTAAGGATCCTTATAGCCTGAAATCTTTGTATTTTGCTAGAAGCAGCTAAACGTGTTCTTTTCCTTCGTGCTTGCCATGAATCGAACTATTCAAATTATCACGCTTGGTTTTCAGCTTTTAGGTTCGACTGAATTTGGATTCAATGGTACTCTAATAAAATGATAAAAGTTTATGACTCAGTAAGATATATAGTCATTCAGCATTTTAAATGTTTATCGTATGAGGCTTCTTATAATCTTTGTATTTCTTTGTAAGTGCAATACTGGAGATAACGAACGTTTAGCTGCTAAACCAATTGGAAATACGTAATAGTGCCACACTCGGGAAAATCCTTCAAATAAATACAATGCGATAAGGGTTGTAAATGAAAGTGCTTACACGAAGCAATAATTACTAAAAATCGATATGTGCGCCCTGCAAAACGTTGTTCACGTGTTCATTAAATAAAGTGAGCTGAGCTATGAGCTTTCAGCAACCCACTCAACATACACTCAGACGATCAATTGCAGTTAACATTTCGCATCAAGGCTGGCGAGAGTCAGTTAGAACGCATATCAATAGAACAGTCTCGAATTCATAAAACAAACCACTTTGCTTGCTTAGTTGAGAAGACGTTTAAATTAAGTGTCTGCATAAAAGATGGTGAGAGAAATACGTGTTCTCGCTGGCAACAAGTTTCATGTCGTTTAAAATGAATTGAATCGTCTGTGATACATATTTGAAAGCCATCCATTGCTCTCTTTCAGGTTTCCGGTACCTGTCACATTTGCATTCGACCTCAGTCAACCACTGACGCACCCGAAATCCGTCAGACACGTTCTCCCAAAAAGCTTTTCTACCTCCGTTTGACAGCGTCATCGTCGTCGACTGCCTGCAAAACTTTATTAATGAACGATCCCGATCCCGGAACTGCTACAATGGACTCAAGAAAATGACAGACATTATCCCTTTTTCCGGAATCGGGATCCGGGTGTGGGCCCGCTCCGTTGCACCTTTGTGTCCGGCAAAACGTACATTTGAACTCCATAAATCTCGACCTGCACCGCGCCAAACTTGACGATCGAACCCGTCCGGGTTTACGGGGCCAGCTGGTCGTTTTGCGAGTTAATGAATGAAATGAATTGAAAGGAATATTTCTCCCCGAACCTTCACCTGCTCCCAACCATGGAGGAGGCGTGGAGGGGTGGTGGAATGGTGTGGAGTTTTCTGCACCCACCGCCGCGCTATTGTGTCACCAGCGCCGCACAATATTGCACAAGCAAAATGAATATAAATTTCACTTCATTTTCAACACACAAACCAAAAAAAAAACTTTCAAATCCCTTTCGAGAAAAGATGCCACCACCGAGAAAATGTGGCGGGAAAGGAGGGAAAAAGGTAGCCCGGCACCGGGAAATGTGTACCCATTTGTGGGTGAACGGATTTGGCGTACCTTTTGTTTCGCTCACGGGACCGGGCACCGGCACTGTCGTTGCCATTTTCGTCCTGCCCTGCCAGGATTTGTCAGCAGGGTGCGCATTGCAAAACGCAAAACTTTAGCCCCCTTCTTCCCCTTCTCCCTCGTACCTGTCGTCGACCCATGTCACCGGAAAACCGCGTGTGCGTTCCGCACACCGTGCGCAATAAACACTGATTTCCCACAGCCCTTTCGTTTCGAGAAACCGTCTTGGGTTTGGACAATGGTGCGGGATACGGGCTGAGCTGGGGAAAATAAAAGATTTTCTCAACTATTACTCTACTCCCCACCCGCCCACCGTGTGCGAACGACGAAAGCTTTCAAGAGGGAATTGTGGGTAAATTTATTTTGATACCGGCCGAAGTGATGATATTTTTCGAATGCTCTTTTTACGTTTTCGGAACGCGGGCCCGTGCGAGCTATGTGGCATCGGTTCACATGTGTATGAATAAATTCCCGAGCGAGCTCGTTCCAACAAAATCACACTCGATGTCACTGTCGATAGACAGCAATGTTCGTATTACTTTTGCACGCATTTTCCACCGTTTCCATCGTAATTGGCGAAGGATAATAAAGTGTACGGTTGAGGTTGAGGTTTAGGGCCATGTAATTGATTCGAGCTTCTATTCGAATTACGTCTAAAATTAAATACACTCCCTGTTCGTAGTGTGGGCTGTTGTTTGCAAAAGAGTGTATCATTGAAACAGAAAACACACCGGTTCAATCAATCAATCAATCACCAGAATCACTAATTGCCCATCAAATATGCATCACAAACCATTCTCGAATGGTTTACGATCAATAGAGACGACGGCAGTGGTAGCAGCTTCAGTACGGACCCTCTCGCTATGGGTAACAACATCAAATGTGATAAATTTATGGTATTGAATTTAATCCACAGACAGATGCACACACCATACTTGATTGACTGTGCGAGAGTAATTGATTCAAATTTGTTCGTTTCCTCATCCGAAACCCGAAACCTCTTCCTAACGTCAATCTACTACAATGAACCAGTCACAAAAGTTTAGTTTAAAATAAATATTTACTGAAACAGATTCACCGAAAGTGTGACCCTTTTGTTTTGTTTTGATAAATAATTTACTGTTCAATATTGACAGGGGCCGAACAGTTGTTTATAATTTGGTGGTGTCACTGTGGAACTAATAAACAACCGTTTAATTAAACACATAATCAAATTCAATCGCTTGCCCGAAGGAACTGTTCCAATGACGTTTCGAGCGAGTAATGTTTGCACCGACAGGATCTGTCGTCCATTAGCCTATCCGCAGTTATCGGACCACTCTCACGCACACATCAATCGCCTAGCAAAATTGTCAGCACTGAGTATCGTCAACAATTAGATCGACCAGATCGGGTATCCCGGTTAGGTTTTTTATGATTATCCAAATTTCCATTCATTTTCCGTGTAAGTGCGTAAAGCATATAGTTTCTCATAAACCAGATGAATCTGACACATTTTGAAAAGGTTTGGATATATATACATTTGTTTCCAGTGATCAAAATTAATAAAAAAGTTACATTTTCAGTCTAAAATTAGAATATCATACTAATATGGCAAAATCCCAAATTCACCTCTCTCCATCGATATTTTTTTTTCCAAATGATCGTAACACTCTTCTCTCTAAAATTAATCACTAACAGCGAAGGTACAAAGAGCACCAATCGATGTAAATCATTTTCAGTTTTGTGCTTCTTAAGCTGTCTAATGAGTTGATTTCATTTGCCACGAATATGGTATTTCTGCTATGAAAATCTTACTCGCATGAATACAAATATTTAATTTAAAGCTTGTTCTTGTTTTACGTACAACACTTGATTTGTTAACCAAACCAATCGATTTCCTCTAGTAATCAATTAATTAACAGCATTACTTGGACAATAAAAACGGGTTTGTCATACAATGTCAATATCTTACGCAATCAATTAATTCTGTGACAGATAGTCCCAAATTGCTCTCCCATTGCGTATAGCAAACCTTTCTTTGTAATGAAAATCTAATCACGATATTAAATGGAAACGCAACCGGCCGCCGGTGAACCATGGAACCGATCGTTCATCACGCGCATTTGAAGCGTTACATGTGCTTGTGCGCCCTTTGCTCCCACCACGTTGATCGCCAACCCCGCGGACCAAGCAAATAAGTATGATAGAATGCTGGCAATAAAATAATTTCCTCAACCGAATTTATGAAAACCACTATCAAAGGGTTTTTTGTTCCATTTCCCCTCCCCCCTCTCTCTCTCTCTCTCTCTCTCTCTCTCTCTCGGTTAGGTATTTAAACACGAGCGGGAATTTAAACTCGATCGACCATACTCTCCGACCGGTGGCACGGACAAAACCACAGCGCGAACCAGAGCGCGCGTTTGCGAAATTCGGATACAATCCCACCAGGGTGCTAGTACCATCCTGCCCTTCTCCCTTTCCTCCCGCTCTCACGTTTACGGTCACAACCGCACAGGTGAAAGTTCAACCAACGGGTCCAACCCACGGGCTCCGGTCCTTTCTCCGGTTCGGCGAATGCAAACGAGCCCGGTCGCGCTATTGACTGGCCCGAGGGAGGTTGCGTCCGCCTAAACGTGGCGTCCGACGAGAACGAGACCGGATTTGCCCTTCAGAGCGGACTCCCGTTTTACAGCACAGCACGGACATCCACTCCAGAAGGGACCGACGCCCGACCACGCTCGTGCCCACTCGGTAAGTTGTAATTTATTTGAAAATTTAATAAACCATAAATGCTCGTTTTTGTATTTCGCGCGGTAAAGTAGAAAGCAAAAATAATATTCTGTTTCCGCACGGTGCACGATCGCTCGTTGTGCCGTCCGATTCGTGAATACCTCGCACTTTTTTCCACTCGGTTGAAGCGAGGTTTTCGATTTGGTTTTGGCTGAGGTGTGCCGCTTTTCATTTCGCGTACATCGATCAAACCGATTACGGTAGAGGTTGGGTAATAAATTTACAAGAATATTTACATGTAAGAACGCTACTGGTGCAATGATCACAGATAATGTTATTCTTCCATACTAAGTATAACCGTAGAAGTATTACCATCCTAATTCATTCATATTTCAGAAACTATATGTTTATCATTTTTCAGCATGTTTTACTCAGTTCAGTGAGCCTTACCTAACATCATCTAATGTAATTTCGGTTGATTAACATGTCCTTTTAATAAATTTTAAGCTTGTATGTCTACTATTGATTTAGTTTAGTATTTGATTTTTGTGTGCAGTATCGGGTCAATGTGTAATTTCATGGTTCTACATGTTTCAAATTATTTAGAATTTACTTTTAAATATATAAGATTATATTGTTTAATATTATATTTACATGTTTACATCATCTTGAAATCGTCACATGCTCCCACATGCAATATTTAAAACTGCAACTTAACTTCAAGGGACGTTTAACACACAATTACAATGATCATACATCCCAATGAAGCCTTTCCCGGTAGAAACTCACCCCTTTGCCACAAATTAATGCCCGGTATCATCTGATTCAATAAGCTCCCTTCGAAACCACACGCTTTGCCCGAGACCAATCTTGTTTGTGACATTAACAATGCAAAACGCACCGGGGCTCGTTTTTGGTGGGTTTCTATCTAATTTGATACAAATCATTCCCGCGGCGACCGTGGTGTGCCCTTATTTATGAGTCCCAAATTTATAGATATGGCCTTGCGCGCGTAGGCCGTTGCGTTCCGAAACGGAGCCTCCAAATGATGAGTAATTGAATAATTATACATGCAAATTTACATACTCCGCCAGCGGTATACCCCGAAACCGTTCCCACCGCCCAGCAGCACTCGTGAGTTTGATAAGGTAAACACAGATGAGAAGTCAATGTTACGGTTTCGCAAAATTTTCCCAAAGAAAAAGGTATTTCTTGGAAGCGGGAAGTGACGTTTTGAAAAATATCAGTAATGCTATACCATTATTGTTTGTGCGTCGCACACAGCAGTGAGGTATCACCGGATGAAGTGCGTGAGCGGATGATAACGTGTCGTTTAGCTGGGTGTAATTATAAAAACCCGCAAATTAATTTCCGCACTCGTGCAGGAAGGAAAATAAAAGCTAGTGAAAAGTCAATCGCTTACTCGTGCTCCAGTCGCGAAAGACAAACACTCAACTTCGAACGGAGAAGGAGAATTTCAAACTGGAGTTGGATGGGATATTTGTGATAGGATGGGCACTGATACTGAGATAGAATCCACGGGACAGGACAATAGAAACATCTTGGGTAGATGGTTCTTTTTGCGAGTGGAAGGTTAAGAAAAAGACATGAAATTTAATTGATGCCCAAAGGTGACAGGTTGAAAAGGCTGAATTAGTCGTTAACAAACACAAACAGCCTTGCACGTAAATTCAAGTTGTTTCGACTTTTTGTATTAAATTACATCGTTTTACGCAGCATTATTAGTATGACATTAAATGAACGTAGTACGAGCACCATTTGTTGACATACGAATACTTGCATGGTAATTAAAATAGAGTTTGGTGACGTTACAGAAGTAGGTCAAAATGGCCGTCAACGTTTCTGTCATAACCGCTTCGTTTAGATAATCGATTATTCTCTCGGTTGACCTTTTCCGCTGGGAATCGATCGACCAAACGGTCGGTGATAATCCAATTGCCGCTAACCTTATTAGCAACCATAAGATGCAGTGAAGTATGCACAATTAAGGGGAAAATTAATCGTATCTTTATAGTGCGAAAAATGCATCCCTTCAAAAGGCGTACCATAATTAACTTTGGCGCTTTTACTGCTGATGCCAAAATGTAAATAGACACGGTTGAAACTTTAAACTTCAATCGCACGTATTTACTCGATTAGAAGTATTGAATACTCTATCCAAGGTGTAATATGTTTTGTGTTTTGTAATGATTTTATGTAACTTTAATAATATAGTAGCTTAAGCTCAACGTACCGACGTACAGCAGAAAAGGTATCAAGGTTATAAAATTAATTCAATTGTCTCCAATACAATTGTCTAATTTGGTAATAAATTGATAATAAGTAATAAATAAATTGAACCTATCTCATTAAAACGCCTTAATGAATCTTGAAAACGTTTGAAATGAAAGCTTCGGAACATATTTCTCTTATCAGATAATACTTATATGTAATAATACCAACCATTCTTTCAATATTTTTCATCTATTTAGGTTGCAAGAGAAAATTTAAATAAAAATTGATGTAAAAATATTTCGTCTCAACATTTAAAAACTCTTGGCGAGCATTATTTCACATTTCTCTCCTAGCTGATAGCTAAGTAAACAAAATAGTTAACCCATTACTCATTTCGAACACAATGCATTTGTCCATTTGCCAGTTGCATAATTCTCCAAGTCAAAAGCTGAACCAACTCGTACCATGCCTGTTGGGCCATAAATCTATCACCACGACAGCGTAATAATTTCTTACCTTCGGCGCTCCAATCACGAAACATTCCACCTCAACTCACTATTTTAGGCTTTCCGCATCCCAAACAACACAAATCATATCTTTCACACTGCGAAAACAATACAATGAAGAGCGACAACAACAACAACAAAAAAGCATCTTCACCGTAATGCACTTTTCCCGCGGATCAACCGCGGATCGCGAGCCTACAGAAGTGCACTTTCATGTTTCGATGCACTTGAAATAATACTGCTTCCCCTCCTGCCCGCGCCATACGGCCTGTTGAACTGCACCAATGTTGTTGCTCATTTCTGTGTGTTTTTTTTTGTGTTTGTTTCTCCACTACACAACGCACGGTATAACGCACCGCGGAGCTCGGTTAACCGAAATCGAGAAGTGCATTTTTCCTGATGGGACGTTTCTGTTGGTTTTCCATTTACCCCCAAAACCCCACAACCCCTTCTCGGCAGCACTTGGGACGATCGCACCACATGATCCAACCCGAAAAGTACAACCCCGCTCCCACTGGCACAATAAAACAAATGCCGGAATGATTGACCGCGCGAATGGCGGAACGCCAAACTTCGTCAAACTGCGTTTCCAACGTCAACCGCCCGTCATTGGTGAATTTTCCGGCGTATTTGTGTGGGCGTTTTTCTTGTTCTTATTTGCGCTTGAGTCTGCGGAGGCGCGTGAAAATCCGTTCAAATTAACGGTGCACCACGGACTTTGCACGTTCGAGCCAGTGGTGACGCCATCTTTTCATGTAGGGGCGTGAGTAGGTTTTCGCGTTATGCAGTTCATTCCAATTACATTGGTAAGCATTCAATTTGATAGGATATACACAGAAATGAATCCGAGCATGGCAAATGACAGTTCATTATAGGGTGACAAAAGTATTCGATTCGATTGATTGAACAATTTGCCGCCAATATCGGAAAAGAGCCGAACTACGTCGAAACCGCTGTAAATTCGCCAAAAACCTTTGACTGATGTATAAAAATTACAACATAAACCTCTGAGGGCCTTTTACAGCGAGAAAAGTAGAAAACGGTAAAGAACGAAGTGCCCGCCCGATGCTTCATGCCCATAGCATTGAGCTGAAATGTAACTTTCACCCTTATTTGTAGAGCTATCGATAGTGATTCCACCTACACGAAGTGTTGAATTAATAATGCCATTAAAGTCCTCGACACACGGCCCTTGAAAACTGCCCACGGTAACATTCGGCGCATACTTTATGTCCAAAAGTTTGGACGTGTTGGAATGTCTGATTGATGTATAAATTATTACCTTTTTAAGTGTAGGACTACGCTACTGCACCGTGTATGTTGTAGGTATTTTGAGTTGAAATTCGTATGCTTGCACACTCCTCGAGTACTGGGGCGAAATGGAACTCGCCTAATATTCATTACTTGCTGTTGTATAACACTAGCTACCAAACATGCAGCGTGAAGCACTTGAAAGTCTTTCAGTACAAAGTTCAAGAAATGCTAGGACCCAATGCTCTACATCCCTACATTACAGTCGTTGGAAACGATACCCAATCGGTCGGATTCTGCATTGCATTCTTCGATATGACCGATAGACCGATAAATTCAGCCAATCTCAAAGCGTTGATTGTGCTTGTCACCACAAGCGTTTTGTATCACTTTATTTGTTCACCGTAGCAGAGTTTCACAGGAAAAGAGACGCAATTCAATGCTAACGACTGCATGCGACAAACATGCCGCCAAATCGGTTTTCTTGCCGAACATTCGGTTACGATTAACACCTTCTCCACACCACTGCACGTCTCAGCAGAAGTTCGCGTACACCATCTGCATAGAACGAAAAGCTTCTCTGTTCCTGGGATTGCATTTAAGAAAAGTCTTTCATATTTCTCACGACGATTCTACACATCTCTCGATCCTATTGTGGGGCGTAATCAAAGGTATGTTATTCGTAAATCTGTATGTTAATGATGCATGACATATCCATCGTCGCGTTTCGTCTTTTCAGCAGAAATAATCTGTCAGATGGCAACAAAGAATCGATATTGGTTTCAAACCTGTACGATTGCTGATATTTTTAGCGAGGGGTATTTTCCACATGCGTTTTAATGGCTCCAAATTTTAGTCAGTGGCAATATCCTAAAGTTGTTAAGGTGGGAGGATGCTGAATGAACGAGTATGAAGAATTATTCCAATGGAATCAGTTTGTCTTTCTAAATAATTGATAAAACATACCAAAACCCATTATGAATGCTAAAAACAATGATTTTACTTCAATAGGTTGTTATAATTCTATTTTTTCCTTATCCCCTGCAACCATTCCGCGATCGAATACGTTTCTGCCAAACGCATCGAAACGATGTGGTGTCATCTGTCGATAGTACGAGGTACTGAATAGCAATTTAAAAAATTGTCAGAATCAAATAAAAGCATGATTTTTTGTCGGTTCCACCATTATAGCGTTTGGTGTAACATATACTAAATTTAGAATTACAAAGAACATTTTTCATTTGTTTCAATGCTTATCGGAGTAGAAATTAAATTCAAATTACAATAGTTCATTCCTGCAACTCACTTTATTCAGCGCTGCTCGGGTGTGATAAATGTTTCATTTCACCTGTCGCTGTGTAATGCATCCCTCCAAACTGGGAAATGAAAGAAAATAAAACAACACATCGCATGCATAATCAAAACCAATGCATTCTTTTATTCCATTCCCTTTACGTTGTGCTAAAATTGGAACACATTCTGCGGAAGCGAGCGGAGGCACGTTCGAATATTATCAAACCTGCTGAACAAACGAGTCTCTTTGTTGTCTGCTTTATTCCAGGCCGATTGTTCCAACTGAAAGCCCAGTCGATATGTGGAAAACCGAAATTGAAGGCGAATTACAAAAATTACCGTTCGGAGGAAATGAAAAGTTCTATTTGCTAGTGAAATCTTTTTTAACGAATAGTTTTTTTTTAATAATTTAATAAACCGGGTTCCAAATTCGTCGAGCTATATTCGATCCGTTTAAATAATAACCGAGCAAACGAAGGTGCCACCCCGTTCCGTTCTCCAAAACCGATCGGCTTGAAATTTCAATGCATTTTTGAGCTCGCGATTTAGTCCGCTGCATCGCACCCCTCCTTCCCCCACCGGAGTTCCAGCGTGAGATCACCGGCAGCAGTCGGAAAAGTTACGCTACCGTGTCGCGCATCTTTTGCGAAATGGATTCCCAACCCAGGAGATAATGCTACCGCACCGAAAGTGCAGCGATGCCTTCCTGCAGCCGGAAGTTATGCCAGTGTGGCTTTTGTCTTATGCTGATAAGCCGACACGCCGGTTCCGTCGTTCAGTGCGGGCGGTTGTGGCGTACGTGGTTGTGCGATTGCACATTGCATGCAGTGAATTCGTTCACGAAGGTCTTCTTGTCGAGTGCGAGATTGGTGGATTCCTTTGCCGGTCGTGCATAATTGAACGTCCCTTTTGGTGGCGACGCGTTCGAATACATGAATGGAGTGAACGAAACCAGCTGATCTTTGGCAATATTATTTTCGTTTAGTCGCGGCAGAAAAAGTTGCAAAAAATGTAATATTATGCTTAGGAATGGTTCGAAAGTTTCGTTCCTGGTGTTATCCGGGATTCACGAGACTCAAACAGTCATATACACCGCTGAAACGTGATACATTGCTTCATAGTTACAGTTTAGTATGCTCTTTTCAGAATGTCTGATTTACTACCGACGAATAATGATGTCGGCGGACGGTGAGTTTTCCCTCCAGAACTTTTCCCGGAATGTGTATGTCCTATTTTAAATGCAGTGTTATGATTATAACCAATTCAATTCATTTGGACGAAACGAACGCCTTTTTCCATATCTGAAACGTTTGCAACATTATATGTACCGGTTGCACTGAAGTTTATAACATCTTCTGAACCTCGCATTATGAGAAATAAAAATGTTATATCGTGTAAGCTCACAAGTTTCCAAACAGGATCGTTCAAAACCAAAATAATTGGAAAGAGTGAATATAGCGCTACTCCATATGAACCTTTTCTGCACATAATTTAGAAACAAAATCATAGCAAGTACGTCGTTTAGTACTAATTTATTCCGGAAAGACGCAGCCAAACTCCGCGTATGGTAATGAAAACAAATTTTACAAGTCTTACAAAACGGACTGTTTTAATCCAAATCATTATTGAATTTCAATAGTTTCGTTTCAATTTCAGTTGCAATATTTCAACAACGCTACTAGTGCTCTCTTGCGGCGAGTAGTGAAACTATTTTGAAAATATTGATGGGTAAACATTAAGAAAATGATGTTTAAATTAAGTGGTTACTTTTTCTGATTTTATTACTGACAATAAAATACAATGCTATGTTTGCTCATCAACTCTGCTGTCGACAATGAAGTATAATACCATGTTTTTTATCCAACTATACCATCCACAAAATTTAAAACAACCATGCTGGATTCGTCTAGCGTCATTCAATTGTGCTGCGCAAACCCGCGTAATTCAAAATATCTTACACATTTGATCGCCCCGAGGTCTGCTGTTTATTGTAGTTCTTCTTGTTCCGACATTATTTTATTTTTTTGAGAATTTTTCCCTTATTTCTCATCATCCTACGCCGCTCAAATTTTTAGAAGTAGAAACACCTCATACACAATGCATTTACAAAACCTATCAAAATGTGTTCCAATGTGCACATTGTTTTAATAGCATTTTTTATTTCGATTGCCACTCCTTGAGTAAACGAATTCTTCGCAATGCATTTCATCTCTACTGTTTGCTGCTGTTAGCTAAAAATGGCGGAACCATCATGGCGGATGACCTGTGTTGCCTGGTTGCTGAAAGAAAATTGCGCTTGACAGCTGATGTTCATTGTTGTTGTTTCCCTTCTTGTTCTTTAAAAAATCATTCAATGAAAAGGTTGTAAAACTTTGTGTGTGTGCTTATTGGGGTATTATTTAAGAATGCCTAAAGGTACAAACGCCTGGAAGAAGCTGTGCGAAAGCTTTTTCTCGAACCGAAACGAATCGTAACGGAACGGTCAGAACCTTCTTCGTCTTGTGTCGAGAAAAATTGAATCGCCCAAGTTTTTGTTAAGTTTCGTGCACGACCGACCCGTTTCAATGGAGGTGCTGAATGCAGGAAAACCAGTTTCCCGAACAGTCCTTTCGTGCACGTTCCGCTTTTCGTAGAATTCATGGTGTGTCCAATTCCGATGAATGATCATAGAGTCGTAAAGAATGTACGGGCATCATGCGAGATAAGTGAATTGACTGTGTGTTAATAAGTGCGTTTATTTACACTCACACTCGCACGGCAGCGGTGGCCTGTTGATAGAATCCGTGCACCAGTGTTGGTACGGAGCATGATAATATTTTCCCCACATTTATTTCGATTGGAAATTGAACGGCGAGTAGTGTACAGTGTCCGTTCGTTCGGTTAAAATTCTCTCCTCCTGCTACGTCTTCTTTGTTGTTTTCGTACGTCGCACGGGCAGCGTAGTGACAAGTGCGCTTGGACGGTGTGAACGCGCGCAAGGTGAATGGAAGGAGACGGGAAGGAGAACCCGCAGGAAAGAATGGAAAGCAAACAACAAAAGCATCTGAAGAAGGCGCATCACCGATCGCACCAACACATGGGCACGAGCGCACTCATACGCACAGTGCATAGACCTCCCTCACCCCCTTGTCGTTCGAATACACACACACATACACACGAACGCACTCTCAGCAAATGGGCTGAAAGAGCATGCGACAGATAGTATGCGAGCAGCATCGTTTGTCTCTTTCCCGCCGTCTGCTGCTACGAACGCGTTGTGCAGTGATTTTCTTCCCCATTCATCGGCAGCAGTAGCGTGCGGGGCTGTGTGTGTTGTTCGTTGTGTGACCGTGCGTGCGGTAGTGTACGTGCGGTTTGCTACTATCGTGTAAACGGTTTGGAAGATTGTCCTATTAGCTGTGGTTGGCCCCAACACAGTAGTGTACGACGGACGCGAAAACGTGTCGGACCGCACCGAACACGGCACACGGTGTCAAAGTAAAGAAAACAACAGAAACGAGTCTCCTCGCGTCGCGTGTGAGGTGTATGAATCAAACGCACGGAGCCACAAGACAGGCCCAGGTTGATTACTAACCGAACGACGGGTGAGCAAGACGGTTTGTGTAGTAGCTGCTGCGGTTGGTTCGGGAAGATTCACTTGACACGGAGACGGCTCCTCACACACCAGAACGGGTGCAGCCAGTGATCTGCGCGTGAGAAACCGTGCGTTTTTCGGTTGTGTGAAAATGCTATTCCTCCTTCCTGGTGGTGGTGCCCAGCGCAGCCAGCAGGTTGACACAAGTGGCGGAGTGCACTTTTTTGCCCAGAGTTGTTGTCGGTAGTTTGGTCTGTGTTTCGCAACGAACGTGTGTCTCGGTGTGGGTGAGCAAGCATGAGCGAAAAGCGGGGAAGAAAGAATTTCATTGCGGAGCGTAGGTGTGCGAGCGTTTTTTTTTCGTTTTTGCTTACAACGGTGCGCGTGTTTCGCTGTGTGGGTGGATGCAGGGTGACGTGCGTGGGCTTTATTTTCGCAAGCTACTCAGTTAGTGATGAAGCAACAAAAAGTAAACGCTTTTGCTCCCTTTGTGCGCGCAAGCAACACGATCCCGAACTGGTGAAAAACCCCGGACCGGAATTTCCTTCGTCAGACACACGGTGTGCAGTACGCACGGGTCACGCACGCACACGCTGAAATGTGTGCGCGGGAGGGGTGGGAGCAATCGTGCGGATGGAATGTTCTTGTCCGCTGTCGTCGTCGTCGTAGTCGTCGTTGTCGTTGTTGTCGTCGTCCACTTGCTTGGCAAGCTTGTTCTTGCACACACTTACTCTCCCTCTCCCTCTCTCGCTTGCTCTCTTTCTCTCTTCTCTCCCTCTTTCGTGGTGTCTCACTCAATCCTTCCCGATTGCCGTACACGGTGCGAGAAACGGGAACTTGTTTTCCGAGCAGAAGAACAAGAAGGTGCATGAGAAGCAGCAACATCAGCAGCAGCATCAACAGCAACAACAACAGCAGCAGCAGCAGCAGCAGCTAGCAACCAGTATCATCAACATAGTAGGCAGCAGAGCGAGAGCGCAAACCAACTCAGCCGATTGCCTGTGTTTCGCGTTGTTTGTGCGTTGTTCGTTCTCCTCTGGCCAGGCTACTGCTGCTGCTCTTTTCATGCCTTGTCTCGTATGTGTGTATGTGTGTGTGTGCGCGCGCTGGCGTGCGTTTATGCGTGTGTGTGCACAGCAGTTGTGTGTCCGCGCCTGGTAACATTCCTATGCTTTCATTAAATCCACTGACGGTGGGAAAGCGAAGCGCGCTCGCGAGAGTGAGAGAGAACATAATCAAACAAGCAAAAAACATAAAAAAACATCACATTCTCTTGCGGCTCTTGCACAAAGTGAGTGTATGTGTGTGTGTTTATGTGTGTTGATTGTGGGGATGATGAGGATGGTTTGAGCCATGAGCCTTATGAAGACGATGTCGATTCTTCTGTCCGATTTGGATGTTCTCTGATGCTCTGATGTATGCTTATGTGTGTGTCTGTCCGCCTGTAATGGATGTTTTTATTCGCTCAATGACTGAAGAATACACACCAGAAGAGAGCATACGACGTCTGGGCAGTGGACAATAATCCGTGTAGTCGTTGGTGCAACGCAAGGAAAACAGGTAAGGACACAAACTTTTCTGCTATACCACCGGACGGCACCGTCACTGCTGGGGATGTTTTGTTCAGGAGTAGTGGTTTTATGAAGATTTATAGATTACTTTGATTATCGCGTACATTTGAACATTTCTCACGTTAAAGCCAGAAGCAAACAAATACCTAGAACAATTATGTTTAAATTGAGCAACTAGAATATTATCGAATATGTTATCCCTCCAACTAATTATTCCACCTTCTCCCATCAATTATTCTGTTTCGGTAATGTGCCGGATCTTTAAAAAAAAACTCACACACACACACACACACACACACCCGTCTTTGCCAGAATTATCATTTCTTCTCGTACGCGGTAAAGACGAGTACAGACACAAATCCATCAACAACAACGACAACACAATAAAACGAAAACGAAAACGATACGCGGTTACGTGTCGGTCACGCATTTGAGAATTCGTTGGAATTTTCCCATGATTAGCGTCTTCGGTTCTTGACGCGCCGGAGCATCATCATCGTCATCATCATCGTCAGCATGCGAACGAACAGCATGCGATGAAGAACGATTGGTGTTGGTTTTAGGGAGGAGTGCACGGTGTCATTTTTTCCCCATTGCTCCGTAAAGGAAAAGTGCAAAAATGGGCCTTTTTATGCGGTGTGTTTTTTTTTTGGGTTGTTCCTTTGCTCATCATGATAATCGTCATTTGCCGAACGCATTGCGTATGCACATGAGTATGCGGACGAGCATGAGATGTGCAGCTTTTTTGGCTTTTAAAAGAACCCTTAAACGAAGAACACAATGTAAGCATGAAAAAAAAATTAAACTTATTACCTATTTTTTACCATAAAATATTGCCTTCTTATTGATTGAACTACAAAAATATAGGGTGACTACGACAGCATTCCCTCATTCTAATTTTAATAATTTTAATTTCATTTTAAAACACATGTCAAAAAATTCAGGCGATTAGAGCCTTTTGAAGTACGATATTTCAGTTGAAGTATCACAAATCGGGAAACAAAAGTTATACATGAAGTCCAGGCAACACCAAAGCAAGCGTGTAGTAAATGTTAAAATTTCATGAATAAACGTTTATTGTAATGACGTTCTTCGGATGAAGATTTTACCCACTGTGCGTGCGAAGGTGGCATTTGATCATGCTGTCATGCCAACACTCACGCAAACATCCTCCTGTTTGACTTCGTGACCTGTGTAATTCTTTTATGCCTAATACGGAAAGGTATAAGTGGAGCAGTTTTCGATTGCTGGAGCTTGTACGAAATACACATCGATAAAATAAATGAATACATTTTCTCAAACTGATTTTTCACTTCAAACGTTGCAATCCTTTTCCAAAACCTCTCCGATATTACAAGCAAATAAATCTACATATTCTATGTTTTATCTCATTTTTACCCCCTTAGAGTGCTGCACAAAAAAACAACAAATTGGTCTTTCAAAAGGGTCATGTTGAAATTATGTTTTCCTTACACCTCTGCAAAAGATTTGCTACTACGAGTGATACATAATATAGGCAATCATCAATAAAATGCCACCGTTTTCCCCCGAACAAAAAATGTTCACCCAACGTCATCGGTTCATTGACGTTACTTTACAACGCCTTGCCCTGTTTTCGTCGCAAAGGCCATCGGCCGCGAAGGTTGCACATTTCAACAAGCAGCAGTAGGCGGCGGCGAGGTTTTTTGTGTTTGACAGGTGAGATGAGATGAGCATGATAAATGTGTCCGCGTGTGTGTGTGTGAAAATGCTCATCCCATCGATCACCTGCTGCTGGAGCAGTGGAAGAGTTTTGGTACACTAAACCGGACGAGCCGGGGGCGATTGTGGCCCGTGCAAGTCAAGTGCTTGCCCAGAATAATACTGCTACAGCGGTGAAAAAACACGTTAATAGTGTTTGATTTTGGGAAGATTCCGATTTTGTGCCGTAGCGCAGGCGCGGCCTTAGCAGCATGCTCGTCGTCTTTCGTTCTCCGAGAGCTTGGCAGCTTGTTCCCATAACAAAACAACACACAGGTAGGGGCCAGCAGCATTCGTTGCTCTTCCGGTGGAGCATTACTGCTCCGGCGCGCCTGTGTGTATGTGTGGGTGGGTGTACGAGACAACGTGTATCGTCCTAGGTTCACAATGAATTGGAGAGCCCAGGTTCGATCGTATCGCGCTGGATTCTAAGCTCACACATACACACACACGCACACGCACACACGGATGAGACTGTGTTTATTTTTCTTCACGCTCGCCCGCCATCGCGTACTATCGGGCGTGATGATGCTATTGCTGCTGTTGTTACTACTATTACTGCTGCTGCTCCACTCTAGTAGCGTTTCGTAAAATTCTGCTGCTGTCGCTGTGCTCCAAACTAGAACACGAGTTTACACGTTGTGTGTCTGTGTGCGTGTGCGTGGGGTAAGAGTAACATCCCCAATCAATGAATTGGCTGGTTCCATGCGGCTGGGTCACCACCCCACCCACGTTTGTCAGTCAACATCGCTATTCCATTTCCTCCCAAGGGGACGTCACTGGTTTTGCACATTTTAACTCCCCCATACAGGCATGTTGCCGAATGCACAAAAATCCAAACACATTTTCACCTACCCCAGGGAAAATGGGAATGCTTGGGACTCGGAAAATACGAAAAAAGCCATCGTCCCTAACCACCATCACCATAATTAAACGCTACGCTGTTTTTTTATCCACCTGACGTTTGCATATAAACTCCCCTCCTAGCAGCAACCTTTACGATTTGCATTGATTTGCCCTTTTGCGACAAATGTGGCCACATACACATACATTCCACAGAGGTAAAGTTTTCCTCAAAGCCTCCTTTTCTTTTACATCGTTTTTTTTCTGTTTCGCATGGCTTGTGGCGCACATATTGCTTGTTAACATCTGCATTTGCTGGACAATCAAGATAGGGAAGAACGGGGCTAATGCCCACATAGTTGACATTTCGAACGTCAAAAAAATATGATTATTGTGCAATACGAGTGTTTCTATTTAATAATTTTTACTTACAAAATGTTACAATATTCAATTTTTTCTGAATATGGTAAAACATTTAAAATAAAAAAAATTTAAGACAACACGTACATGACTTACAAAATGTTGCTTTATGATGCATTTAATTTAATTCAAGCAATTATATAACACCATTGAATATATGCAACGAAATTTGGACGGTTGAAATCAACTGTCTACAAGTCTGTACAGTTGTATTTCTTATTTTTGTATTTTTGTGACTTGGTCGGATGCATGCATTTATGCATTATAATAAATTGATCTAAAATTCTTCCTGATTATGAAATTTTAATGTGTTAAAAATACAATTGCAGTTTTTTTTCTTTACATTTCCATCTCAGTGCCAACTTAAATAATGCATATATTAAAACTGAATGCTGTCATGTCCCTTGCTCGCAACCCTCCCTTGTAGTGCGTAGTTTGAAAGGTCGACAAAATTTGCCGTTTTACAAATCTAGCTATCCTCTCTGAGCAGCCCAGTTCGAGTTACTACTTGCAAGCGAGGTGGCACAAACTGTTGCCGTAGTTTGTTTGCTTGTTTGTTGCTTATTATTATTTATGCCCTGTCCCGGCCTAACCACATGCCCCACTCTCCCCGTTTTGTGTGCTTCGATCGACAAAATCGCTAGTTGGACAACTTGTTAAAACCCAATGGTTGGAAGAGCGTGTAGAGAAGGAGGGGGAACCGATGGTGGGGGGGGGGGGGGGGGGGTGATCGCTGCACTATGCGTGCACAAAACAACAGACAACAGCATGTAGTTGGGGTTGTTTTTGTTGTGTTTGTGCTTTCGAGCTGATAGCAAACAGATAGAGCGGGAAAAAAAGGATGTAAAAAATCAATTTTACAACTTCACTTTCCACCATCGCTAGCTTAAAAACAAAAATTAAGCGAACGGATTGGTGAGTGATATAGCTCCCGTTCATTAACCCCCCCTGCCCGGTGTGGGAAAGGGTTTCCGAATTATTTTTTTTTGGGCAATATGGGTAAAAAGACCCCGCAGCAAACAAGAATACTTCTCTACGTGTTGTTATTCCTGTTCTCCTGCTTTGTCCAGCCATTTCGTGCGATCATTAGCATAACATCCATGGCGCAGACGAAACGCTTGGATGCGTGACAATGTCTTTGTCCATTCTGGTGGGTGGTGGGTGAGTGTATGAGAATGTCTGTGTGTATTTTTACAAATGACCCCATGTTTAGCACTGAGCTACTATTGCTCCAGCGTTCGTATTTGCCCACATTTCCCCGCGTCCCATGTGGCCAAGCCGATAAACCATCTCCTGTTCAACGTTTTAATTTATTCTTCTCCAAAACAATCGGTTGTGGAGAATGCTCTGCCACCGCACAAAATCCTTTGTGCACACACACACACACACACGTGTGTGTTGGTAGGTTGTGTGCATAAAAACAGTCCGAGGGGGGTTGGACGTGGTAATTATGGATCATCGTTCATACGAAAGTCCAATGGGTTGTGTGTTAAGTCGCTCCTCCATCTCGTTCATCGTCATGAGCGTTGTGGCGCAACCACACACGTCCTTTGTCAGGTTGATAAATTCTCATCCCGCGTGCCCTGCCGTGCCTTGTTCTCTTTGTCGTCGTACGGGAGCGATTTATGCCGCGTGATTCATCTAAATTACCCACAAACGTTCACAACGCGTCCGGGGAGATGATGACGGAATGGAATCGAAGCACGGAATAGGATGCTGTGCAGCGGTAGCACTGGAAATTCGCTCGGTTATTGGGTTACCTCGGGTGCTTCCCTTTTTCCTTGCGTTTCACCTCAACACGGTGGACATTGTTGTTCTAAAATGACCCGGAGATGTTGAAATGGCAAAATGGTTCTTAAAGCAACCGTGCGAATCTGGTGTCTGTTGTTAGAATATTGTTTATTTATTTTTAAAATACCCGTTGAACGTTTCCATTGCTCGATATATATGGGGCAACAATCTTATGTTATTAAATAGTCTTTATGACTAATTAAAAACGACAAAACACAAATAAATTTCTTTTTTGCGCACCGTCCATAGATATGTGTGCAGCAAAATATGTGTACAGTATAAATTGACAATAAAATCAGAAACAGAAATGTTCTATTATAAAAACACTTTCATGAGAGAGAGAGAGAGAAAGAGAGAGAGAGAGGGTGGGAGCAAGAGAGAGATAGATAGAGAGAGAGAGATAATTTATGCCTATTATGATTATATGCATTTATGTCTATATTTGTATAGATTAATTATTTACACACTAAATGCAGTAGTGGGCGCTCTTGTTGTATGTACAATTATTGCCACCATTCTAGTGGAAATACAGAAGGTACTCGATGATTTCAATACTCGACTCTTCTCCATAGCAACCCACACGATTTATGATCGTTCGCTTCCATCTTCCCTACTCTATTTGTGTGTGAGTGGGTCTGCTATGTGATAGAACGAGAGAAAAAGAGCGACCGACAGAACATGTCTGTGTGTGTTTGCCCGCGGACGTTTAAGTTTCACTGACAATTATCATCACTCGACATGTTTGACTCCAGCAGCACCGTCTTCTGATCGAATTTTGTTGTTGAACACATTGAATCCGAACCTCACCACGGGACTGCTGCTGTCGTACGTTCGTCCGACCTGGCCGGCAGTGTATAAAATCTCGATTATATAGTAGCATTAAACGCAGCATTACCGCGCAATGATCGCCGCTTCCGTTCCGAACACCGGTGGGTTGTTGTTTTATGGAGCAGCGCGTCGTTTGCTCCGAAAATAGACTACCGCGTCCCACAACTTCCCATTCCCTCCATCGGCGTGCGTGTGTACTTATCCATAGCTTAACCCTTTTTATTGCTACTTAAGCACCGGTGATAAATCCACACTCGCAGCGATATTGTTTATTTGTCGTTTGCGCGCGGTACGTAGGAGGACGGGTAAGATTCTTATGTCGATAAAAAGGCCCGATTGGGTTAGTGTGTCCGGACACACGCTCTCCTGCTGGTCGCTTTTCGTTTCGTGTCGCGATTTTGGCGAATCCAAATTTTCCCATCATCATTAAATTCCTAAAAATACGATTTTCATCCCCCGTTTTCGAAGCCAATCGCGCCGACACCTCCTCCATCTAGTTGGCAACGACGACGACGACGACGCGTGTTACCACGGGAGACGACATCCTGTCTGTGTCTACCACAAGCGCTACGGCGAATTTGTTTTCCCACCAACGAACATCGAACGCGTTCCGAGTGTCGATGAAAATCGCTCACCTGGCGAAATCGATGAAATCGAACCCAGGAAAGGCGAGGGATGGGGGTGTGGAGGGTGCGCACTGCTCGAGGTCGCGGTCGCTTGTGTCCCGTGATCGGTAGCTGATTTTGCAGCGACTATAAATAGAGAGTATCTGTTACTGCGCCCCGTTTCCCTGGCAACGCTTTCCTTGCCTCCGATATTTGCTTCCATTCTGTTGCGATTTTCCATCTTCAACTATCATTCCCGTGACGAAGCTGCTCGCAATTCGCATTTCCCCGTACGCGTATTATTTCCCAGTACAAGTGCCTGATATGGTTGCCTTTTCCACAGCACCATCATCGTCCATTCGCCAGAAAGCAACTCCGGCCCACGAAAGAGGTAACGCTCCGTCAGACGGAGGAGAGTTTACGCAGGTCCACTCCAACGCGTCCCGCAGATCAGAGCTCCTGTTGAAGGAGAAGCTTTCAAACAATATCCTCGTCGCTTCAGCGTGGGTGAGGAAAGGTAGGGCCCGGGTCCGCATGTTTATTTTACCAACCCGTCTTCCAGGAATGTTCGGCAATTTTCGTAATTTGCGCGGTAGTGTTTTATTTAATTTACTTTTTTCCCTGATCCCTCCCAAGCTGGGTTAGATTGTGTGTATGTTGTGTACGTCCGCTTACAAATGGAGCACCACAAAAAAAAAACAAACTCTAGGGTGGGTGAGCGGCCCACGTGCGGCTTTTCACAGTGAGCGCTCTCGTCGCTTTGGAGTCGATTGCTTGGATTTGATGCTGCATATTATTCTCTTCTTAATCAAAACCGTACCCGACTTCCTATTTTAAGTATTTTAATTATTACTATCCGTCGGGTTTTTTCGATTCGAGTTTTTATCAAACTGCTGCCGAACTCTTCGTTTTTTCTCAATGGCAGAAAAAAGGCCTTATTTATTTTTCAATAATTTCTCTCGTGGTATCTCTTTTTACTTCAAATTGCCACAATATTGTGCCCCAAGTTATAAAGAAAACAGAAAAATAATTAAAACTCCGCCAAATCAAAGCACAAATCAATACCCAGATTAGGAATGAAATGAGAAGAAAATTTGCTTGAAAATAAATATACTCGTACAATATACTTAATATTTAACAATTTGACTTTTTTTTGCTGTTATGTAAGAATTCAAATGTGCCTACTGAAAAAGATTATTTTCACTTATCATTTCTTGTTTGATGGTATCTGATTAGTTTTGCTATTATTGAACGAGAATGTATTTTTAGTATTGAAAAATACCGCAGGCAAAGCGAGAGAGAATGCACTACTGTTACTGTTGCCTACTGCACTTCGACTGACATGCCTACTGCAAACGTTTAATGATGAATCGTTCAGTCAGGTTTCGCCAAACGTGTGCCATGGGGGATGTGGGGATATGGTATGCTAATTGAGGAATAATGTGCCTGCGACTCCGATTATGAGTCATAAGCGACAAACGACGCAGAGTTTAACCACCCGGTTTTAATGGCAAACTTCGCGCCCGCTCCGTTCGGGGTCAGTCGGCCATGGTTCAATGCCATGTGCGGCGATGGCGAGAATCGGGAATCGGGAAGGGTTTGAACGGGAGCAACTGGAATGCGAACTGGTGGCACTGACTGACGTGCCGAGCGTCGTTCGTTCGTTGTTACATCACATCTCGCCGGTTCGCTTGGGTGGGGTGGGCTGCTTTTTTCCACCCAGGACACCTTTATAGTGCCATCGGCCCCGATATGGTAAACGATGGGATGGTGCGAGACAGTCGTGTGTTCGAGTATCTTGTGGTTCCCGTCCGGATCAAATGGTAATTTCAGGTGCAGGTGATTCATGCACGGGGGTCGGCTTCGTGTGCCGACGTCATGGAAAATATCGACGGCAGTGAGGAGAAAGACTCACTACGATTCGCTTCACCGCACTGTTTCAGTGCAGTAGTTGATCGGTAGTGGAATTATCAACTACTGCACGTTGTGTATGTAACAAACCATTATGGTATCTCATTTTGGCGAGACATTTCAGACACATTTTGGGCGTTAGAATACTCCAACCCCCAACAGGAATGTTGGGCACGCGCCGTCGTGAAGATCGCTCTGACGGACGGCTTCTAAATTGACGTATCATTGCTCGTCAGTTAGTTGGGCAGGAGTATAAACTCGTGCTAAATTTAGCCCACCCGGTTCAGTTACTGCGCCCAACAAAGAGCAATTTATTTAACCAAAATAAAACAAATAGAAAAAGGAAACGAAAACAAAACAGCAGCAGCATCAAAGCAGAATAGAAGCGTCATATTTTTGCGCCCGTTTTGCTGTCTCGTTTTCAATCGTCGGACATTTTTGGACGGCTTTCAATTGCACCAATTAGTAGTAGTAATGGCGGCACTTAGCCCTAGTGTATCGTATCGAGCCATGAGTCATGTGGCTCACTCGTGCTTGGCGTTTGGCGCGCCAATTTCTCATAATAATTAAAATTAATCGCACCCCATCAGCATCATCATCGTGTGCCGGCTGTTTACGATGCGATGCTTGCAGTGTGGTTCGTGTCTTTGCGATCTTTTTGCGATCATATTGATCCCGTGGAGGGGTTGGGTGTTGGTTTTAAGACGATTCATTGGTTCGTTGACGAAGCAGGAAGTGAAATGTGAATGTATGGCTGTAAAAATGGTTCAAGAAAAACTTGGAAAAATAATATAGAGCTTCAATTTGAGATGACATTTGGAAAAATTGCGTCTCAGTTGGTAAACTATCTAAAAGTAAAAACATTCCCAAATAATGGCACAATCTCAAGAAGTGACAGGGTTTATCTCAAAGTCTACTTTTTCAACAGGAATTTGTTACAGAAGGCTTTCATTACATAACACCATAGAAAAAAAGGAAAGATACACAAATAAAAAAAGATTCATGTTTTCAATGCTCGAAATGTTTGTAATGTTCGAAACTATAGTAACACCTGAAAAGCATAAATCCGTTGCTTTTATAGCATCGTTTTTTTTTTTTTTTTTTTTTTGTCGAGACTTGGTGAAATCATCGAAATCCTCCACCGCACCTCACATTCCAAGAAAAACACCACAACCCATCAATGAAAATGTATACAAAACAGTTCCGCTCCGATCGTGGATTTGCTGTGGGTGAAACGTCAAACGCGGAGAAGATTCTGTGCGGGGAGAAACCGCCATGTGGTTTCGATCGTGGCAAGCACGAGTTGTCTCAGTTATTTCTTAGAAGGTAATTCATTCATGCCGCCCATAACTACTGCCGCCATTGTGGCCCGCGTTCCGTACGAATGTTTGAATGATCCATTGTGGTCGCGTTCGTGATATGGATGGATGTTTTTGAAGTGATAAGAAAAGGGTAGCAAAACATACCTGATCCATGCGATCGATAAGAATCTTATCGAGAAACTCTGCAAGCGCGCCTGTATCTGTGCCCAAGCGCGGGAGATGATGAAATGCATCGTAAAAATTGCTCGATGCTCGCTAGGGCGATCTAGACACGGTCGAGACACGAGTCTCCCGACTGTCCCGTAATATGCCATTATATAATTCGCAACCAGAAAACACCGCAACTTTTTGAAGTGCCAGAGGGGTATGCCGGTAGACCGTAAGAGTGGAAATGATGCTGTTCTTAAGCCTTAACGACCACAAAACTTTCTTTGAAGAACACGCGCATTTTGTAAACAACAAGCCATTGGTTTATTAGATGTAGATAGAAACACACGCGTGTAATGGGAGAAAGAGAGAGCACCTGTCTAAATATTCCATACGAGAACCAACGGTAGGTAGGGTTTAAAACAAGGAGTTTAATGAAAACCTCAACTCGCTTTTGGTCTGACGCTGCTTGGGCGCTTGAGTGCAAAACTAGAACGCACAAGCCAGCGGCATTATTTGCTTCTTTTTCTAAATTTCATCGACGTGTAGTAACGCCGTAGAAGGAAAGATTGATGGCAACCGCGGGAAGATTTCGTTAGTGGAGATTTTTTTCCGTTTTTTAATGTTGAAGCTACGCTGTGTTGTTTATTTGTTCATCTGCTTTTTTATTTGTGGGTGGGCTGTGCTGGATTTTGCAAAACACAGTGATAGGAGCAATTTTATACGGCCAAACACGGTTGTAACCTTCACCGATTGACACGTTGCACGTGGCATCTTCGTGCATCAAGACTGAACGATTTGTGGACTCAGTTGATTGGTATGTTAGTTTGTTTGCTATCTGACGGAGAGTTTTCAACACATTTCAATCTAAGCAAAGGGTAAATGGAGAATTGTTCTCAATGTTCACACATTAACCGGTGATTTTTAATTTGCAAGTGTATAATTGTTTTGGGGATCGAAATCAATCGAATTTAAGTATTATCTCCAATCGGTGCAATTGAATGAGTTGTTAGTGATTCACTTAAATATTCGCAGCGAATTAATCACGATTTTTATGGGGTCCTCATTATTTTATATTTTTTCAAATC
Source organism: Anopheles farauti (assembly GCA_000473445.2). NCBI lineage: Eukaryota > Metazoa > Arthropoda > Insecta > Diptera > Culicidae > Anopheles > Anopheles farauti. Next base: position 16,723,746 of record KI915040.1, on the reverse strand, counting down.
CATTGGTAACATCGCACAACTGAACAAACATATTTTTACTACTGAAAGTTCGTTACATACGACGACGCTAGGGATAAAAAGATAAGACATAAAGACATAAAAATTTTTTTATAACATTTGCGGTATTGAATACTTCAACTTCAACAAATTTATTTTACATTTATGAAATTAGTTTATGCATTACTTTTAAGGACAAGTTTTACTAATGCTGACTAAACTAGGCAATAAAGCGGTACTGACTTATTTTTCGTGTAAATTGCATACATTTCTCTGCTTCCCTTCTGAACTGGTACGTTATACATTACTCCTGTGCTTTAAAAGTACATTTAATGCATACATCTCTTTATGCCACCGATGTTTATCACCATGCCAACGTCATCTCCGAACGTCCACGGACGTTTTGTAATGCGTCGCTTTAGTGAAAGAGAATCGCCAAACCTGTAAGAAACCAGCAAAATAATGCACCGCTTTTTATCGAATCCGGCGCAAAACGGTATAAACAGTCGAAGGAGGCGGATATCGACCGATCGAGGGAGTGGGAAGTAGAAGGGAAACCCTGGCACTGAGCACGGTCATGTATTGGTACCGCTGCGAAGTAGTGTTTCTTTTATTTTTATTAGTATTCCCCTTTTCTCAATCATATCTACGCTCAAATACCGCGATTCGCTGAGGGGTGGGCGGGGACACCCTGTGGGTGGAGAAACAAACGGTGAAAATTGTTCGGAAACAAACAGTTTGATAAACAGCGGTGTCCGCGGGTGGGGTGGTAAAAAGGGTTTGCCAGCAGGGGAAGGAGACTGGAGGTCAGAGAGTCAACGGGTACAACAATGAATGGTGGTGAATTGCTGCTGCTGCTGCTGCTGCTGCCGGGGATGGCCGAATTGTGTTTAGAATGAATGCGTGCGTATCTCTCGCGCGTAGTAGGCGGTGAAGCGAACGGGGGAACGGAGCGAGGCGGCTATAGCTTTCTTTCCTGCTCGCTCGCTTGCTCTCTCATCAATCCATCGCGTCCATCCTGGATGAGGGGATGGTGGGTCAGTAACAGTTCGTTCACTCAGCCAGAGCGGGTGATGGTTCGCATCTCACAACCAAAACCAATACACAACATGGCGCTGAGCCTTCTTCAGCTGCTTCTTGCCAGCAGCAGCAGCAGCAGCAGTGTCTTTACGTATTTTTTTATCACCTCATCGCCGGGACCTCTTTGCGGATGGCGTGAGTATATCGTCATTCGAACGGACGCAAACGGCACCGGCCCCGGGCGCGTAGCCAGCTATCGATTGACGTCGTCGTCGTCTTCGCTGGGGCGCACGAGCGCAAGGTGTGTATATGTGTGGTTTTCCCGCGGCAAAAACGCGCGCCCGGTCTGCGAGCGAATGTGTCAATATTCGCGGCGACAGACAGCACGGTGAACACGGAGAGCTTTCGGGTTACCGCTAAAGTTGGCCAACCCCGTGTTTTCGCTGCGACCGAATACGCGGGGAGCAGTAACTGCTTCACGTTTGTCTTATTTTATTGGTAAAGCGAAAGACAGTGTGAAAGAGATCAACAAGCTCCCGTTGACAACGCGAATTTTTGAGGCTCTCGTGTTTGTGTCCGGTAGGTACAGCAGCAAAATTGCGATAAGCGCAGCCCAAACTACGTTTATCGACTTTCAACGATCGTGAAGAAAATTGAACTAAGAAACGAGAACACGAGCGAAGCAGTGTGAGGCAGATTGGTTGGTTGCGAAGAGTAACGACAACAAAAAGAAAACAAAAAACAACCATCGAGTGCAGCATCTTAGCAGGCCCCGCAGGTCCGGCGAAAACGAGAGACCAAATCGCAGAAAATGTATGAATGGATCGGCAACAACAACGCGGAACCGTTTCGTTGGTTTCTCTGTGTTGTGTGGATTTCTGCTCCCCCCGCGTACCCTGCGCCGAGTGCCAATGTGTGTGCATGTGTGTGTTTGTGTGTGTGTCCGCGACGACGACAAACTTCTAGACACCGGGCTAGCGGGTTGAGTGGAACTAAATAACCTTTGCCGGGTGTGTGTGTGTGGGGGGGGGGGAGAAGATATGGGGACGGTGACAGCAGGGGGGATGCCACCATCGCCATACAAAACTACTACTACTTGCCGCCATGATGTTCATCCCTTCGCGAGCCGTCGCCTACTGCCCTGCTCTACCCAGGCATTTTCTACAAACACACAGCCAGCCAACCCAGCCGCACAACATCTGATGGTAGCAGCCCGTCCGCTTCCCGCGTCGCACCCTTGGTGTGGGGTATTTTATTTATTTCTGTATTGTTTCTGTTTTTTTCTTCTTTCGTCTCTATCTCTCTTCCTCTCTCTGTTTCTCTTGACGTCGCTCGTCGCTGCTGCTGGTGATGGGGCACGTTTTTCGGAGTGTCAATGGCAAGGACGCCGCCGCATCCGCCGCCGCCTGCTAGACGTGTGTTTGTGCGATTTCGCGAGTAGATTGCTGCAGCGCAAACATTTTTTTCTTCTCCCTCTCCCGGGGTGTCTCACGTGAACGCGTTGGTTGGAGGAATCATCAACACCGCACGGGCGACCCGATGCTGCGCTTTCTAAAGCGCTCGGGAAGCATGTCGATAAATTCGTTCGCTCCCCGGAACGTACGCTGCGCAAGGAAGCTCATCCGCCTACCGGTTGGTAGTCTTACACAATTAAAAACAAAAAAAACGAATGAATTGATAAGTGAAAATGCGTCCAAACCCGAACGAAAGGCAGTTTTGGGAGAACGTACGAATTCGGCTGGGTAGGGCCTTTTGAATACACCACCGATAGAGTAGAGACAAAACAAAAAATAAAGTATGACCTCACTCTTTCTCGCCCGCGGCTCGAACAAATTGACTGAAGAGAATGTCAGAGGTTTGCTTGGGACGTTCTTGTCGTCGTTTTGAAATATTTGGCGCTTCATCCGGGCGATTGGCAATACTCGTCCTTGTCCATGCAGAACCTACCGAAAACCGGTTGTTGTGTGCTTGTATGTTAATATGCTGCACACGGGCATACAAAGAGGTTCCTTGTTTCTTTTCTTTTTTTTTTTGTTTGGTTTAGCTTATAAGTACTAGCCGCGAAATAGTGTAACCTCTGTAAAATGATCACTTGTAACTCTCTTTTACTATTAGCCAGCAATCGCTAACCACAAAAGTTATTCGGATCGAACCGGTTCCAGTCCTCGGCCCACTAAAAGTTGGTGCTCTCGAAGACCAGATAAGCCCGGTGGCGAATGATGATAATGACGACCCGAGCAGTACGAAAAGTATCACTACATAGTGCACCTGGCGACAATTCGTGTGATTGAACCCGAACCGAAGATAGGAGCGGTTAAGGCCAGATAGTGGTTGATAGCGATAACAAACCAGATGGAGATGCGGTGTATTCCGAACATTGGGCTCGTCAAAAATAAAAATGTATTCAGCCGAAGGATTATTGGTTTGCTCGATGAGTGCACCTTCTTCGAGGTCTTAAGGTCATAATATTGAACTTAAAATTGCCCTTTCTGCATTTGAAGGCATCATCGTGTTTTCTAGTTCGCCCATCATCATCAGCTGTTGTTCCCTGTGTGTCACTAGTTTTCTTGGAGTGGTGGTGTCTCCCTTTTTCTCCCTCTCTCACACACACACACACGTATTCATGATGTGCTTGCTGTAGTAGATTCGCCTACCGCTGCCAGCTCAATGAAATGGGTGCATCACCGACGCCTCCCATCCCACAAACACACCCCATTTGGCTAATGCAAACGCAAATTTCGTGCTCACCACCACCACCACCACAAGGGGCGCGGAACCACGAACGCGGTAGCAGAACGCACCAAGCTTGTTGTGACCATTGAGCGAAGAAGAGTTTGTCTGCGGTTTACGGGGTGCCAAACTGAAGAGAGAAAAAAAAACCAAGCCAATTCATCCACAATGCGTGTCTGTGTCCGTTGAAATACCGTTGTCGAGCCCCGTCCCCGCGGGCGTTTTGAGTCAACACAGCTGTCAAAAGCGCTGGCCCTATCCGGTTGCTTCTCCGTTCGCTGATAACGGATGTGTCTGCGATGGCTTTGCGCGGTTTAGTTCGAGCCGCCTGCACGAAGCCGCCGCCCAAAAACACACCACGCTCTGCCGTGGAACCCACCAAACGGTCGATCCTTATCGCGCTCCGGTGGGGTGTGTTTGATTATTTCCGTATACCGCCCGGCACGGGGTGGGGGCTAGCCACGGCAGCAGCCCCCAACCACATCTGTGTCACATTTCGCTGCATCGAGCGACAGTTGGTGGTGTGTTTCGGTGTGTGCAGTTTTAATCTCATCGCGTAGGAGGTGGTGGTGTGTTGCTCACTGCGCACGGGGTGGGTGGTTGAGCCGCTCGTGTGTCTGTGCTGGCGATTGTGAATGAAACGTTACATTGACAACTACGCGGGTGGAGGTTAGCAACCATGATGATAGTGGGTTTCCTTTGCTCACGTAACCTGTGCCTTATCTTAGGCTCTTAAGTGAAACATTTGCTAACTTACAATTCCATTCGTTAAAAAAAACTGTGCTGGGCTCGTACAAAGCGTCTCATTATCAAACGACTCACATTTGCTTTTGCACCTCCCCTGTTCTTAGTCATTCTCCTAGCTATGAGATCCACTGGGAGACGTAAAAAATTGAATCAATGATAGGTTTTTATTTCACTTTGATGGTTTTTTTTTTTGGTCAATATTTTATAATTTGTCATTTAACAAAGTTAACCCTATCAACCCTATTTAAGATCATCGTGTTTTTCGGTGAGTTTTCTATGATTTAAGAGAGGCAAAACTAGTACCATCAAATGAGTTACTGTAACGTGCGTGATTGCTCAGACGGAAGGTAATAGAAAAGACGCTGATGTACAAAACAAAATGCGTACTCTTTTTACTGTCGGTCATTGCGCCAAGTAAAACACAACACGACGCACGCAGCGCTGAAGAATTCGAAAAAAATTACCGCCCCAAAACCAGCGCACGACTGGCCTCCCCAATCCCAACACCTTGTTACCTTGTCCTTTATCATATCACATTTGACATTGACGACGGGGGGGGGGGGGTGTGGGTTGGAGATTTGACATTGAAAACGCACCACAAACCGCCCCACCCCCGGCCGTCATAGTTTGGTGGTTGGTGTGTGGTGGAACAGGCGAATATGCCGGTTTTTAGTAGAGTTTTATTTTGGCCATTGTTTTGGCGCGGAGAGGTAGCTGCGACGCGCGCGTGCTCCATTTACTAATTATGCCGCTTGCTTGTGGCTGAGCTCGGTTTGTTTTGTTTTCACCGCACTCGGCCGGCCTTTCTTGGCCCATCCCCCCCGTTTGTAGGTGTGAGATTAGAGAGGAAGGTGTAGAGCGGACGATGCGACCAACCACCAACCCCCGGTGTGTTTAGAACAAGAGTCAGCGTCAGCAAATGCCTTTGCTATGTTGTTGGAGGCATCGTCTTTGCGTGCGAAAAGTACGAGCAATTTGCGTAATAATATGAGGTAACCTGAAGGCACCGCACACAGATGCCTCACAGGCCGCAAGGAGTGGAGAAGAAAATTAGCATCACTCCGCTAGCAGCAGCAAAATGTTTACTTTAATAGAAATAAAACAACGCTGCCGGATAATGGATTCATATGGATACAAAATTTGATAAAAACCATCCCAGGCGCACCTTGTATTAAGCCGTGTTCCCGCTAAAGTAATCGAGAGATTGACTTAATTTTCAAAACTATTCTGTACTCATTTTAACAAAGGCACTACTGGCACTACATGCTGGTCTGTTTCGCTCGACGATCAAACGGGCAATGTCTTGTAATGGCCGTTTATTAATTCACGTTCGCAAGGGCCCCCTAAATTTGGTTCCAAAGGGAAACGAAATTGGCTCCCGAACGATGTATCAAGAAATGCACAATGCACCGTTTGGAGCGAACGGGAATGAGCAGCAATTAACTGAACCGAGCTGTGGTGTGCACCAGATGTCCTGTTCGCGATCCCGGACGATCCAACCGCTCTCTCCCATCCCCAACTGCATTCAGGATGATGCTGCTGCTGCGCCCAGTCGTGATGCTATTCGACGATGGGAAATGACAGTAACATAAAGGAGAGAGAGAGGGAGAGAAAAAATACATAAACAGAGATAGACAAACGAGACACTAAAGCACGGAGAAAAGCTAGAAACTCAGTAACCATCGCAAATCGTAGAAACGACAACATCCGACGGTGTGTGCTCCGGTGCAATTTAGCCTTCTAAGTGTGTGCGTTAATGAGCGCGATCAGATGTATTTATGCGTTTTGTTCTGTCTCTCCTTCCAGATATGTCACTCACTCGAGGCGCGATTGCCACACGGAAGCCCCAAGGAAGAGGAACCTGCGGTGTTGTCGGGGGTACATTGCTGTGCGTCTACCCGAGCCCGAACCGTGACCAGAAAGTCCATGTGCTGAAGTGATTTTATCCAGTCGTCGTCATCATTGTCGTCGTCGCCGTTTGGCGTGCATCGTAACGGTTGACGGAAGGAATTCGCTTGATTAATTATTAGCGTCGCCTGTATCACGTACGCGATCCGCAGCCAAACGCACCAGCATCGGTTCTGAAGAGGAGTTTGCCCGCGGTGTGCCCTGCTTTCGCTATCAGACGACAGGGAAGGCTAGAAGTGAGCAGGGAAGGCAGACGCACGGAGATGATTAATCCGACATGACTCCCGGACGTGGTGTGTGTATGTGATGCTGCGACAGTTAGGTTCGCGATGTAATAAACGGCAACGAAACGCGGCATTTCGAAAGGCATGTTCTCAGGGACCAGTTTGGAGGCCGGAGCATAACGATACGCGCACTTTTCGAAGTACATTCAGCGGCATCTTCCAACCTCAGCGAAAGATCGTGCAACACAGCTACTATAAGAGCCTAGCCATATTAGAAACTCCCCTAAAGTCTGCGTGCAACCGAAAAAAAAATTGTATCCAGGGTGCCTTTGTCTGTGTCCATGCATTTGCAGCGGCGATCATCATTGAAATGTAAATTAAAAGCACACCCCCTCGTGCTGCTGCATATTCAGCAGACCTTCCCGTGGCACGATGTCACCGCCCGCCTGAAGAACGAACGTACAGATCGAATCATGTATCCGGACGACGCACCCCACCATGCTCGGGCTGTGCGCGGCTGTATTATGTTTGATTGGCTGCGAGTCTTCTCTTTGTTATGATTTGCCGGCTCGACGGATCGTATCGATGTTGCCTTTTTTTTCGCTTGCTGTTTGCGCCTTGTTTGCGTGGTTATAAAGCAATGTTTGCGGGGCTCCAAAATCACCGTGGCCAACGTCGGCCGTCGTTACGAGTGATGTCATCCAGCGCGGTGCGGCACGAGAGCAACGTGTGTGTGTGTGTGTGGCCGATGGCCGGTGGCAGCGGGAACGACGAGCCGGGAGCCAGACGCGTCATTGCAACGAACCATGTCGCATGGGTCTCCCCCACCCCAGCCCCCTCCCCCGCCTAAAACCTTCCCACCTAGTCGCGAAAAGGAAGAACCAGTCCGGAAATACGTAAACGGCAGCGGCGTGTTGTGGCAGCGCGGTCAACAACGTTTTTTTTTATTTTGTCGCTATTACTTTTGCTCGCTTTTAGTTTAACGGTGCTGGTGATGATACACAACACCATGCGGCTTACTTGGATCCACTTTTGCGTCTGACAGTTTCGCTCAGTTTAGGGTTGGGTTTTGATGCTCGCTCTCGTCCGTCTCCCTTTCGCGCCAATAGTTTCGTACAACGTGCCGGTTAGGGGGGAGAATTCAGAACGCGCTCTCCGTGACGTTTAAGTTATTTCGGTTGCGCGATGTATGAAATAAAAATCCTCACGTGTGACCCGCTTGGATGCATTATATTTTTACACATTATGATTCCATCGCTAATCTCTTTTTCATCCCTCCTCCCCGTTTCCCGTAGAATCGTCTAGCAAAGCGATGGTGATGTGATTAGATCGCACCATTTTGGGGTAGAACGTCGACGCGAAATCCCCATGCCGTTTGTGAGCTGTATCGTGTGACTCTGTATATAGTAGTGTATAGGTGCTGTAAGCTTATGGCTCAATTAGATGCTGCAGATGGACGTGGATGCTTCACGCAAAGTTCGGATGGATGCTTCAGTGTGCAACTTTGCGTGCAATTTATAGTTTGTGGTGGATCGGATTTGTAACGCTGTGAATTACTACGTCCATTTTCGTCGACAAATCTCGATTGTCAAAACGAGTGTGCGCGCGTGCGTGTGTGCGTTTGTGTTGTGCTGTGTATGGAAGCGGTCCGTGCAGTTGGCCTTTAGTGCTAGTGGTGGTGTGATCGCGCATCCGTTCGTGCAATAATGGCCGTCCCAAGGCGAAGGAGACGGTGCACGGCGACGCCGACGGTGCCGTCGTAGCTGTGCGTGCGTGCCCTTTACTTGCAGTACAGTGGCCAGTGCAGCATGGCCCGCGTGTCCGGCGATCCGCAATGGTACGATGCAGCAATGGTGGTGGCAGGCCCCACACAACTATCCCGGCCCAGCAGCATTGGCCCCGTCGTATGATTCGCCCCGTGTGAAATTTAGTGTCCGTACCTTTGCGTTGCGTCCCACAACAACAGCAGCCGAAATTCTGACCACAAAACAAAAGCTGTGTTTACTCCAGTTGCGTGCGCGAGTGTGCGTGATTTCCACGGGTGGTGGATAGTGCGTAAGAAGGCGTGGAGGGGGACAGCGGTGCGGTGGTGGTACGGCAAGACGAATGAGCCAGTCCGGCCTAGGAAGCGATACAAATCGCAGCCGACTCGAGCAAGTGTAATCAAGTTTTTGTTTTTACTGTGGCGCATCGAGCAATCGTACAAAATAGAGAAAGAAAGAAAGCATCACAAACACACACACACTCACCACCTGCGCTTCGGGCCCACCTTCCCCCTAAGGGCACCTAAATAGTAGCCGTACATCATCGTACCTTATTATCTGCCGTCTCTCTGGTGACCGCCAACGCGCGAGCGCGCGATCCTTGCGCTGGCTTGACAACAAACAACAAATAAACAAAACTGAACGGAAACACAAGCGCGAGCATATTCAGCATTCAGCTGCTGCACAAGCAGCGCAACAAGCGGGAGAAGCCACAGCACAACAACAACGACGTCGGCGGCGACCTTTCCCGATTAGGCAGCAGCATATTCGGTGGTGGTGGCTTCTTCTTGCACGTCGAATCGTAAGACATACGAGTAACTGGATAGTAAAACAGTCGACAAAATAGGTACGTTCACTAAAAAAGTTATGATGAAATTGTAAAGCCAGACAGTAAATGGGTTTTATTGCTTTTACACGGGGTGTGTACTTATACGATGATAAGATGAAATGGCGGTTTCCCGCAACGGCCATGGGGTGAATTGGAAATGGATGGCCTACCCCATACCCGACCCCTGAAGAGGCATTATAAAATTCATCCCCTAGTTCGTTTAATTGCAAATTATGATAACAAAGTGCATCTATGGGTTGAAACATTTTATGCCAAGTTGTTGTTTGATTTTTTTTGTATGCTCACAAAATTAGGAAGATTTTATTTGCGCAGAAAGCGAGAAACATCCTGTGGATTGAGGAAAAGCTGGCTACCTTTTTTCCCTATCGCTTTTCACGTTTTAGTCGCCCGGCAGTGTGCACCAACGATGCCAAAGGATACTCTGCAGATCATGATGTTTGTTGCCAAGGGCACACATGGGCACACTTACACGCCCGCTGCTGCATGGAGAGGAATACAAACAGGGTGGGAAAGAGAGAGAGAGATAGGGAGAGAGAAAGTGAGCGTGAGAGTGAGAGACAGACAGAAACGAGAACAAAGATGATAGCATACGCGAAACGGGAAGGAAGGGTTAATGAACGGAACAAAAGGAGCGAGAGAGGATGAGTCTGTGTAAACATCATTGCCTGGCTATATTTACTTTAAATTTATATTTATAAATCTCCCTGTACAACCGGTGTATGTGTTTATGTGTGTGCGCTTGTAATGAGACGACCGGTAGTGGTAGTACTACTGAAGCTCTGGATGTGTATGTTGGCAGGCGTTCTCCTTCTTCCTATTACTATTCGTCTGTGTGAGAGTTGTGTCGAATGCAAGTGCAGCATCTAACAACGGTCCATTTAACAACGGTTAAAGATTATATCACGACGCTAGGGAAAGGGCTACTACGATCCGATTCAAACATGACGTTGGTCAGCGGACGTTGGACGTTCTCAAAATAGGCCGCAAAAGAATGAATGATTTCGAAACGACGGAACGTGCGCCTAGCGTGGTCAAATCGAACACCAAATAACGACCAAGCCGTGCTTTTCAGTGCGGCAAGGTAAGAGCAAAATTTGTTCAAATACAAAACGCGGAACTCGTGCTTTTTTTTTGCTGTTGTTGGGCAAAATACTACGAGAGCCCTAACTTAGCGTGATTTTTCTCCGAACAGGGAGACATTTAGAACCTTCAACAACATGTTTGATAAATGAAGAGATTTTTTTTAAACACACAAACCTCGGGTTTGGCATCCTTTTGGTTTACAGTGCTGAACGTAATTGTAGGCACACTGCATCATTTTGATTGTGAATTTTAGTAATATTTGTACCCATCCCGATTTGTTAGCTTTCTGCGGGGAAGTATTTGAGTGATATCGACAACCTTTAATTTTCTAACATATTGTATAAGCTCCTACCCTCCATTACCGTTTTTTTATGTGATGCTTTACAAATTTTTATATACCAGCGGAGGGGGGGTTTTTGAAAAGAAGAATACATTTTTCCCTTTACGAACGAACAAGTTACCCCTGTTATTAAATTGGTGGGTGGTGTGCGTAGTATCATCATCCCTTGCACATATGCACGCACGCACTCTCTGAGAAGTGGACCGAAACTGGAATCTTCCACAGAAAAATGCTCCCCCTGTTTGAAAGAAAAACGCTCCCCCTTTTGGAAGCATTGCAAAGAAACAAGAATCATCCTTCTATCTAGTGGGTGCATCGCTCGTTTCCGACAAATCCTTTCCGTTTTATGCATCGTCGTTTAAATCGTCGCACCTTTTATGCATATTTATGTTGTACTAGGCTCCACTTTTGTGTCGACGGCGAGGAAAGGAATAGCCGTCGCCTAGGGACACTACGACGCATTGACGTGCCCAATAAGCTTGTTTCGTACAGCGAGATAAGGTAGGCACACACATACACACACCCACCCAACACGTTATGGAAAATGGTACGACATCAAAAGGAGTGATTTTCGGTATCGGGGTAATTAAAAGCCCGCTTTAGGTCATTTTGTAACGCAAAATCCCGCGCGTGGGAGAACGCACGTGGTAATGAATGGACAAAGTCGGAGTAAACGGGACAACACCCAGCTCCTCCAGCACGGTATAACGCAAACAGAATGCAGCCTACGCACACGATGCCCACTATTAAGACACGCCGCATCGAAACGCCCCGCAAACATTTCATTATATGCGGCAGAGATTGTGAACAACGGGTGTAAGGGAGAGGTCACAGGCGAGGAAAGGGGAAGGCAGGGAGACACCAGGTCGAAACCGTGGGTAGATCGATCATATGGTTCGCTTGTGCGGTTTGCCCCGGTAGAAACTGACGAAACATCATTGCGTTTATGCGTGGGGGAAAAGGTCGTTGTAGGTTTGCCGGTTGCACCTTCCGAGGCACGTTTGTCCTTCCCCCGAAAGCGGGGGAAGAGGGAGCGGTTTCTGTTGGTCTGTCCCAACAACATCACAGCAAGAGCGATGACAACAAAACTAAAGTCCCTTCGACCCTTCCCGCCTTCCTTCGACTACTTTGACAGTGAGCTTGCTTTTCATTTATGCGACCTTCGAGCTGCCGCGAGGGAAACAAAACCAAAACAGCCTGAGAATGTTGCGCGCGCACCCGTTTTACGCGTGTGTGTGTTTGTTGTACGATGCGGTAGCAAAAAAGGGAAAAAAGGCCGAGGAATCCATTTCTCAGTCAGTGACCAACGCCAATTACACTACCGGGCGCCGCTCTGGAAGCGACTCCTAATCACCATCGGCAATCGTATTTCGAATCCCCGATCAGCAAACAACAACCTCCCCTTCCCAGGGGTGGGTACGGACGCTTGGAATAGCAAACGATCGGTGCAAGAGGAGATTTGCATATCTCACACCAGACAGATGCCGCAATCGCGCAATCTTTCGACCGCGATCGACGTGTTTTTACCTGAACGAAAAACATTATTTTCCACCCGCTCGCTCGAACAATCGCGGAACCGTGTTTGGAGTGTGTGGGTGTCGTAAGTGGCTAGGCTACCGGTGTTTCCCGGATGGCCAACATATTATCACGGAGTGCTGCCCGACCGTACTGGGGGCTATCTTGTGTACAACGATCATCTCCTCCGTCGCCCTGCGTTGGGAAGTCGTGGGAAGAAATGCGCACACCGCAAGTGATCGATCTCACCGGTGATGGGACTATTGAATGTTGGGGCGGCTGGCAGCAGACGGACCCTGTTTTAATTGGTCTGTGCGAACGGAAACCCCCTCCGCCCAGGGGAGGTGAATCCATGCATTCCGTTGCGTGTCATGTGTAAGCGATTAGTACAGGGCATCATAATGCACGAGAGTGTCCGACACACGGTAGGGAATTGGGTACGATTTCCCTTTCTCAGCGTTTTTTTTCCTCCGATTAATTCGGTTAGATCAGTGCCTCATACTTCCTACTATGAGCAGTAGGAGAAGGAGATCAGCGTTGTTTTGTCTCGGAATGCGGTTCAAAGTAACCAATTCCAGTCGAATGAGCAGCGAGTTGCGAAGTAGAAAAAAACGGGTCGCGTAGTGTAAGTTTTAGCTTCCTTGTTAATACCAAAGCCAACGCGTTTGTATCTTTAAAAAAAAAAGATCGATCCCGGCGACGTTCTGCTCATCTAATCTAATCATAAACTAGATTTTTCTAAAAAATTCCGACTTCGTTAAATTGCAGTTGCGTTCAAAAGATTTTAAATATTTTATTATTTGGCATTTTTTAACATTTGTTTGTTCCTCAACCGCGATTAAATAAAAATGTACAGTTTCGTTTTATAATTATTTTATGGAACTAATTATTTTTGTGTTCTCTTCTCTATTTCTTTTCAACAGTAACATGGATTTGAGAGGCGATAAAACACGATAAAACTCCCAACAGGACTTTGAGCGCGTGTAAGATCGCGGCCATTGGACATCGAGATATAGTCTTGGCGGCGGAGAGAAAGGAAAAGGGGTTCACTAAACGTGCGTGCCGACACGAACCCCTACGCGCCAGCCAAGCAAAGGCCCGCCCAACGTGGACGAACGGAGTATGACGGAAGAAGGATAACGTTCGTTCGCAAAGTGGCGCCGCCAAACAAAAGCACGGGCGCGATAAAGCGAAGAAAGCGACGAACCAATCCGACCGCAGCCGTAGGAGGGGAAGAGAAAGTGCCAAGCCTTGATGCGGCCAGTTTCGTCGGTCCTGTGCATCACCGGTAAGCATGATACCGCTAAAACAACCGCCACCGACAGCACCATCAACAACATCATCGTCCTCGTCGTCGTCATCGCAGCAGCCCGTGAATGCTAGTGTCAGTGTGGCTAACAGTAGCAGCAGCAGCAGCAGCAGCAGCAGCATGACAACGACCGTCGTCGCCGTCAGTACCGGTCCCGGAACGGCAACGACGGTAGGTCCATCAGCTTCCGGGACAACGGCGACCGCAACCGACCGGACGATGCAGGCGGAGAAGAGCACCCACCAGAGCGCGCCACCGCGTCAGCATCCGAAGAAGCGGAAGTTTGATCTCGCCGAGCTGGAGGAGATGGAATCGCATCGACCCGTGCCGCCTCCACCATTACCCGCCACGGCCGCGCCACCAGCGAGTTCCGATGGCGGGGTAAAGTCCGCGGTACCTCCACCTCCACAGCCAATGGATACCGGCGGTGACGGTGACGGTGCTTCCAGTCGCGATGAGGCACGAGAGAATGCGTATCAGAACAGCAGCAGCAGCAGCAATAGTGGCAGTAGTAATAGTAATAATACGTACGAAAAGGCACGTAGTACCGGTGAAAACGTGGTGTTTAAGAACGGTGAACCCGACCGGACTACCGGTGGTAGTGGTGACAGTTTGGGAGTGTATTACTACAGCGCTACCAATGGAAGTATTGGCAGGGAAGGCAGCCAAAACCACCACCAACCACCGACAAGAACGGTTTGCAGCAGCGCGTACGAAAGCGCGAGTCAGCGGGAGCGAACAATGAACAACGATCATCGCTCGCAGGCGAGTAGCAGCAGTAGCAGCTCCCCTGGCCGCTGTTCGTCGGTACCTTCACCAACGGTGGCAAGCAATGGCATCGGTTCCTGCACCGTGGTTTCTCAGCATCATCAGCACCATCGTGCCAGTCCAGTGAGAGGCATTGCTCCGCCAGGGACGGCAATGATCAATCTTACGTCCGTCCCGACAACAGCGACACTGCTAACGATGGTACCGGCCGTGAGTGGTGGCAGTAGCGTGAAATTGCAGCAGCGGCCACAGCACTATTCGCATCATCTGCCGCAGCCGGGGTTGGACATAAACGCTGCCAGTAGCAGCAGTAGCATAAGCAACACTAGTAATATCAGTAGCAGTAGTAGTAGTAGTACGAGCAACGGTGCCACCTCGACCTCCTCTTCCGCTTCCCCCGCCTCGTCCGCCATCAGCACGGTGAACCGATCTCAGAGCTATACCATTTCCACTATCACGCTGCCGCAGCCGACACTGTCGTCGACTACGGTGCCGTCGCCATCAGATGGTGCCATCGATCCATCCAGCCAACTGCACCATCACCCACAACAGGTGATTGGAACGAATCGACAGATACTGCTGGCCGTCGATCCGTTGACGCTACGACAGCAGCAACAGCAGCAAGTTCTACGACTGCAGCAGTCGTCCTCGCCCGCCGAAACGTACTACGTGAGCAGTAAGAAGCTCTACACGACGTCATCAGCGTATGGGTAAGTGTCTCTTCCACCCGAAACGTACAATGGCGCATCGTTTGTCTGTATCAAACGTGCATTTGAATTGCTAAGCATAGGAACGTAGGGATAGCAAGATGTACTCGAGATACGAGCGTGATGCTAATGGTCCTTGTAAAAATACTATCAAATAGCGGATATCTCAAGCGAGTCTTGTCCAGTACCAAAACGAGCATAAACATTACCTCATTCAGACAGACGCGGCGAAGTAGACAGTAGAATAACAGCTCCCGTTTTTTTTTGCAATGAAAATAGCGTGAATAATACTACCATTACCGTATCCGATGGTTTGTAAAGAGACACCGATTTAAATACCCTGTGTATGGGTTTTGTTTGTTCTGCCTTGCCGGTTGGACCCTGTTCCTGTTGTCCTTCTTGCCTCATACATAACCATTTGGATTGAAATGTATTTAAAGAAATAATAGATGTCTTGATACATTGTGTTTTTTTTTTGTGTGTGCTACAGCTCTCCAGGAAGCTACAAACCCTCAGCGACACCACCATCGACCATCGGCAGTGGAGGGATTGCCGCCTCGACACCTTCGCCCGTGCACCAACAGCATCCAGCGGCGTCTGCGTCTTTCTCGATGCCACAACATCACTATCAACACCACACCCAGCCAGTTCATCCCCACCAGCACCACGCCCAGCAGCAGCAGCAGCAGCAGCAGTTCCGTCATCAACCATCCCCACCTCCAACGTCCTCAACCCAGGTCCTGGATACGACACATTCCTCCGGCCAGCAGCAGTATGGCACGAATGCTGCACCTTCCGTAGCCCCACCATCACCATTGATCGACCTGAGCGAGTGGATCAACCACCGGGTACTGGCCAGGCGGAAAGATGTGTACGATTCGGGCCGTATACGAGGGACGGCAGCGCCCGGTACGGTTGTGATCGGGTTCGACCAGCCCGAGGGTAGCCATCAGACGTACGAAGGCGTGCTGGACGATTCGGTTGCCCATCGGCAGCAGCACGACATCATCGACGACGTGTGTCCGGCGCTTGCGGATCTGCTGCCGGGCGTTCGGGTTTGCGTGCGGGCGACCTGCGTTCATCCGCATCCCGCGACGTCCACCGGAGGCGACGTGTTCATCGAGGGCGTCGTGAAGGAGGTGCACGGCAACAAAAAACAGTTCTCCGTGCAGATAGGGGTTGCCGATGATAAGCAGGAGGTAAGGTTTGCAGGGTTTGCTTTTGCGACAAAACTTCCGAGTCGACAATGTTAGTTACGGATAATTATATCTAACAGTAGGGCTATCGTGATGAAGATTAGTCCTACGAGCTGACTATCTGCTTGATTATTGGCACCGAAAGGTGTCGTTGGAAAAGGTGCCATAATAATTATGTGCCAAGTTCTTAGAACAGAGATGAAGATGCATCACAGTAGCCCATCAATGTTAGTCTGTACAATTTGCTACCAACTGTATTTTCAATAGCGACTATGACCTGTGTTCCATCAAACTTATACTTCCTTTTTCATTTATCCCCTTCACCGATAAAAGATTCGAATAGTAAAACGGGTGGATATGCGCTTGCTAAAACCACCCTGGTGGGATGAGCTTGAAGATGCCTTGGATAATTATGGCAGCCATACAATCGACCGTCGAATCGATGCTCACCATCGTACTCTTCTTCACCAAGATGGTGGAAGAGCTCTCGGTAAGCCGCAACCTCAGCAGCAGCAGTCGGCCATAGTGAATTATGTACTAGCAAATAGTGATCATCTGCACGGCAACGGTGGCGGCACTGCGGGTGCAAATCCGCTCGTGTGCAGTGGTTCCAACGCAACAACAGCGCAACCGTCGACCACCATCATCTACACCGGTGGCGCACCGTACAAAAACAGCATCAGCATCACGCAAGGTCGCGGAGTGGCGAGTGCTGGAATGCGATTCGATCCGTCCTCAGGAACGGCGGGTGGATCGGCACAGGAAGTGTCACCACAAAAGCAGCAGCAGCATCAAGTTCACGTGCCACTCCAGCTACAGCATGTGCTGCCACCGGGTGGTAGTGGTGGTGAGCAAGACCAGCAGCACCATTATCGCAGTGCCGCAACCTCACCCTTCCAGTCAATGCAGCTAGTGCTTGGTGGGTCGGATCGGGACCAGGACGGAAGTGACGGGACGTCGACGGTCGGGCACTATGGAAGCAGCAGCAGCTCCGCGCATTCACGCTCCCATTCGCTTCATCATCCGGGTTCGCATCCGGTGCAGATCGGATTGGCACCGGCACCGGCACACAGTGGGAACACGATCGTCCCGCTAATGGTAGCATCCGGTTCGGGTGGTGCTGGTACCGTGTCTGGCAACAGCAGCTCAGTATTACGGACGCTCAGTCCGGACGATCTGCGCATCACCAACCGTAGCTACGATAACGAAAGCGACGATGAAGTGCGCAGCAGTTTCCCCATGGACGGTGGTATGTAATGAACAACCAGCAGGGACGTATGAGTTGCAACTAAATCCGTTTGTCGATTAAATCTCCATTTCAGAAACAGAAAAATACTCAGGCAGTAGCAAGCGCAGCAGTATGCAGAGCCGCGGCAGTACCTCAAGCTTACTGGACCAACGAAGTACACCTCGATCTCAACCAGCAACCCCAAGGTGCGTCAGCTATGGTTCGCCATCTCTGTTCGGTAGAAACAACTTCTCGGTTAAACTTCTTCTCTAACTCACTTGCGTGTGGGTATTTTTATTTGTATCCCTCCCACGAATGCAGATCTCAAGCGGCGACACCGCACCGCTTTAAGAAAGGCGACGTAGTTTCAACGCCGACCGGCATCCGGAAGAAGTTCAACGGTAAGCAGTGGCGCAGGCTGTGCTCGAACGAAACCTGTTCGAAGGAATCTCAACGACGTGGGTACTGCTCGCGGCACCTCAGCCAGAAGGGCAATAATGCCCTCCGGTCGTCCACTAGCTCGGTGACGAATCATTTCAATAGGTAGGTCTTTCTTCGAAAAATAAAAATCATCACAGAAACTTGATAGTGATAGTTACACGTCCGTTGTGTTTCCCTTTTCATCCTCCATCAAGCAGTAGTCGATCGAGCAGTAAAACGCAGCTGGACGAGGAAACATCCAGAGATTCCGAAACATCGCCACACTATCGCGTTGCGGGACGATTTGACCAGGACGAAACGGATGCCGCAAATATGCTCGGTAAGTCTCGATTTTTTTCATTTCACTTGTTTCGTTTGTAAAGACGTGGGTTGAGCTTTGTTCGTGACAACGATGAACACTTGAAACTCAATTTTAACGTCCTACGTGCTGAAGAGCATGGTGGGAATATGTTTCAACTTTTCCGTCAGTCAGAATTGATGTTTCGATAAACCTATCATGATAAAAGACGTTGATCATGAAAGAATTGATGAAAGAAGCATATATATCGTATCGATGGTATAAAAGTTGATCTGTTGGTGCATGATAAAAAATAGTAAAATTAGGTTAGTAAATTTAGTAAAGTTAGTTATACATGGATACTATTTTTGGGATAGTAAAGCAGATGTGTATGAATTGCTTTCGGTGTTCTTCGTAAGCTCGTTCGTAAGACGTGAGTATTAAAAAAATCATATTCTGTACTTTAAATTTCAAGGTAAGAATATCTATTGCCCTCAGTGTAAAGCAAACGCTAAATTCATCTGGATTATGAACCATAAATGAACCATAAGCGTGTTTAAAAAATAGGAGTTAGGCGAGAGAGCGAGACAGGCCTATACAAAAGGTGTTATCGTCAAGGCCACTCCGAAAGAGACAATTTGCATAATATCTCATAAAAAGGAAAGAGAGGGAGAAAATAGGCACTGGTTAAAAAACTGGACACAAATATAAAGCTCAAACTAGCGAACAATCAAACGTTTTGATAATCTTAAAATTGTCAAACTTTGTGCTCAGAGCAAGCGATATCCTACGATCATCACATTTTATTTACAGATAACGGTACATTCTTTCATCGCTCTTCTTTAGTGTATTCACTTACGCACACATGTGCAGTTGAATCATACGATTTCCTCATACATGTATTGCCCGCTACTACTCGATCCTTCGTCGCAGTAGACAGTAAAGTTAGCTCTCAGTTCCATAAGAACTGTTTCAAAAGAGACAATGGAGTGGACATTTAAAATGAAACGACAATAGGAACGTTTTTTTGTCCTGTGCGCTCATATTCAGTACCAGCTATCATCGCGGCACTTCATGTTGGCAGTGTTAGTTATCCGGTGCAGACAAAAGCAAAGACTTTCAGCTTACCTGAAAGCTGGATTTCATTGCTCTTACGAACGCGAACGTGAAGAACCAATCATTTCGAAGAACAGTCGCAGATAAGCAGTGTTGCAAGTAGTTCACCAAAACAGCTAGAAGTTTAGTGTAAAACATGAACTTTGTGAATATGAACATGTACGATCTACAGAGTGGAGCCGAGCTCTACATTAAATGTCTCCGTAAGTGTACAGAAACGAGTGATTTTCTTTAGTTTTTGGAACTTGAAGGATTTTGTATGGTCTTTTTGGGGACTTCTTTTCTTTTTTAATCCCACGTTCCTATCGTGCATATCAATTCATATTGCTTCTTGCCACCATCTTGCAAATCTCTTATTTCATCTCAGGATACAAGTGTATGTGTGATTAATTTAAACCGCCAGTGTTGCTACTTCTAATCTGTGCAAGAATAATTCATTATCAAATTATTTATTTGTTTATTTAAATTATTTGTTTAAAATCTCGTTTATAAAAAAATACCACAATGGATTAAACCGTTTCGTTAAAAATCGATGCGTGATTTTCGAGAATAACTATAAAAACTTTTTATCTAATTACATTTCCATAATCATTACTTTCGTCTACAGTGTCCCTCAGCAGCTCACGCTCGGCGACACCGAGTAATTCTTTCTCCTCGCCAACGGGGCACGGATCGTCGCCACTGGCAACGCAATCGCCAGTGATGATAGGGAACCGACAGAACCTGTTCCTGCCTATCGGCAGTCCGGCACCGTCCAGCGAACCGCACGGTGGGAGCATCGGCAGTAGCAGCAGCAAGTACAAAACGAACACACCGAGCCCAATCCCGCCGCATACGATTGGTGGCAGTGTTGGTAGTGCTGGTGGAGGCAGTGGTGTTGGTGTTGGTGGAAACGGTGGGGGAAGCGGGCATCATCATCAGCTTATCCGTCCGGAGCTGCTCCGACCGGCGCAGCCAGCAGCTACAGCTCCACCACCGACCGGGCACGCTACGAGTGTCATTCGAATGTCGCCGCTCTATTCGCAGCATTCGGCACATCCTTCGGCGATCTACGGCAGCTATCAGACACAAGTAGGAGCAAGCTCTCCGGCAGCCCACACCAGCCAGCAGCAAAAGGAATCTTTATCCTCTAATGGCGTTGTTCAACATCAGCAGCAGCAGCAGCAGCAACACCACGTGTTGTCCTTACAGCAGCCGCAGCAGCAGCAGCCACACGCATTGATAGCAACCGGTAGTAATCGTTTGCAGCCTGCATCCGGTCCGGTTCAGGTTGTGTTGCAGCAACCGTCGTCCCATCATCACCATCACACGATAATGCAGCAGCAACAGCCGCAACAGCAGCAACAGCAGCAGCAGCAACCTGCACCACAGCATACAGTGGTACTGACCAGCAGCCAGCATCAGCAACAGTCCTTAACCGTGCCAAAAAACGGCATTAGCACGGGTTCCACCTATCAATGGCATGCATTGCTTCCGATCATACACAGTCCGTCGGCGATCGCCAAGAGCAATCACCACCCACATCACCAGCAGCAACACCACCAACATTACGCCGCCGCGCATCTGGCGCACTCGCAGAGCTACGGACCACCACCACCATCTGCAGCAGCAGCAGGACCGCTACCTCCGCCTCCACAGCCATCAGCGTCCGTGGCGGTGGCGGCGGCTGCAGCAACGGCGACGGTTGCCTCCACGCAACCTTCGCTCCCGATTGGAAGCTCTTCCGCAACGACAACCAAATCGTCAGCGTCGATGGTCATCGTACCGTCGAAGGGAGGCTACGTGTCCTCCACGCCTCCGCCACCACCGCCTCAGGCAGCCGCCGAGGACATGGTTTCGATCGACGACGACGACCAGGGAGACGATGATGTCTTTGAAGCAGAGCCCGTGAAAAGCGCACCCAAAACGAACAATTCCGCTGGACCAGCAGTAGCAGCAGCAGCAGGAGGAGGAGGAACAGGTTCATTAGCAGTAAGTCATCAACTTCTGCGGGGAATGGACATAGAGGCACCGGCGTCGGTGACTGCCAGCAACGGCAGCGGCGGCAAACCGTCATCGGCCGAAAGTGCGGAATCGATCGCGAAACGACGCACGCAATCCTGCAGTGCGGCGTTGCAGGCGGCGGCAGCGGCAGCAGCTGCTGCCGCTTCAAACCCTGGTGGTGGTGGTGGATCCGGCGGTGGTGGAAGTGGCAACGGTACGCCAAAGGAACCACAGAGCCCGATGAGTGGCAAAAAGGATGCCAAGATTCGGAGGCCGATGAACGCGTTCATGATCTTCTCCAAGCGCCATCGGGCGCTGGTGCACCAGAAGCACCCGAATCAGGACAATCGGACGGTCAGCAAGATTCTGGGCGAATGGTGGTACGCACTGAAGCCGGAGGAGAAAACCAAGTATCACGAGCTGGCCAGTGAGGTAAAGGAAGCTCACTTTAAGGCACATCCCGAGTGGAAATGGTGCTCGAAGGATCGCCGCAAATCGTCCTCCTCGGCGAAGGAAGGTGCCGGTGGTGGGGCGGGCGCTGGTCCACCAATCACTGGTTCGCTGGCGGCAATGGGCAGCAACAGCGGTAGCCGCAGCCGGATCGATTCCTTCGACGGTAACGATTCGTTCGATGAGAAGAGCCCCAAAACACCGTCCGACCACCTGATGACGTCGGGTGGAGGTGCGTTAAGCGGCGCCAATCAAACGAACGATATTATACCGTTAACCGTGGCCCCGTATAACACAATTGACGAGTCTCCCGAAGCCATGATGATGTTGCCACCGACAACGACGGGTAACCACGGTGCAGCACCAGCTTCCACTTCGTCACACACGCTCACGACAGCCTCGGCTGCCTCCATAGCACACAGCAGCCCGGAAGCGATGGTTGTTGACAGTGCTGCAACAGCAACGCGCGCATCGTCTTCGAACCGGATCGGCGAAGAGGAGCACCCGGGTCAGGAAAAAGAGGACGAGCGCATGGACATTTCCGTCACGGCGGACGAGCAGATGGATGAAGGTGGTGATAACGATGCTGGCGGTGGTGCGACGTCAGACGACGACCAGCGGATGGTGATCGCAGACGATGATTCCGGTACGGCCGTCGACGTAGTAACTACCGAACTCGATCTTAAGTGTGACGAAAAGGTAAGCGATTCAGAAGTGGAAGATATTTCCACCACTAACAACGCCAACGGCGGCAACCAACAAAAGCATGTGGAGCTCAGGCACAAAGCGACTACTTCGTCTGCTTCTACCGCCAGTTCATCTGCCAAGGTACGAGCGAGATACTGACGGTCACATAAGTCTACTGGCGCGTGCAAGAGATCCTGATTGTAATTTTCGTTTTTTAAATTTTGTTTCACGCTCTTTGGTTTGCAGGTTTCAGATTCGACGGTTTCAAACGAATACCATCACGGTAGTGGTGGCAACAGCAATGGAGACGTAGCGACGGACTACTCGATAAAGGCACTGACGGCCGCCGGCAACAGTGGTGGTCCACCCACGACTCCCGGAGGACCAAACTCTGCTCCGCAGGATTCTTCTGGTGCCTCGTCGCTGACGTGCAAACCGAAGCCAATCAAAGCCGCTTCAATACGGCAGCAACAGCAGCAGCAACCGACGACCGCTGGTGGTGGTACTGGTGCAAATGGCACAACAGGTGGGGAGAACAATAGCAGCAGCGTTACCATGGCAGTAAGCGGTGGTACTGGTACTAGTGGACAAAGTGGTGGCATCTATCAGCATCACCATCACCATGCACCCCATCCACAGCATCATCATCATCACCCGATCGGTTACGCGTACAGCAGTCCGAAAAATCCGGTCGGTGTATCACCATTCCAGCCAACTGGTAAGTAGGGCAGCTTTAGTATTAATTTATTTTCAAACAATTCCAAACACAAACGAATATCGGCGCAACAAGACGCCATCCAACTTAAAATCACTCTAAGACCACTAACGACCCATTTGTATCTTTTACAGGTGGAGCATTTAAAACGATGCCTCAAAGCCCAAAAACGCTCGGCAAACAGGATCATCCATCCTATCTGCTTTCGCCGGCACCTTCGACGCCAACAGCAACGGCAACGATAAAGATGGAAGCAGCGGAAAATCTAACGACCAACAGCGGCGCCAAAAGCAAGGTGGACACTATTTTTAACTTCTCCAGCGCGGCCATTAAGGAGCAACATCAATCGGTCTCATCCACGCTCTACCATCACCATGGCAACGATCATCATCAGCAGCAGCAGCACAAGCTACTCGTCGCGTCCGTTAGTAGCAACGGTGCTGAGGGTATAACGACGGCCTCCACACTGACCGTCACTCCCCCAAGCAGTAGCTGCTCGTCGTCCGAGAGCGGCGGAAGTGGCGGTCTCAACAGTAGCAGCAACAAATGTAAATCGTTGATAGAGCTTAATCCCACCATCTGTTACACGATCTCGAACGTAAACGGTAGCCACGCGACCGCTGGTAGCACACTTAAACCTAGTACTAACGCAATAGTGATGAGCATGAAGCAAGGTAATCTACTAATGGATGTTGTGAACACTGCTCCTACTACCTGTACTAATACTAATAATACTGCCACTACTATCACCACCTCTCACACTGCTGATGCTGGCGAACATGTTCACCAACATAAAACGGCCCGTACCGATACCAATACTTCCGAAAGCAATCACCATCTAACTTCTCATCTAGATGTTGTTCATCATTCCAATCATCAGCTTTCATCATCCACGACACATTGCATCAACGATGCAGCAGCAGTTTGTTGTACTACTTCCGGTGCTGTTGTAGCATCCATCATTGCTAGTACTAATACTACTGCTACTACTACAACTACCACCACTAACTTTACTACCACATGTTCCGCCTCCGTCAAGCTTTCCAGTTCTGTTGATGTTGTAAATAGTGATAAGTTTACATGTTCATCTAATATCACCACCACCACAACCACAACCACAGACCCCATTGCTCATGCTGCGAAGAAAACATTGAATGTTGTAAATGTAGCAGCTCACGCTACGAGCTCGATGTCGCAAACCTCCAGCGGGACAGCGGTAGCTGTTGATGCTAAGGCTGCATCTGGTGGGCCAACTGCAACGACGGCATTCATAATCAACACACCGGTCGGCGGTGGTGCTATGGGTTCTACCACCCTTCGCTCTAGTCAGCAGTCGCAACCAATGTATGCTAAAATGACTAACATTTCCTCCGCATCATCGGTGCATCAGCAGCGTTCTGGCGTGGATGACGCCGTCGACACTTCTGTATTATATGAGACGATCCTTCTCGAACGGTCTGTTCCGATAAAACCGCAACCGCCAGTGCAGCCGACGATTACGACGTTACCCTTCGGCAGCAGTTTAGCACCCAACGGCACCAATGGTGGACTACTACTGAACGCATCTTCGAATGCACCAACTTCACTACCAACCGGAAGCATACTTGTCCTAACGCAGGCATCGTTAAACGAGCTTCTGCTGCATGGTTCATGTACAACAACAACCCAGCCGCAACAGCAACCGGCGCTGCAAGAATCGAACGGTGGAGAGATTTTGTCCACCGCAGTTAGCAGAGATATTGGCACCAAAAAGTTAATACTAACATCTGGCGGTGGAGGCACCACAACGCTCACTAACCTCATCGGATCCACCTCGAAGAACACTACTTCCATCTCTCCCATCACTAGTAGTAGCGTAGTCAATACTAATTTGTGTACCAATAACATCATCCCCCCTATCGGCTCTCCCCTAAATGTCACTAATCGTTGTATCGTTGTGTCTGACCATAGTTCCGTGTCTTCTAATGTCACTGATAATTATGTTACCACGTACACGCTAAACAAAAAAGGCATCACTACTGCTACTTCCTCATCCACCACCTCCCTCCCTTGCTCCTCCATCTCGAACGATCATCGGCCCCTAACCGACACAATTACGACGCCAAACATATCCTTCACCACCACACCAACAACAAAAACTACTATCCCGACTGCTTCAGCAACAACGAAACAAACGATCATAATGATTAATCCCGCCAATTCAACAGTTTTACCCTTGTCGTCGACCACGGGTCCATCGCTGACGATTTCGTCGGTAGCGTCGCTACACTCGCTGCACCAGCAGCAACCTCCCGTGGCCACTGTTAGCGGTGGGTTCTCGCTGTTGTCTGGCGTACCGACAGCCAACACAACCACCACCACCACTTCCGCACACAGTGCCACTGACCTCACAACAACGATGGTACCGGTCAGCGTAGCCACATCGAGCGGGGGTTTCATGAACAACAGCAACACGACGGCCACCACGATCCTTGCGCCCGCTGCGGCACAACGTTTACAGAGCGGCCGGCAGAAGCTGATGCTGTGTCCACAGGTAAGATTAATGATGTTAAAAGATGATACTTTGAATAAACAATTATTTTATTCTTTTAATTTTGCTAGTAGAAGAAGGAAATAAATTATAGTTGATTGTAGATAATGTTATCACTTCTAGATGGCTTATCTGTCTGCCGTGAGCTGCACCTGGTTTGCTCCCATATCAGAACACAGTTAAACTCAAAAGATCATCACGACCGGAGAGCTCTCACGATGCAGGCAGAACGCTATCTCTAAGATTATTTCTACCATTTTATTCTAGATAGCTTTTCTTTTATAGCTTTTCTTTAAATTCTGTAGAAATAAGCTCAAATTCGCCTAATTCAAAATTCACCTCGTTCATGTTCATATAAACCGTCATCTGTTTGTCTTCCTTCCTTTCTTACCACTCCTACTGCCCACCAAATCCTTCTCACCTCCTGAAATGATCTGTACCGCAACAATAGAAATTCAATATTGCATAAAGAAAATGAAAGTTTTAAAGTATATTCTGTTTCGAATTGGCTTTGCTGAATTTCAATTACTCGACTCAGTCAATTCTATCAGTTGTTTTGTAGTGTGTAGTGCCTAGGTCCGTTTTAAGTCCACCATTACTTAAGAACGCTATAGAAAATACCCGAACTTACCGAGTACGTACCGTAATAGCCGATGTGTTAAGCATCTCTTCCGTTAAAAGCCTACGATTTGTTTATAGAACAGAGAAAGTAGTGTGCGCTCAGCATGTGATTGACTTCATGAGTACAAGAATTTGTTTAAAACGTTTTTAAAACTCCTCGTTTGTCATTTGTGCGTCGTTCGCAATCGTAGTACGACGTAAGTATGCGTAGTTTCTTCGGTTTTCTAGTTCCAAGCACCGTTTTATCTCTATTCTTTTTTAGAATTGCAAAGTTTTTTGCTGGTTTTTTTTATTCAATCCGCTGCTCTCGTGTAGAATAGAGTAGCGATACGATTGCGAAGATCGTGCTTGCTTAGATGATTTGCTCTAGTCGCTTTTTTTGCTCGCTCGTTCAAGACGCCCGTTTTTACTCTTCTTTACTGTAGCTCCTTTCAAACTAACAACTCTTCCAACTTAACTTACGTTAACGTTAACGTCTCTCTCAATTCCAGTTTGCCCTAGTCCTTCCCGATAACCAACAGTTCACGTTGAGCGATCGTTCAAAGATTTCGTTCGCGAACCTGTCCACGGCAACCATTAAACCGGCGCAGGCCAGCACAATCTTTACCGCCATTCCGTCCGCCCCATCTTCATCCTGCATCACTTCTTCAACTTCTTCCTCCTCCTCGCCCTCCTCCTCCTCCTCCTCCTCCTCCTCATCAACCTCCTCCTCCTCCGCTACTTCAACATTCACCTCTCCTTCTTCTGCAACCGTTGCTTTTGCACTAACACCTTCGTCATCCTCGTCTTCCGCCTCATCAATCGCGGGTGCTGTTGTACGGCAGCAGATCAGCAACGGAGCCATTCAGCCGACGCTGACACAAGTGAAACTAACAAACATCCTTCCGCCAACACACGTAACAACACCAATTTCATCATCCACCACTTCATCCTGTTCCATCTTCACCTCATCATCCGCGATGTCGTCCTCGGGTATGCTTATAAAGCCACCGTCTACTGGCTCGAGTGGTGTGGTTGTGGACAAAAGAAACGGGACCAATGTCACCGGTACCGCGATCACGACCACCAACAGTAACAACAACAACAACAACAGCAACTCCACTACTACCACCACCACCTCCATTCCCGTACAATATTTGATACAAGGCAAGATACCGAATCTTCTCATCTCCACAACACAGGGCTATCCGACGCAAGTTCAGCAGCATCATTACCATCATGCGACGCACAAGCAGGAACCACCGGAGTCGCCCGGTGCAAAACAGCACCAACCTGCGACACCCAACTCCACCAGCGCATCTTCGTACCATGCCAACAACAACTCGTCCGGTGACGTCGTTATGATGGTGGCTCCTGCTTCCGCACCCGGTAGCAGCAGCGGCACCGAAACCGATCCCTCGAACGAGGAGGACATGGACGAAGAGTCTGGGCCGCCGGAAAGCAGTGGCAAGAAGTTTATTCTCGCCCCGACACCGGCCCAGCTCGGGCGGGCTCCGTTGCAACGACGCCAGATGAGCAGCGGTGGCTGCAACAGTAACAGCAACAGTAACAGCGGCATGCCACTACTGTCCGATCAGCAGCAGCAGCAACGAGATGAATCAAATGCCCCGTCCGATGATGGTGGTGACGGTGATGAGGAGAAGGAATCTGCTAATCCGGTTTCGATGGAGCAGAACAATCACCATCAACATCATCATCACCATCATCAACACGCGTCAATGCCATCCGCCCTGCCGACGCCGACGTCCGCTTCGATAGAGGATTACCACAGCCAGATTTCACCATCTGCCGCCAAGAAAGCATTCTTTCGCAAGGCCAAACCGGATGACATGGATAAGTAAGTGTAGTGTACGCGCCAGCACTTCAGCAACAGTACACCAAAACCTAACGCCCCATCCGCTCTTTTTCTCTTCTTCCACGCGCAATCAGTGTACTTCGCCAGGTTGACTTTGAGAAAAAGTTCAAAACATTACCCCAGTTCAAGCCCGAGGATTGTCACTCACCCAGTGCCATTACCGCGTCCTCGCCACGACTGTTCACGCAAAACTATCGCAAAAAGCAAACAACCACCCACAAAACGCGTAAGTGTGTTTACTTCTATAAATGGTGCGAAAGATTGGGGTGGCAATTCGGTGATCGGTTATTCGGCATCGTCGGGAGACGATTACTACTTCGTCACTAATTAATTGAGTTTCGTTCGCCTTTTCAGTTCCCGACGACGATCAGCACAGCAATTTACATTCGGACGGCAGTGCACCCCCGTTGTCGAGTACGGCTACCCCGTCCAGCTCGTACGTGATTGGGAATCGATTTTTTGGTCCCGATTTTAACATGGAACAGTACAAAGGTAAGCTCTCTGACGGCGAAGGTCAGTGAAGAGATCAGTGTGTCAGGAGCGTGCTGATGTGGACGCTGATGGTCTATTCATCCTTCTTTTCAAACCTGCCTATCCGTCGGCTAATGATACAAATTGTGCTATGTGCGTGTGGTGGTAAAGGTTACTTTTCGTTTGTAGAAATGTCGGCCGACCCAGGACGTGGTACGGCGGCAGGAGGAGCTGGCATCGGTGGCGGAGGAGCCGGACCAGACGATCGTTCACCCCGGACGCCAAAAACACCGTCGCAGCGATCGGTTAATTCAGCCGAAGAGAAGGGCCACCGGAAGATACTCGAACAGAGGCGTAATCTGGTGGTGCAGCTGTTTAACGAGCACGGAATGTTTCCGTCGACGCATGCTACGAACAGTTTTCAGGTGAGTTGTAATAAATGTAATAAATTATTCCGTTTTTTTTTTGCAAGCTTCTAATTTTCCTAATAATAACAAATCATTCTCCTGCGTTTTTCTTCCAGCTGGCGCACAGTGACATATTCCCGAACAAGCAGAGTCTACAGCTGAAGATACGCGAGGTGCGTCAAAAATCGATGGCCCAGCAGCCGGGATTTACGCCACAGTCTGCTGGTCCGATTACGCCGACCGAAATAAACAGTGGTCAGTAGAAACATGTCACGCAGCTCCGGGCGACAGACCTTTTTCATCGTCCACTTCACTCTTGTTTAGGACAGTCCGATAGTAACAACCAGCAGCAACACTCGTTGCATCAACAGCACACTCAACAGATACTCCATGCTCAGCATCATCATCACCACCATCATCATCATCATCAGCAACAGCAGCAGCAGCAGCAGCAGCAGCAGCAGCAGCAACAGGAACAGCAACAATTGAATTAGTATGACGATAGGCTTGAACGCAAACGGTGATAAGCACGGTAAGCCGACCCCCCAGAAAATGTCTGACGAGCTGGTTTCCTCGCGTTACAAATGGGATTTAGAGAAGCATAAGCACCGCACGCATGCATAGACAAAAGCATAAACCCATGTTTCGTATAATAAATGGCGTGAGCGCGTGTATATGTAATAGAACAAGTGTAGCAGACACGAAACAGTTAATGGAAGGACAAAAATTGTGTAAATGTGACGTAAGTTAAGCAACACACAATGGTGTACATTATCCACAACGGTTCCATTTCCACTGATTCTTTATCGGTTAGCATCTTTCGGTTTATTGTTTATATTTTCAATTTCTGGTTAAAATTAGCAAATGTGATTAAAAGAATTTGAACTTGATTTCTTCAAAAGCAGAAGTAAAACTTCAACCAATGATGAGGAGGAGAAAGAGCAACAGTAAAGCAAACCCAACAGTAGGAACCACAAGCATAATCACACACACCATAACATACGTTTCCGACAGCATATTACAACTTCAATAGCTAATGCACAATAGAACGGTAATTTAATCCAAATATACGCATATAAACCAACAATAGCCACTAATACTACCACTACCAAAACGTATACTACAGTTACTAAACAACAATTCGTTCGCGTTCACGATACAGTACAGAGCAGTTTTCGTTACTGATAACCAATATTGCGATGGATGCTTCTCATCCTTCCTACATACTTTCTAATGTTATTCTTCTCTTC
Organism: Anopheles farauti; assembly: GCA_000473445.2. Classification (NCBI taxonomy): domain Eukaryota; kingdom Metazoa; phylum Arthropoda; class Insecta; order Diptera; family Culicidae; genus Anopheles; species Anopheles farauti. The sequence goes on along the minus strand of KI915040.1, from coordinate 16,693,558 downwards.
AGCGAGTCAGGTGCTCGCCAGTACGAACAAATGTTATCTCTGATAGGAAGCATCGCGACTGCCGCGCATTTTATCGAATTATATCTTTTGATCGAGCTTCAGATTGTTAGCGGAATGTTGCATACACAAAGAAACACATTAATTAGTAGCCAGCACACCACATGTGTAGCATATTACAATCGTCGCATTTTAGATCATCAACAGATCATTGTTGTCTCTTGTGCTTTAGGGAGGCAGGGAAGGGCCACTAGTGAAGGCACCTAGGTGCGGCGTTCGCTCTCCTGCAATAGTTGTTGCTTGTAGCTTGCGCACATGGTATGATTATATTGGTGCAGCTTTATTTTGCATCTACAATCCCATGTGGTCTACAGGAGAAAATTCGCACTCTCCTCGTTGCGATGTACACAGGGAGGAAAGTTGCGGAGTAGAGTGAACTGGAACAATGAAGAACGATGCAAATATGTTGATCGTGTGAACGTGCGAATACGATTAGAACGTTTCATACAGTAAGAAAAAAGTGCACGCATGATCGGGAAAAGAAAAGACGAGATTATTGGATATTGCTAAATACACGAAAAGAAAGTGTGTGTAGTTTAGTACAATGCAAACCGAACGACGCTGGTATGTGAATATAGTAAGTTTTTTTTTTACGTTTTCTCTAATCAATGTACGTGGGCTCATAAACCACCTCCCACGGAGTTAGACAAAACATGGGATCATCTGGTGATTTTAGTTTAGTAAGCCTGGTATCGAAAAATATGATGGTATAGGTAGTACGGCCAGCTAAGAAACAAAAACTACGGAAAGAGCAGCGCCTGTTCTCTAAAACAGATTTATATTCGCTGCAATGAGATATTATAGGTTCAGAAGCAATTATAGCGCGACAAGATATGATAAAAGCACATTTTGCCAACACACACACCGTGTTTGTACATAAAGAGTGAGAAATTCATGTCGTATTCGTGTTAGTAGGTATCATCACCTTTTCCTCCTACCTTGTCCTTCCCTACCGTTTGGATGCAACGTTAATCGTTACGTTTGATATTTTACACACGCACGCCAGCAAACAAAAAAAAATGAGAAACAATGGAACACTGTGTAGTAAGCAAAGTACAACCAATTTAATAATGCTATAGCAACTTTACCGAATGAATCAGACAGCAGACAGGCAGTGGCAGGGTGGACGGTGATGAAAGAAGGGGTGAAATATATGTACTCAACCTATTCATTTTCTTCCTTTGTGTGATACTAGAAAGCGTGGCCACAGTTGAGGTTAATCTTGATAATCTTTTTATGATATGTAGTATAAATGCAATTTTTTTAACGTGATGCGTGAAGCGTGTAGGGGAAAACATAACACTTGGGACATCTTGGTGAGAGTGGGTGCATTTTCGGAAATGTGTCCACCCAGCTACCCGAATGCGAGATATCAGCCCACTTATCGATAGTTACGGAGCGCGTTAGTCTGTCGTAAAAACTATCAAAGTACTTGTTTCAGGTGTTAGTCGGTAGGCCTGCTATCGACCCATCCTTACCATATTGGTACCTATAGGTTGCATTAGACAAACGCAACTAATCCCAACAGCTTTGATCATAAACAAATGCGTATCACAGACACACAAGTCCAAACCAACCGAAATGCCAAGTCATTCCCAATTTGTATCCATCGAGCTAAACAATTGCAACTCACACGACGCGCATAAATTTGTAGTAAATAAATTAGAAAAATGATGCTGCGGCAAAAACATGAAGAAGGAAATCATGATATCTTCTGTTTTTTTTTTGTTTTAAACAAGGAGGCATGAGTACACGTTTATCATATTATTGCCCCACTCTTTCTCTCTTTTCTGTAGACGAAGTTTTTAGACAAGGTGGTTAAAAAACATTATAGGTTAAGAAAAAAAGATAAAATCTTTTGAAGACGATGACGGCGACATGTTTGTTGATTGGTAAATGGTACTGCACGGACATAGAGAAAGTGCAAACAAATGTGACACGACCTCAGTTAATTGGTAATATTAAATACCCAACGCAGCGCGGGGTGGTTCCCTCTCTGTGCAAGTGGGTTTATTTTTCTTTTCTTTTTCATTAGTATATAATATTAAGGCAAATAGAGAAACAGAGAGAGAGAGAGAGAGAGAGAGAGAGAGAGAGAGAAAGAGAGAAGGATAGAGAGAGAGACACGACCGAGTATATTACATATAGCACGCGATTTATTTTATCTGTGTTTCGTTTTAAGATATAACGTGTAAAAAAGTTCAATTCGTGTGAGTGTGTGTTGTGTCTCGATTTCCTGTAGGGAAATTGTACACTCAATATAAAGCATTATTGACATCATTTAGCAGGAAGGGGAAGATATCGGTCGAATAAATCTCCGGTGTCCGAGTGAGCTATATCCTTCCGGTAGTGTTGTGCTTTCGATAAGACAACAACCACAAAATGAAGCTGCATTGTGAAATGAATTATCATATTGTATATGATTGATAGAGCATTGTAATAAGCGATGGGAGGGGAGAGAAACTGTCCTTTCCTATCTGCAGACAAACAAACGCGCATTAGCCAAAACAGAGTCACACAAAACAAACACGAAGACGCCACATTAGCATACCTTCTCCCCCAGATTATAGAATAGTGGTAGCGCTCCACTTCGGAGACTGAGACGATAGGAGCAGAATAAGAAACAAATCGTATTCAATTCTCTACTGTGCGCCGTGGAAAATGCAGTGTTGTGTTGTGTGGTGTAACTTGCGGTACTTCTTAACACTTTACCATCTACACACACTAGCTACAAAACGACAGAATTTGCGATGTGCTAAAATAACGAACGAATTTCTAAAGTTTTCCTCTCAATTCATGAAAGAACCCAACAAACAAACCGTATACACAAAAAACAATTGTGAAATAACACTATGTTCGCATTATGAAAAGTAAAAAACAAAACGTGGAATGAACCGAGCACACAAACATAATAGTAAACAAACAAGAAAAGCAGAGTAGGGCTGACCTGAATGAAAATGAACATTTGATATACAACGCGCACGAAACAAGACAAAACTCTAAGAGAAATGAAAATAAGTTATAACAATAACATGTGTAGAATTCCAACACGAAGCACACGCTTCACTGAAGAGTGTGATAGGAAAATTGAAAAAAAAAATCGAAAGAAACAGCATATTTTTATCCCTAAAACAAAATACAATGAAAAGGTTTACGTTGAGATGAGGTGACGAAACCAAACAAACAAACAAACAAAGCTCCCAAATACACAAATGTTGAAAAAAAAAGTTTCTCTTAATTATAATCGAGAAACGAGACATCTGCAATCGTTCCGAAACCTTCAGAATATGGGTAAGTCATGTTATGTTTTATTCGTAAAAATGTAAGGGAATGTACTATGCTGAAGAATTTTTTATTTCAAAGTTTTCTGGAAAATAATTCGTTTCTATACATCTTTCATCAGCATGAAAGTCTTAGCTTCTGGCAAGCTCCTATTTCAACTTTAAACGCGACAAATTTAGTTTGGACATTATAATTGTCAAATGATCTAATTTTGATTTGCAAATATAAATGTTGAGGACACAAAATTGATGTTAATAAGCCAAGTATAGTATGATCGTATCATTAATGATTTTTTTTGTACTTTAGCTAAACATATTTTGTCCATTACCCGTGTATCATTACAAAATATATGCAACTGTAACGGTCTTTTGAAATGTCAGATGCCGAATGGCAGCGATTCAAAGGCAAATTAGATCTAAACAAATACCGAGTTGCTGACCTAAAAACTGCTGTAATTTGCTGTATTTCATATTACTACTAGTGTCGTATGCAAAACATTTTCCTAATTAACATCAATTTATTGAGTCAATGTTGGTTTTACCTATATCATAAAATTATAAATTTATAAGAAATATTATCTCATTATATTTTTTTATGAAAGTTTGTGACTGTAAAATTCAATTTAATATAAACTACAGAAATATTTAAAGTTATTCAATCGTTTTTCTTCTGAAAACTTATAAAATATCTTAAATAAATTTAATCCAAACAAATCTAACTTAAAACATGACAGTTTGCATTTTATGAACAGGACCACCATAAATACCACTGTACGTTTCCACATTCGAACGCCGCCATAATGCGGGTTTGTGTGTGTTTGTGTCATCGGGAATTTCACATTGAACGACGCCTCGGAAAAATCGCATCTACGTGTGTGAAGGAGCTGCACGTCCGGTGTTTGTGCTACGATTTTGTGGAAATTATCCATGTGTAAAGAATAGTGAACCTTAAACCCAACCTTCATCGTCTGATTAGGCGTGCTCGGCATCACTTCTGATAAAGTGAACCGGGTGCAAAACGGATTGTGCACCTCAAATAGGCAGAGCGTCACGTACCATTGTCTCTCCGCGTAACCCCATGGAAATGGTGTCCCTGGGGCCGAAAAAGGATGGAAATCCTAATGCCGAGTTCTTCACCGCACCGGAGACACTGCAGGGCTTCGAAACGGTGCGGTTGTGGTTGCAGAAAAACTTCAAAAAGGTACGGATTGTATGATTTGTTTTTCGGCCAGAAGCATCCGATCCATCATCCGTGAGCCATTTTGTGTGTCGCATCAAGTTGAGAGCGAGTTGTAGTTGTGGTTGCAGTTTTTTTTTGTAATTGTTTCCTAGTGAAGGTGTTGGTTGTGTTTGATAAAATAGTGCATAAATCATGAAAACTGAGGCATCAATGCAAAAGATCCATGAATAGATAGTTTATTTAATGTGCACGATAATAATTTACGGTTGTGAAAAGAGCTCTTTGAAGGAGTTGGTGGGAGAAGTGTGTGTGTTGTGTGCAAGAAAGAGAAAGGAGAAAAGAATACCGGGTTTGTAGAGTGGTATGCGTTGTGCTTGGGTAACACAAACTGTCAAGCGAATCTTAACCCTCGGACATTAGGCGCGCTCACCAACACCAATGCAACAAGAGCCAGTTGTTTAGTTTTCATTGCTTTATTTTATATTTTTACGAGAACAAATCTTAGAAAATACGAAAATGATATACATGGCATAGATCGATGGGAGTCTTGTTTAAAAAACGGATTTATTGTTACTAAAAAAACACTAAACCTATGTAAAGTGCCTAAACAACCTATGCACTTAATCTTGAAGCTTTTTCTGCTTAGTGTTCAATATGAAAATATTTGCCGAATGTTAACGTAAAATTTCATTACAGTTTCTTGCGCCTGACCCACCGACGAAGGAATCACTGGCCCATCTGATCATTCAGTTTATCCAGTATCAGGAGGCTAAATTGGGCAAAAACTCTCAAGATCCACCAACGACGCGTCTGCCGGTGAGTAAAATTCTCTCGCGCACTCCGTTATGCGCTGTCCATTAGCGTTACATTCTTTTCCATTCCTTCGTAGATACGATGCTTTATGGATTTCAAGCCGGGCGGTGCACTCTGCCACATCCTCTCGACCATGTACCGGTACAAGGCGGAGCAGCGCTGGCGCAAGTTCGATTTCACCGTAAACAAGAACCCGATGCGCAAGGATCCGATCGGTCAGATGGTGTTGGACATCGAGACGGCGCTGATCGAGGCAGAGTGCATGCGGTTGCCCATCGTGTACATTCGCCCGGAGGTGGACCGCGCGACGGCGAACAAAATCACCGACATCGTGACGAACCACCAGGGTGAAATAACGGTCGACGAGGAGGAAGCGACGCACATCATCTACCCGGTGATCGATCCATTGCCAGAGGATTACGCGCGGCCCACGTTCCGTCGTGACAAGCACGTTATGATTCACTGGTACTACTTCCCGGAGTCATACGATACCTGGGTGCCGAACTCGTTCGATCTGCCCGAGAACGTACCGGAAAGTCCACCCTCGCCAGCCGAACGTTGGCGTGTGTCCGCCTCGTGGGTAATCGATCTGGACGAGTACAACGAGTGGATGTCGGAGGAGGACTACGAGGTGGATGAGTCGGGTCGTAAGAAGGTGCATCCGCATCGGCTCGGTGTGGAGGATCTAATGTCCAGTGGCGTAGGTGCTGGCAGCGGTAGTGCTGGTGCCGAAGACAAAGTGAAGAAAACTCCGAAAGTGGTGAACACGAAGCGCAAACGATCGCCTTCACCCGCAGCCGGGAAGGGTGGCAAGCGGAAGAGCTACCGTTCTCCGGCGGCTTCATCGGCCGCTGCCGCAGCCGCCTCTTTCCAGAAGAAACCGCGCGCGGATGACGAAGAGTCTGAAGATCTGACCAAGGACATGGACGATCCGGCACCGGAAACGAACATCACCGAGGTGAAACCGAACGTGGGTGCATCCGGATCGGCTGGACCGGCGACACCGCAACCGAAGCGTCCCGATCCGGACATGCTACCGATGAAGTATGCCACTGTTACCGATCTAGACGATGAGATGGAGCGTGGGATAAATGCAGCGTCCGGACAGGGACAGAGTGGTGGTGGTGGAGGTGCAGGTGGTGGAGGAAGTGGTGGCGGTAGTGGTTCGGGTGTTGGTGTTGGAGGTGGTGACGACAGTCAGGCGGGTAAAACGAGCGACAGCAGCAACACGCAGGATTTCTCTACCGGCGGTGGTAAGGACGATCTCGAGGACAACGTGACGGAGCAGACGCACCACATCATCGTGCCGTCCTATTCGGCCTGGTTCGATTACAACTCGATCCACGTGGTGGAGAAGCGCGCCCTGCCCGAGTTTTTCAACGGCAAGAACAAATCGAAAACGCCCGAAATTTACATGGCCTACCGGAACTTCATGATCGACACGTACCGGCTCAATCCGACGGAGTATCTCACAAGCACGGCCTGTCGGCGCAATCTGGCCGGTGACGTGTGCGCCATTATGCGTGTGCACGCCTTTCTCGAGCAGTGGGGACTGATCAACTATCAGATCGATGCCGATTCGCGACCGACCCCGATGGGACCGCCGCCAACATCGCACTTCCACGTGCTGAGCGACACACCGTCCGGCTTGCAGCCGATCAATCCACCCAAGACGGCTCAACCATCCGCCGCGAAGAATTTGCTCGATCTCGACAAGAAGGGCGCCCTGGGCGAGAAGAAAGACGGTGAGCTTGTGCCGGGAGCGGGAGCCGCTAACGGGGGCCCCGTACCTGGTGCACCCGGTACGCTGATTGGACCGGACGGCATAAAAGTGGAGCAGGGCACCGGATTGCCCAGTGCCGACCCGAACGGACAGTTCGGTTTGCGGTTGGATCAGTACGCGAAGAAACCGGCAGCAATGCGCAACAAAACGGCCGCTAGCATGACGCGCGAGTGGACCGAACAGGAGACGCTGCTGCTGCTCGAGGGACTCGAAATGTACAAGGACGACTGGAACAAGGTGTGCGAGCACGTCGGTTCGCGCACGCAGGACGAGTGCATACTGCACTTCCTGCGCCTACCGATCGAGGACCCCTATCTGGAGGACGACAACACGTTCCTCGGACCGCTCTCCTACCAACCGATACCGTTCAGCAAGGCCGGCAATCCGATCATGTCGACGGTGGCGTTCTTGGCGTCGGTCGTTGATCCGCGCATCGCTGCCAGTGCGGCCAAGGCGGCGATGGAGGAGTTTGCCGCGATTAAGGTTTGCATCATCGACCGGCACAATCTCCGGGTTACGAATCGAGTGTGTTTTAATTGCTTTTGTTTTTCTTTAATTTCCTTCAGGATGAAGTTCCTGCCTCCATGATGGATGCCCATCTGAAGAACGTAGAGAAATCTAGCTTCGGTGGTAAGTTCGATCCGAACGCCGGGCTTGCAAACAGTGGTATCGCGGGCACCGGTCCCGACAAGGAGAAGGAAGAGGAGTCAGATAGCAAAACGGCGGCACCCACGGCGCCAGGCGCAAACGCACCGCCATCGGTGGCAACGAACTCCGCACCGGGAACGCCCGCCTCATCAACACCGGCTACCACAACCGACGTGGAGATGAAGGATGTTTCGAAGAAGGAAGATGCCGGTAAGTTTCGACGCGCTATCTGGATTTCCAGAATGTTTTGTTTATTCGTATGGCAAGCGAAATGTAGATTTCTAGAGCCTTGCATAATGTTCATAATGGCATGGCTACTTTGATACGCTCTTTTGTTGTGGTAAAATAGGGTCGAATAGCTTAAAAGATGGTTGGATAAGTTTTCGTTTTGCTTAATGTTATTAATTTATTTTTTTCAAGAAGTATTTTTGCATAATACGATGTTTAAAGAGAGTTCACTCTAGGAAAGGATTGAAGGTGGCAATAGCATAAATGTATGTTGTCAATAATGTTCGTCAATTATGGACTGGTCACAGACAATTTCGGTACGACAATTATCCGTTAAATTGTTTAAAGAAAAACTTACATTGACAATTAGATTTGCTTGATTTAGTAAAAAAAAAAAACATCAACTTAGGAAAAATAGTTTGTTTGAATAGGTTTTAAAAAGATCTAGGTGAAACACCGCCAGGTTTATTTGCAAACCTTGCTTTTTTAAATTTACTTGCTCGTAAGCATGTGCGTATCTTTCATGTTTTGTTTCCCCCTCCGTACGGCTGGCTATGTCTTGTTTGCTTTTTGTGCACGTGGTTCCGTAAATTGCTGTTATCGTTTGCCCTCCACTGCATAAAACAAAAAACATGCTTAGATAAAGAAAAATCTTCCGATGACGTGACTACTAAAGCGCCTGATTCCGATGTCACAGCTGGCGATGCCGCCACCAGCAAGCCGACCGGCAGCACGGACCCCGCCGCCTCACCATCGGATGCGAAGGAAAAGGACACCTCGAAGGATGCCACCGCAACAGCAGCACCGTCAGCAGCGGGAGGAGGCACCACTGCTTCGTCTACGACTGAAAGCAATTCGACAACATCCACCAGCACTAGCACCACCACCACCACCACCACCACCACTACTGCCACCACCAGTGGTGGGACCACTGCAAATGCGGTGGTCGCGAGTGCCGGCACCGGGAAGGAAAACGGTTCCACCGATCCGAAGCTGTTCAACGAGGGTAATCTGCATTCGGCGGCCGCCGCAGCACTGGCCGCTGCCGCTGTCAAGGCGAAACATTTGGCCGCGGTCGAGGAGCGCAAAATCAAGAGTCTGGTGGCGCTGTTGGTCGAGACGCAGATGAAGAAGCTCGAGATCAAGTTGCGCCACTTTGAGGAGCTCGAAACGACCATGGAACGGGAGCGCGAGGGGCTGGAGTATCAGCGCCAGCAACTGATCCAAGAGCGCCAGCAGTTCCACCTGGAGCAGCTGAAGGCGGCCGAGTTCCGTGCCCGCCAGCAGGCGCATCAACGCTTCCAGATGGAGCAGGGCCAATGGCAGCAGCAGCAGGCCCAAGCGCAGGCCCAAGCACAGGCCCAGGCACAGCAAGCACAACAGCAGCAACAGCAGCAGCAACAACAACAGCAGCAACAACAACAGCAGCAACAGCAGCATCAACAACATCCGCAACAGCAACTACCGCCAGCTGGAAACGTGCATCCTTCGCAGCAGCAGCAGCAACATCATCTTACCGGCACGATGCCACCGTCGTCCACCAATCCGGGAGCTAGTGAGTCCGATATGCCAACCCACGCGCAACCGCTGGTCACAATTGCCCGTCCGACGCACGACGCTAACATGAGCAAATTTCTTTCTTTTTTTCCACCCCCGCGCTCTCTTCCAGATCCAGTTCTCAAGCAAGCGGTTGGTGGTCCGGTCGGGATGGTACCGACAGCGCCTGGAGCAGCGGCATCAGCAGCAGCAGCAGCAGCAGCAGCAGCAGCAGCAGCAGCAGCAACACCTGGTACCACAATCCCGCCATCAGCGCCAGTGGTAGCGGGGTCAGCATCGGGACTGCCGGGAACAGCCTCCTTACCATCGGTCAACCAAGCACCAGCGCACGTACCCCCGACGGTGCCAGTCGCCACAGCGCCAGCAGCAACACCGCAACCACAACCCGCCAACGGTATTCCTCCCCCTACTACCTCCATCTCCACTCAGCCGCCCTCTACGAATCCTACCGACGGTCCTATTACGCCAAATAGTATCATGGCGGGGGCGACGCCCCAGGCGGTAGTGGCATCTACGGCTCCTCCTCCATCGGCCAACGATCCGTCCCTCACTGGACACACTGTCCCCCCGTCTGGCCCTGGACCGGTGGAAACGTCGGCAGCCTCGAGCGAGCTGACGCAGGGAGCCGGACCGGTGGCGGCGGCAGCGGCGGCGGCACCGAGCGGCGAATCGGCCATGCCGAGCAACGTGACACCGGAGTCCGAGTGTCCCGAGGCGGGAACCACCACAGCCAGCGTTACCCCCGGAGCCACAGCAGCCGCTACCGCCGCACCGGAGACGGGTGCGAGTGAGCAGGAAACGGCGGCGGGAGGAGATGGTCAGCAGGTGACCGTTCCACCTGCCGGTACCGGCGGTGCACCACCACCATCATAACTCCGTAGGAACAACCTCCACCACCACCACCACCATCACCAGCACCGGCACAATCGGCAGCAGCACCAACCGGCCGGAACCACACGTGGTCGTTTTCGGAGGCGCGGTAGTTGAGGAAGGGTGACAACGAGAGGAGGAAGTCGAACACGTCGCACGCGTTGAAACTTCGCAACCGCTCATCGTTCAAATACATGTACAGAGGATTTAAAGTCAACCAAGCAGCCAGTGTGGGGGATAAACAAGCTGAATCTTAGTAATCATCGGTAGCATTTTTTTTTGTGCGGGACGTTAGTGGATACAGTGGACGGCACATTTTGGCACACACCTGTGGTGGTGTGATGATTATCGTACACGCTACTGTAAATGTGCGTTTCTGTGTAGTAATGTAATTAGGCTTAATCAGTGTAGTAAGTAACTCCTACTTGTGCAACTCATTATCGTGTTTTGTTTCATTCAAATAATCCCAATTCAACATGCAAAAAAGGGGTGGCAATAGGTTTTTTGTTCCTATAATCCCAGTTTCCCCGTTTTGTATGGCGCTCTCTCCCCGAGAACCCTCTGATATGTCTTTTTATTTTCGCTCTTTTTCCTTACCCCCGGTGGTAGTATTTGCAGCCGCCCTCCTTCCCACTATGATTTTATGAGACAACGGACAAGTTTTGAGTGATTAATTTGTGCTTTTTTTTAACAAAAACGAATATGAAAATCATTATCAACCATGTATTGAAGCAACGCGCTGCTCTCGTTGGCTCGCACAGATTTTAAAGACGTGGGCAACAGTAGACAGTTAGGCAAAATACACACAAGAGAACATTACACATTCGACTTCTTTTCGATTAGGTGACAAGCTAAGCAGATTAAGGAAATAAGTGAAATAAATTTAAATATCTATCTTAGCTGTAGCAAATCATGCTTGGTGGTGTTTTATTTAGCAGTGTGGGACGTGTCGGAGAAGCGACTCAATTTACGCACCCGAAACCGGACTGCAATCGCGCAATCGAAGAGGAGAGTGTGCGTGCAAAACGTTGTACGAATGATGGAAATAAAAAAAATCTTTCAGAAATTTATTCTTTCCTGCACTGTCCTTCACAAACAGGTGCATAACACTAAGCAAGCAGCACATACCGATTGTGAGCAAACGCATACTTTATTATCGTATTCCTTTTTAACACACGTTTACATCGTCCGCAGCATTTGATTATGATTATTACACATCCTTTCGGCTTCGTGCGTTTCTTTACGCTGCGGCAGTAGTTTCAGCCTAACTGAGGTGCTAATACTTACCGTACTAATCGAGCGAACGAAAGTTCGACAGTGATAATAGAGAAAAGCCAGAAAAATGTTTCTTTTATAAAGAATTATGACAAAAGAAATGAAAAAAAAAACTAACGTAACGAAACTCACGCACAACATATGCACACAGAATTGCCGAATGTACCTTGCTGCTACTAACCGCGTAAGAACTTAACCTTCCTTTCTTTTCGCGTTACAATTCGCGCCGCAACTTATTGCTTTCCGTGCCAATGTTTCTCTACGCACTGTTTGTTATTTAACTAATGAAAATAATCGATCACGCTTTCACATTAATGCAATGCATAAAAGCTCTTTAACTTAAAAGCCAAACATTTGTGTGGTTCCGTACGGTGGAACTATTGTACGAAATGCGAGACACAACCAACTCTTCTACATCAACATGGTCTCGGTTGCTTCTCCTCCTTCTCCTCCTGCTGCTGCTCTATCTCGTTCTATCCCTTCGCTAGCGGTGCCTCCGACACCCGATGATGTTTCGTTGACGACCGGCAAAGAAGCAGCAGCAGCGCCTGCTACGACCGTCTGCCCATTGATGCCAAGCGCGGTGAACAGTTCGTCGTCGACCGTTGGCGTTTCGTTACTACCGTCTTCGTCGACGAGTGCATCATCCAAATGGGTAGCCACCACCAGGGGCAGCGCGTAATATTGCAGCCGCTGACCGTCATCGGTTGCGCCGGTAGCATTAGCCACCCCGTCCTCCATTGCACCCGCCGGTTGTCATATGCTATAGTCTTTGTTGAAATTGACTTCGATGTCAACACGGCAGATGGGGCAGTGTTTGTTCGTCACTAGCCACTGGTCGACGCAGTCTTTGTGGAACAGGTGCATGCAAGGCAGTCGTCTGGAAGGGAAAATAAGTTAGTTTAGTCCAAAGTGCTCTATGCTTCGCGTAGCCGAAAAAGTTGATCGTAGGCATCTGACAGGTCTCAAATGAAACAGTGAAAAAATGTTCTATAATGCGATCAAATATGCCTTCGCATTGTAAATATTGAAAAAGATGATATCTTAAATGGATAGCTTATGGATTTAAATGGATATCTTCCAGAATATTTTTTCTCTCCAGATTTTGTTTTGCTATTTCTCAAAAAGCCCTAATTTAAATGCTAATGCTACTTTTTATTACACATTAAATTTAATTCTAGCAAAAGCTTAGTTACTGACGGCATGCTTCCACCTGGCATTTAAAAATCGTATCTTTTTTAATAAAAAAAATATTCATTATACAGAACAATTATTTACCGGACATCATTGTCGATTTCGAACTGCGACAGACAGATGGTGCACTTTTCGCTATCCTCATCCGTCTCGCTGACGCGCCGCAACCGTTTGTACTTGTGCGGGAACGTGTTGGTTTCGATCATGTCCTGCGGAACGAAAGGGCGAGAAGTTGGTATTAGCGAGGGAAACACTACGGAGGAACCATCATATGGCTGTGTCTTACCTGAGTTGCACCGCGACTTGTGCAGGAGTCTTCCATAACACGCACGAACCGATTCAAGCTGGACAGCAAGCTGGGCCGCAACTGTGGCCGCGATGGAATATGAAAACACATTATATGAGATTATTTCAAATAGATAAAGCTCATTTTAAGATACTTCAAAAACTATAAAACCAAACGCAACATGCTATGTATCGAGTTTACTAATTCATTGAAAACATTTTAACAATCGAAAAGTTGAAAAACAAATCTCGGCGTTTTCACTACTTTTTTAAACGAGTTTGTAACTGTCAGTGACTGTAGTAACTGTCATGAGTAATAGTCATACTCATGAAAATTCTAAAAAACATCTTCACTTTAGCTCCTCCCATTTAGTTCGCCGGTTTACTTGAATCGTTACTATCGCAACCCAGATATGGAATTAATTTTTAATTTCAACAACTTTTAATACAAAAAAATAAAACTCAATTTTACACCCATTATAGAGCTCGTTTAGGAATTAAATGTGAAGGGTTTAGGCAGAGACAAATTAGTGTACAGAGAAGTTTCTTTGGTAAAGGAGGGCCTCTATGCAAAATTTCTATATTTCGACAACATGCAGCACTGAAATCAAACGGAATCACTCAGATACATTTGGACGGAATTGGATAAGCGTTACACAATTTCTTATTTCGTTATCATTATGCAAAGAAGGGAGGGGATAAAAACTACCACTCGAGCCATTACGGGCTAGCGTCACACTTACCCCAATGCTGAACTGAATTTCCGGATGGCTCCCAAGGAAGTTGCTCTGCGTCGGTATATGGTGGTACATGTGATGATGCACGTGCTGGTGATCGTTACGGCTGCGAGAGAAGAGAACACGATACGATTAGCAGCATAATAAAAAAAAAAAAAAAACATCCAATCAACAAGCCGGACTTACCGGAAATTTTGATGCGTATCGTTCGCCAAGGTAAAGCGACGCATTCGATTGACGCGCAAATTCAGCCCCTGCTCGGTTGCCGTCGCCGACGCCGGATTGGCACGGTTCGGTGCGTTGCCGTAGAGCCGATTGTACGGCAGACCAACGCCGCGCGGCACCGCCGGTAGGCGAACGTAAATGTTACCCTCAGCACCGGTCACATCGTTGCTGTTGTTGTTGGTGCTGCTGCTGCTGCTGCTACTGGTGGAGGTGGATGCGGCAGCGGGCGCAGGTTGCGGCCGGTGCACGGACGACGTTGCCCCGAAGGGATGGTGCTGATTGTGGTGATGGGGATTAACACACCCGGGAATCGTACACGCTGACGCTCCCGTGCCCGGTTGCTGCTGGTGTTGGTGGCTCGTTGAAACGAGCACATTTTCCCGCGTGTTGAAAAACGATGCCGATGCTGCTGCCAACTGATGCTGCTGCTGCTGCAGCTGCAGTATTTGCTGCGTAATGCGCGAATAGTGTGGGCTGCCGCGGATGCCACCGGGGTGGGGTACCACCGTCGATCGTTGGTACCGAGGCGGTGACGCGTACGGATCGCTACTATCGTTCACCTGCGACATTAGGCGCCGCTGCGCTTCCTGCGTGTGATGCTGCCGCATCCAGAGATTTTCGTGCGGTGCGTACGATAGCCGGTGCGTGGTTCGTGGCACCCGCCCACCACCGGTCGCCGAGGGTGGTAGTTGGTGCAGGTGCTGTGGCTGTGGCTGTGGTTGTTGCTGTTGGAGCCGTTGCACGTAACGATGCCGCGTGACCACGAGCGGAGGTGGTGGACCGGACCCTGTGCCGTGGCTCGCCACGTACGGGACACGCGCATCGACCGAAGTGGACGGACCCCAGCTGCCGGTCGCTTCGTCCGCGCCCGGCTGCATCGGGGACGAGACGGCAGCGGCAGCGGCTGCAGCAGCGAACGCGGCCACATTGTTGTTGAAATCGTTCCTTGTCGGGGCGGTCGGTGACTCAGCACCCCCCGCACCCCTAGCGAGCCCAGGCGTGGTGGAGGACGAGTAATCGATCGGACTGTCGCTCACGGTAATGACGGAGGTGGCACCAGTTGCGGAACCGATCGAAGAAGCGGCGTTAGAGGTAGCCGCTAGTGTGAAGAGTGGTTGGGATGGTGGTTGTGGTGGTTGGACATGCTGCTGCCCATCCCGTCTTGGTACCATCCACCCGGGCGGTCGATAAACGCCGGGCCTCTCCTCTCCACCATCCGTCCATACCGTGCCGACTTGGTAGGCGGGTGCATAATAACGCGGCTGCTGCTGTTGTTGCTGCTGCTGCTGACGGTGGTGATGGTGGTGGTGGTGGTGGTGATGATGGTGTAAGGGATGATGCTGTTGCTGCGAACTGCCGGTTGCAAAGCTCCCGATGGACATATTGTCGATGACGGCACCGGCCGCCGTAGACGCACCATCGTACCGTGCGTGGTGTGAATGAAGATCGTCTTCTTCCTCGTTGGAGGCGAGATCGACGACATCGGGTGGGGCGGGAAATGGAGCTGAAACATCCATCATCGCCACCCCATCGCTTGCATCCCCCCCATCGACCACGCATGGTGCACTGTTTGCATCGGCTGTTGCCGGCACCGGCGGCGGCGGCGCTGGTGGTGCTGCCGCTGGACCGGATGATGGAGGTGGCGCTGGCGGCGGTGGTGGATGCTGCTGTGTCGCTTGACCCCGTCCCGACGAGGACGACGACGACGTCGGCGCCGACGGTGGGTACGAGGTGGACATAATCGGTGATGGGTGCATCAAATCGCGCTCAACCGAACACAGTTCGGTCACGTGATCCGGATGCCACGTACCAACACACCGACCGGCTGACGGATGGTAGCTCGGCATCAGGCAGCGCGTCCGGCGACAATCGCGCCCATGGTGCCAGCGGTGGTGTCGTACCCGGCGATTGCGCGGCGAAAGACGCAGCACGTTCGTCTCGCCGCTCCGCGTCGGTGATGTATCCGAAACCAAGTAGCCCACGAACGGACTATCGACGACGCACCGGCTGTGGGCGAAGGGTGGTGGTGGTGGTGGCGTCCGGCTACGACGATGATGCTGTCCACGAGGGGGCAACGGGGGTAGCCCCGCTGCAACCGCACCGTGTGGTGGTGGTGTGCCACCCGTCCGCATGCACCGTCGCTGAAAGTGCCCGATGTCCGGTAGCCAGTCAATGACACGTGCCCGATCCGCCATCTCCCGATGCCGAATGCGTCGTTCGACCAACGCCCGAAACAGGTTCCGCCGTATGGCGGAGTTTCCCAGCGTCCGGGCCGCCGATGGTGAGGACGGGTCCGGTGGGAGGGATCGCGATACGTCACCATCGCCACGTCCCGGCACAGAACGAATCTCCAGATCCGAATCGTCGTCACCGTCGTCATCGTCCTCGTCCGAATCGTTGGTCAGATCGATCGGCTCACCGAACGGGCGCGTTCGGGTTCGGTAACGTATCTGACGGCGCGGAGCACCGGATGTGGATGCGATCGGGGCACGTTCATTGCGCTGATCGACCATTATGACGTCATCGTTGTCGTCACTGATGCTGATGCTGCTCGAATCCGTTATCCAGTCGAGCTGCAGATCCGGATGTGGATCGAGCGCATCCGAACCGTACAACCGTCGGTTACTTCCACCACCGTCAACCACCGCCGGGCTGGTGGTGGCGGTGGTGGTGTTTGTTTGGCCTATCATGTCCACAGTGTTAGCAGCGTCCATCTCTTCATCCACGGTGGACGTTGCTATCGGCACCGGCACTGTATCGAGCGTTGGCAGAATGTCAAACGCGTCGATCACGTTTGTCACCGGCGAATGCACGACCACCGGACTGGGGATGGGGATGGGGATTTGTTTTTCCTCGCCACGCTCCTTCTTGCACTCAACCCACCCAGCTTCTCCACTACCGACCACACCGTCACCCGCGTTGGCATCGTCTTCTACGAGAATGACGTCATCGATGGGGGCGCTGCTGTTGTTGGTAGTGAAATGATCGCACCCGTGCCGGTCACGACCCGCACCGGCATCCGGATCCATCATATCCTCGTCGTCGTCATCATCATCATCGTCGTCGTCGTCGTCTACATCTCCATCCCTATCATCATCATCGTCGTGGTCATCGGCATCACAAAAGAATCGAAGGTAATTCCTTCGCCGAATGGGGGGATTTGGCACAAACAACGGGCGGCACGGTAACGGCGGTGGTGGCGGTATCGGCAGCTCGATTCTGTTTAACCCGCTCGGACCCGGCATTGAACCGCTCGCGTCGCACGGGTCAGATACGGGTGATTCTTTGATACTTTCAGTCGCTTGGAGCGTTCCTTCTACCGGCTCCAACTTCACTTCCGTCGCCGAATGGACGGACGGCCCACCCGCGGACGGTTCCAGTTTCACAATGCGCTCTTTCTCATCCGGAGCCGATGGCCCTGCCTCATCGGTAGCCGCAACAGCAGCGGAAGGGGCAGCAGCCGTAGCAGTTTGTCCAACAACCGAATTAGAAGCGTTCGAAGTTAACGCCGGAGGGGCCGGAGAACAGGAGCAACATTCGCGCTTTATTGCGGGGCTTCCTGGGTCACGGTTGGTGCTGGGCTCCCCGGCACAATCCCGACAGGCACAAACCGGCGCATCGGTGGTGGCCGTAGCCGTCGTTTCGCGCTTTATTTCGTTCGCCGGCACCGGGCGCTCGTTGGAGGACGGAAGACAAAACGGTGGCTGCTCCTGAACGCGTCGGAAAACGCTCGACGTGCCGGGTGGCGGCTGTTCGGAACCCGTGCCCGCGCTCGTACCATCGATCGGTTCGGTTTTAACCGACTCCAACAGATGTACCGGTGGTTCGTCTCGGGTCGGGGTCGGTGTGCTGCGTGCACTCTCTTCCGTCTTTACCGTGCGGAGCGGCTCCCGCGGGGACGAGGAACGACTGATATGTTCCACTTTTATTGACGGCCCTTCAACCGGATCCCCGGGTGGTTCCGTGTCCGGGTGGTTCGCTAACGATGGTTCCCGTGTCGGAGGAGCACCGTCAGGGCCAACACGTCGTTGGTATTTGTCGGGGGTGCTACTACTGCGGCCACCGGTGTGGTTTTGCTGTGGATCATCGTCCTCATCAATGAAACGTTTGCGAGTGCGCCGTGTCTCGCTGCTCGTTGCCCTCGGTGGCATATCGGCTTCTTCGTTCGTGCCGTACACGATCGCCGCCGGTTCCGCCGATGGTGTATACTGACCCTGATGGCGATAGTGCACCTGGTACTGGTGTTGATTTGGCACGGGCGTATCGTTCGCGAACGTACGTCCACCGTGGCTCGCATGTGCTCCGAACGAAGAGGAACTGGAACTGGAGGTGCACGCTCCCGAATGATGCGGAGGCGCATTGTGGTGACTGGCGCCATGGTGATGATGCTGGTGACTGTGCGCATTATGGTACTGTCGGAAGAGCGATTCGAACGAGCTTTGATTCTGTTTCGTATAATCGTATCGCACACGGGTACGCGACCGTGCCGAAGGAGATGCCGACGGGAACACGGCAGCCGGTGGTAGTGGTATAATAGGCGTAGGAACAGCCGGTGAATCAGCCACTACAGCGGACGTCGTTGTGCTGTCTTCCAGCGGAGTATTCGGCTGGACAGGCTGCTGTCGCGGCACGGGCTGTGTAGGCCGTGGATAGCACGGTGTCTCCGAACCGCGATGCGGGTCGTATGAGAAGAGCCAATCTCTCACCTCATCCCTTGGTAAGGCGTGAGAAAACACACGGTTTGGCCGAGCGATACGCAGGGGTGTCGAAGGAACAACGGGCGAATAATCGAGCGAATTGCTCCCACTGGCAAACAGATCCATCTCCCCATCGTTAGAACCTGTGAGAAGGTTAGAAGAACGTACAACGTTAGTACGACGTCGTTCGGCTAACGACAATCAAAGGGTAGCTTACCCGGTGTTTCCGAAACCGCATCCACGTTCGACTGGATCGCGGTGTCGAAAATGTCGCGCAAACTGTCCACCTCCATCCATTCGGACGGAACTCTTAGCGACGGAGACGATGACGACGCTGGCATTTCCGGTTGCACATAATCACCCTCGCCACCGTCTGCGGCTTCGTCCCCTGCGTCGTCACCGTTCATCACGCCGGTTCGCTATCGGAAATGGCTATCCGGGTGGCTTTTGGTATCTCAAATTGATTATTTTTCACAACACGCTTGCTTCGATTTGCTCGTGGCCTACGTGGTTACACTATTCCGTCGTGGATTTTTTTTTCTTTGCTACGTATTGCTCTTCAATGTGAGCCGACTTCCTGCAGCTACGGGTGTGCGGTTGAACAATACTGTACAGTCGAACGATGCACCCACAGTCACACCACCACTACACAACATGCAACCCGGGTGGTATACACTCATACGCGTTCAGGATTAACTCATCTTCGCATGTACACAGCTCTCACCCGCCTCCTACACGCACACACATGGGCTGCTAGCTCCAACTCGCTTCTGACGAAATTCAGTATCCTTGGAACGTGGTTTACCGTGGAGTTCGAAACCATCAGCACAAAGAAAGAAGTTACAGCAATGACGAACCTTATCTTCTATTGCACCACTACACTAAAACGGTACGACACAACTTTACGGAAGCACAGCTCCACACAAGATTGGCGAGCAGTGCTCACACAACGAAGAATGGATAGCAACGCGGGAAGGGAATGGGTGTTTTTTTCTGCTCTTTCGTACACTGACGGATGTATCCACTCCTAATGGATGACGCGCCTACCGAGCTGGATACACTGCGGTTAGCTCTCTAAAGCATACCAAATTCTCCCACGTACGCATATAACTTGCTCTCGTGCATATTTCGAACGCTGTGGTCTACAAAGGTGAAGCAATTTGTCAGTATTTTTAAGACGCAAATGCACATCGTACACATATGTACACAAACACACACGCTCGCCCCAACTGCGAGGAGGGGACCGACGACACGAAAACAGAAATTATGGTTTTCGCAGCAGTGCCACTTTGAGGCGCAGTTTTTTGAGGTAATTTCCTCGGGCACTATTAGCGACTAGCAGCAGCTAATTTCTAGGAAGAATGAGCTTCTCGAAAAATTGTTGCTGCAACGGGACGAGACAAGCCTCGGCCGCACTCGGCCATCACATCTGTTCGGGATTCACTTTGTTGACGACATACGGTGATGGGATGACTGGGACGACGTATTGGTAGTGATGTTGTTTTAGGCACAAGATTGCTATAGCAAACTTTTCAAATTGGTGGCTGCAGCTTTTGAACATTTCTAATCGATTGGAATATTCCAATGACAAAAACTATCGTCAACTGAAATTTTGAAAACATAAAGGATGTGCAATCGAATGAAACCGAAATTTATTACAATATTGATGGAAATTTGTATACGCTCCTTGATCACCCGGCAAACAATTGACAGCTAGTTTGTGGGCGAGGGGTATGTTGCGGATAGCTGAAACGGGGTGAGGAGAAGAAAACATGAGAGTGTGTGTAAGAAAGTAAAAAAGTGTTCGTGTTTGGTTCGTATGAAATGTAGGTCTATTTCGCTTCAACCATGCAC
>KI915040.1:16525877-16669519 GCA_000473445.2 Anopheles farauti | reverse complement strand
TACGAAATGCGCATGTGTGCGTCGCCGAAGATTACTTAGGATCGGCGGCCGAGTCGGCGGTATCAAGATTTGTACAGTTTTTTTGACGGGAGGGCAATGTATTTTGAATTGGGACAAATTTCCTAAATAAATGGGTAAACAGTTACGGTAGAAATTATGGGTATAAGTTCAGATTAGGTCTGGGCATTCATTAGTTCAGAAACATTCCACATCTTGCGCTTGCGTCGCTAAATGTCATTGTCAATGGTCGATGTTTTTGGCGATGACTTTTTCAAATGCCACGATGAAAGTCATTTGTTTACATATTAATCGGTTCGTTTTGGTTGTGTTGCAAAATGATTAAAATAAATTTATTTTATCACGTAAGTGTTTATTGAACGTGTGCATATATTCAGTGTTGTTTAATAATGTGTATTTTCAGATTTATCACTAAAAATATTCTGCGGTTGCTTAAATAGACTAGCTAAAACGCATCTTCGTCAGTTCAGCGGTGGTGCACCTTCCGTTCCCGGTGGAGCAATCGTATAAAGTGGTGTATAGTGGCGTAAAAGTATACAAAGGCGGAAAAGTTTTGTTGAGAGTATTGTTAGTGAAATAAACAATAATTGGGAGTTTGAATCCCTTTTGCGTACATATATACACCGTCTATGTAATATATTTAACTTTATTCAAATAGCAACCAATATTTCGACAATTAGGTTACATTTAGTTTTTACATGAATTTTGAATAAATTTGAATTATTCTATCCATTTATTTATTAGCTACTACAAATTGTTAAAAATTCCTCTGGAAGTAGTTGTGGATTTTGCCTCAAAATTTCACCTGTGAAATTCACATCGAACAAAGTGAAAGAAATCTGTTATTAACATTGATAAACTATTTTAACTATATGGTATTTAAATCCGTGTCCCTGAAATTTCTTTCAATAAATAATTACCTTAATAAATAGGTTATTGCAATGAACAACATACTATGGTGATTTTTAAGTGCATTTACCAACACTCTTATTTCTTTACATCGTTTAAAAACATGAGAGTTAAGAATTCTCAGACATTTTGAACCTGAAGTGGACAAAAAGATAGTTAGTACAATAAAAAATGTTGGACGAAACACGTCTTTTCAATACTCACTTGCACTTTGTACAGGTAAAGAAAACGGTTTGTCCTTCATCGGCTGAACGAAGTTGTAAAGTTGCGTAGGACATCTGATCATTTCCACATTTAGGACATTGACGATTCACAATTGGACCATCTGCTGCGGTGTCTTCGGTACGCTTCGCTTGATCAGATTTTTTATTTTCATACGAATTGAAATGGACCGTATATTCTGTCTCCATCGTACCAAAAGCTACGAATATGGATGTAAATGATAAAAATTACTTAATTAAAGAGCCAAAGCTTGAAGCCAACTTTACCTGGGCTATCAAATTCGTTTCGGCAGACGTAGCAAGTAACTTTGTTGTACATTTTTAGTAGTGGTAAGATTGATCCACAATCGGGACAGAATCCTGGATCCATTTTAGCAAGCACACACTTGTATCGTGAGTTTTCGTTAATTGTATTTCGGAACCGCGTGTTTTCGTTTGTTTACAAAAGTGGTTTGTTTACGTTTTTCAACAATGACAGCAAAACTCCTAACGAACTGATGACATTTGACATTAGACTCACGATTATCCGTGCAGGATATTCAAAACAACCGTTGGCCCAATTCTTTTTTCTAATCAACTAATGTAAATATTTGATCCCATTCGGACCGTCTCCCCCTAGCGAGGAGTGACTAACCAGCTATGGTGGTAAAAAATCAGTCTAGAAAACCGGTAAAACGGCAGGCATGACTTCGGTCGTTACGCCAATAAGAAGAAGAAGAAGAATGTAAATATTTCTCTATAAAAACGAAACTCCTTTTCGCATTTCTTAGTCTCAACCAAACATAAATCACAATATTTTATTCAGAAAGTATATTGAATGCACTTTTATCGCCGAATAATGGGGTTAGGTTTCCTTGCACTTACCCAGTACTGACTACAAAAAAGTGTATATACAAGCAATTCCAATCATTCACCTTCGCCAGGCACTGAGGCACGAAAACCACAGCTGCGTTTCGCGGACGTCGAACATGTTGTAATACGTTGATGCGAGCGTTGCAGCTATACCGAAAACTATCACCGATCCCGCTAGAATACAATCGCTGTACATGAAATGACACAACTGCTTGCAGCGTGTGCCACCTACTTCGATCCATTTTTTAACCGTATTCCGTACCGCGCTCAGCGATATGGAAGATCCTTGCGATCCTATGGAGTCGTACCAGCTTCGACGAGAGTCACCTCCGACTGTATCGACATCCGAATCTTCAAAGTGATCCTCCGAGACCATCGACGATTCCGTTGAGTACGACCGTTTCAGCTCTTGACTGTAGATTTTTTCCAACTCTAACATGCGTTGGTAGAACAGGGGTGGTAGAATGAATATCAACGGTCCTGTCAAGGTGCCACCGATGATTCCCATGACCAGATCGAACCTGGGTAAGATTTCTGCGATCAATACACCCAACCAAACCAGTGTCGATCTAATGATGCATCGCTTGATGGTAAAATCTGAAACGAAGCGTTAGAAGTTTCAGCAGAGACTATGAAAGCAAGAATTTCAAGTATTTACCTCTTGACGCGCCAAGAACGTCTTCGATGTGTTGAAACAAAGCCGAATTGCCAACGGCGCTAGATAAACAGAGTTGTAAGGTCACCAACAGAATCGTCATGTACAGGGACCAGCTTCGGGGTAAAATCTGCAGCACGTTGTTAGTGGCATCCATACCGTAGCGATAGGCCGTCAGGAAGGTTGTGATCGCGGACAGCGTGCATGTGGTAACTATGCCGAACAACACCGCCTTTCCGATCTGTCGTTTGTGCTGCATGTCCACCTGAATGGTCAGCAGCATCGGATGTATGTCGAACTGGAACGCAATGATTCCGTACGCTTTCAGCAACTGCACGAACGGCGGCAAACCCAGGGTGATGTCGTTGAACGGCGTGAAACTGCTTCCTTTATCCTCCCCAATCGATATCCATGTCAGAATGGCCACACTACTGCACACTACCACCGATATGCTCGCTAGAGTTCGCATATTTTTCGGACTTCCCAACCACATAATCGGACACAGGAAGAGTCCTATGATGAGCAGCCAGTAGCAGAACGATATCTCAAACGAACCGCTGCTGATTCGCGACCCAAGCAGCTGAAGGTTTTGAGCCGCGACCAGCAAGTTCGGAATACCGCCCCCGAACACGGTCAAATCGAGCAGTACCGTCACGAACAAGCTCATCCTACGGCCGTACGTAAACTCGGCAATGGCCGCGTACGGGTATCGATTCTTGGCCACTATCGACGGATCCAGCTTCTCGGCAATCGTCCAGCAGCGTCCTAACACGACGGCGGTGTAGATCTGCAGCGTAATCACAAACAGTACCAACGGCACACCGTACAGCCCGCAGGAAATGATCGATTTCGGCAGCGCCACGATCGGAAACACACCAAACAGATCGACCACGCAGAGAGTGGCAAAGAAGAGCGACAACTTGCGGGTACTGCCCGTACCGGCCGTACCGAACAAACGCTCCCGCTGACGGTGCAGTAGCTGATCGGAAGAACTATATCCCTGGTAGGCCATGACTAGAACAGACCGGCGCCTAGCTAAAACTGCACTTCCATAACACTGGACGCAAAATCACCCTCGTGCGGTGCTATATTCTGCGTTTTTGGGACGGTTTTAAGACGAACGCCGAGAAGTTGGCATCCAAGTGCGCACAGACTTGGACGTAGCAACACCGAATGACTATCCGACCGATGCGAAGGGTCGGTGTACGAACCCCGATGCGTTACCATCAATGGAAGGAAGAATCCTTACAAATGCCCCATAACCCCTACCCCTGAACGCACGGCCTCGTAAGGCTAGACACAGAAAGTCTCTATTGAGGCAGGTTGCAATAGTAAAAGAGCGGAACCGGTTTGACGAATGAAGCTATTTTTTACCATTGGAACAGTTTCAACCGTCTTGCAGCAGCACGCTTGCAAGCGGAAGTAATGAAAAGAGGTCACAATCCTTAAAAAAAACTTTAATAAAACATTTTATTAATTACAGTTTTGCTAACAAACAAGAAATCAAAAGTTTTTTATGTAACACATCCGCGTTACAAGGTACCTCCGTCGTACGTACACACCGTGCACGGTTTTACGCATGCACGTTATTATCTCCCCCAAAGAAAGTTGGAATGTTCCGGTCCAAAGCGGGCGTACCGTATCGGATGTCAGTCGCCGGTTCGTCCGGGTGCACGTGTACGTATGTCTATTTCGGTGGCTGCCATCCACCGAACGCCTTCTCCAGTTCTTGCGCCACGGCAATGCAGAGACGATCCTGGTTCGGTGCGCCCACCACCTGTATGCCGACGGGCAGGCCGTCCCGGTTGAAGCCCAGCGGTACCTGCGTGGACGGGAAGCCGAGCGCATTGATGATCATCGTGTACATGAAGCCGGTGACGTGACCAAACGATTCGTAATGGCGCAGCGCTGGCTTCGGGAAGGAAGGCATCAGGAACACACCGTCGGTTCCCAGTTTGTTCTGTGAAAAATAGCAGAACGTTATTATGCATCTGCTAGGTGAGTTTTTTGTTACCGCGCTCCCATCCCACGCCATTACTTACCGTGAAATCCTGCTTCAACTCTTCGCCCATCCGCATATATCTCTTTCGATTGGCATCGTTCACGGTCGTTTTCGAGGCGGAGAGCAGATACATGAAGATCGTGGCGAACGTGTGCTCCGACTGGCGTGTCATCACCTTTACGAGCTCCCACAGGAGGTTAGGTTTCGAGGAACCGAACACATTCGGTACGTCCTTGAGCGTCTGCAGCGCGGTGGAAGCGATCTGCATGCTCTCGCAGTAGTACCGGAAGTTGAGCGGTTCCGTATAGGCGCACTTGTTTTGGAAGTATTTAAGTGCACTGCGCAACGCCTCACGGATCTCGGGCGCAATCGGCACGGCGTTCACGGTTAGTTCCAGCTTCTGGGGGTAGTATATCTTCACCTTGTCCACGTCGACCGGTTCGTTTAGTCGCAGCTTGCTTGCGTTCGGTCCGCTCATGACTTCGAGCAGCAGTGGAAGATCCTTCGCGTACCGACACATTGGTCCTAGCGAGAGGTACTGATCGAAGTGTGCATCGCCACACACCGGCATGTGTCCCTTAATCGAAACGACACCTAAACGAACGGAAAGTAGTAGGCGTTGAATTAGGTGTTGTTTTTTTTATCACTATTATTGTTCTTAATAACCCTTGTGGATTCTACTGTCATTGGATTTTGTAGGAAAAAACACAAAACCTAACCTCAGATATTTTACAGCTCTGCACACTAATTGTAGCGAACCTGGTTAGTTTCTTTGACCTGCATAATTCTAACCACCCGAGCACGTAACACGCTGACAAGCATGTTTGGTCGCGTTAGTCTTTGCATATTAATCAGGAAATAGCGAACCCTTTGGGCGGCTATTCAACTCAACTAGCGGCCCTAAAGCCCATCAATCGTCATTTCTTACGACTAACCCACTTCAAACCGACGTCCGATAAATATAACCTACACTGGAACGGGAGTCCATCTGCGAAAGGTCTCCACCTCCGACAATTGCGTTACGTTCGAGCATTTTTTCAGTGAAACGCCGCGCGCATGCACAAAACGCCCCGTCCATTGGCGAGGGGCGGCTTTCTTTCGAGGTAAATAATAATCGCGACTAATAACACCGTTCGACGACTGCGGATGGTGACCAACAGCCGTGTACGAACATGTTCCCGGCGGTACTGTCGTACACCCCCATTCGGTTATCGATGATATCCGCTATCATAATTGGCGGTAAACTTGATGGAGATTTCCACACGCCATGATATTTTTTTTTAAATTTCATATGTTATGATTCACCGATTGATATTCTTATCAAGTGTGCTGAAATGTTGCATCACAACAAAAACAAGTGCCAGATGCAGTTGTGACAAACAGGCAAAACGAACCACAAATCTCACCGTCCCTGGGTGCGGGATTTCCAAGAGACCAAACAGGGTCTCAATTTCCGCGACTACTTGGAGGTTCGCATCGAAACATGGCATCCCGCACCAGCGGTCGCAATAAATACGGCGTACATTAGCATAGTCGTCTTTCTAGACGATTTCTACACTGAAATGCGTTCAATTAAAAAGCGGTGCTATTCGATTTATTCGTCACGATTGCAAAAACAACCGCCGGTTCCGTGTTCGCGCCCGGGTTGTGTCCGGGTTCGCGCACGATTTGGGCCCACAGGCGATTACGCACCACCCCAAAGTTCGCGCTTTGACCGGTGTATCAAAACAGTTACTCATGCCCTGTCCGCCGAGCAGATATCGTTATCAGTGTTTGTGTGTGTGTGTGTGTGTGTGTGTGCTTTTTTTTTGCTTTGCTCCTACCCCGGCTGGGACAGATAATCTTCGCGCGTTGGGCCCCCTTCACTTACCTGCCGTCGGTTTGTGCCCGAAAATGCCACAGAACAGTGCCGGTATGCGGATCGAGCCACCGAGATCGCTGCCAATGCCGCACACCGAGGCACCCGCCCCGATCAGTGCTCCCTCACCGCCGGACGATCCAGCCGACGTTCGGCGCGGATCGTAGGGATTGAGCGTCCGGCCGGTGACGTTGTTGTACGACTCGAACGCCATGCAGTACTCGGGCGTGTTGGAAACGAGCAGCGGGATGGCTCCGGCCGCTCGCACACGTGCCACCGTCTCGCCATCCTCGTCCGCCGTTAGGTTCTGCCGGCGGACGACACCTCCGCCGAGTGACATGCCCTTCACCGAGCAGCTTTCCTTCACCGTGATCGGTACACCGAGCAGGGGAGCGTTTTTCGCTAACTGCTTCAGTGACTCTTCCTCTCCACCGCAAGCGGCCACCCGCTCGTCCGCTTCGGTCGCCTCCGCCAGCGCTGCCTCGAACCGTTCCTCCACGACCGCGTTTATCAGTGGATTAACCTCGCGCACACGGAGTACGTACGCGCGCACGACGTCCACCGATCGGATCGTGCCCCGGCGGATCCGGTCCGCCAGTTCAGTCGCCGACAGGCGCAGGAGATCGTTCTCGATCACCGGGAACGGTTCGGTCCGGGCGGGACCTCCGAGCCGCGCGAGAAGCGGCTCGAGCAGCACGTTGACTACGCGCATTACTAGCGCCACCAGCTTCAGTAACAGCTCCATAGCGACTGAACGAGATTGATCGCGCCCTTACAGCAGCCGTCTGACGTCTTTGCCGATTACACGGCGGGGAAATAAAATTGCACTTGCACGGAGTTCTATCGTTTCCGACCACACACACACACTCTCTCTCTCTTTCTTTCTTTCTCCCTCTCCCGGCACTTTAATCAAGGGAGTCACTAAGGGAGACTTCTCAGACGAGTTTTCTGCCTCTGCTATCTAGCGGAACAGTCACTTACACCCTTGCGGCGCGTTTCGCGCGACCGACAAACGTTCGTGTGCACGCCGCGTAGGGAAGAACTCGTGTGCACGCTGTGCAATTCTAATGATCCGCTGCCGTCCGTCTGCTCGTTAAGGTCAAAACGTCAACCACCTTCGATCGGTCGATTCGCTTCCTTTCCTGGGTAGCGAGACGCGGCCTGGTTTAGTTTTCAGGCGCACTTTCGGTCTTCGGTCGAGTTGAAGGGTCGAACTGATACTGACCGCATACCCGCCCGGCTGACCTGGCGTTCGGTGCAGTTGAGTATGCGGTATGCCGCGGAAGGTCTTATCAATTCGGTGCTCGCGCGTCGAACACTTCCACCGAACCGCGCGTTCGTGCTGCGACTTATCAGTAGAGCCGGACGATAAACGCGGCGAAAACGATGATAAAGTGTCCACCGTAGGGAAATGGGTGTAGGTAGTTTTTTTTTTCTTTCTACCCGTTCGCTGTTGAAATGTCATGCACTAAGCTTTGCCTTGGCTAAGCCCCGGGCCGGAAGCAGTGTGGTAAAGCATGGGAAATTAGTGATTCATATGTTTAATGCATAGTTGGGCACCTGTCTTTAGGTGCATCATTTCTTACTAGAATATGATCAATATTATTTGTTATAATTAGAGAACACGTCTGTTCTTTAGTAAGACGTTACCTAAACATTCTATTCCAAATTCTAAACGCGTAATATTCAAGGCTTTTAAAAAAAGCTTTTTCATCACACGGACAAGTTAGCCCAAGCTAGCAAGTATAAGTACCTTTAACAATTCCTAAACATTTCTCACTATTATTACAAATTGTACCAATCTAATCTGATAGATCGTCCATCCTACGACGGAGGATAGAGAATTCGTTTGGTTGCGAGATCGAATTCGAATAAATCGATGCAATTTCATAGGTGTATGTATTTAATTCGAAACGTTAAACAGAAAAGAAAAGTCGTGCCTTCCAGTCTTGAGTATTAAGTCGTCTGAAGTCTAAAGAAATACCCAACAATTTCGTAAAGCATACCGAATTGAATAGATAATAAAGTAATCTAAGCTCCCATGTATAAAATCACAACCCACACAACACGTGCGTCCTTACTTTATTTATAAAAAAAAAACGCGTACAGTACAGATCTAAAACGTGTTTCCTCTTCCCACCAGCATTCGCCAAACCGCCCAGCGGTTCCTGGGGCGCTACTGCCGGGAGCGACTGGAGATTAAATGCAATACCGGAATCAATTGGGCGCTCGCCAGCCACCAAACGCCGCCTCCAGCTCGCGGGCAATGCAGAGTCCCAGCCGGTCCTGGTACGGTGCGGCTACGACCTGTATCCCAATCGGCAGCCCATTCCGATCGAAGCCTAGCGGCACGTGCGTCGCCGGAAGGCCCAGCGCGTTGAACAACATCGTGTAGCCGACGCCCATGATATGACCGAACGATTCGTAATGGCGCAGTGCAGCCGTCGGGTACGTCGGGAAGAAAAACACACCGTCCGTCCCGAGGGTTTCCTGGAATTGTGCGGTAAAAGGAAAAAAAACCAGTTTGTATTGAGGAAACGTAAACAGGAAACGTCCAGTTGTGCGGTGAGTACGTACGATCATCTGCTTGCGCATGTTGGCCGCCTGCTCCAGATAAGTCTCGAGCCGTTCGGCGGTGAAGAAGTTCTTCAGCCCGAATATCACATAAAACATGACACCGGCGAGGCTGTACTGCGAGAGGCCGAGGGCACAGCGCACCAGCTCCAGCGCCAGATTGGGGCTGGCCTTCGGGTTGTCGGGGTTGTGGAAGATGCTCGGCACGTCCGTGAGCGATTGCAGCACACTGAACGCGAGCTCCATCCCTTCCGCCATATGCTCGAATTCGGCTCGCTCCGTCGCCAGACCGTGTCCTTTGAAGTACTGGACCGCCCGGTACAGCGCCATCTTGATGTCGTCGTCGACCGGCACGTGACCCAGGTTGAAGCCCATATCCTCCGCGTACAGGATGCGAATGTCCTTCGTGTGGACGAACTCGTCAAGCCGCAGGCGGGCCGCGTTCGGGCCCGCCATGATGTGCAGCAGCGTCGGCAGATCCTTGGCGTACCGCGACATCGGACCCACCGTCAGCAAACGGGCAAATTTCTCGTCTGTCGACATCGGAAAGTGGCCGTGGATCGAGATGGCGCCTAAAACGGGAGACAATACGTGGGTTAGGAAGTAGCGCTTAACTAGCCGCGATCCGAAACACCTTACCTGCCGTTGGCTTATGTCCGAAGATGCCATTAAAGTGCGCCGGAACACGGATCGAACCGGCCACATCACTGCCCACACCGAACAGGGAAGCTCCCGCACCGATCAGAGCACCTTCGCCACCGGAAGACCCTCCCGCCGTTCGCCGGCTATCGTAAGGGTTAAGTGTGCGGCCGGTCACATGGTTGTACGACTCCCAGTTCAAGCAGTACTCGGGTGTGTTGGACACGAGCAGTGGAATGCACCCGGCAGCCCGGAGATGTGCCACCGCTTCCCCGTCCAGGGTCGCCCGGACTCCCTTCCGCGCCAACGATCCGCCAGTGATGGGTGTACCACGCAACGCGCACGATTCCTTCACCGTAAACGGCACGCCGAGCAGGGGATAGTTCTTGATCAACCACAGGGGTTGCGTTTCGCCGATCAGTACGTCCGCTTTCCGTGCCTCATCGATCGCCGCCTCGAAGCGCTCCTCCACCACGGCGTTGATCAACGGGTTGACCTCACGAATCCGCTCGATGTACGCACGCACCACATCCTCCGATCGAAGCTAGCGAGTGAGAGAGAGAGAGAGGGAGCGATAGAGAGGAAGGGATTGAGAATCAACCGCAGGCTCAAGCGTTGCGCATAAATTGGCACGTATCAATTACATTATAGCATTTTATAAACAAACAAAAAAACCACACACATCGCCTCGGAATCGTTCACTACACGCATAGGGGGCGCCACCGTAGCTGTCTAATTGAAATTGCAAAATCGGGTACGTCGTGTGCAGCCGTGTGCGTGTGTGTGTCTCGTTTATGTGCACGCGTGATTTGGTACACTGAGCAGGCAGGCTAATGGACAACGACGATTGGAAAACACACCGCTCGTGAGCATTCCCACTTTGTGGGCCAAAGGCAGCGCCAATTCAGCGGAAGGCCGGAAGAAAATGGATTAGGCGATCATAAAAGTTGGCCGGGTGTTTTGGATACACGCAAGGGTAGCTTAAAAAAATTTAAAAAATTAACAGCAACGAGGAAGTTCTTGTTTACGAAGGAAGTGCTCACCAGCGGCTATTTCGATTCCGGGTCATCATGATTCAATTACGTCGGGTTGGCTGTGCCGATCCAAGCAACCGTAGTTTTGCAATGCAACGGAGGTATTTTTGTTGCAAAGTCGTTCCTGCTTAATGTAGAACTATAGACTGGTTTGATTTTGTGTAAAGTGCAAGGCCATGCGCTACGCCTCTGGACCATACGAGTTTCGCATCGAGCCCTGTGTGGTTTTAACTCCGGTCGTTTCATCACTTGTAGGGATGTTCACTGGAAAGATATTTTATTCGAAAGGCATTTCTTGAGGTTGCTCACAATTTGCCCAATATTTTGTCCCGATATTTGCCCAACAACTTCATGTTTCAAGAAATGCAAGATTTGGATCTTTTGGAGGAGTTTTAAATCGAATCATGTCTATATACTCTTTATCCGCAATTAAACTGTTTCTGTATAAAAATGCTCAATTTAATCGAATTAAAAAAATACCCTATTAATAAACTGCGCCAAACCTAAAAAAACTTTTGCTTCAACCCAACGCCAATCTGGATACGCCTGCTATCGCCACATAAACCGATACGGATCATGAAACTCATCATGCTCCATTCGCACCACTTGACACGCGCATCCACACACACACATATACAGTTAACCTCAAAAAAAAAAACTTAAACCAGGGTGGGCATGTTTTGGCCATTTAATTTTCAAGTGTAGCCTCAATGCACGGTCCACACCCTCCTACGGCTCTGGGCGGCATAGGACGCACGGGAATCTTGAAAAGCCTGTTCCAGCCTGTTCCAGGCTGTCCACGCTTGCGTTTGTGGACACAATCTTTTATCGCACGCAGAAACATGATAATTGATCATATATCGTCTAAATTTGCGCACCGCCGCGAGACTTCCGTTATGTTTGCCTTCCGGTTTGCCGGCAAGGTCGGCAAGATTCGATTTTATTTGCACAATTCGATGAACGGTTGCGGAACGAGTGGAACTAGTTTTCGAGCGAAACACGACTCGCACGACGGAAACGATAGCTACGATATTTATATTATTTTATTCGTTGCTGTGCTATGATACTTATATTATTTTATTAATCATTCAAGAATGAGCAAATCTTCCAACTGTAGGCTTCTAACACGCGTAATATATTCAAGATTTCGTTCTCGCTCGATCGATAGAGACGAAAACTAACCACTTTTTAACCCAAACCTTCTTCGCACGTATGCTCTGCAAACTATATACATATAGCAACGAACGCGCCCACAAGGATGGTTCCTTTCAAATCCGGTTTCAACAAAACAGGTGTTCTTACCAAGCGAGATGGCATTCTTGCTGCGGATTGTCTGCTTAACGTGAGCGAACGATCACCATAAATGCGTGATCTTGCGAGTCATGTACAGCGGCACACGCATGTTTGGCTCCTTTTTTGCTCGGAAAGGATGAGCTCAACGTTTCGGGCCGAACACAGCTAGAACGAGTGGGTCCAGCCTTGCCCCGACTAGTTACCCGGCTGTCGTACACAACGGCAAACGATCCGCCTGAAGCCCACTCCGCCAGTAAACACTTCACACGGTTGCCTTCCCTCGCGAGAGCGGTTCGCGGTTTCGCGATTACGAGTTTTGTTTGTTTGCTGGCGCACCTCCTGCTGGGGCGGTTGCGTGTACGCCATTTTGCACCTACACGCGTTCCGTTCTCACATCTTGCACCTTATCCGGAAGCCCCATCGGAACGGTTGTTCACTTTCTACGAAGGAAGCATGCTAATTGCGCATTAATTGTATGAGAGGAGCAAAATAACACAACACTCATCAAAGCATCCCGATTCCGGTGGAACAATCACATTGTCTTTGGCTTCAGCACTGTTTGTTTTTGGTGCTACGCGAAGTTAATGGTGTCTAAAAAAAAAAACGGAGAACCGCTGCCGAGGGTGTTGCGGATGAAAAGTATGTCAAATGAGCTGTGCAGGTTCTTTTGTTTGACGAAAACGGTTCGATGATCGTTACAGCTGTTCGTTGTTATCTGTTGTCTATCGCGGGGAAGTCTACGCATTGAATATGTCCACAATACAGCAGATGTAGTTGAGAACATTCCGCATGATGGAATGTACCGAAACGATCCCGATATCCGGTGTAGTTTTAATGTCGAACTAAAGCATCGCCTAAAATGCAGCATACAAAGAACGAAGAACGACTGCGAATGTGAAGTCTTCTAAATTATTTTTATAATCCAGGACCAGGAAGGTAAGCGATCGATAAGCGACCTTTCAAGATCACTGAGCATTTAAGCCGATTAAAGATAGTATAAAAAACGTCTTGAATCCACTAAAAACTAATTAACTCTTTTAACTTCCTAACATTACTTCATTTGGCGAAGATTCTTTATCGGTTTCTGGCCAGTGAGACATAAAAAAGTGACGTAATTAGCCACGCTGAAGTGCGATCTTTTCATTAACCACCGAAGCTAGATCCTCCGGAGGATAAAAACGAACCTCACTTATAAGCCTCCATTCACACGATCAACACTGGAGCAGTCAGTGAAGAGCAAACAGCAAACTGGTGCTCTCAAACGCCTCCGTCCGGTACTTCAGGCATCGTTTGGGTTGCTTTGTTGTCGGTGGATACTGGCGAGAAGCCGGTTCTGTCGGTGGAAAGATAAACAACAGCGAACAAATTGCACACACGTACTACTTCCTCGTTGCGTGCGGATCCCCCAATTGCGTCCAAGAACGCGTGCAAATAGCAAAACGGAGCTCACGAAGTTCGTATACCACCGGAGGCGATAAGTAGCGGTTTGAGGGCGCTGAGGTCACCCGGCTCGAGAGTACTTGACCGGTTCGGAAGGACCCGAAGCGCACGGTTGATTGAACCTTCCACCGTTTTCCACCCTAACTGCCAGTTGGAAGGTCCGGGTTTTGGGTTATGGGCCGCTTCTTTACCTCCTTGTTGCGTATCCGCTCCGCCAGATCGACCGCCGGTATGTTGAGCATTTCGTTGCGAATCTCCGGAAACGGGGTGCTCCGTTTCGGACCACCGATGAACGCGACGAACGGTTTCAGCAGCACATTCACCAACCGCAGGAACAGTCCCAGACACACGAGCCAAATCTCCATCTTCGGGGATTTTTCTTTTATATTTCACACACAAACCGCACGGGAAAAAACAGAACGAAAGCGTCTCGAGGTTCTGAGTCCAATCCTACCACACTGTATAAACGCACTGACGGGATCGCCTGAGTATCTCCACCGCCTACTGCCTACTGACGTAAGGCCCGATCGGTTGCACACCAGACACCAGGTCGTCAGAGACCACGCTTGGTAGAAAGTTTGCTTTATGCAAACGATTCAATTAAACCAATTACGGTCCTGGCGTCACACTGCCAGCGCTATCGATTTTCCTGCCCGTCCGAGGACACGGTGCAACTGTCGCGGCGGCTTGCGTAACTTGCAATTGCTGCAGAGAGTGCCAGCCTAGTTCGGTGCCGTCGGCGGACTACTTCTAATCTCCCTATCGGGTTCACTTTTCTGCCCTAGCTGATTGCTGGCGATGCAAATTGCGACACCGCGAGAGTCGGTGCGGATCTCCGGCGTTTGAGCTCAGCTGCTAATCAGCGCTGCAGAGTGTTCAAATATGATTCTCACTAGCACTAGCGGCTGAATCTCGTCGATGCACTACAGCACACACTCACTCACTCGCAGGCCTTCCAAGTTGTCGGAATGCTCCTGCGCAACCGTATTACAGATGGCACAGCTATTCGTTGGAACCACACAAACTGCATCGACTTCGTCCTCGAGATGCCTTCGGATGGTGGATCCTTATCCTTGCTCCAGAGTACGGTTTGCGCACGACGTTCGATGCGCCACCTTTTCCCGAAAAGAACCGAACCGCACGCAAGCCACCGTTCGACTGTGGCGCGGTTCGCTTCTCGATCGTACGCGCGATTCGCGCACGATCCACGCACCCCATAAAACATCCCCACCGCGTTTTTATGTACCGATGCTTCCCGGGGAGGTGCGGCTCGGCCAGATCGCGTTCCAGCGTCGCGTGGCTTATCAGTGGATCCGTTCGCGTACAGCGAGAAAGAGAGAAGAAAAGGAAAGAAACACTCTCAACACACGTAAACGGGAACCGTTCAAATTGGAAGATGTGGAAGCAGTTTCGCATCTCACCGTGACATCGTTACGAGTACTTAGAACCCTCGCCTCCCCCGCCCCGTCTGGTCCCAGTGTTAATGGCCTTGATGACATCTGTGAACACTCACACACAGTGGGACGGGGAGCGTCGCTGGAGCGATAAATTCAACAAAATTGTCCCTTACAGCCTTTAAGTCGAAGGAGAACATGGCGTGCGTAGTAAGTACCGGGTCACACAACACACACTCACACACAAACGCACATGGACGATGATGCTCGCAAACGTCAAACGAGCACTAAACAAGTCACTACCCGAGGAAACATAGTACGCGACTCGCAATGTGCTCGCGCTTGCTGCACGTACGGTGGAGTCTGCGACCCTGGCCGCTTAATTGTACAAGACGCATGATGATCGTCCCATTCCGCTCATCCCGTCCCCGTTCTCCAAGCCGACGAAGAAAGCGAAAGCATTCCGGTACGCCGGGTAGCATCCATCCGCACGGCGGACGTCAAGGCACGGAACGACCCTCGCAGGTCGCGGGCAAGGACAAGTTCACGACGAAACCGAACGAGCCTGCCACCGTGCACCGTCTCGCGTAATGCTGTGTGTGTTTTCTTTGTTTTTATGTGCGGTTCGGTTCTTTTATCGCTTCAATTACGCGCGGTGTGGTCAACCGGGTCGATGCATGCATCGGACAGGGTGCCTCCGCCGGGAGGGAAATAAACGCGTGTCGGATTAATTGCACCAGTGATTATATGGATGAGGAGATAAACTCGTCGTTTCATTGTGTGTTTATCAGAGAATCGATTTTTAATAGAGATTTAATTGAATCGTTGTTTTTCCGTATCCAAATAGTTTATTTCAAATCAAATAATTAAAATCACACAGTAGACATGAGTTGAAGTACAAACATTTCAAAAAACATGAGGTAATTTAATTTATTCCAGAGAAAAAAATGTTTTATATAATAAAAATAAAAATTCCACACCCTAACCACGATTACTTAGAAAACTTTTGGTTCATGAGGAATTTTTAAAATATTTTTCATACTGATTCTTATGTTAAAAACTTTGCTACTAAATTTGATCACCCTGTGACGTTGCCACTCCACCGATGGTGGACAAATGAATGGAAACCTCTAGAGTAGATCGTTGACCGTTTCGACTTGTTACCATCTACCTCCAGCAGCGGAAATTCCTCCGTCGAACAAAATGTAACGTACGGAAGTGAACGTTCGGAAAAGTGCCATCTAGTGCCAAAACAAAAAAAAACCTACCCCAACCGATGGGACATCGACTGCACACGATAATGGTTCATGCTTTATCACTCGATCGATGGGTCGCACAAGATTGGATCCATGATCGCGATCGTGCCCTTGACATATCGTTTACCCATGGTCACTTACAGCAAGCTCCACGATCCACTGAACGCATGGCAGCCGCGCTTGGTTGTTCTGGAATGGCCGATGCGCATGGCCAAAGATGGAGCCTTGGGAGAAATTTCTCTTGCCCAGACACGCACCAAGTATGGGTAACATGATAGATCGGTGGAAACATGTCGACCCGTGTTTCTGCTCATCGCTCGTTCGTACGGCTCGATGGCACGTGAAAAATAACGATGCTTGCGGGCGGGCGGGTTCGTTCATTAACAAACCCACTTCCTATCTGGGCCATACGGTTCAAGGCCATCTGCTCGCAACGTGTCTCCGCGTGTAATCGGAGACGTTCGCGGAACTGCTGCACTTTTATAGCAACAGTGTTTTGTGTGGTTTTACTTTTATTTTACAATTTGTCTTCGATAACCAGCTTTTAGATTGTTTTTTCCGCAACGTTTATTAAAGTATAGTTTTCATGCATGTACTCGTTGGGCATTTTATTTAGCTTCTATTTTTAGTTAGTTCATTTTAACATTACTTTATTAAATATCTCATCGCTTTCGTTCATCTAAAATATTTGTACTGCGAAGCATTGTGAATAGAATTGAAAATTTGCGCCAACTGGATAATTTTACCGGTTCATACCGGTTTAATAAACCGATTGGTCGGTGCCAGAAGCGTACAAGCTTGCATACTGTCAACACTACCAAAGAATCAAGAATTCGAACTGAAATGTTTTACAGGCCTGCATTTCAAATTCCTCTTGACTTTTTCCAAGTTATACTATAACTCACATCGCACAGCATTATAGAATTTAGCAACAAGTATTACAACAAATAAAATTGACAATTTCATTTTTGCAAATCATCTTCATTCCCACCCTGTAACGAATGAGTTTTGAACTCTATATTCTAAACTCCGAAATTCATATTGTCAATTTTAAACCGACAATTTGACAGAAATGGCAAACGGTGTATAAATTCATTATTAAAATTACATATTCATAGTCACATCAAATTAATTTCATTAATTCCATATTAAACATGTTCTTATTTAAATACATATCATTAAAAATCGCACCGAAAGCATAGAATTTGCGAGCTCGGCTTTGAAAACCAACAACAACAGCGTTTTGGAAACCAACAACAACAAGAGTAGAAACATTGTAAACAACAACCATGTGTTTTTACGCAATTCCGCGCACCAAAGTTAGGGGTGCTTATCACTAGGGCTGGCGGCAAACAAACAAACAACATCTCGCAAGAGGAGTCCTTGTGGTAGGAACACGCAAGAAACCTCGTCCAACTTATCTGATTCAAGATTGAAGCGACGTCACGGTCGTTCCTTAGTTGCTAACAGTGTACGATCAGCAGCCGGACGATCGAGAAGTTTCAGTGAGTGTGTCTGAATCACTACGGGACAGCAGAATGGCCGAATTGAACGCCGATTTTCGTGGTTACCGATCGCCGCTAAGCACGCGATATGCTAGCAAAGAAATGCAGTACCTGTTTAGCGATCAGCACAAGTTTTCCACCTGGCGCAAGCTATGGATTCTGCTGGCAAAGGCCGAGAAGGTGAGATTTTGGTTTTGGGAACGTAATGTGTGTATTTAGGAATACATGAGACGTTAACCAATGTTTGCGATTGTGATTTCCAGTCACTGGGTTTGGACATTACCGACGAACAAATCCGCGAGATGGAAAGTCATATCGAGGATATCGATTTTAAGGCGGCCGCTGCGGAGGAAGCTCTCACGCGTCACGATGTCATGGCGCACGTGCACGTGTTTGCCAAACAGTGCCCACTGGCTGCACCCATCATCCATCTCGGTGCGACTTCCTGCTTCGTTGGCGACAATACCGATCTACTGATCCTGAAGGAAGCGCTGGAGCAGCTTCTCCCGAAGTTGGTTGGTGTCGTGAAGCAACTGGCACAATTTGCCATGCAGTACCGTGATCTGCCGACGCTCGGGTTTACCCACCTGCAACCGGCCCAACTAACGACGGTCGGGAAGCGGTGCTCGCTCTGGATTCAGGACCTGCTGATGGACGAGCGTGCGTTGCGTGCGTGTCGCGACAATTTGCGTTTCCGTGGCGTGAAGGGAACGACCGGTACGCAGGCATCGTTTCTGCAGCTATTTGCCGGAGACAGTGCGAAGGTCCGTCAGCTCGACCAAACCGTCACCAAGTTGGCCGGTTTCGAGCGCTACTACGCCGTCACGGGTCAAACGTACTCGCGCAAGGTCGATCTGGAGATTGTGTCCGCGCTGGCCAGCCTCGGTGCTACCGTGCACAAGATGTGCTCGGATCTGCGCCTTTTGGCATCGCGCAAGGAGCTGGAGGAACCGTTCGAGCAAACCCAGATCGGTAGCTCGGCAATGCCGTACAAACGCAATCCGATGCGCTCGGAACGGTGCTGTGCGCTGGCACGGCATCTGATCACGCTCCAGGCGAACGCGGCCAATACACTGGCCGTGCAGTGGCTCGAGCGTACGCTGGACGATTCCGCCAACAGGCGATTGACGCTCTCGGAAGCGTTCCTGTCGGCGGACGCCTGTCTGCTAACGCTGCTGAACATCTCGCAGGGATTGGTCGTTTATCCGAAGGTGATTGAACGGAACATTGCCCAGGAACTGCCGTTCATGTCGACGGAGAACGTCATCATGGCGATGGTGAAGGCGGGCGGTGATCGGCAGGTTTGCCACGAGAAGATTCGTGTGCTGTCGCACGAAGCGGGCGCACAGGTGAAGCAACACGGCAAGGATAACGATCTCGTCGAGCGTATCCGGGCTGATCCGTACTTTGCGCCGATTCTCGGCCAGCTCGGTAGCATACTTGATCCGAAAACGTTCACGGGCCGGGCCGCCGATCAGGTGGTTGAGTTTGTGAACGAGGAGGTGAACCCGATTGTGGCGCTTTATGGTGACAAGGTGGTCACCAAGTCGGCTCAGTTGAACATTTGATCGGATAGTACGAACAAACCGTTTCATGCTGCAATAAATGTGACGTTCGTTTTAATTCAAGGTTACTCTGTGTCATAGTAGGCCATCCAAATGAAAGCATGAAAGAAACGTTCCAGAGCCGTGATGACAATGGCAATTGTGTAAATTGATCTTTTATGTTTCAATTAAGGATTTTTGTCATTCGTGACACTTCAATTCGCTTCATGAAAAAGATTTTTTTGTTTCGTACTCTTGCTGATCACCGACGATGAGAATTTCCATAGTGAGCTCATCACACTCATGAGAATCTCAACACCACTCACGCTCATCTAGTAGTGAGTGCGTTTTATGAAGGCAGTTTTCGGAGTATAGTAAGAACTCTTTCTACTTAAAGGATTTTTCTACCTGATTTATTATACTGTTCCTAACCTATCACGCTACAATGTGCGCTGTCCCGCGATTCATAGAATAAGCTGACTATTAAGGTTTGGAAACATAAAAAAGCATGCCGGTTGCTATACACAACAAAAACCGTAAAAACAACGCTCGTTACTCAACAGGACATAATGTGGCGTCGTGCTTTCGATTTAAAACAAAACTTAAATAGTACACAGTTTAAAACGAGATAAACATCTAGCTAAAGATACAACCAACCGAGGATGACCTAAGGTCGGACCAGAAGGCGCGCGCGGATGTGTGTGTGTGTCGAAACAAAACAAGAGGAATTATCTAGAGCTCCTACTCCAACTATAGTGTGCCTTCCCGTGCCGGTTGTTGTACTTCCTGCGGGAAAAGGTTGTAGTTGTTATTAAGTGAACAGTTCGAAGTAGCCGCTGTCGGGCTGGTGGATGCGAGTGGTCGTTCGATCGTCATCGTCTGCTGTGGCACTTGGTGATCCGTCTGCACGCCAAGGCTACTGTAGATTTCCTTCATCAGGAACAGCATCGTGTCCTCAGAGTCCCTAAGGCGAGGAAAATGAATTTCAGCAAATGAAAGCTGCAGACAGTTCAACCGAAAAAGCTGCTTACCAATAGCAAACGTGGCTGGTCAGCGCGAACAGATACTCGTTGATGAACTCGAACGGTGCCTCCTGCAGTACGTAATCAACGCGCCGCGATTGATTCAGCTGTCCGAGCGGAAGGTTCGTTTCGCCACTGTCGACATCGCTCGCACCGGACAGGTTTGACGTGGAGCCGGTCGTTTCGAACTTTAGCTGATCCTGCAGTACCTTGTCCACCTCCTTCTGGATCGCTTTCGGATCCGGCTTCGAACCCATCGCCGTCAGCGAGTACACCGTGTCGAGCGTGTTGCGGAACACGTCCGTCACGCGCTGCCGCAGATCGTTGCCCACCCGCAGCACCGTCTCCTTCAGCTCCAGGTGCATCCGTTTGCGGCCCTTGTGGTGCGGGATCAGTACCGGTGCGAGCGAGCTCAGCTCCGGGTTGACTAGTGCCTCGATACGGTACGCGACCGGGTCGTACGGGTGGAAGATGTTGAAGAACCCGTCGCACGTCGGCAGCTTAAAGTCTAGCCCGAGCGCATCGATGCCGCGGATCGTGACGAACATACCGATCGGTGAACCGAGGGCAAAGAACATTTTCGGCTGGAACACTAGCTGCGGGTAGGTTATGTAGGGTTGACCCGTACCGGCTGGCCCGACCTCGTAGTTGATCTGCTGCGAGCACTTGCGCACCAGCGGCCGGTGCTTGACAACGGCGTGGTGTGGTGTGAGCGGCGATACCGAGTCATCATCCGGGTTCTCCTGGAAAGAAGAGCAACAACAAAAAAGCGTCGTTTTAAGCATGCAACGGAATCGCTCCTAGCTTAACCTACCGAATTTTCGGGCTCGTTCGGTTGCCGCTGTTGCTCGGTTTGCTTCTGATGGCAGAGCAGATCGAACAGAATCAACGAACCCAGTGAATGACCCGCCAACGACACACGCCCAGCGAACGTCGGATTTCGCTGGCAGAACAGTGCGTACAATCGGTTGAGCGATTTGCCGACCGCGTCGATAATGCTCTGACAGAACATGGGACTCGTGTAGAACAGCACATCCAGCAGCGTGTCGTTCGTAAAGTGTCTCAGCTTCGGTATCGACGGCAGCGTGATCGACTTGAGCTTCTCGTCCACACCCGACTCCTCCGAGTGCAGGTCGTCGTGCCAGGAGATGGGCAGGATCTCAACCCGCCCCACATCGCCCCGATCGAACGACGACCGGTAGTGGCTCTGCACGAGCTGTGCCGAGATGCTGCGGAACTCGTCCACCACTTCCTCGACGCGCCGGAAGCGCAAATCGCAC
Organism: Anopheles farauti; assembly: GCA_000473445.2. NCBI lineage: Eukaryota > Metazoa > Arthropoda > Insecta > Diptera > Culicidae > Anopheles > Anopheles farauti. The sequence continues at coordinate 16,648,023 of KI915040.1, read as the reverse complement.
GCCTCACCGATACCGTGCACCATAAACAGCAGATGATCGATCCGCTCCGGTTCGTCGTCGTCGATGTTGAACTCGTCGATACCGCGCTTTACCACGCGCGGGCGGTTCGTGGTGGACGGTACGGGTGAGCTGCCCCCTCCCCAGGCATCGGGGTTCTGTGTCTGCAGGAAGTGCACAATGACGGAGGGTCCGTGGAACACGACCGTCTCCCCGTTCGGGATCGTAACCCGCCGGTGCCATTCGCCGGAAGTGGCCGCCTCTTTGTACTCGCGTTCGAGCAGATCCGCTACCTCTTCCTCGTACGGCACGAACCGCGAATCGACGGTTTTGTAAAACCACGAGCAGCGTCGGACCTCGTTGGCAGGTCCCTTCCAGTAAACCGGCGTACGGGTTCGCTCCCGGATGGACACATCGTACCGGCCGCCGTCGGTGTGTACAATCACCGGTGGATTGCTGTCGTTTTCGGACGCACTTTCGCCCCGGGCTTGCAGCGTCGTTAGCCCATCCTCGAGGGCCAACGAGTCGGCCATGGTGAACGGTGACCATACGCTTTTACCTTCCACCTCACGCCGATAAAACCAATGGTTGTAGGTGGGCCGGTACGCAATGTTCGTCGTGCTCGATTCAGCGATCGAGGTGCCCGTGTTGATCGTGTTCGTAGTGGTGTCCGGTGCACCGACGCTCGTCGTAGCCATCGCCGCCATGCTGCTGTTGCCGTCGTACGTGTCGTAGGTGCGTCCGGTGTCGCGCGAATAAAACCCACCGTCCTGGTAGGCGGATGATTTAAACTCGAACAAATTGTCGCTACTGAAGATCGGTTCGTTCGTTGCGCTTTCGACCACGCGAGATAGTTCCTGTTCCGGTTCCTCTCCCTCCTCCTCCTCTTCGTAGCGATCGTTTAACGCACTAAAGCTGCTAACGTTCGAAACGGAAGACGGCGGTGCAGGATTTTCCACCTTCGGTGGCTCCTTTTGCTCCGTTGGCAACGCGACCTGAGGAGGCTGTTGCTTTTCGACCGAAAGTTCCGTCACTGCCGCAGCAGGTGCCACAGCTGGATCGGCGGTACGGCCGAAAAAGCTAAACAACGGCACGGACGAGATTGTCTGACCCGTTTTGTTTGCGTTCCCGTCGACGGTGCTAACCTGCGGCGAAACGATCGTGTTGCTGTTGAAAAAATCCACCGGATTTATGGCCGGCGTTGGCTCGGGCACAGTGGCCTGCTGCTGTGTTTGTGTTGAGAAAAATAAATTTCCCGCGTTCGCTTGTGTTTCTACGGTCGGTTTTACCGCTGGTACCGAAGCCGGTACCGGATCGCTTGCGAAAAAGAAGTTCGATAGACCGTTCCCGTTGGCCTCTTGTGCGATTTGTGGTGCCGGATTCGGCTCTTCCTGTGCGCTTTGCTTCGGCAAGCACACACCGGAACCGGAAAGCTCGGGCAGGAAAATGTTTGCCGGTGGAACCGCACCGGGAAAGATGGCTGCCGGTTCGCTGAGGTTTGAGTTTGGACGTGGCGGAGGTGACAGAACGTTTTCACTCGACTTTGAGCGACTGTCGACGATTGGCTTCGATGGGGCCTCTGTCGCGAGGAACGGCGTAGGGAAATCGTTGATGTTTTGCGTATCGGAGGAGCCAGGAAAGTTGTAATCGATCACGGGTGGAAACGTTGTTTGAAGAACCTTTTGTTCCGTTGAAACTAGAGGTTCATTCGTTTTGACACTACCGTCTGCTTGCTCTGGTTGTGAATGCTGCTGCTGAGAAGCGTACGGATTGAAAATAGATGCTGCAGTAGGTGCCGGTTTTGGGTCCGATGGTACTACCGCAAAAACGTTCTCAGTAGCCAATGGATTCCCACCAGCTGCTGCAGGAGGAGAGTACTGCTGGGAATTGATAACTGGCGCTACGGACGGTACTCCTGTAGGATATGTAGGAACTACTGGTGGTTGGTCAATATTCTGATACTGCCGATGCTCCTCAACCTTCTCTGAAGCAGGTTTCTCCGGTACAGTTGGATTGAAAATCGAAACCGGTGCTGCCACTGGTTGTGTCGCCGGTAACGCTTGAGGTGTAAAAATGCTTGGTGGTGCTGCTGTCGGACCGCTTGGCTGTGCTACACCTGCCGGTTGCACTGCCGATAGTGGCGGTGGTTGGTTCGGTAAGAACACTGAACCGGCTGCTGGCGGTACGATTGCTGCTAGTGGGTTCTTGTACCGGCCAACACCGCTCGCAAGGCGCGTTGAGCTGTAAGGATTGCTCTTCGAGCCGATGGATTGTGTCACGGGAACCGTGGGAACCTGAGCTGGGGAGAAAAATACCGGCGGTGGTGCTGCTGCCGATACTACCGGGTCCGATACGGCTGGAATCGATGTCACTTGCTCTGCCGCTCCCAGTGGATTGGGTGTGAAGAATGAATTCGTTTGCGAAACGACCGGTGCGGGTACAGTCGGAGCTGCCGATGGTGGTGGCGTGAAGAACGATGTGATTGGAGGTACCGGTCCGCTGCTCAACGATGGTGGCGGTGCTGTTGTTTGCACCTCAGCGGGAGCAGCATTGAGTTCGACAAACTGATCGACGATCGAACCACTTGAAATTCCACCAGCAAACGGCACTGGCTCTTCCTTCTTGTCGCCTCCAAAGCCCGGTTTCGGTAGCTTGTCAAGGATGTTGGTCGGTAGGTAGCCAAAAAGCGATGGTTTGCCTTTGGCTTCGACCGCCGGCGGTTGGTTCACTTCCGGTTGGAGCGATAAAGGTGCCGACGGTGCCGGTGGTACGAATGGTGCTGCACCGAACGGTTGCAATGCTGGTGCAGCAAGAGGACCTGCCGGCGGCTGGGCGGTAGCGGTGGTGCTTAGGCCGGGAATATGTGCGTACGTTTTCTTCTTGGTTCCCCCTAACCGGTACGTGTTCGCGAGACCGGGTGCGGTTGGTGGAGGTACACCGGCCGCAGCCGATGTAGGCACCTGTTCCGGGTTGTAGAACGTTGGTGGTGGTGGCGGTGGCGACGACAATTGCGCTTGCCCGGCAGCTGATTGTGTACCTCCAAATTGCTGTTGATCACCGGTCGCCGGGTACGAAGCGGACGGGTCGTACGCGGATGAATTTATTAATGGCGCTACCGATGACGATGACGGTAGCACGTATGGATTGGGCACGCTTTGAAATTCCGGCTGCGAATCACCATACGCGCCGCCGTACGATGACGGCTCGTTAGCGTACGACGACGAGGACGGGGCAGACGGTGGTGCCGGTGAACTGCCCTTGATGACACGGCTGAAGGTCGAAAATACCGTTGATGCGACGCTCGGTAATTGAGCCGCGAACTGGGCAGTTATGGCCGTCGTTTGCTGCAGATACGACGATGGTGCCGATGGTTCTCCGTCGTCGTCGCCGAGCGGTCCTCCGGCTCCCGACCGGCCGTCCGATTCCTCCAAATCCTGAAGCGGGTTGTAGTCGATCGTTGGTGGTCGCGACCAGGCCTGCGTTTCGCTGGCCGCGTTAAGGTCAATCTCGCTGAAGCTATCCGTATCCTGGGGTAGCTCCGGTACGGTTCCCGTTACCGTTTGCTGCGAACTAAAGATGGCCGGTTTGGTAGCCGCTGCGGGGGGAGAGAAACGAGAGAATAATTAAAATAAAATACATAACCCGACGCAAATGAATAATGGTACTCTCGTGCTATTACTGGCACAATATCCTCAAACAAACAATGCATCATCTGTCGTGCGCCGCAGGCAACGGCAACGTTTACTCCCATTAGAATTATTTACCCTTCACGGAGAGGGATGTGTTACTTCAGCGCTACTGCAGTGAATAATAATTGCGTTCCACATTTGCACCCGTAGACCCGTCCACATGCAATCTATCCTAGGCGTGCAGAAGGTGTTAAGTAACACACAGGGACGCACAGGTGAACCGAGAGAAAGCGATTCTATAACAAGAAATCCATGACGACAAGTAACTATTCAATTATGCTAATACACTTTCTTCCCCACGCAGCTCGCCCCATGCGCTTTGGGGCGGCTATCAATTCCGGACAATCACGACATGCCACCGATACAATGTAGTCCCAGCAGCCACCTAGCCCGGGGTGGTGCCATCAAATATCTCACCAGTCCTTCTTTATAATAACTCTCTATTTCGCACGTGTGTACTATGTGGAAGATGATTTATGATCATATTCGCATAGTTGTCCGGCTCGTTCAACACCTCGTAAACGTGAGTTGATGGATTTCGATAGCTTTAGAAGCAAAAATACCACTCCGCATTGCGTTGCACATCTTATCGCGTCAAGTTGCTTTACTCCGCCGGCCGAAATGGCACCCTTGGCGCAGTTACCGTGCGAGCCCTTGAGCTACCCAGCCGCGGGGTATGGACAAACCCTCCCGTTGGCTGGCTAATGTGCGCACCGTTGTGGCAAACAAACACCCGCACCACCTTTGCTTTGCTGGCCGACCGGCCAAACCCATTCCAAGTTTTCGCTTTCAGCTTTGACCGATATGCATATGACGAGGTCATCTGAGTCCAAGGTTGAAGGGTGGGTCTGAGAGTGTTTTTACTATTAACAGCGCTTGCAATATCCTCAAATATTCAGTTTATGGTCCATAAAAAATATGAGTTGTATGTCTCAAACACATCCGGTTTTATTGGAAACTAATAAAGTTTTCTTTAAAATATGTAGTTCGAAGCAGTTAAAAATAAACATAATTTGTTTTTAAAACCTTAATTAATCATGCATAGTTTATTCGATCGTACCGTCTCTATAAAACAGGAAATGCCACCGAAACCATCGTACATTGACTTTAACCATTTCAGTCGCTGTTCCAGACGGCGGTTGACCCAATCCAAGATCCCGAAGATGATCACCTTCGGATGCTGCTGCTGGCCCCGATCCGGCTGCAGAAGTTCCGGAAAAAGGCCGTTTTTTATTAATATCCAAAATGAAACGCAAATCGCCAACAGCCGCCAACCCCGAACCACGGTGTTCATCGTAACTGGACTGTTGGACGTGAGGAATCCGGCACCACCGGCCCGAATCGGGCTGATTTGCATTGAATCAATGCCTTTCGTCCACTTGGCACGGTCGGCCGGCAGCCGCAGTGACAGTTTCGGAAGATGTCAATAACGTCGATGACCGGCGGCGATCATCGATTCGGTCACCCACCTTCACCAACATGCGGCCACCGTTCGAAAATCGTGAGTGGCTGCGTGCACTGCATCGCCGATCGGCTCTGACGGGGATCGCAGAATGCACCGACCGTGCACACGAAATTGGGCATCGTTAATGTGGCCCCGAATGGGATCGCACACCTCGATCATCTTACTGGCGCGAAACAAACCAATTCACACCTCGGCCCCTGTCGTTGTTGACGCCGCCACCACCGCCAACGGAACGGTTCGGAACCGCAGCCCATTGCATGACCGCCGGCGGACGTGCATCAATGCGGTGCGGCCTCCGCAAATATTTCTCGCATCCAGGGATGCGATAAAATCTTCTTCGGTAAAGTGCGGCGCGCCGGCACGACACCGAATACATTCTAAGTGAGGTTTGGTTTCATTTTGAATGTTGTTGGTTGTGTTTTGGCTTTTTTTTTTGTTCAACAGCCAGATAATTTGAGTAAACAACGCCGCCACAGCGGCGAACAAAAGGTTCGCTTGCAAACGTGTCGTAAAAATCGGCTACCTTTGCCGACACAGCGGACCGAGCCTTTATTTTGGCGGATTGGAAAATGATGTCATGTGTTGTTTACGTTGAAGATAAATTGTTTTAAGATGTATGACTAAAGTCTCTATTAGATCAGTGAATAAGTAATAATCTTGCCATCTTTTAAAAGGCATTTTAATAGAATTAAAATATTTTATTTCCTTATCTTCCGATTTGTTTTTTTTTTTTTAGTTCAAAAATCTCCCATAAATTCTACAGTTCAATTCGCAACTCCTTGAGAACCGACCTCAAATAGCCACATCCATCAGTGTGTGTGTGCTGTTGTTCGGATAAACGAAATTTTAATCAAAACAAAAATCGAAAACACCAATAAACGTGTGCCCACGCGCACAGCGTTTCGCACCGGGCACGGCATACTAATCGACCACGGAGCAGCCATTATGTATACACAGACATACCGGATTCGGAACCGGACTGGTTGGGCTTTATTTTTATTCGATCATCTACATCTTTATAAAATGGAGAGGTATAAAAACGGAGAGAAAGAGGCAACGAAATACCGGCTCATACAATAGTCTATAAAAGAAACACACTGACAGCACGGGGTCAAGATCAAACGGCAGTGTGTGCGCTACATCACAGCCGCCTCTTTAGCGAATGGAGCAGCCTGGTCGGATGTAGGCTACGTTTTTAATACTGCTTCTAATTTGCGGGTTTTATCCGGTTCCATCAAGTGAAAGGATACAGCGGACAGACAAACAAACAGCCTTAACCGCATGTCATTTGGTCCTTTCGATCCATCCAATACTAGGTCCAATAAACCAAACAAACAGCGGACAGTTAAACGCATACACGAAATTTAATGCATTCCTCCGTTCCCGTGGTAAGACGATACCACCAAAAGCTCCGAATCATCCTGTATATTTCGCTCCTCGAAAAACTGGAACAAACCAGCTGGCCAACGCAACTCAACACCTAGCGTCTCCGAACACGCGACGACTGTGATACGTTTTAGATTCTTATAAAAATAACGTTCTGAAAAACAAAGCCGCGCAGTCGTTCGAGCTGTTGCCGATCACTTTTATGAAGCTGATGACGGCTCAGCAAGAATTCACTCCCCACATGTCTTTTCTCTTCGCCAACCTCAGTATTGCAAACAACAACAACAGCCAGTTCTTTTCGTTCTTTGGCAGCTTGCTGCTTTTTTTTTTGTTTGGTAAGAAACGAGGGCCCAAAGAATCCGACGTAAGAATGTGGAGAAGAATGCTTCGTTTTTCGATTCTGTAAATCTCGTTTTTCTCCCGGCGGAATAGCGTGGAACTTCACCACCAGCTGGATCGTCCGAAAAATCCATGGTTAGTTATGCGTTCGCTGTTGTTGGCGAAGAAGAGGGGCAGGCACAAAACACAGGCGCGCGTGTGGAGGGAACTTTCTGCACCGGTCCTCTCAGCACAGCAGACGGGTCGCGGGCAGAAACGACAAACGGCCGTCCTGAAAGGGGAACCCTCTCCCCCTGGTACAAGGAATTTATTGGCGCAAGGAGGAAGAGAGCAGGACCCAGCAAACCGGAGGAAAGGCAAACCGGATAAAAGAAAGAGAAAAGCAGCACCAACACGGGCAAGAAAACATCTGGAGTGCGCGAATAGCTTCGAGGCTTCGGGCAGCCGGGAACGCAGGAATATATGATTTTTTTTTTGTTTTTGTGTTTTTATTTCGTTTCCTGATTTCGCTCCAAATTCTTCCAGCCGTGATCATTATTTTCCGTTCCGTAGTGAAGTGTGCTGCCGTTTTCTTACCACTGCCTTGCGTCACCGTTGTGGTTTCGTATATTTAATTTTATTGTTTTTATCCTCTCGAGAATTTCTTCACTGGCCGAAACAGAGCCCGGAGCGCAAACGGTGGAAGCGCTGGTTTCGATGATGTTTCGCCCGAACCTGAAAGGAAGCTCATAAAATTTCGACCCACCCGACCATCGGGCGGCACATGTCGAGGGGTCCCCGGGCATGGCACGCGATTAAAACGAGGAACAAAACCAGCACACGCGAGAGAGAGAGAGAGAGAGAGAGAGAGAGAGAGAGAGAGAGAGAAGAGAAAAAAAAACAACTCGTCCTCAGAACTACTTTTTGGGGTGCCCGAACGTGCCGTGCTCTTTAGCTTGACGATCCCAACCCAAACCCGGTCAGTTCCCGGTGCTGGAGCGTTCTGCCTTTTATAACAAAACGTTTCCATCGCCAGTTTTTGGTTCAGGGAAGCAGAAAATAATTGTTATCACTACTAACGAGCCACGACCGTTTCCTTAATAGCGAGCCGAACGGCCGGTTGATGAGCGAGCTGTAAAATATTGTCCCAGCAACATGGCACGAGCTACACAGCTTCCAAGACTGCATTTAATGTTTATCACTCAAGAACGACAGTTAGTAACTAAAACATACAAACTTAAAAAAAAAGCCTAAAAATCTCTTTTACGTGTACACGCAACTTGTCGCACCACGTTTTCACACCCTTTGTTTGTTGCACTCTTTTTTTCAGCAGTCCTTCTTGAAAGTATATGATGCGATTCGTTGTTTGTCCATACACACGAGACACGAGCAAGAGGAAACCACCACCAAAAAAAAATACCACTCGGTAGCGTTTCCGATGGGGGTAAATGCGAAGATGAAAGGATGAAAAGAACCAAAAACAACGGGTGGAAGATTAATGAGCCGAGCATAAACATCGGAGTCCGCGCGCAGCTGCGTAACAGGAGCAAAACCCACGGGTGCCTCCGGGGGGAGAAGAACGTAAAATCTCTTCCCGCTGTTGCTGCGGTGCTACCGAAATCGGGAGGCGGATTCAATTCGGTAGCCAAAACATGCGCTCAACCTGCCGAGAGAGCTCGTGAAAATAAAGGCAAACAAAGCAACGACAAGAAACGATCGTGGCAGAGCTGGTCGGTCGAACGATGATCATTTTGCTCCCGGTTTTTATGTTGGGACGGCTTAGAACAAACATAACTCAGAAGTATAAACCCGATCTTAAATTTCAAATAAAATTTTCAATTTTATACTTATTTTCACTTCTATTTTTTTACTCGGTACTTTAGATAAATTTTCACACAAATCATGAAGCCGTTAAATGCAAAAAAAGGCATTTCATTTGCCAACGGTCTTAGAAAGCATGGGATTTTTTTACATCTTTTAAAAGTGCCAACGGACACAGGCAGTGATCGTTAGTGTTGAAAGCATGATCGCGTGTTCTTCAACGAAAGCTTCCCTTGTACACACGCGTTTTGCATCGTTCGCCGTTCCCGTAGCCGTTTTCTCTCCGTGCGGTGAGGGGTATTGATTACGATTTGATGGAAACATAAATTTTCAACATTCTTCCAAGCATACCCTTCTCCCCGAGAAGGGATATTTAAGCGCTTTTTTTTGTCGCACGAATTTGAGCATAAAAACCTTGGGGTGTTCTCCAAGATCATTAGGTTTATTACTTTTTTTAATTTTTTTGCTCGCTGCATTATTCTTTCGCACAAATTCCAGCTGCTGCTGCTATCGAAGCTCTAATTCAAATTCACTGCCCCATTATTTATGCCCCTATTCATGCCCTGTTCTGTGCCATGCTGCAGAGAGCAGGCGGCAATCGCCGGACGGGGAGCAATCGAATTCGGTCCGATCGTAGACAAAATTCGATCGAGCAAGCTAAATCGGGAGGTTCTGCAAGAATTTATACTTGAAAACGCTTTTTTGTTTATTATCGCTGCGGTAGTTTAGACCGTCATGCACACACAGACACACACACACTTTCGGCATGGCCTCATTAGTCGCTCAAGGACACAGATGCTCGAGAGCGTTTGAATTGCTTCTCCACCGGCCGTAACTTCTGCGCGCTGTTCGCTTGTGCAGGTTCCGTCGTTGCCGCGCAAGATCATTAAAGCATTTTGCAAAACGGGGAATCACTAATTTTGTCCCAAAATATAAATATGGGGTTGTCTCGGCAACACCGGAGGCTGTGCTGCCCCGTTTGCTGTGTTGTTGGTTGGTTTTATTTTGCCTCGCTCCTCCGTGTCGCTTCACAGCTTCGCCTGCCGTTCGGCCGACCGGCTGCTGGTTAATTACTTCAACTGTAGCCGGTTTTGGCGCGGGTTTGGCTGGCTCGTCGTCTTCACGCTGCTGCTGCCCGGGGTGCGGGTGCCTCACCAAAAATCTGTTACCAGTGACGTCAGCCATGAGCGGTGGAATATTGACGCGAACCGATCCGCGAAGCAGCCACTTGACTCGATTTATTCCAACGTACACCATCAATCATGCATGCTACCACCGTGTTCGCTCCGTTTGTGACCCTTTTGAGACTCCTACCCTCTCTGCCCTCATTTGCGCTTCATTTTGATGGTGGTTCTTGCTGGTTTTACACGTCCCCACCGCTCGCTTCAGGTGACCGTGGTCGACCGTGAACAAAACGAGGTACAACCAGCCACGTGTTTTCAACAAATTTCGAGGGCTTTGAAGCCCATCGACAGGCTTACGTTTGCGAGTAGGTGGAGTCGGAGAAATGAAGGCTATAGCAGGACACTTCAGGGTGCCTGGATCCGTCCGCCCTCGTTCACACCCGTATTTTCGAACATCACTCGTATTCGATTAAATTATACTTTGGTTGATTATTCAGCGCCTTTAGACTTCAACCCAAGTTTGCAACATGTTATTTTCGTTGAGTGCAAAAAAAAACAAAGATAACTAACTAAACTCAGTTGCATAGTGCACACCGTTTAAATAAAAAGGGATGACACACATCCGCTTACGTCAATCCCGCAAAGAGTACCCATTTTACCTTGAAATCAAAACTACTCACCCATCACTTAAAATCACTAAAAGAGATTTCGCTTCGCAGCAAGACAAGAAAAAAATAACGTCGCACACACCGCCAGTATTTGCCACCGATAGGGACTACACATGCACAATCTTATCGCACCGTTTCCGCAATTTCCGAAATCCACCCACCCGCCGCTGATTTCTCATTAAAAATAGTTTTCCGCACCCAGGCGAGCGAGCGCACTCACCGTATGATGGGAAATTGCGTAATGCGTGCGGTACTTTTTACCGTGTGTCGTTTTGTGTAGCTTCCAATGCTAAACTTGTTATCAGCTCATTCAGGAAGCGAGCGAGTTATTTTTTATTTTTCTTCGTCTTTGAGTCACGGCGCGCACTGTGCCGTTGTCAAGCTTTAGTGCTGGGTGGTGTCGGGCTTTTGGGTGCTTCTTCTGGTAAGTACGGCGCACTCACACTGACCCACACCCTGAAATGAGGCGGCTGTTCCTGCTTACCCACCCATTCCTGCTCCCTTTGTGCTCAAACCACCGCTTCTACGGGGTCTTCTCTCGCTATAAACGGGGAAGGTTACTTCTGGGGTGGAATGAACACACGTCACACTCGGCGACCGATCCCTGTCGCATCGGTGTGTTGTTCGAGAAAAAGGGTTGTTTTTCGTTTTTTTTTGCTTTGCTATTTGAGCGGCACATCTATTTCTTGCACAGAGTGGGAATGGCTTCAGAACACGGTACGGATCACCGAAAACTCGTCACCGGCAGTTTATGATCGATCGTTGTCCCGATCGGACACGAACAGGTGCCACAGGTTGGTTTAGTGAAAGAAAAAAACAAAGTGCAGTGAATTCAAGTGAATTGTGTTATTTTTTTATTTTAAATTAATTTATATTAGGTTTTCAATAAACGACAGTGCTTGTTTCTTCCGTGCTTTTGTATGTGTGTGTGCAACGTTTTGTGGCGTGTTTGCTGTGGTGTGAACCGTTTTGTTTCTACCTTCGCGATAAGTCCCGCGACCACGTTACGCTAATCGAAAGACTCATTTCGCAAACAAGCGACGAACCCGGCGTTTCAAGGAAACCCTTGCCCTTCGTAAGTAGCGTTTTATGACATTGTTTTTTTTCTCTCTATTCCCTACCCTCCTTCTTCTCCACACGCTAAGGCTAGAACCTTTCACAAATCAACCTTACGTAACCTGGCGCGCGGGAAACAGGCTCGGAAAGAGTACGGTTTCAGGTGGCTGAAAACCGGCCCCAACGGCAAACACTACCGTGCGTCTCCATCGTGCGAGTGAGTGTGCATAGAAACCGAAAGCTACTCATGCGGGACGGAAGCTAACCTAGCCACCGCGATCGTTTCACCCTCCACCACCATGTGGCCACTGCAAGTGATGCGCAAAAAAACACGACTCATCCTTTACCGAAACGATCGATTGAACAAATCATCCAACGACGCGATCCATTACTACGCGATGAGGCACGTTACGTTCTACTTAAACAAAACCCCGCCGGCATCTTTTGCAAGGCAGAACAAAAAGTTGCGCGGTACAGTTTGCAAAGCAATTAGCCAACAGGTCAATGCGGGGTGGGAGGGAGTTGTTCCGGGGCTCGGTTGAGCACTAAAATTTACATACAGGTGCGACCAGTCCCCGCCGTGAGGTGGAACATATTTCACCTCGCACCGATGGATGACAACGGACGGGTTCCTGCATCCGGATGGGATCGAAAAACAAAAAAGCTTTCACGAATCTTGATTCGAAAGTTGCACTTCGATGTTAATTTTTCTTGAATTTTAAATTCAATTTTAATGTTTAACATACCGAAAACTTTGCGTTCCAATGCAATCAAAGTGGCACAATCAAAAGTGCGAAACACTTTTTACCCGTGCTTGCTTAACCTTGAACAGTTCATGGATCGTACCGAGATGGGGGTGACGGACGTATCACAATGGTAACCATTCATGCTTTTCCCCAACGGGCGCTCAGATTTGTTTGCTCTGGTGACAGCGGCGGTATATGACATTTTTCTTCAATTTCTCACCAACGTACAACGCTGATCATCGGTTTGCGTACGATTTAGCCTCCATTAACCAGTCAACGCCGCAATGATAATCGCACCATTATCAGCGCGTGTGTATAGTCGTGCTTCCCATTGTATTGTTACTTCCTTTCACCGCACACATCACGGCGCTGGTCAGCTCCTGAAGCGATTGTTTGGCACAACCGGCCACGTGCACGGTCACCATACGCTTGTTGAGGTAGGCCGGAAAAAGCCATCATACAAAAAAAAAAAAAAATAGTGAACCGATAAACGCTTCCGACTGTGGCTCAGATATGGAAAATATTAGAGTTCTTTTTTTATTGTACGAAAGCTTTTAAGAATAAAAAACATCTTTAATTAACATTATTCACTCCCACTTCTGTTCTATCTAAACTCGCTTCCCCTCTGATTGCTAATTACCCGTTTAGGGCTTTTAATTCGCCCATAAATCATAATGATTTGCCCCACAATCGGGGGTCTATTGGGGGTTAATTGCACATGCTGCTCAAATCAATTACCGCGCCACTGACGGTATCGTCTATTGGTTGCCTTCGGTCACGTGAAGTGAAGAATTCAAGATCACTGCAACACTAGTAGCGCCCTCGGTTGAGTGCTGGTCTTTAAATGGCAAAAACAACGAACCTCGTCTGGCATTAAAATGCGGCTGGTATTGATTCTGAGGCGTGAAAAAAAAACCAAACGCAAACAACTTGAAGCAACCCGAGCTAGGGGTGTAGCGTTTGTCTGATAAAATCTTTCCACACCGTGCCCCATCTTTTCAGCAGCTCAGCCTGCTCCCTCTTCTCCCCTCTCATTGAAGATTTTTACAGCAAACGATCGAAACGATCTTGATCTTGATACAAGCGCGCGCGGCCTCTCTCGCACCGTCCCGCACGGCAGATATTAACGCAGCGCCACATTACCATAATTCGGTGAACTTATACAATGATCGACCACAGCCGCGAATCAATCTCGAGCCTCCCCCCGCACAAACCGGTTCGAACCATGTTCAGGGCGTACGCGGGATCGGAAATCTAGAGCGCGTTCCGAAAGTGGTCCCGAACCGGAGAACCATCAAGAACGTACGATGGCAGATTCGCTTAATTAGCTAGACCGCGGACCCGCACGGAGCGGATAAAAAAAAAACAAAAAAAACCCTCACACATAATGTCACACCGTTCGTGCGTGTGTTCTTTGGTGGGGCGAACTTTCGAAAGGCAGTCGGCAAACAGCTTGGACCCACCGAAATGGGACCCGCTACAGGAAGTAATGAGTAACAGATGTGATTATGTAACTTGCTGTTATCTACATCGGCCCCGAAAACAGCAAACAGCGTTAATCACTCGGCGCGCACCTTTTTCGGCAACACCCTGCACCCCGGGGTGTTGTTTTTGCCCCCGCCTCGAGGACATTTGGGGCGCATGAAAAAGCCAGCGCAAGATGGGTGCTTGCTAGCTTATGTTGGAAGAAAAATCGGGGGTATAAGGTAAAATAATAAGGTAAAATGTGTCGCAATAAAAAATTCTACTGCTGGAAGTGTAAACACAACATCACAACATTTTAAAAGATCAAAACCGTGAACGTCACGGATTGAATAATAATAATTTCCGGTACGAAAAACAATCCCTTCCTTCACGTAGTTTTAAAGCAAACACAAAAAACGTCGTGAAAGTATGTACGTGTAAGCGTGTTTTTACAAGCCATTTATTTTCTTACTCGCAAGTACTCGTCAAGGATTCAAGACTCCTTTAAACAAAACACCACGATGCAGAGGACAAAAAGGAGGTCTTTTCGCCCTGCTTCAAGAAGCCTTTGCTCTCACCCCGTGAAGCCTCTTCCATGAACACCGAATGAACACCGGCACACGAGCGAATGAACCGAAACGTACGAAACACCACCCCAGAGAGCGGTTCCCCAGCGATGCCAACGTAACCGAAGGCTTCGTTCGCTTCACGCAGCCACAGCTGCTGCGAGCGAATGAAACAGAAACATGGCCGATGGGTGGGGGGTGGCACTGGGTGGTGGTGGATGAGTGGGGGACGGCGGCAGGAGGGTGGGAACGCAACACACGAACGAAACAAACAGAACGAAATTCCTGCTGAATATCGTTCGCTTTCAGTTTCATTTTAGCGCCCGGCCGGGATTGCTCGATTCGCTGCCGCGCACAGAAAATGCCCTGTTGGTTTGCGGTTCAGTGCCAGCGTCAGTTCACTGCCGTCGCAGCCTCCACACACACGTACGGTACGTTGCCACCGCCAAAGGTGAAGTGATTTAGGTGCTTGCGCTTTTAAAGCAACAGCTTCCCGCCGTGCCGTGCGCGAGTGGCTGTTGATAGTGATAATAACCATTTGCTAATTTGACACCGGGGCAAAGGCACTTGTCGAAGTATCGTGCTCCTCCGGTGGCAGCTCCAGTGTGTGACCTCGACTTAAGCTCCCGTACCGCGTTTGCCAAACGGTGGTGTGGTGGAAGTTTTGTTTGCGCAAAAAAAAAAGAGGGAAGAGCTCACGAAACTGGGACATGTGTGCGTGTGCACAAAAGCTGCCAAAACCACATGTCTGCCGTACGCGCGGTTCTTCGGGCGCATTGTTTTTGTGGCCCGTGCCGCTAGTGACAGGGAGTTGCAGGAATTGAAGTGCAGTTGAAACAAACAAATGGGTGTGAGTGTGTGTGTGTGGGTGGGTGGTTGCGTGTGTGAAAGTGTCCCGTCCCGCAAGTGGCTGACCACACTCGAGTGCATCATTCAAAAACCTCGCTCTCGCCTACTCATGTTCCCCAACGATCACGTCCCAAAAGGAGCTAACAGTGTGTTATCGCCTATCGGTTAGTGTTGTGGCTCGTGGTGATCAAGATAATGCTTGTCTGGGTGGGTGCGTGTGACTGTGTGTGAGTGTGCATCGTATCCCGATCGTCAGACAAACCCCAACCCCGTACCCGGTGCGCGCTTTGATCGATGTCTCTCCTAGTGCGCGGTTTACATACATTGCATGCCATTTGATCGCCGCAACCGCGGAATGCGATCGATCGACGCGCGCCCGCTGTTGGCAACTTGCTGCGGCGAATGCGCCCAGGACCTGACTTGGAGAACCTGCCGCACAACTTGCCGCACAACTTGCGTCGGGTGTGGGTGGCGGAGTTGCAGCAGCAGACGAAAGTGAACCACCCAGCGAACCAGTTCGCGCTCGCCCGCCACAGATTAGATCGGATCCGATACAATAGTGCACGCGCGTCTTACAGTGTACCTATTACTTCGAAACAAAAAAAAAAAAAAACCAAAAACAAACCTGTCGCGTGCTAACTTCACCGCGTTAAGAAAATCACCAAACCGTGTGCGCGCGTGTGAGTGTGCGGCCGGTGTTGCTAATGTGTCTGTTTTTTTGCGTCCACGCTTCTACCGGTTCGCTCAAGCGTCCCTTTGCGGTGCGGAAAAACAGAAACGCGTTACGTGGCCTTTCTTTTATCTGTCGCTGCCGGATTTGGAACTCAGTCGTAAAACGTTAACCCCCTCCCTCCCCTCTATCCGGTACCGCGTGAAGTTTGGAGCCGAAATCTAGCTTCGATCGACGTCAAACCGGAGGATCTTCTTGCTTTCGCCATGCGGAAAAAAGCGTCTCCCGAAAGGAAGTGAAATACAGCCAGGCCAAAATCCTTCTGCCACACGGTGAGAGGGGTTTGTGGGGGTCTGCAAGACGAAAAAAAAAAACCCCACAAAAAAAGACCCCCGTCCGGACGAAGGTGCGACCGGTTTGCTGACTGTTTCTTCGCTCCTTTTGTTTCCTTCCCGATTCCGATGCCGTACCCGGCTGAGCGGGAGAAAGATTGGTCGCGAAAATATCACCACTGTCATCCCAACCGGGTGTCTCCTCACGCACAGTGGATGCTTCATGCCAAAAAAAAGCGGCGGTAGCCGCACTTCATTCCCGAAAGGAAGCAAGCGTAAAGGAACATTGAAAAAAAAACACATACACACACGCGCGCACCCGACCTGCTGAAGAATTGCTTCATTTGCAAGCGAAACCACCAAGAATTCCTTGCCGGGGCGAAATGGTGCCCCAAGTGGTACCACTTACAACGGGGTAGCCGCGATTGGGAGTGGCCACCCTTTTCTCCTCGCGGCGTAGCCTCGAAAGGCACCGAAAATCGCGGACGCGCTGTGTGTTACCGGAACCTTTTCTGAAAACACAGCAACAACAACCGCAATGGGCCGCAAAACACACACGCACGCACACACACACACACACACACCACACTACCAAAGCATCTCTTGATGGGTGGAATGTCAGCACACACACCCTCGGTCAGTACATACCGCAAAGCCCGCGAACAACCGTTTTCGGACAGCAAGCGCTGAGAGCATTGCGCGACGTTTTGGGTTGCGCGCGTTACGGTACATTTCGCGTCTTCCTTTTTTCCTTCCCCCACAAAAGCTCCTTAATAGTGAACGCTTCACCCGGTCACGAATAAAGGCCTGTGAGCCAGTTTATTTTGTTTCCCCCCCCCCCCCCCGTGTTGTCATTTCGGGACTACCAGCTCTCCCTGTAGCGTCGAAACGGCGGGAGGAAGGGTTCAAATTATCGTGTGCCCATCACACAGCTGGGTGGCAAACGGGCAACCAGGAGGAGGCACGGACCAGTCGAAGAGGGAATCCTTTCGCTCCTGGAATCCTGCCACCGCAAAGAGGCGTGTTACTTGCACGACCAGTTGCTCGAGCTGGTAGAGAGATCGGACGATGCTCACCACACCAACCGGTTCGCCCTGTACGCCGGATGGTAATTTTTGGTTTCCAAAACGGAAACTCGAACGATGACGCATCGCATCGGTCCTGCTGCGGGCAAGAAGTTTCTCCTTCGCAATGCCACTATCGTCCCTTTGCGCGAACCGGTTTCAGTCACATTTTGGATGAAGTTTTGCAAGGCAAGACTTTATCACGATCTTGATGAATTCCTCGGGGGACATTTTAAAGTATAGATAAAATCAATCATTCATCATGCGCGTGTGCGTGTGTGATTAACCCAACGCCTAGCCCCTCACGTAATCATCCATGTCCTACCCAAACGTCAAGCTGTTTGCCACGAAATTCCTCCCCCAAAGCAGGAGATTTATTAATTTCGTTTTGTTAATCCACAACCATTAATCCTATTGTGATCTTCACTGGCCCAAAAACAACAAGACACTGAGGCAGGGCCATGTTTACGTGTGCTTGCGTGTGAATTGTGTCCATAATTAAGGTCAACATTGATTGGTATCGGGCGTGCGCGAGAGCCGGAAACTCAAACAAAACAGGGTCGAGTTGAGCGGTCGCCACTGAGCCGGATCGAAGCCTAGACATGTATGGATATAACAAACACAAAAAACATGATGCTCCAGAGTGCATCGGAGGACACGATAGATCGGGTGGGAGGTTAACCGGTGTGTATGTGTGTCTTGAGACCGGTTTTACCCGGTGTGACCAAATCAACATCTGGTTGCAAGATCACACAAACGGTTTGGTCGGTATCGATTAGGTTGTAGTCATTACATTGAACAAAATGCACCAAAAACTTAGCAACAGCATTTACAAATGTTTAAGGTGCTAATATTAAAAAAAATAAAATAAATAAAGCATAACATGGGTTGCTTTAGGTTCTCACTTGTGGATCGAAGATTGTCTAGATTTTCATCAAGAAGTAGGATCCGGATATCTTATTAGTGGATATAGCGAAACCCTTTTGGGACACGGATATCTCGGGAAGAAGAGATTACAATTTATTAAAAAATACGCATTTTTTAACATTAAAAAGCCGCATTTTGTGGTGAGAGTAAATATTAATGATGGATTTATAAACCTTTCTATCCGATTTGTTTGGTCCGAAAACAGAAAGCTACATCACAGCGATATCCATTTCAATATCCATCGTCTTTTCAAGATGCATGCAAATGGGCACCACTCACAGCTTATTTCTTCAACCAAAGTCCTACTAGACGTTACACTGAAAGTTGGAGACCTACTTTATCATAGTTGATTAACTATCAATACAGTAGTTAAATAGGCAGTCTATAAATTGTGCGTGCAAGTTGCTGTTCCGTGAAGTGTACGTCTTAAGAAAAATGCTTCAGCTCTCGGTTCAATATCTCCCCTCGAAGAGTCTCCTCCACGAGCTGCTTCAGTTGACCGGGCAACACTGAATTGGGCAGGGCAGAGAAAGTAAGCGTACCGTGGCACCACCAACACACAGACGGCACACAAAGTGCATTTGGAATTATTGTTTCGCTGTGCTCAAGGACATTCGAAGCAACGTTGGAGTTGGTGGCTTTTCGGCTGGCCGTACGATGTGTTTCTCATTCACCGCTCTGGCTCATTGTTGCACACTTTTCCTCCTCCTCCTCCTCCTCGGTTCCTCCTGCAGCTGCCGGTGATGATCCGGTATGGAAGTAGCGGAGGGTAACACGCCGCATACCATTTTTTCCTCTCTCTCACTTATGATTCGGTGTGTACATTCTTTTCAACACCTCTTCACCCATTTCCCACCGGATCGGTTTGCTATTTACGGTTTCACCTTCGGGGGAGCAGAGGGGCACCGAGGGGCGGCCAGGTAACAACAAAAACACTTGTCCTTACGTAACCGTCTAGCGGATCATTATTATCGCACTTTTTTTTTATTGTTGCTGTTGGTGGCTGGCGGAGGTGCTGCTACTCTTGCTGTTTTGTTTGCTTCGCATCCACGAAGAAAAGATCAATTACATGCTCTCGCCGAGGCCCATGCGAACCAACCATCAACCACCAGCCATCTGTGGGAGAAAAGCTCACCCGCGCGCGTGTCTGTGCTTTCGATCGGGTGCTTGGATGTTTGGACTTTTGCCAGCTGCCGAATGAATGCTGGTGCGGGCAAGAAAAGGGCAACACCAAGAGTTGAGCGTTGACCAACACCACCACCAACAGCAGCAGCAAAACCACCACAACACCATCACGATCAAACCGCATAAAGCATGCCAGGCAACGAATTCATGAATGTGAGGTGTGGAGCTCGTGGGAGAATAGTCTCCGAATCGGCTGGCTCGTGGTGGATCGTAAGGAATTTTGTGCCACCCTCGGGCCCGCTGATCTGTTCGACCGTGTATTCGACGGTTCAAGACAGTGTTGCACGCAGCTTCAACAGAAGCAAAAAGTGGTGCGTGCACCCATCGCCAGCCGCCAAGACATCTTTGGCGAAGAAGCCTCGCCGGAGCCGTTGCGTGACGCCGGAGGGGTTTTGTCGCCGGTTTAAATCAAAAGGTCGCCAGAAGAAGCTTCCCTTCGCCGGGTCAGCTGCTCAAAAGCCATTAAACCACCGCTATCGGTGAGATACGAGGTCTGTCTAACAGCGGACACCTCCTCTCGGGTGGGATCGGAAAACCATCTTCGATTGAGCAATGCAGACAATCACATGGCCACGCGTCACGGAATAACAAGCACGATGCTCTTTCGGTGTTTTTTTTGTTATTTTACAACCCTACTGATCCTCTTATGCCATCGAAACTTCAGGACATATGCAGAAACATTCCTGGCCCACCAATACCCACACTGGGTAAACTCCCGCACGCTCTTTTGCCATCGCACGTACTGTTGGGGTGATTTTTTAACCTCCCCATTTTGTTTCTTCTGTGCTCCAAAGTGACTGCGCAGCAAGATTGTTTGAATTTTTGCCCACCGTATGGGCTTGTGTGCCGTGGCGTACCATCATACACGAGGGCGCGTCTGACGCGAAAGTCCTACTGACCCGCTCCTATGCGCACGCGATCCCAAACGAACGGACGAACCCTCACGATCGCCGAGACCGGGTCCCTGGAATGGGGTCACAAATACCACATCTTAAATACCAGCGATGAGCTGCTCAAAATACCCAAACCAGACGGCCTAGCCGATGTACTGTCCTGCTGCTGGGTCACCAAAGGGTAGACCGTGAGTGTTGCCATGAATTTGTTTTGTAAGTTCGTGGTGTAAGGTTACAACATATTTACACCAACCGAAACCTGTTGCGATACGAGCGAGACGGGGTACAAAGTTTGAAGTTGATTAAGAGTGTGATAATCTACGGGCCGCTAGTTTGATGACAAAGCTTGATTTATATCTTAAAGACATCGATAGCTGAAGCCACAAGTTAACAGCAAAAGCTGCAGATGAATAGATCATAGCAATCGCTGAATCGAAAGGTCACAGGGTCGGTTTCAATCGAACTCTGGGATGACATTGAAGATTGGGCCCACATGCAAGTCTACAGGACGTACCTTCTTAATCGAAAACAAACTCCAAATAGTCCGAAAGGCTTCACAAACTAACCGCCTAATGCAATTCTTCACACGGTGTCTAGAACATTCTCTCCAAGATTCTCATCCTAATGCTAATGCCCAAAAATCGCCTCTTCCCTAGAGCCTCAAGCCAGTCATTCTCGCAGATAAAACGCACATACTCTTCCATCCGCCCTTACTCCTCCACCCCGAGAACAACTTCCTCCTGCACCCATCACCCCGCTGTTAATCCAAAGAAACCACACAGAGACAAACACACACAATCCCCCTGTGAGATAAAAAGACGCTGTGTTCAGCTCACAGCCACCACTCATCCAACTTGATCCAAACCGCAAACACCGATGGATACCGGTTTTTGGTGGCTACGGCGGTGGCGGCGGTGGCGGTGGGGGACTTTTTCGTATTATTATTTTCCGAGACTTGTGTTGGGTTTGTGCCCGGGCACACCCGGGACGGACGGTGACGGTCGCTCAGGTGCAGCATTTGTCATATTCCGCCGACGGCACCAGGCGGGGGCACGGCGGTGGGAAGCGCGAAAACTTGTTTCCACTAAAAACAGCAGAAATGGCGGCAGGTGCCGGTGCCGAACGCTCCGGTCCGCTAATCGTCGATCGAACGCTCGAAAAGCCCGGACGCTGGGGGACGACGCTTCAGGCGCTTTCAAATCCTGTCCCACTCGAGCCGAGTTAGCGGCCATTATTTGTGGAAAATATTTTCGGACACAAAACCGCGCAGAACTCGCGTGTCGTGTGTGTGTGTGCTGGCAAGCAGAAGCAAAAAAAAAAAAAGCAAAACCCTTGTTTCAACTGACAGTAGCATAAACCTTCCACAACCTTGAAGGTTCCACAAACGGACAGGATCCTCTCGGGAGCCAAACAAAAGCCCTGCAACTCGCACCGGATGCGGGCTGCACTTGCAGGCAGGTGACCGAACGGGAGCGTGAGTTATATCACACCAGCCCCTCTTCCGTTAATATGGTCGTTGGCGGGCACACTATTCTACTCCACCGGACGTACTACATTTCTCGCCCCGGCGTGTTACCCCGCCGGAACTGTCTTTTCAGGGTCGGGTGGGGCCAGTGTGACTAATGTAGCGACAACGGAACGGATTTGCATGTAAAATCGGGTAGACATTTTTCCCAGCAAATGTACGCTCGTTCACTCTTATTGCTTTAATGGCACTATTGCGCTGGTCAGTTTCCTAATACCCAAACAAGGGCATTCCTTTACGTGTTCCAAACCGCGAACACCTCCCCGGGGAAGGCACCAGAAATGTGACAAAAGACACGCGGGCACGACCGCAAAACGGCTCCATTCGCAACGCGACCGTGCGACCGCCGCTCCTTCGTTGTTTTCTTTGTTGTGTGCGGCGGCGTAGCCGGCAGTGGTAGCGCGTCCACAAAACATAAACATGCTGTGCGCTGGCCAAAGACCAGCCAATTATGTGACAACCTCAAGGTGGTGCTTCAAACGAACCGTCACCGTATTGATTCGGTCAGGGTGCGGTTGGTTATTTCTTGAAATATTTTTTATTATTATTTTTTTGCTCCTCCTTGCATCATTACAATGTGGTAGCCGAAAAGGGCATAGGGTTGGCCCATTACCGGTGACCGTATAGATTAATGCTAAAATGAATTGCACCCGAAATAGCAGGGGTATTATTTATTACTCTAGAATAAATGCAACAAGACCGGTAATTTTTTTTTTGTTGCACCTTACGACAGATGCGAACTTCTTACGCAATAAATCTCCTTTCACAGCTGACAAAGCCGTCCCCGACCGGATTGGACGATTTACTACTTCTTCCACTGTCACTTTTCGCGCATGTGTCACGCTGACAGGATGTATGGCAATTTTTGTTTTACCTTTTTAGCAATTAATCTTATTTTTTACATCTTCCTGTTGTTTTAAAAACAAAATCATTATTTAAAAAAAAATGTTTCTTGCTCCGTTCGCTCGGTGAAAGGAACACCGCTACCGTACGCGGCCACAATTGCATGCGAAACAATCGAAAGCAGCGCGACAATTATTCAATTCCATCGTCAGCTGATAGGCTCGATCAGGTGACAGACGGCTTTGATACGTATAGCTCGATGTAACACCTCGATCGGCCGGTGTTAACCCAGATCCAGTCGGAAAGCTTACTTATCTCTCCGATCGTGCCTCTCCGTCGCGCTACCACAGACGCCTAAAGTCAGCCTGCTAGAGCTACCCAGTTGAAGGTCACATCACCTTTCACTCTGCTGGACGGACGTTGGCCGAGCTTACAGAAGTTGATCAAACACGGTTTGCGACACATACACGCACATCCCGACCCGCAGGGTCTCGGGTGTTGTTGTGCGATAATAGGTGCGAAAAAGAAAGTTACGACTAGCGCCAAACCCATAAGGATAGCGATAAGCCCGGGTTGAGTTCAGTTTGAGTTTAAGGTTTACCCAAACACAGTGAGAGAGAAGAAGAATGGAAAATTATTTTACTTCTATATTTTTCATGAAAATTTCCACACGTTTTGAGTAGTTTTCTATATTGATCGCTACGCGCATCATTCCAAGTTTACTTCGTTTTGACACTCTTGTTGAGCGCTGCTTTACGGTGACAGCTGTGTTTTTTTTCTTCATCCAATCAGTCTCACTTGACACACTCTTCGCTCTTAACGTCTGCTCTATGGGCAATACATAAAAACTAACGACTAGCACTAGTGTGCCAATCGTGCCCGGCAAGTGCAACTAAACGCCACACAATGCACAATAAAACACGGCAAACATTAAAAAACGGCATACGTTTGGCCCGGTGTACCTAGTGACCGGCCGAAGCCATTCTCCCATTAGGATGCAGAACTTTTGTGCCGTCTTATTTAAATGAGAGCACCGAAGAAGGAAAACGCATAATTTTCAACGCAAATGAAGAAACGCGCCGGTGGGTGGGTGCTTCATATTTCACTCCACTCCCTCTTGTGGCCACACACACACACACATACACACACTCGCCGGCGGTAGGAGGGCACAAGCCGGCCGGCTGGCAGGATGCACAAGAGAGGCCACACCGCAATAAAGGTGTCACGTTTTCATAACCTCACAAATCAACACTCACTTCGCCGGGCCGCTCGCTGTGGGACGACCGAACGCTCCGACACCTTTGGCTGCCGGAATGGGGGCCGATGTGGAATGCGCTAAATGTATAATGAGAAGGTGTAGTATGACACGCAAGAGCCATTGCTCAGAACATATGGAGTCGGAACTATGGTCAGGAATACTAAGAGAACCTTAGGAGAGGTGTTCTCGAGGGTTTTCCGTACTTGAAATATTTCTTTTTAAATTTGCAGTATTTTAAAACGCTCCAAACTAGATGATAATTAAATAACTCCAGCTTGGTTGGTCGTCCCGGAGGACGTATTACACCGAGCGAGGATTTGTCTAAATCAAGCAGCTGTACACGACCGAAGCATGGCAAAGTGAAGTAGCGGTAGAGTTCTTCCCATTCCCACCAGCGAGCACGGCGGAAAACGTGTGGGAGCCCGCATTATTACCGCCACCAGATGGTTTATTCGTTTGCATTGCACATTGCTGCTCTCATATTGCATACGGCGTAAGCATACGCTTGCGGCATACGGCATACAAGCAGATGATAAATTACAATGCAACAACCCAACGCCAATCCATCGCTGCTGCAGGTTTCTAAGAAGACGTTTGAACATGCCCCATCCGGAAGCGATAAGATGAATGCAACAAAAAAAAAACCAAACAGCTTCGGCATTCATGCAGTCGATAGGCGATCGATGTGAAATTCGTTTTGAAAAAAAAGGAAAACAAGCGTTGTTAAACGCTTCGACATCATCCGTGTGAACTGTGCTGGGCGCACATTGTGCGATGTGCGAGCCCTCAACTTTTCCTTTCTATTTGGCACACATTGCGCCGTGGACCACCGTGAGCATGAATTACGATCGACCATTCTATTTTGTAAGATATTTCGCTCGAACTTGTACAGCTGTCTGTTCCCAGGCGAGCGAAAGCGCCGGGTGAATACCGGGAAGTCCGGATTTGTATCATATTTGTTCCCATGGTTCCATATGCGGCAGGAGCGTAGAAGTAGGGCGATGAGAAGAATGTTATAAAAGCTTTTTTACGTACGTTACAAGCAGAGCAACCGATTATGCCTATATCATGAGTAATTTCACCCCCAAGATCACTACTTGTTAACGCATCCTCAGTTTGTCGCAATTCCCCAGTTTTCAATTTAGCGATATTTTCAGCCATTATCCCAATATTGAAGAAATAAACATCTGACAAAAAAAGTGCCCCGATTCAGGATCGTGGTTGATAAATTATCATCCCATTCTCGTAAGATCGGACGAAAAAAAACCGGTCGGTAAATGTGCCCGGTTCGATCGCGTCGGACCTAACACAAAGCTGTGCGTTTAGTGTGCGTGTGTGTGTATCTGTGTGGAAACCGACGAAAACATATCATTAATGCCGGCGTGGAGTTGGTGACCACGACCTGCGAATAAAGTCGCGTACAAAAATAGCCGGCAAATGTGCGCAGACCCCGACGATTCGCCGTCTCAGAAGCCACCAGCAGCAGCTAGCTGGCGGTGAGGCGTTTGTGTATGTTTACGCGATAAGGTGCTCGGGCCGTGCCGTGGTCAACAAGCAACAATCGCCGTACCACGTTCGGTGGGTATCGGTGCGCTTCGGACGTGAGCCCGCGACCACGTTCAAGGTGTACCACCACTCATTTTCAGTCCGCTGCGGCACACCGGACCGGGTTGCAGATGAAAAGTCTCGGTTTCACACCACGTCGACAAGGGTTGATTGGTTCTAATGCCGCGTGAATTGGTCGGTGCAATCGATCTAGCGGGAGCGGTCGTCAGCGGAAAACGACGCGGCCGCGGCAAAAGGCCAAATGTTTCGTTTCATACACCACACGCGTACGCGCGAGGCAAGGACATACGCGCTGAGCGCGGCCAACTAACCGGACCAAGAACCACACGAAAGATGGTTTCGATGGAGGCGATTGGCTACTAGCAACAAAATCCAATTCTAGTGGGCTTTTAAATCCACGCACGTATGTGGTTCGATCTAGAAGGCTTTTTCATTCAAACATTTCTTCTTCACTCCACAGACTGCGCCATCTCTAGCAGCCACCAGCAGCCAGCAGTAATCGACGAATGCTTGATTTAGTGAGTCTTTTTTAATGTGTAACTCATACGCTACGAACACATTCCGGCAGCGCGCAACAGTGAACGTTCGGCGTACATTTCGAGTGTAACAGTGTAACGCACAGTACCTTCGTGAAGCTTTCGTGCAGTAAACCCACCAACCGATACCGCCATGTATCCTCCAATACTAGTGTTAGTGCTTGCGTTAGTGTCCATCTCCCGTCAAACGTCAGCCTTGGAGCTGCAGGAAGACGATGGACGGGAAGGTGACAGCTACTCTAGTCCCTACGGAAGTCCGGTCGCTGCCAGCTACGGGGGCAGCACGGGTGGTGTGACGCTGGCAGAAACGGTGACGACTGTCGCCGACACCGTTGGAGACACGTCCTCCGACACGTTACCACCCGGTGGTTTACTGGATAGTGTTTACTATCAGCACCACGCCAACCCGGAACACCGATACGATGGGCCGGTTTCGCTCGGCAGCAGTGAGGAGGACCGGGCGATCTACCCGGACAGTTTCAACAGCTCGGAGCAGAACGGAACCGACGATCAGTATCTGACGACGAGCAGTTCCAGCACGGACTACGGTTCCGGTTCGATTGGATCGAGCGAACGCAACGACAGTTCGGAAGTGCAGCCGTCCACACAAGAAGACAACGAAGCGCGTGCCAGCGTTCCGCTCGCTTTCGTGAGCGAACAGGACGAACAAGCCGGCGAGTCCGCGGAAAGCCATCACCGGCCGGCCGTGATCCATCATTCGCGGGACGAGCCCACACTGAGCAGCCGGGCCTTGGAGCATCATCATCTGCATCAGGATTTGCCGTCCGAAACGACCAACCACCTCTACAACAGCGCCACCGGAGACTCGAGTGCCAACGGCACGCCAGGAGTCAACGAGAGTGGCGAACACTTCACCTCGCCCGATGGGGACAACAACGTCGAGGACACCCAGGAGGACGACGTGTTGCAGCTGGCCACGACGACCACAATGCCGCCGGCAATGCTGGCCGGTACCAGCCCGGACCTGGAAAGCTACCCCGGGAGCGTCGACCATCCGGTGCATCCGCTAAAACCGACGAAACCGGCGCCGCCATCCCACCCGGGCAATGGGTTGGACGAGACCAAACTTTCCAAACCGGAGCTGCTGGCGCAGTTGATCGCGGACAAGAACCTCCGGATGCCGATCGCATTCCTCGTCGACACGTCGAACGACTCGCTGACGTTCACGAAGAAAGTACTGGAGGCGTCACTTGTGCCGAAATCGCCGCTCGATGCCATCTTGATGCGCTACAACGCTACCGGTAAGTCTGTGTGTGTGTGTGTGTGTGTGTGTGTGTGTGTGTGTGTGTGTGTGTGTGTGTGTGTGTGTGTGTGTGTGGTGAGGCAAGCTATTTGTTTTTGCTTTAAAATAAAATTCAGCGTACCAACCACCTTCCGTCACGTACGTCTTCGTGCTGTGGTCACGTACGGCATGGGAAAGCGAATGTTTACAGGTGATCTTACCACGAAAAACAAAAGAACGCTGCTCCAAAAACACAAACACAGTCGACTCGATCAAAACGCCATGAGCCATGAGGTGGCAAACGTGGACGCTGCAGTATGACTGATGTCGAAATCTTTTCACAGGAATCTCCAAGTCTGTTACCTTCCGCAATACGAAGAGCCTTATGGAGGCGATCAATCTGCTGCAGCCGAGCTACGATCGAGGCGGCAGCGAGTACTACAGCATACTGCGAACGTCGCAGGAGATTCCGTACGACAGTGCCATCTTCCTGGCGACCAGTAGGGCAACCACCGATGCGCAGCTTTCTCGCATGACGGCACTCACCTTGCTCAAGAAACGGATTCGGGTAAGTCGGTTGGCTAGCATTTAATGTTCGTTTTATCCCATGCAATGGCACCAGCGAGCTTACGTTTTCGACCATCTCAGCTGTACGTAATCTGGTTCGGAGAGGAAATCGCGGACACCAAGCAGCAGCTAGATCAACCGATGACGAACCAGACGGCACTGCACGAGCTGGCCCACAAGACCGGCGGCCGCGTGATACACTTCGAAATCGATCGATACTTCGGCAGCAATCCGGTGCTGGTGAGGATCGCCAAGACCAAACTATGCAATGGCTGCAACATCCATCCTAACCCTCTCATCCAATACTTCACAGACGACCCTGCTATCACAGCACGACCTGCACGGAACGCAGTCCATCCCCGTCAGCGTCGACGCGGACGTGAACAGTCTGTACTTCAAGCTGCACGGTCACATCGACCAGGCCACGCTGGAAACACCCAACGGTGACTAAAACTCCTACCACCAATCTCACCAACCATCACTCGAATCTAGTGAATCGGACCATGGGTTTATGTTGTCCCTCTGCCAGCTCTTAACCATTTTACCCATCCTAAGCTTCCACCATAACAAATGCATGCAGAAGCGCGAACGTAAATGTAATCGGACTCCTCCATACATGTGTGCTCCTCATCTGACGAATCCATCATCGGTTGCGAATTGTGTTGTGTCCTGCTTGTTGTGTGTTGGGTTGTTTTGGAGTTTTGTGTTGTTGTACATCCGTTGCCGTCGTATTTTTTGTGGCCAAGCGAGCGCACATTCCAGCATGAACAGTTTATTACATTACCTCACCAAAATACATTCTATCTCAATCGAGCATTACAAACCGCTGTTAGTAAATACGGTGGAATTTTGTTTTCGTGCAATACCGGAACATCCCAAAAAAATGAGACTTGAATTTGGAATAATAGCTGTGAAGTATGGGACATAAGCATGTTTTAATTCATTAATTAATCATCACTTTCACCCCAATGACCAGTACTCTTGGCCTGTGCTGAAAGTTCAGACCGTATTTCATAGATTAAATTCATTTGGTACCAATTTAAAAACAACATTACACACAACCTTCAAAATCTGTCCGGTATTGTGTGTGATTTTTGCCCACTGTATGTCGGTAACAGTCGATACCACCACTGTAAAACAAATTCATCGCGGCACACAAGCTTGCACGCAACATTGCACGGTCGTGAGCTGGCAGCGGCGGGGAAGCATAAAACATCGCGTACCAAAACTGGCAGGCGAGTTCGCGTTTGTAAACAAACAACCAGCAGCATAGTTTTCCATTATTTTTGCAAGTACAAATCATTAATTTGTTAAGTAAATTCCAGCGGGACGCTGTTTTGAGTGCTTCCTTTTGCAGTAACAAAGGGCAAAACGTGTTGTTAGGATAAACGGTGTCGACCAACAGCGGGGCAGATGGCGTTGGCGATGTTTTTTATACTTTAAACTGATCGTATAATGTTACTAGGTGTTAATGAGGTGCGAATGTGCGAACTTACACACAGATTTTAATGTGAACATAACACTTCATTTCTCCTCCTCCTTCTTTCCTTCACTGGCCTACTACTGGAACCATCTCTCCATTCCAACATACACATAGAGCATAATTTTAACCGGGAAAAATTACGTCAACGTTTAGTTTTAAGAATACTCCTATTTTACGTGTTAACATTATTAAGTGAAAATTTTGTTGTAAATAATTAAAGACAAAACAAAACGAACCATCTCTACCAATATATAAATGTCTCTCGCGTTGGTTTTCATTATCTTGTGTTCCCGTCCTGTGTTCATCTGGCTTTTGCTGCTGATCTTCATCAGTTTCTTAACCTTTTCTTCAAAGCTAAACCTTGCTTTGTTCCATTTCATTTTTATCGTCAATAATTCATAAATATTCAAAAAATAAACTGAACACAATAACTGGAACAATAACATGGACAACATTCAAGCATTGCCTCAAAATGTGAAGCAAATTACGTATCAGACCGATTATCCTCCGTTAATTTAAGGGGGCATGGCATGGACCAAAAAACCCGCCCCTTTGGAGGTCAATACCAAAACTACGCTCCAGAAATAAGCATTTTGCTGCTTGTAACAAACCCACCAGAAGATCCGGAACCGGGAGGTAAGTAGGGAGCCGGTTCTGGTTACGAGGCACACACACATGCACAAATATAAACGCTGAAACCGGCCCGTCTCGTAATACCGCGTCAGCGGCGTTCCTCAACCACGGCTGCAACCTTGAATCATATGACGCGTTTGCACGACTCTACCAACAGGTTTTACACGTGTTCGTTCCGCGAGTTGGCACAAACACACGCCTCCCTCGGTTTGTTTGTGAGATGGAAGAAGATCACACAATCACCTCCTAATTCACCTTACCGAACTGTCGGCATCCGCGACAAACCCGATCGGTCCGAAAAACTCATCATCGTCTGCCACCGCCATCAACTAAACCGCGAAATAATTAAACATCGCCACATTCATCAAAACAAAAACGGCACCACACGCGTTCAACCCGCGGCAAATCACTCTTTTTCTCTCTCTCTCTCTCTCTCTCTGTTCCACTCAATCTCACTCGCTTCTCACTATGTGGCGGTGACGCATTCGCGAGCGCGTAACCAGGACCCTCGGGAGAGCATAAACAAATTGCGCAAAATCTCATGCCACACTCCAATCTTTCCCAGCATGTTTCTCTTTTCCCGCGCACATATACACGGACAAAGAATAATTTTCACAGGGCACCAGAGAAAAGGCAAGAAAAAACTACACACAAGCTCCCGCGATGTCACACCATATGATTTGACTCCCGCGGACGCAGCTCTCACTACAATTTTCTCACTTTACTACATACACTGTGTCGCTACGCAACGGCTATATGCAATACACTGTAACTAAAACACACATATAGTAACCATTGAAAAATGGGGAAAGTTATCGACACGGGTTCGAAGATTCATTACCGAAACTTTGATAACAAAATCGCGATCCCCAACACTTTCGTACAAACAAACAAAACTAAATCACATACACATCCACACTTGCGCACTTACCGTTTTTCTTCGGTGGAAATTTTTGCCTTTAACGAGCGAAAGAGACGTAGACGAAAGGCGTAACGCTAGCTCCCCTTTATGCAAATGTCAAATTTTTCTCACCTCTGCTGCTTTGTCAACAAATGGTTGCCAAATGATTTTCGTCTGCTTGCGAAGCTTTCGGGAAAATTGATTCGACAATTCGCAACGACACTGCTAACACTGCGATCTGTTTTCTATACTTCTAACACTCTCCAGCTAACAAACGCGACTAACGATGGGGGGAAGCCTGAGACACGAAACCGAATCGACTCGCGTTTTCTTTCGCATCCCCTTTTTTCGGTATGTGCTTTCCGTCGTTTTTGACAACTGTGCCGGATTCAAACCCACACACACACACATAAACATAAACGTACATGCCACACAACAAAGCTCACCGCAAATTGAAAGCGAACGCTGTCTCTTTCTTGCCTGTATGCCTCCTTCTAGGGGTTGCTATTTTACCTCTCTATCACGCACGCACACAACCTGTATGAGGGAGAGTTTCGCTTTTTTTGCTCACTCGACAAGAGCGGTCGCGAGAGCCATCGGTGTAGGACGCGCGATGACGTCAGCGTCGGCGCTGACGTGACGGAATCAAAACAAAAACCGCATCTGCGCAGGTAGTGATCCTGCACGGGCAATGTGGCTCGTAAAACAGCCTACAGCTAGGATTGGCCTAAATTGTTAACATACGTAAATTAAAGAGGATGAGCCACACGTTGAACCTTTTATGCTACTTTCAACCGGTGCAAATTATTTCACCCCACACGGGCTTTGAACCACGAAAAACCTTAAACTTTAATTGAGCTGCTCTCTATGTGCAGCCAACCAAGGAGTTATCAAAATGGATGGATGGAAGACCGTAAAACGCGTAGGCCAACGGGGCCGGGACCGTTGAACGGGCAACGATGCAACGCGATTGTTTTGAGGTTGCATAGAAAGTGAAATTTCCACACCCGCGTGCTTATATTGTATCATAGCGTTGCGGGGCTGATAGACGGAAGAGCAGAGGTTGCTCTCTTTCGTTTCCAGCCAGCCCTCTCCCATACACACATGTGTACGCCAATGCAAATTGCAACTGTTGAGCGCTGCTGATGCATCGAATGCATTTTTCGTGCATTTTGCATTAGCAAAATTTTTGATATTTACTTTTATTTGGAAACATTTAACCACACGCACTACATAATAAATGAGAATGTTTGGTAAGAAATTGAGGCAAAATTGGCATAAAGGTTGTTATTGAAATTGTGAAAAAAATTATCGAAATACTTGACGATTGCAACTTTTCATTTAAAATAAAAAATTACATTTAAAACGATTGACGTTTCATAGCGCATTTATCCATGGTAAATCAACGAAACAAAAATGGGAAATGAAAGTGCTCGCTTTAATTGTTTTGCGTTTCCCAGAAAACAGCGGGCTACCGCAGACCGAAAAAAGGAAACCGTACAAAAAGCCGCCCAGAACCGGCCTGCAACGTTATCTTCTAATCCTAACTCTCCGCCTCTACCCGGGTAAAGAATAACAACCACTCCAACCTAATTGGTAGATAATGCTATTAACTGTTTCACCTATTTTCATCCATCCCGACCGTGGGCTTTTCTGGAGGGGGTAAAAAAATAGTGCAACGTAACTCAGACCGACCCAAAACGAAAACACACAAACGATGATTGTTTTAATTACCTAATTGCACCGGGCTGTGGAGGTTGTTTCAACTTTATCGTACTCCAATCATAATTATTATCGCGGTAGGAGAAAGCATTTCGGCTACACATAATGCTAAATTTAAATCGAAACCGAAGCAAAACCTACAAACAGTGCGGCCAGTGAGCGCGAACCATAAGCATAATGCAGCGACGTAAACAAAGCTTCATTCCAGATGCACATGGCTCTGTTATTTTCCATCTCGCACACCTAATTTATACTCTCGCGTGTAGAACATTCGGGTTTCCATCTTCCATCTTTCCCATACCCCTTTCCAATTCCCTTTCGATTGATCTCTCACTGTTTTATGCTCTCACTTTTATGCTCGCTCTCACTTATGGTACTGCTGACGATCGTAAACAAAAGCCAGCTGTTTCTCGTCCAGCAAAGGGGGATCCACCTTCACTACCACTGTTGCGACCGAGCACTACGGCCGAAAACAAACGGCACCAACACACTAACAACGCGTCGCGGATGGAGACATAAACAATGCATTTGACCAAACCAAGAAGCACCTTTCCTTCGGCGATTACTTTTCCCAGCGTCTCGTCATCGTTCGAGATCGTCCCCGGCGCGGCCGTTTCGCGCTCCAACGGTTGGGTTTTTATCTTTTTCACAGTTTGATGCTGCGGTGTTGGGCGAAATGCTTTCTTTCTTGCTAGCGTGTGTGAATAAATTCATTAATATGGTTTTCATCTGTTTGTTTTGTTTGTCCGAGCTGGCATTAGCATATAAGGTGGTGGGCGCGCGAGACATCGATCGATGAAGCAATGCCGATGACAGCCTACATCACATCCTTGGCTTTGGGCACACTTGGGTTGAACCCGCTTTCAACCTTCCGCAGCATCAGTATTCGATGCAGCGTTGGCCAACGAAATTATATGTTCCTCATACACGCTTTATTCAGAACGAAATCAAACACCTCATGAATGAGATCATTTTACTTCACACAAATGCTCGATTTCAAATCGTGCCCCCTTAACCCTGTAAACACTCTTTGCACACCTAGGTTCCTTGGTGGATTTACTTCGAGGAACGGAAAACCACGTCAAAAGTGAATCAAAAGCAACGGGACGTGAAGAATCTCCTTTGCTGCTGTATCAGCTGAACCAAACGCAATCGGGTCAGTATAGGTTGAACGTGTCTTCCGCGAATGCATCGCCAAACGTGTACAGCGTTACCATCAAGTCTTCACAGCTGTATTGGCAAGGATTGGACACATACGGTACGTATTGGCGGGCAATTGGTTTGAAAAATACTGCCTTGTATTTAGAAGAAGTTGCTGTACGACCTTGCCATGTTGTATTTATGTCCCAGTGACGTACATACTCTCACACACGATCAATAAACATGGCGCGGCTGGCGCTGATAAGACCCTTTTTCCGAAGAGGTCAGAGCGGACGGTCACCGCACACTTTGTTTGAACTAATCCACACAGGCACATTCGACACAAAAAATAAAAACACATACGGATTTCATGCAAAACACCTTCATTCCGCACAACCCATTGCTTCAGTCGCTGATTAGGGGTACGCTAATAAACAGCCTCGAACCGAACCGAACCGAACAGGAAGCGCAGCGGCATAATTCGGTAGCGGGAAAGGGCCAAAGCTCGGCGACATGGCGATGCGATAGTGCCTACGTTAAAGCGGCGCCAGCGTGATAATTACACCCCGTAGCTAGCACGCGCAGCTAAACATTCGTCACACAATTCGTCGCCGACGCGCCACACCCCGCTGGAAAACTCACCCCGTGCGAACGTTGGAAAATTCCGCAATGTTCGGGCGAACACCACGCGTAAACGACAACGAAACCTCCGGATGACGACGGGTAACTAACCTTCTAACGTTTCAACGGTTGCTCCAAATGCCACCAAAAACCGCTGCCAGCCTATCCGGTATCACCATGGAAACGAAGCGAAGAAATTGATACGAACAGCTCGCGTGCAGCAGCGACCAGATGTCGGATCCGTTCCGTTCCGCTACTTTCGACTTACTGATCGACGCCGCGGCAGTGGTGTTTTTTTAACTCGCCCTCGCTCCGCGGACGCCCGAACCGAACCAAGCCCCCATTCCGCGGACAAAGATGTGCGCAAGAGTGAGCGCGATGTTTGAACTTCGGTCGCGTGTACCACAACATACGGTGGAATCAACATTGGGGAGAAGGGCACTTCGCGTTAGGATGAAACCTTCCTGAATCCACAAGCGACGTTTGTTTACTTTGATTCCTAACCTTTTTTGTTTTTGCTCCTCATCTTGCGCTTCTTCGTCGGGACTGGATTCGGAACCATTTGTGGCTATGTTATAGCCAAAAAGAACATTTATTTATTCTCCTAGCCACCTCTCGCACCCGAGGGACAGAGGACGACAGTGTATTTGACGAATTATGTTTGCATCGTAAACGCTGATCAATGTTTATGCGCGTCATTGCCATATTTGCTCACAGTGTCCAGCTGGTCTAGTAATTGTTTCAATATGTTCCTTATGAGCCTGGTAACAACCAGCGTCGATGAGTGGGTGTACTGATGCGAAACACAAAGCACAGTCCAGCTGCAAACCCAGTTCGGTCCAATCAGCGCCGGAAGAGAAAGAGAGTGTACAACCTTTGACCGGGGCAGATTGATACCGACGCAGAAATAAAATTAGTTAAGAATGATTCACACAGCCTTTCGCTATCGGGATTGCCGCTATCATCGCTTCGTAACGCTGGAACTGGTAATGAGTGGTCTGCTAATTTCGTGCTCGTTTGGTTTTGTTCGTTTGTCTCCAGAGGTTGGACCTGATCCGGCAACCGTACCCGATGGCTGGGAAGCGGAAGCGCAGGAAGTGGTTAGTAATAATCTCGGCGGGGATTCGTACATCGCGTTCCGGGACAACATCAGGGGAAGGTAAATAAAGATGAATGTGAAACACATTTTAGGAATTTGTTCAGCTGTTATAACGTTCTCGTGTTAATCAACAAGTGTCAGCTTATGAAGCACCGGTCTTTAAAATTTATGTTATAAAACCTTTATAATAGCTGATAACCCCATGTTCTCCGGCAGATATGCCGTATTTTAGCGATCTTGTGGAGAAGATTTTTCATGGAAAAATAAAACAGATTTCAAGCACAATAGACCTAAAAAACCCAAAAAACTAAAATATTCTTATTCCATCTAGCTCGAAGCTGCCTCGATCACACGGTGATGAACATCGCTTTGCCCGCCAAACCGAACTAACGGACGAAGACAGTGGCCTCATCAGTAGCCGGGCCTCGATCCAGGCCATTACCAAGGTGGACGTCGGCATCAACTCGCAGCTGATCGGAGCCCGAGGGCAAACGCTACCGCTGTACTTCGAAGTCACCAACTACCGCCAGACACCGATAACGTACTTCTTCCGCGTTACGGACGAACTGGCTTTCCTGCGCACGCTCAACCCGGGACAGTAAGTGGAGAAGTGTTTCATTGCGTTGAAGATCACAGTTTTGACGTGGTATTTCTTCTCCTTCTCCAGAGCCACACTAGCCCCCGGACAGACGGTCGTCGTAAGCGTCACGTTAGTTGTAACCCCAACGGCGGAAATCGGGAGCCGTGACAAGGTAACGTTCTCCACGACGGGTGTGGATACGGTATCCCAATCGGCCTGGGTAACCGTGTCGGATGCTGCCGGTCTGGCCGACAGTACACGCCCGTCACTTTGGTATACCTACTCGAGCCGGTGCGAGGGTCGCTCGACTTCGGCCACCTGTGCCGGCGCTTTCTGGACGCTGGAGGTAATGGCACGCGATTACGAGACGGGATTGCTGCGTATCACGTCCAACCCAGCGGGGCTAATCTATAAGACACCCTTTACGGCCGGCACGCGGGATGAGGTGCGAGCAAGCTATACCGCCTCCTGCTGTCAACCGCGAGTCACGGTTTCGGCGTACGATGTTAGTAGAAACATGCGCAGCCTCAGCCTGGATGTGACCGACATTTGGCTGAACGATGCGGGCATTGCGGCCGTCGTGCTTGGCGTACTATTGTTCATCGCCCTGATCATACTGCTGATACTGCTGGTGCGGTACTGCATCCGCAAGCGAAAGCAATCGAAAGAGCTGCCCATCTACCGGGGCGGCGAACCGATCAGTTCGAGACGTACGAAATAAGTCCACCACCCGGCTTATCGATCTCCTTCACGAGATACGTTATTGTTTGAGCAGATTTCAACGTGCTCCTCGCTTTAGTTTGTAAAAACCCCACACTAACAACAGAGTCAGTTTTATTTTTGCTAAGAAGATAGTCATACCAAAAACCCTCCTCGGCAGAACCGTGTTAGAAGTAACAATATTGAGGATAAGAAATAAAAATTTTTAAACTGTTTACACGCACTAGAAACGTACATTCTCTGACATTGAAAGTAAAAGTGGGCTCGTCTGTACTGACCTGTTGATTCCGGTGGATCCTTCGCAATGGTGGGCAGTGGTGCCGCGGGTAGCAGCACCGCAACCGGTGCAAAATCGTCCAGCGTTAGTCCGGTAACCTGGGAGCTCAACAGCGGGTTCGTTATCACCGGTGGTTTACGTGACGTGTCACTTTTTCCGCTACCTCCTGGACCAGTATTAGAAGCCATTGCAAGTACGCCGCTAAATCGTGCACCAACGTTGCGAAACTATGCGCTTCCCTTGTCGCTCTAATAGCTAATGTTGAAAGCGCTAGTTCGACGGAAGCGTAGGATCGGTATGCTTAATTGAAAAACTGTGTCATCGACCAACGTGGATTGGGTGTTTAGGTACCAGCAGCTCCGATCTTCCGGCTGACCTATATAGCGGTGTTTTGGTGGAGGCAAATTAGATGTTCACTCGCATATGTTTCACGAGGAAGTCACACGCGCACCATGGACCACTTTTTGGATAGATTCTTTTTCATCCGAAAACACTTTCTCCTAAAACACTTGCTCGTTCAACCGGATTGATTGCACGACGATGATGGTGATGATGATGATGACGATGAGGTGTATGCGAGTATCAACAATGATCGCTGGTGGATGTAACGACAGAGAAAATCCGCGATTAGGAATGAACGCTACCAAGTATCGTTCAGCTGCCGCAAAAATACTGTATGGAAGAATTTGGTGCACTACAAAACAAACAATAACGAACACAAACGGCACAATTATTATTTATTTCTCGTTGCTTTCGCTGCAAATCGTGCAGACTGTCCACAACACCACAATAATTATGAACGTCAACACGTTTGACGCTGTCATGTTCTGAAAACTGGCTGCGTACATTTGACCGCATTTGACAGCTTTAATGCAGCCACTTTTTGCGCCAAAGCAAAGCGGGAACAAATTGAATTTGCATTCTAACTTCCATTCGAACATTTTTAAATTACCAATTAAACTACAAAAAATTCAATACATGAAATACTAACAACTAATATGACTTAATTTACAATCACGCAAATTAATTCCCCTTTTTTGATGCATGTTTCTCCGGCTTCTTGCGACTCGCCGGTGTTTGCGCAACTGGTTGAACGATGCGCCGGAAAAGAATGCCATCTTCCACCCCTAGAGCGGTATCGTACGTACGGAAGGATACGTTTAGGTCATCCCAGCGGCGAGCAGATTGTGAGATTTTTAGTTTATCCAGTAACTGCCTGGAAAGTTCCGGTACGATCGGTTGTGTGACGATGCCAGTCTGTCGCAACACTTCCATCGTCACGGATATTATAGTTTTCAGCATGGCACGATCCTTTGGATTATCACTTTTCTTCAGTTTCCAAGGTGCCGTCGACTCGAAGAAATTGTTTGCAGTATGTAGAAGATGAACAACTGTATCCACGACCAGATAAAAATTGTAATTCCGGTAGTGGTTTAAGGTTTTGTCTGAAAGTGGAAAAATAAAAAAATAATTTGATGGTAAAACATTGCCAGCAGATTACCCTTACCTGGCATCTCTTCCAACACCTCAAGCATCCGTTTTGTGGCGTCGATATTTTGCAACGCTTCAAATGCATCTTCATCCACGGCCGGAAATATTGAGCCAGCATTTAGTGCTTTACCACAGCACCGAGATAGCAAATTTCCGAGCGTATCAGCCAATTCCGAATTCAATATTCGCAGCACTTTGGTATCACTATAATCTACGAACGAATAAATATACAAAATAAAATATCGAATATACAAAAAATAACCGAGCAAAACTTACTTCCGTCACTGTGAGCTACACCTTCGCGCAGCAGGAAATACCGCAAACCTTCGCACGAGTACAGTTCGGCTCGTTCGTTTGGATCCACAACGTTCTGCTTACTTTTGGACATTTTTTGATTATCCACCGTCCAATGTGAATGGACCAGTAGTTGTCGAGGTGGTTCAATATTTGCCGCTATCAAAAAGGCTGGCCAATAGATGCCGTGAAACTTGAGAATATCTTTGCCCAGTACCTGAACGGTCGGAGGCCAACGGGTGGTGAAATTTTCTTTGGGGTATCCTATCACGGTAAGATAGTTTACCAATGCATCGAGCCACACATACACTGACTGTGAAATATCCATTGGTACAGGGATGCCCCAGGATACTCGATTCATGGGCCGTGAGATGGAAATATCAGGTAACGGTTCCGCCAAGTAATCGAGCAAGATACGACCAAACTTATCGGGCTGTATACGACGACCATCCAATCCCTTCACCCAATGGCGCACATCGTCCTGGTAGCGACTCAAACGAAACATATAGTTTTGTTCTTCAGTCCACTCGACTGGATGTCCCGA
The DNA here is from genome assembly GCA_000473445.2 of Anopheles farauti. NCBI lineage: Eukaryota > Metazoa > Arthropoda > Insecta > Diptera > Culicidae > Anopheles > Anopheles farauti. The sequence continues at coordinate 16,608,760 of KI915040.1, read as the reverse complement.
CTCGGCGGAACATTTCTCTCCACGCTCGTTTTCCTTTAGTTGATTGTCGGTTAGGAATGTTTCGTCGGGCACGCAGTACCAACCGGAATAGCTGGACGAATAAATGCTACCGGAAGAGACCAACGATTTCCAAAACGCTTGCACTGCTTGACGGTGATCCGTATCAGTCGTTCGGATAAAGCGTGTGTAATCGATGTGAAATCTTGCGAACAGTTTCCGATACTTTGAAGAGATGGCATCACAGTAGTCCTCGGTGGACGAAGAATGTTTGATGGCGGCCTGTTGAATCTTCAACCCATGTTCATCGGTTCCAGTGCTCAAAAAGCAAGCACCTCCTTCGTTTGGAAGGGTTATTTGATTGAAGCGATGTATTGCATCTGCAATCACTGACGAATATAGATGTCCAATATGAGGCGCTGAAAGTCATAAAGTCGATTGTTTTACTGATAGTGCACCATGGTGCATAGCAACACACGCGTGCGTTGACAAATGCATTAGGATGTTAAGTGCATTTATTACTCACCCGCATTTACGTAGAATATTGGAGTAGTAACGAATGAGTGTTGCACTTGTGAGGAAAATCCCCTAGATACCAACCTTGTTACCATGCTTTGCTTATTGTTGTTTTTAGTTCTTAAATATGACTTTAATTTCTTCAGTAAAATAAGTACAATTCCATTAACAATTTATTTAATCACAACACCTAATAACTAACCGGCCTTTGCACACGGACGATTGCGTGAATACAGAAACAAAACAAACGCCAGCTGATCGCGTATGACAGTTTCGGTTAAAGCAGGATGGAAGATTACACGACTGCTGTCCCACTTTTCCACATAAATTAAAAATGACAACAAAAACCTGTCAGTTTGACAACTACAAACAAAAAGCCAATCGATGAAAAACTCAACTTTCTGCAAATGGAAAACAAATCCTGCTTCATATTTACGCTTAGTTTAATCTGAAAAAAGCGACACCCAATGAGACAGATTATGTCTCCACATGGCGTTATCCTGTGGGTGGTGTTGGTGGTATCGTTTGCAGTGCTAATCACTCCGCTAGAAGGTAGGAAGACGATGTTCGCTGTACAACTGAACCATTTACAAACAAAACTTAATTCCTTACGTTCTTACCACATTCGCAGGGCAATTGCATAAAAATCTTAAGTACTACGAAACACTACACGCGAAAGATCTTTCGCATCGTATCGAAAAACGCGGCACGAAGCACAGCAACCATCCGTTCAACACTATCAAGGAGGTGGAGTTCAAAGTGTTGGGGCGGAAGTTTCGCCTGATTTTGCATCCTCACGCATCGGTGCTGCACAGCAACTTTCGGGCCTACTCCGTCGACGGTAATGGCAGCGAATCAATCGTGCATCTCGATCGGAGCAATTTCTTCAAGGGACGTGTGTTTGGTGAGATGGAATCACAAGTCAATGCGCACATCGACGACGGTGTGATGACCGCGTCCGTCGTGCTGCCCGACGAAACGTACCACATCGAACCATCGTGGCGTCATTTGCCGCTCCTAAGCGATAAGCACATGATCGCCTACCGGATGTCGGACATTAAGTTCAGCTGGGATCAGGTTGATGCAATCGCTGGTGATTTGGGTGTGCCCCGAACTTGCGGCTACGTAAAGGAAGGGCTCGAGCTCGAAGGTGAAGACGACGAAGATGGGGAGGGGGAAGCTCAGGCTGTGTATGAAACAGACAGCGACCCAACTCCGGCAACGGTATGGCATGCGGAAGATTCACAAGAGAGCAGAAAACCTCGCCAAAAGCGACAGGCGGACCAGTACGAATATACACCAACCAAAACACGCTGCCCATTGCTGCTCGTGGCGGACTATCGTTTCTTTCAGGAGATGGGCGGAAGCAATACGAAAACAACCATCAATTACTTGGTATGTGTGGAGGTTGTTTTTAGAATGAGAATGTGTTACGAATTAAACTTGCAATTACTTTCAGATAAGTCTCATCGATCGTGTCCATAAGATCTACAACGACACCATCTGGCAGGATCGATCGGATCAGGAAGGTTTCAAGGGAATGGGGTTCGTTATCAAAAAGATCGTCGTCCACTCGGAACCGACCCGCGTACGTGGTGGGGAGGCACACTACAACATGGTTCGGGAAAAGTGGGACGTACGTAACTTGCTTGAGGTAAGCATTCTCACGAAGCACGCTCCAGAACCGATTCTAAAAAATACAACTTATGTCACAACGTTTCGATGGTTCTATTTAACATGCTGCTTGGAATGGGTCGGTTATATGGATGGATTGATTAGGTTTTCTCTCGCGAGTACAGCCACAAAGATTTCTGTCTGGCACATCTGTTTACGGACCTCAAATTCGAGGGCGGTATTCTCGGTCTTGCGTATGTGGGTTCCCCGCGGCGCAACTCCGTCGGTGGCATCTGTACTCCAGGTTTACTTTTTGTATTGCTTATTTGAGCGTTTTGTTGTTACTTGATTTATTGGCAATTTTTTAAGTTACAGTTTTTTAAGTTACATTTTAACTAAAATGCTTTTTGTTTACCCTTTCAAATGCAGAATACTTCAAAAATGGTTACACATTGTACCTGAACTCCGGCTTGAGCAGCTCGCGTAATCATTACGGTCAGCGAGTGATCACGCGTGAAGCGGATCTGGTAACGGCCCACGAGTTTGGCCACAACTGGGGTTCGGAACACGATCCCGACATTCCCGAGTGTTCGCCGAGTGCATCACAGGGTGGCAGCTTCTTAATGTACACCTACTCAGTCAGTGGATACGATGTGAATAACAAAAAGTTTTCACCCTGCTCGCTACGTTCGATCCGTAAGGTGCTGCAGGCAAAGTCCGGACGCTGCTTTTCCGAGCCGGAAGAATCGTTTTGCGGTAATTTACGCGTCGAGGGCGATGAGCAGTGTGACGCGGGTTTACTCGGCACGGAGGACAACGATGCGTGCTGCGATAAGAACTGCAAGTTGCGTCGCAATCAGGGCGCGGTGTGCAGTGACAAAAACTCACCCTGCTGCCAGAACTGTCAGTACATGATGGCGGGAGTGAAATGTCGGGAAGCGCAGTACGCGACGTGCGAGCAGGAGGCACGCTGCACCGGTAACCACGCCGAGTGTCCGAAGAGTCCGCCAATGAGCGACGGGACGATGTGTCAGGAGCGGGGTCAGTGTCGGAATGGGAAGTGTGTGCCGTACTGTGAAACGCAGGGCCTACAGAGCTGTATGTGCGACATCATTGCGGATGCGTGTAAACGATGCTGCAGGCAGAGTATCAATGAAACGTGTTTCCCGGTGGAACCACCGGACGTGTTGCCGGATGGAACACCGTGCATACAAGGATTCTGCAATAAAGGCATGTGCGAGAAAACGATCCAGGATGTGGTGGAACGTTTTTGGGACATCATCGAGGAAATCAACATCAACAAAGTGTTGCGATTCTTGCGCGACAATATCGTCAGTAAGTACCAGAGTGGAAAAAAGATGCAAAAGTAGGCGGGTGAAAAAGCATGTTTCTTTCTTTTCTCAGTGGCGGTAGTCATGCTTACGGCCCTCTTCTGGATCCCAGTCAGCTGTGTGATATCGTACTTCGATCGCAAGAAAAGGAAAGAGGATTGGAAAGAGTACGAATGGAGCCAGAAGCTAGATCTTATTCATCCAAGCGATCGACGGAGAGTAATTCACATAAGGTATGTAATAGTCCGTTCGGCTTAAACGCTTTGTGGTATGAAAGTGCATTTAAGTACATACACTTTATCTTATCCATTGAAAAAGGTTTAGTTATTGTGAAAATCTGTTTACAATTTCTTTTCTTTTCCACATTGCAGGGTGCCGAGACAAAAAATTACCGTAGCTCGAATGTAAAATCACTCCTGCTCGTAAGGATCTTCCTTTACCCGATGTTTCTAGTTCACTAATAGGCAGTAACATTTAAGTAAGATTGTGTTCGATCGTTTCGTAATTAATACTCAGCAAAAATAGTCACAAATAATGGATAGCGAGAAGAATTTTCCTCATCCCTCCTCCGTACTGCCGTCATCGTTTTCATCAGAACTGCACAACTGTAGATGAGAAGGAAATCGTAATTTAAATAACAGTATGACATTGTAAACATTTCCCACGTGTACGGAGTAAATATCATTCTCAAATAAAAGTATTTTTCAGTGTATTTCAATCGATTAGAAAATCACACATCGGACGTTGCTTCCCCCTTGGGAAATCGCCATTTTCCATCCGGTTGCTGTTGCTTGCCTCGTTTTCTTGCCTCCTTCCGACCGGTTTCACGCAACGCCAAGCGTCTTTCTTTGCGCGTCCCGTTATCATCCGCTAGCTGGGTGAAGTAGCGCTCCCGAAAATTTTCCACAACCGTGTCCGGCATTTCGAACGCATCGAGATCGGTTTGGCTGTCGGAAATCTTCTCGTACGTCAGCAAACGCCGTGAACTGTAACCCGACAAGGGTTGCTCGGAGTTTGCTACCAACTGAAGGCACTTGTGTCGCGGTAGCACATCGGAATCGAGGTCTTTTCTGTGAAAAGATAGCCATCGAATTAAGCCTTGGAATATAAAACGAACACTAACAGGTGCACGGCGACTCACCTTAACATTGGAAACCAGCAAACTAGCCGTCCACCAAGTTTAAGATGACGTGCGGAAAATTGCAACAAATCCTTGTACATCTGACACAGTTGATACGGTGAAGTAGATGGATAGTGAACCGCATCTTCAGTCATAGCAGTCGCTCTGCGAGCGGTTTTAAATTCAATGCGTTCCGTCGCCTCACGAATGCCATACGGAGCTAAGGGAGAAGTTTGATAATCAGTTTTCAACGTATTTTTGATAAAAAAAATAATGCGCAAAAGATGTGTACTTACGATCCGTGATAATACTATCGAAGACAATCTTCTCCGACCAAATGCTGCGAGAGAAATCCGCTATCAGCACATCCACAAACAAACCGCCACAGCCGTACTGCTGCAAATTCGCGAGAATACTTTCGTCATCCGCTCGCACTTTCTGATTTACACGCGTCGGTTTCGACTTGCCGTGTACGATCATGTAGTCAATGTCCGCCCCCATCACGTACGCACCAAACTTGGCAGCGGCAACCAACAGTGACCCCGAACCGGCAAACGGATCGAACACCAGGTCACCACTTCGCACCAGCCCCTGGTTGGCCATCAACAGCGACAGTTGAGGATCCATCGACGTGTTGCCAATGAATTTGCGTGATTTCAGTGATATTTCATTGATCATGTCACGCTTTCCGTCCGCCACCCAGCGCCCAAAAAGCACATCGTACGGTTGGTCCGGTACATTCATCGGATCCATGCCCCAAAACTCAATGTACCAGTAGTGCACATCCGGCTGGCGAAGATTTACCGGACCCGCCACCGGTAGATACTGCATCGTTTCGATCTTCGCAACCTTATCCTTCTGGCTGAAGTGTTTGTTGTACGTTTCGACGGTGATTTTGAATGATTTGTCGGCATCAAAATAGCAAGCGAGCTGCTTTTGGTACGTCTCGATGTGCTGCCGCAATTCCGCGTGAAAGTTCGTCAATCCCTGGTTGGAATGTGCCCACAGTTCGAAAATGCACCGCAGTGACATGGATCGGGAGGCCAGCTTGCGCGCTGCTTCATCGTTTTGCAATTCCACCACCCAAAACGGTCGTTCCGGGTTGTGATTTGCCGGGGTGTTCATTTGAATGTTCCATATTCGAAGGAGAGAACCGATTTCCTGATGATTACATGGGAAGGATACCGATAATTCAGTTTCAAATGTAAGATTATATCATTACGCCTTGTCTTACCGCCTGCCGGAAGTCCACATGCTCCTGAGCGAACCAAAGAACGTATTTTTTCCATGAACCGCTCATTTTTCGATTCAATTTTGTGTGCTACGGAAAACACGCGTTTCAAAGTACGCCACTGACGTTTCTCACCGTTCAGGAACGTAAACAAAAACAAACTTCGATCTCCATGACATTTCTTTTGATTTCATTTTTTCCGATTTTTATTTTATTGTTTTATGATGGAATATCTGCTCTTTTCCCTCAAACACTGCGTTCTATGTACGATTAACTTGTATGTGAAACTTACATGAAGGCATGGTCTGGACTTCCGCTGTGACCGTGCTGGTAATGCCGAGATTTGCCAATCCGCCACGTACCAAACCACAGGTGAACGCGACAAACTGAAAAAAACACATTCGCACGAGAAAAAAACGAGTGTAAAATCCAACTGAGCAATAGTTTACACGATCTAGAACAACAACCTTCGGAGCATGCTCCAAATACTGTGATCCGGACGATAGGCGAGTCAGAAAGCGAAATGCATTGTCTTGCAGCACGTACACCCCCTGATGATTTGTCCGCAAGTTGTCGATCTGTTTCCGATATATCGAGCTCCAGAAGTCAGTGCATATAAACTTCATCGTGTCCAGTTCATCCTTAAACCGTGGCCACTCGCGGGTCAATCGCTCGATGATCCGATACCCGGTGGTAAATCCGATGTACTCTAGCGTAGAGAGATCATTTTCCTGCGGTGGATGTATTTTCGGGTATCTTGAATTAGCCGGATATTTCTTCACTTAACTCCGTCTCACTTACCTTACTGTTTTCCTTCGACAATGTGTAGTTGACTATTTCCGAGTGCAAAAACTCGAAAATTGCTTCCTCCGCCATCGGGAGGCTGATTTTGTTTGGAATGGAAAAAAAAAGAAAAATACAGTCACTGTCACAACATAGCAGTAGCCTAGGTGGCATAAATGAAAACAGTGGCTGCTAAAAAAGGTAGCAGATTTAGTTTTAACATCAGTTTTAAAACACAAAAATGTATACTTTTCGGAATTGGAATAAATAAAAAAAAGATGCCAACGCTTGGAACAGTATCATATAAATATTTTGCTTCAAATACCAGTACTAGATTAATTTACAATTTCTTTTGAAATACCGAAAAGGTACACCTACCAATTGATCATCATTCATCATCAATTCATCATCATCAATCCTACTGTTCCCAATTAAATTGAACATGCACAAACTGTTGCGTTTGCAAGAACACATTTATATTTATTGAATCTCTCTGCTTGTTGATTACTGTACCGATGAATTTCCGGTTGTATTGATAAATTTTACTCAGTTGATTACATATACTCATATACGTCTATATGCGCTGCATGGCATAAGAATCGGTATTAAATTCAACGCTATCCTCGTTCGCACTGCTCGGATTAATTAATTGTATTTACCGTTCGTTCTACTGCCTTTGTGGACATCGAATCAGTTTCCTTAGCCAAATTCATACCATCGGCCAAACATTGGGCCGCAACAGCACTAAACAAAATCGTCCAGGAAATGTGTTCAAAATAGATAAATTTTTGTTACAGCAACAACCAAGCAGGCACATATTTTGAACAAGGGGATTTTGTACTGAAACGGTCTAAAAAAACACTCTGATTGAATCACTATCGTAAGTGGGTTACTGCGTGTGGTGAAGATTAGCTGACCTCGTACTACTATTTCTATTGTATATTCGCGCTGACAGAAAGTAAAAAAAACGAGCTATAGAAAGTATTCTTTTGAGTGGAGCATTATGAGCGGGCTTCGGGGTTAAGAGTTCTCGTTCCAAGTAGTGGAGTATGCGGTATGCGTTGTTCTCTAGTTTCTACGATAGCGTCGTCTAGAGGAAGCACTCTGCGAGGCGGCACTACCCTGCTGGTTCTGTCCGGCGTAGATGTTGTTCAGGAAGTCATCCAAGTTCGGTTCACTGAAACGAGAACGTACGGCGTGGTATTGTAGAACCCGGACATTCGAAACCAAAGCACTCTAACGCTGACTTACTTTCCCGTCGGTTCCTTACGCGAGCGTCCAATCTGTTCCTTATCTTGCTGCGATCCACCTCCTTGCTGCGACTGCTGCTGCTGCTGGTGATGTTGCTGTTGCTGTTGCTGGGAGCTGCTGCCAAGCACGATGCGATACTGGACGATGTGCGAGTTAGGCTGCAGATGCGACAGCGCACCCTTCTGGCAGTTGGCCCATTCCGTAATATCGTACACGTTGCCCTCCATCATCGCCAGATACTTCCAGCGCAACCCGAGGAAGCTTGTTTCCGCCCAAATGTCTCCCTGCGAAAGTGGAGCGTGAACGATTAATCAAACATCAAGCAACAAGCAAGCTATGAACACCGTACCTCCCGTGCCGGATGACGAATCTTGCAGGAGCTACACTCCCTGGCGGCGTAGTGCGCCCGGCCAGTCGGTTTCCGTGGATGGCGCAGACAGCAGCTGCTACATCTGTAACGAACGATGGGATTAGTGTGGCCAATCAAACGACAATCAAGTCACAAACCTCTCCCGTCTTACCGTATAGTGTTGGCGGCTTCCGATATTTTCGTGTGCAGCTGTGTTAGTAGATCGTTTATCTCCGACCATGCCTTCTCCGCGTTCAGTGCCTCGGCCAGGCTCTGGTCGTACTCCTGGCGGCTTTCCGGTTCCCCGATCAGCTCGAAGGAACGCTGCAGCACCTTGAACGCTTCCTCCGCGCCCGGCTGCTTGTTCTTGTCCGGGTGCACCAGCACCGCGATCTTCTTGTAGTGCTTCCGTATCTGCTCCTGCGTACAGTCCGGACAGACGCCCAGTATGCTGTACGCATCCTTGCCCTTGCAGTTCAGCAGCGACGACATCGCCTCGTCCGCCGTCGATGGCAGCCGACCGTCGCGGTAGGCCGTCGGTTTCCCGCCCGTGGGTTCCACCGGCTTCTGTCGGCGGCACCGGCGCCAAAACGCCCACCGTGAGTCCTTTGCGAACCGGCCGTCGAACGATTGACAGACACCCCGGAACCAGGCGCCGGGGCGGGTGGAATTTTTACCGAAATCTTGGCGCAAGGTGCGAGCGTGCTGCCAGCAATACTGATACCCGGCCAACGCGTAGTCCCAGGCGAGCCGGCCGCTCAGATAAACCACGTCGCTCACGAGCGACCAAAGCCAGTGCAGGGCCAGCACCGTGTACTCCAGCCATTTCAGCAGCATCTTCTCGATGAACGCGTACTTTTGATTCTTGCGCGAACGCACCGAACGTTTGGCGCTTCCGCTGTTCGTCGGTGGACCGTTCGCTTTGTCCGACGATTGCTTCGCTGGACCGGAACGGGCACTGCGTCCCTTACGGTAGGCCGAAGCCGTTGAGCTCGAGCCCGAAGCAGCCGTACGCGGTGGGTTGATTTTTTCGATATGTGATACGTTCGTACCGTTGGTGGTTTTCTTCACGTTGTACACGAACGGAAGCGCACCGGTGTCACCCTGCTTGTCCCCCGATTCGACACTATCGCGATCATACTCGTCCGACTCGTACTCGTCGTAATCGTCAACTCGTTCTTCTTCCGTTTCGTCACTGTTCCGTGAGGTGACATCGGTTCGCTGATTGGTTCGCTGTCCGTTCGTTTCCTCCGAACCGGCCGACGTCCGTCCCTTTTTGCCTCCTCCATCAGACGTTTCCACGCGCGATGCTTTATCCTTCTTGCCACCATTGGCTACTGGCTTCTCATGTTTGCGTCCTTTCTCCTGTCCATTTCTTAAACCGTGCTCCACATGTCCTTCCACCTTCGCCGTACCACCATCCACCATCGAGGAGGAAGTCATTCCACTGCCCGTCCCGTTCGTCCGTTCGCTTTTCTTCGCCGCGTTGGCACCATCGCCACCACCACCGCCTCGTTCCTTCTGGTACTGCGTCCCATTCCCGGTGGATTTACGCTCTCCACCGTTCGATCGTTTCCCGTCTCTTTTCGATTTCGTACCCACATTGCCGTTGGCAGCGATTGTGCCGCTTGCTCCCTTCGTTGCACCGTTTGCGCCGTGCTGCACCGGCAGAACATTACCCAGGTCACCGTTTATCAGCGTGCTTGAGTTGGCCGCACCACCGGCAGGAGCATTCTTGCTCAGCACGTCGGAGTACGACATACGCATCGGTTTCACCTCGGCCACAATGCGTTGCTTCTTGTTCACGTTCTGATCGAGCTTCGCCGAGTTATCGTCGTTCTGTTGGTTGTACACGGATGCGGTGGCAACGGAAGCGCTCGGTGTGTTCGAAACCGGTACAGGCGAAACCGCTCCGGTCACGTTCGGTGGAACCGGATTAATGGCGGGTTTCATGGGAGCTGCCTTGACCGGGGACGTACCAGCTGTAACGGCGTTATTGTCCTCTCGCGCGATACCTGAGGAGGAAGCAATGCCGGCCGATGTTGGCAGCGGTGTTTCGTTGCGCTCCTGAGCAGCTGGCCCGTTTCCGTACGTGCCCGAGATCGTCGGAGCCCAATTGCCAACGAGTTGACTGATCAACGTGCTGGTGGTGGTGGTGCTGCTGTTTCCATTTTCTCGCGAATGACCTGGATTGGCTGCCATAGGTGGTGCTGCAGCAGGGACAGCATGCTTCGCGATCGTTTGTGCAGTGGACATCGAAGAGAATTGCGGCAACTGCTGCTGCTGTTGTTGTTGTTGCTGTTGCTGCTGCTGCTGCTGCTGCTGCTGCTGCTGCTGCTGCGACTGCTGTTGTTGCTGCGGCTGTTGTTGTTGTTGTTGCTGTTGCTGCTGCTGCTGCTGCTGCTGCTGCCGCTGTTGCTGACTCTGTTGTGGGCTATGCAAAGTAAACCCGAACCCCGGAGCAGCCAGCACGAAGCTGCTATTGTTCGAAAACAGCTCATATCCTTGCTTATCTTGCGCGACAAGGTTTTGGTTCGCTTCTTCCTGCTGACACGCTGCCAAACCAGCTGCAGCAGCCTGATGTTGCTGCTGCTGATGGGCTTGATACACCACCTTAATCGGTTGCCCGTACGGGTCCATGTACTCGTCTTCCAACGGCTGGTGGGCACCGTGATGCAATGGAAAACCATTTCCGTTGGCCGCGTAGCTATCCACCATTCCGGCGGTGTTGTGGTAGTACGCTGCTGTTGACGGTGCTACAACCGGTACGGACGGAACGGCGTACGACAGATGCTGCGGATGGGGCAACAGCTGCGGCATCGGTTGCTGCTGCAGCAGCGTTTGATGCAATTGCTGCTGCTGCTGGTGGTGCAGCTGATGGTGATGCTGTGCGTGCGCGTAATGGTGCGGCGGCTGCTGGTTCGGTGGCCAAAAGTTTTCATTCCCATCGCGCGTATTATTAGACATTTTGCGGTTTCGTTCTACCCACTGTACTGGAGATTAACTGGAGCGTACGCTGTTGCACCGACGACGATGGACGATTCTGTTGCTGTATTATGCGGTGGTCGGTCTGTACCCACTGCCATCCGACGACGACCATCACCACCCCCGGAGGAGACGATGTGGTGGTTGATGTGGAACTTCTAGACCATACACACATGCGTTTCCTTCCCTTCCCCTTCCACCTATGCACGAAACCATACGCTACTGAAAACGCGCGATTTGGCACGGACGTACGGCCACGCGGGGTACGCCTGGGGCGGCGTTTCCTTTTTTGCCACCGTAATCACACTCGCACGCAATCGAAACTCGCCAAAAGGGACGCGGGAAGCCGAAAATCACCAAGCGAAGAACCTTTTGTGGCACACCACGCAGAGACCGAGAAGAATGTTCTTGTTCTTATTCTTCACACCATGCGCTGTCACCAGCTGTCAAACTAGTGTACAGTTCCACGCAATTGCAGTGCTTCAACATGAAAAGTTAATTGAAAATACTTTCTTAGTTAAAAAAATTAGATCAACTTTGAATATTGCGCATACGAGCTTTTTTCTTCACATTCTTACCCAAAAGTCCGTCGAACTGAATCATCTCATGTCATCTGAATCTTCGCATGTACAGTGAGTGCTACAAAAAGCTTCACCATTTCCACTGTATACGATACCTTTAAATATTGAAAGTTTACTCGAAACTTTCTGCAAAATAATAATATAGGAAAGTGACCTAATTTTTGCGATAAATATAATGCGTTCGCCAAAAATACAAAACATAATGGCACCCTTTTGTGCTAGTCACTGTATGGTAGTGACTTCGACACCCGTACGAAGGTTTCAAGCGCAAGGTTAACGGAAAAACAATATCGTTCTCCTTCCGCGCTCCACAAGACATCAATGTGTTGTTTTTTTTCCAGCGATACAAAATTGTTATCAGTGTTCCGTGCCGATTCGTTCTCGAGTGTGATATGTTTGCGTGAGTGCGTGTAAGGTCTACACACACAGCTGACCTGCCAAATCTATGCAAATCCCGAAATAGATATCAGTAGGGGATGTCCCATATGGAACGACAGTTGCACCGGGATATCTAGTGCCGAGCGACAGCGAGCATACGAGTGGCCGTATTTTATCCTGTGATCGTTATTGCAATTCTAGTTGTAGGTTTAACAGGTGTTAGAGAAATAGTTGTGTGAAGTTTTGGCATCGGACTTTGGGCAGGTATCGTTGTATCTCGAATGCGATGGCGCCCACATTAAATGGTGCACAGTTGCGGTCATTGACTGCATGGCTGGTGCTGTTGGCAACGGGATTTATGTTGCGAGGCGTCAGCAGTACGCAAAACCAGACCGATGGCGCAGGAAAGCTGATTTTTGCTCATGTTGTAAGTTGATAAGACCAGATGTGGCGATGCGTCGCAATCGGTCGCGCTTCATTTTTTGTGAGCTGCAAACAAAGGGCGTCGCAAAACATACTGACGGCAGTGGCTTCTTTTGTCTCCCTATCTTTAGCTCTTCCGCCATGGCGATCGAACTCCGATTGACCCGTACCCAAACGACCCTTGGAAGGATCCTAGCCACTGGACAGCCGGTTGGGGACAGTTAGTAAATGTAGGTTAACTAGTCCTGGTCAAAGCATGAGAACTATTCCTTTTTATATGATCACACTCATTTTTTCTATTTTCCTTTTTTTTTTTGTAGGCTGGAAAAATGCGCCATTTAATGCTTGGAAAATGGCTTCGTGAGCGTTACTCAGGCTTGCTCAAGGACACGTACAGCAGCGATGAGATTTACGTCCGTTCGACAGACGTGGATCGTACGCTAATGAGCGCAGAATCGAACCTTGCCGGCTTGTACCCCCCTAAAGGGGCCGACGTGTGGGATTCGGCCATCACCTGGCAACCGATACCGGTGCACACGGTCACGGAGGAGCTCGACAGTGTGCTGGCCGCCAAAAAGCGCTGCCCGGCTTACGATCACGCACTGAAGATTTACCGGCAATCGGACCCATACCGTTCGTACAACGCTTCGCTGGAACCAATCTTCCGGTACGTGACCGAGCAGACGGGCCGACGGTATGATTCCCTTTCCGGGCTACAAAACCTCTACAGCTGTTTGCTGATCGAAGAGCTGAACAATTTCACGCTACCCAAGTGGACGGCGAAGGTCTACCCCGAGCCACTGAAAACGATCTCCGCCGTGACGTTCGGTGTGAAAACAAACACAACACAGCTGGCACGCTTCAAGATGGGCCCGTTGGTGAAGGAAATCCTGCAGCGGTTCCGTTCGAAGGCTAAGGGCAGCCTCAAACCGAACCGGTCCGTGTGGCTTTATAGTGCGCATGACGTCACGGTCGCTAGTTTACTGAATGCGTTGCGCGTATTTGAGCTGCATAATCCACCGTTTGCGGCGTGCGTTTTGCTGGAGCTACGTCAATCGAGCGACGGTGGCCCGGCGTATGTTGAGCTATTCTACAAAAACACCTCTGCCGAACCGTACCAATTAGTCATTCCCGGCTGTAGTGAACGATGTCCGCTAGATAGAATGTTTGAAATCTACGACAACATCATGCCGCACGATTGGGAAGCCGAATGTCAGCTATCCCTGCTGTCGATGAGCTACGTCGAGGCGGATCTTAACTCGGTCAGCTCGTTCGGATTAGTTGTGCTCGCCGTTACATCGTTATTGGTGCTGCTCACCGTGATGGTCATAGTGAAACGGCGTAACAGTTTGAACAGTGAACGCTGGTACCTGCGCATCGACGGTTAAGCAAACCGTGAAGCATGGGACAAATTTTTATAATGTTAACTATGTTTTCAAAAGGCTGATTCATCCTGTATGTTTACTCATTTGCTAGTGCGTGTCCTGTTTCGGGTTGTCTAAATATGCACTGGTTAAATGGAGATTACCCGACGGGGTGGTAAATAAATGTATGAGAGACTATAAGACGGAACATGTCCGTTTGCGAAAGTTATATGTTAAAATGATTTATTTTGTTTTTGACATTCGAACTTAGTTCGTTTTGTACTGGAAGGTAATTTAAACAAATTGAAGAAAAAAATCTTCAGCAAAAACGAATACTAAAACTCCAAATCCTCCTGCTGCTTGACCTCTTTCTTAATCGGGGTGCTTCGAATCTTTTGCTTACCACGTGCTGGACAGATCGATGCGTTCTGGCAATCGTTGCAACGTGGAAAGCGTGATGTGCAAATGGTCTGCCCGAAGCCTACCAGCAAATGGTTCACCTCGTCCCACAGCTCGTACGGTAACCATTTTTCCAGTGCAACGCGCGTTTCTTCCGGCGTTTTCGTTTCCTTCGGTACCCACTTCAGCCAGTTGGCTATGCGATGCACGTGCGTGTCGACACCGATGCCAGTCACAACGTTCCAGGCGGAGCGCATGCAAAGATGGGCCATTTTTTTACCCACACCGGGCAGCTTCAGCAAATCTTCGATGTTGTTCGGAATGTCGCCCGCGTACTGGTCAATTAGAATTTGCGAAATTTGTTTTAAAAATTTAGTTTTGTTCTAAAATGAGATAAAAAGAAGACAAATACATTAGCATTGTTTGGCAACACTGGATTTCAATCATTCACCACATAGGGTTTCTTCACAATTTGGTACAGAGGGTTTGACAGACAGAAAAATGAAAACAAAGCAAGTCCAACGAGGGAGCAGTGTTTTTTCGTGATAGCATTAATTTCTTCACAAAATGAAATTAACGATAAAAATATTGAAAGGCGAAGAATATTCCGTTGAGGTACGTCGCAATTACTCTACCGTTCGTATGATGCACCCGCTACATTCCTATTTCTCACACAATATAGACCACTGCAGAGTCGACAATCCAGCAGATTAAGGAAGAAATCGAAAAGAAAAGTTCGATCCCGGTAGAGCATCAGAAGCTGCTACTGGTGGGAAAAGCTTTGGCAGACGATAAGACCGTCGCATCCTATGGCAACATCGCTGACGGAACAAAACTGACACTAGTGGTCAAGAAGCCAGACCCACTGCGGGATGTGATCTATCGGCACTTCAAGCGCTACTTACAGGAGGAGCAATCGCAACGATTAGCTAGCAAATTTATGGACGATTTTGAACAAAAACTAAGTCAACTAAGTCTGGACGATCTGGAGAAAATTGCCACCGAAATGCTCGCGAAGAAGGGACAGAATGTGGCCGACAGTTCAGAAGGTGTGTAACAACTGTGTGAGGGAAGACTTCGCACGAGTACAAGTGATTTTCATTTTTACGATACACTTCCGTTTAAAATATTAAATAAACTACGCACAGAGGATGCACCGGTAAAAGGGTAACCGTCGTACTTACCTTGTAAAATCCAACCGGGTAGATTAGTTTCTCCAGTGTTGCGCTTTCGGTAGCTACGATGGATTCCGGGGTGAGCCCGTGTTTCTTCAGACGCAGCATACATTCGTGGTTCGCCTGATCTTTCGTTTGACTGGATAATACAAGTGATACGAGACAGTGATAGCGCTTAATCCGTTCCGGATACATACTTTCGGTGTCCTGTGAAAACTGGTCACATCCCATCGTATCTACCGGTGCAGGATTTGCTTTGCGCATTTCACGAATGTTCTCCATCATTTGTCGCCAATTTTCGGGTTCCCATTTGATCTCTTTACCGCTCGCTACGGTACCCTCGGTATCATTTTCATGTTCTCGTTTGTTGAGAGAGTCGTATTCGATCGGTTCTTGTTTGATCGGTGTTTTCTGAACCGCCGACATTGGCATTGTGTCATCCTCGTTTAGTTCGATCTTGATTTTTATTTTACCAACACTTGTTTCGGTTTCCGGCTGGTCGCTATCGTTAGTGTCATGAGATTCAACTTTAACCGCCACCTGTTGTTTAACATCGAGTAGCTTCTTCTCTGGCGTTTTCTCACTCACTGGTTGAAGTGGTCGACTTTCTGTCGCATGTTCTTTTTTTACTGAAGTTTTCACTCCAGAAGGAACATCCATTCGAATGTTTTTGGCGCGCCCTTTGCCGGACTTAATGGCCGTTATTTGTGAGGCATCGCTGCTGGCGGCTAGATTTGCCTTGTCAACACGACCAGATAGCCTGCCGGAAGTGTTGCTTTCTACAATTTTATCCGGTTTTGAGAGCTTTTGAAGAAGGGTCAGGCCTTGCTTTTTAGTGAAATTTCTTGTTTTCTTCGGCGAGAAGTAAGGAGATTTTGTTTCCTGCAATTGAAAATAAGTTGTAAGTGAAAACACAATAAAGATGAACATCAGCGCAGCATTACCATAGTTGTGAACACAATTCTTTTCAAAATAAGCCAGAAAAGACGCATAGACAACAAAAGCCGTAACAATTGAATCCAATGTTGGATAGGAAAGGATCTTCACGTTTCCTAAAGCGTGCTCTAGTTGTTTGTTGCGTTTCTCAGAAACAAAACCCGCTTTCATTGTGTTTGCACCAATCAAACGTCAAATGACTGGCCGCGCGGAGGACAAATTTCCGATTTTTAAGCGATGCATGAAATGATTTACCTGCATTAGAAATGACCAACATGGGTGAAGATGGTTTGTAGTAAATTAGAAAAGAATCAAAATGAACGAAGAATAGATATTTTCCCTTTTTTTAATTTTTGTACGATTAGATTAACCGAAAATGAGGTGAATCTGGCACCACTGTCCAACTGCCATTGTGCGGGGCAGCTGTCACAACTGTCATCGGTAAGAAAAAGTGAAATCCAATCGCACCGCGGACGCCATTGGAACGTTGGTTGGCGCAACCCTGGAGAGACAGAAGGCAAAATATTTTTGTTTTTTCCCATCATCCTGGTTCTGTTTGGTTTCAATATTTCGTTTAAGTTTACCATCGTAAGCCTTAGCTTAACCAAGTTGTAGCCAGTAAGCCACAGACGCAGCAAACGACGTATGCGCCATGATTCCGGTAAGTGTTTTGTTTGTGTGTTGTGTGCGGCTGCTGCTGCTGCTGCGGCGGTGGCGGCGCTGGCGGTGACGGCGAAGTGCCTCATTTCCGGTATTTCCATCGGGATTTCGGTGGACAATCGAATGCGAGAGCGATCATTTTACTAATAAACGCTTATCTTCACCTCACCGCTGCTGTGTTCCGGCGCTCCTTCTGGTTGTGTCACCACCACTTCCACCACCGCTACCGTCATCACTTCCACCATCATTGTATGCGGCGGACGACGCGCAGAGAACTAAAGTGTTTGTAGGCAGCTTGCCACCAGCGACCAAGCCGGAAGAGGTACGCCGGCTGTTCGAAAACTATGGCGTTGTAACGGAGTGCGACGTGATGAATCGGTGCGCGTTTGTGCACATGCAAAATCAGGACATGGCCGAAAGCGCCATCCAGGCGCTGCACAACACCACCTTCAAGGGCGTTACGATCGTGGTGGAGCGGGGCCGTGTGCGCGAGCGACCACCGGGCGGCGTCGGTGTCGGCGGCATGGATAGTTCGCGTGGCCGTGTTGGTGCCGGTCCGATGCGCGGCTCACGCGGAGGAGGAATGCGCAGCCAGCCGTACGGTGTGGGTGGTGGCTACGGTGCGGCACGCGCTCCTGGAGGTTACGGGGCTCGTGCAAGTTACGGCACCGGGAATCGATACGATGGCGGCTATAGGTAGGCATCATTGTCTTCATCTACCTGGCGCGAGGGAGATTTCATGTGTGTTGTATCTCTCCTAGCTACAGGAATGATGTCGGATACAGTTCCTCCAGTAGTGCGTATGGGTACGGGTACAGCAGCAACGGGGGTGGCTATGGTAGCACGCGCCACTCTAGCAGCGAGGATCGCCGTGGTTTCACACTGCCATCCTATCCGTCGGATCCCAGCAGAGGATCTTACGGTAGCAGTTACGATGGGTACTCCGGCTACGACGGGTACAACAGCTACGGCTACGATACAACTCAAGGATCGTCCAGCTACCAACGGTGGCCAACTTCCACCCCGGCAGCAGCTGATGGCTAGTAAGTATCGACCACCATCACCACTACCACTGTGTTTGGTTGAAGCTTATTCCATCTTCCCTCTCCCGTATAGCTCGTACGGCGGTAGCTACTCGCAAGGAACTGCCGACGTTGGTGCCGCTGGTCAAAGTGCAGATTATAGTCAATCTTATCCTTCCATGGGTGGAAGCTCATCTGGATACCGGTAAGCGGTCGCCCACCATCCGTTTCCCCGTCCGCCAACACCACCCCAGGCGGGGAATTTCTCTAGCCATCCCCGAGTGATCCTTCCTGCACTACTTACAGCGCATCAACGACGGCTTCGTCACCACCATCGTACCACGACTCCGCTACCGGCTACGGACAACCCTCTTCTGGCAGAAGATTCTAAGAGTGTGCGGGTGCCAAACGAAGAACCAGTTGGCGTGAGAAAGTCGAGCGTGTGAGGATATCAGGGAGTTTAGAGTACGATTAAAAGCGACATTCAGCGTCCCACACAAAAAAAAAACAACTACATAGAAACTTAGGCGGGTGCGCAGGCGGGCACTTTCGAATTGCCGCCGAGATCTTTACCGTCAGACCCATTGTTCACTTTTTCTCCATCTACTGTTACAGTGTCACTCCACCACCATCATCATTATTATCATTAATAACATCTTTCACTCCTCCCGCACACAACGATCGGTTTTGTGAGGAAGTCAGCCCCTCTACCCTTCTTTTTTAATCGAATGCAATCGTCGATGATAACCCTCTTTTTACTAACATTCTTCACGGTTTGGGGCTGCATTCGACGGTAGAATCATTTTTTGTGCTTTCAGCGAATGAATTATTGTTGTAATTTGTTAATTTTTCCTCTCTTTTCTTTTTTTTATAACACTTCCATCATAGTGCGATTTGCACCGTTCTCTTCAATCAAATGTCGTCTGGAAAACAGTTTTAGCATTCTAAAAGTGAAACGATAAATCGGAAAATTATAAAGCTAGAAAATAGAAACAAAAGTGGCTGAATGTCTTGAATGCGTGTGTATTTTTGTTTTCTCAAAACCTAGAACGAGCACGTTTCACGACCGGGGCTAGAGCAACCATCGTAATGAGTAGCTCCTAACACTGATCGCAGCAGAACTCGCAGTGGTAGGACAATCCCGTAGAGAACGCTCCCGGCGATGCCGGAGGAGAAGGAAAGCAATTAGAAAGACATTGCGCGAACCGTAGATACCTTATACCCGCGTGTGGTCGCAGGAACAGTAGGCCGTGAACGAACGATAACGTTCTAAAGCGAAGGTATGCTATGTCAACACAACAGTAGCAACAATATAGACTGGGATTGGTTCCCCCCCTCTGGAAGCAAATCTTTTCTTTGAACATCATAGGAACCTCAGCGGTGAGCATTTGAAGTTTTTCTGTTCTCTTTTAAATTAATTATTTCGATTGGCCAAGATATTCTGCAAAACAACAAAAAAACATATTCTCTATTGTATTTATATATATATATATATGTGTAAACATTACAATCGATTATATTTACGAACGCAGTGCAACGCAGAACGGTGTAATTCAGCGGGAGAAGAAAACTGGCTACTGCGTTACCCGCGGAAGATGTCACTCGATCTGTAATATACACTGTAACACTCACCCATACACACACACGTACACCATACACAACCTACACACATCGACACGTACACTTAACGTACACAAACATACATACATACAGATTTTCTTTTGATATAGTATAATAAAACCGAAAATCAATCAAGATTACTCACTGTTCAACCGGCAAAAAACAACGATGCGTGCGAGATTGATGCGTATGTATGGTATGCGCGTAGCGTTCACTTTCCCAAACCAACACGTTCGGCGGATACTCGGGTGCGACTCGTCCTGTGCCTATGCATAGTAGGGAGAACCTAATAGCTCAACATTTGACGCACGGCCCAAAACAACTCCCCGGGCAGGCGTACCCAAATGTCATATTTTTAATCGGTTGATCAGTCAGCGCAACTGCAGCCGATTACCAGCGCGCGCGAAAAGAGAAATGTAGGCCAACGGACGGAGAGCCCTACCGGTCGTCACCCATTTCGACAGGATAAAACGGTGGGTTTGGCTTGGCGGTCGCCCTATTTCGGGCGTGAAACGTGAAAAACGCAAACCAGTTTCCGTGCCTCGTTGCCTGAACCCTAAGCGAATAGTTCCGTGGGAGCTGTGCACGTGCACTCGAGCTAACGGCCACTCGGAACAACGTCTGATTGGTGGCTAGTGCGGTTGAGACGATCTCATGAAAGTTGAAACGTAATTTAAGGTATACAAGGTCTTGCAAACTCGAACATGGACTCTTCGGCTTTCCTTCAACGGATGTTTCGGAACAAAACAGATTACGGATTTTTTTCTCCAAGCGTTTAGTTTTAAGAGCGGAATCGTTCTTCGAGGTGTAGAGCTGCAATCTAACGAACGGTGCGCTCGCAGAACCTGTCTTCTACACAACGTAATGAAGGAACAGTGTACAATTTTGAAAAACGACTGCGATTTATTGTTTTTTTTTGTAACACGTGATCCCACCGAGCGGCATTTATCTGACTGCCAACCAATAGGTAAGAAATAAACTCATAGGATCCTGAAGAAACATTTTCCGGATCTCACAACTTATCCTTCCTTCGTTGTCTATCGAATGTCGGATTGATGGATGGTTAAATGGATATATAGAAAGTATGATAATTTTTTAAAATTTCTGTTCTTCTAAAAATTATTCTTCTATAAAGAAGCGTTTATGTTCGGAATCGTTTGTGGAGCAAAATCACTTAAACGCACCATTTAACATCTGAGTAAGAGCAAGTAAGGCACGAATCGAACGCTCATCACGAAGCTTGGATTGCTTTTTGACCGGTAAGATCGTTGAATCGATCGGTTCCCCGATTCGCACGCGACTGCACATCACCTGCTGGTTGTTGCATTGGTTTCCCAGTTGCGTCGCCGTGCCGTTCTCGCGTGCTGTTTGCGTGATGCTTCACCAAGCCTCATCCCTCCCCCCTCTCCCCTCCCCCATCCGTCCCTCACCGTCGGGTAATTATGCAATAATGTGCGCGAGACGATCGGGCCGGCCCGACCGGGCCCTCTCTCGGCGCAACTGTCCCGTCATATGAACGGCAACACGACGGTGCTTTCGGTTTCAGTTCCACTCCAGCATCAGCCCCATACGGACGGCTGCTAGCTGCTAGCTGTCTGCGGTAAAGAGTTTGAAAGACGATCGTCGCTGTCGTCGTTTATTTGTGGGCTGCCCGTGGTGAGCGTGTGATTTCAGCGTGAAAGTAGAAGGTTAGCAATCGTGTGCAATATATATTGATATATCATGCAAACCACCCCGAAACCGAGAAGGTCGCTGAATCGGGCTAGAGCAAATAATGATGGTATCGAATATTTCGTGATTTCGGGAGGCGGTGTTTCCCCGGTTTCGTGCATGTTGCTAAGAGAAAAAGAAATAGGGCAGCAAAGCAGCCGTTGGTGCTCCTTTTTTGGCACAGATTTGCGTGGCGTTAAGTAACCCGGCATGCGTGTTTACGAGCCGACGCGCGGTACGAGCGATGTAAACATGCAAATAATCAATTTCTTCGCTAGTGTTCGTTCACACCGTGGCTCGCGAAAGATAGTTTAAGCGTTAAATTCCGTCTCCCGGCACGTGTGTGTGTATCGATCAGCTGCTGAGTAAAGTTGTGGTTTAAAGTTTGCGGCCGCGTGTCACGGATATAACAACGAACCCACCGAGATTTCCAACGAACGACCGGTTCGCAAACACTTCAGAGCCCGCGCCTTTGAAGCCTCTCCGTCCCGGAATGGGCAAGTGACGCGTAACGCCCGCACGGTAACGGAGAAGGAAAAAAAAAATGTCCGAACACCTTCGAAATCGCGGATGTCTTTCAGGGTCAGCTTTTCCCAAGCTCCGAGATGGGTGCGCGTTGTGTGTACATATCCGATACGGCCACAGTGACGATGCTACGTACGGCTGATGTGTGGTCATCTGACTTTCGGTTTTGAGGGCACCACCGTGTGCAACGAACGACAAACGGTGCCAGCATCAGTTGGCCAATTCCGCGTCCGCATAATCATCTCTGCTTTGTCTATCTGATTCTGCTTCACAGCCTCGTGGACGTCGTGCGGAAACGGAACTCCCCCTGCGAACGAACCGTTTGGTGGGAAAAATATGTACGCGTTTCGTGTGCTGATCCTGTCGCTCGTTTCCATCGGCGTACACTCGAGCTATGCCCTGCCACCGTCCACGTTCGGTGAGGCGCTCGCCAGCGCCGGCCAGCTGTCCAACAAGCTGAAGGTAAGTCCGCGTGGGAAGCGAGAGCACCGAAAAAGTGAACGAAGATTGGGAGCGAGGTTTGTCGCTTGTGGACGCATCGGAGTCTTTTGGGGTTCGAAGAAAACGAGCGAAAACGTGCTCGTGACCGTAGGTGGGAGAGGACATTGATGCATCGTTCTATGCGCACTAATGTGTTCCTTTCACCATCTCTTTTCGTTGGCTCGCTTTCGTTGGAATGTTGGGGAAAGTTGACTTTGGTTGACCATTTATTGACCGCAAATTTCAAGATCATCGCTGTGGAAATCGAGCTGGTGGGTATTATACGCCAATCAGTGCATCCCATACACGATCAGAACAAGAGTTAAAGTACCAACGTCCAATTAAAAGTTAATTGCACTTTCATTACATCACTCCACCGATCGTGTTCTAGAGATGTCGCTCACAAACCAGCCAAACAAAAGCAAACTTCGATGCAACGGTGCAACTCAAAACACACCGGTAGGCTGTGGTTTCTATGAAAAATTTAGTAACCGCGAAGGTGCGAAGGCTTTCACTGGGCGGGCCGTCCGGTTCATAAGCTGATTTGGACTTTCGGACGTACCTTCTCCAATTAGCACGACTATGCGGTTTGAAATGTGGCATTTTTCAAATCCATGCTTCACTGTTAAGCCACCGTCACAGCATGGTGCTCACGGCGACCTTCCCTTGACACAGGGCTCCTAATTAATCTTCGATTGTGCCAGAGCGTGTCCTTGTCCTTAGGCCTCATAATCTGTCACGATTCATCCGTGGGAAGATAAGCAATCCCACAAGCAAGCGCAAGTGCATTGAATGCCGGCTACAATGAGAAGCCACAGGTTCCAATATTAACGATCAGTTTGTAGCCTAACTAATGAGCAACAGGGAGTGTGCCTTTTTTTGTTGCTACACAAACAGCACCGCCTGCTAATGGAGATATATCGAGCCGGTAAAACATGAAACTCGCATTAGCGACGGGCTGCTCTAACCAAACCACGCGGGGGAAACAAAAACAGAAAAGAAAGGAATCATTTGCCCATCCGCTGCTCCGCCAAAAAACAAGCGTACTCTTCGACATGTTCCGTACGACAGCGCACAAAATGGCACAAGTAGAAAATGGCTTACTCCTCCAAGGTAAGTGTCGCCTTGGTAACGTTGCAGATGCGGAAAGAAGCGAAAGTCACTTAACCCGCCCGAAAGGAGTCCAAGAGGTAGTGAAATTCTGCCGCTCTGTGAAGCAAGGCATCCTTCGTCCAATGGCAAGGTCACGAACATCGAAACGACCGTACCCCACCGGACCGGTAGCGATGTAAGTGTATGAGCATTGACTGCTAATTGAGAGACAGTTCGACACTCGGCACGCGGGTGCATCCAACCGGTATGCCAGCCGCCAGTGAAGGCTGTTCGGCATTGCGACGTAAAATGCATCCACCCGTGTACGGTACCCGGTGGATTGTCGATTAACATGGGCGGCGGAATTGGGTGGTGTTTAGATTCGCTAGAAAACGGAGATCACCTTGGGCCGGTGTAGGACCTGTTACTTTCTTGCGAGCTGCCCGGTACGGATCGGATAATCGAGCTAACGATGGTCTATGTGTGGGAAATTCTAATCGATGCAATTCTTGGTTCTTGATTTTTAGGCGAATTTTGAAACCAAAACAAAAGGATTTTTGTCATTACTAGACGGAATCATTTTCAATTTCAACGTTTGAATACGATCCACGTGCTAACAGCTTTACTAAGCGAAACCTTCTCCTATCATTATTGCAATTTTGTTACCAACTAAGAACGTCACGCAGCACAAATTGCTTGTAACCATGCGTGCTACCGCCATTTCGGCGACCATTTTGTTTGATTGATACATTAGGCGCTCATCAAACGTCGGTTGTCGAATAGGTTTGCTGACAGGAAGTATCATCGCCCTGGCAAAACCATCGCAATCGCAACGCGCCGAATCCTAACCTCGAAAACTTTCCGTTCACGTTCACGACAGGAAACGACGGCATGGAAAACGTTCGCCGGCATCGCACGCGACTCGGACTCGATCAACTCGCTCGTGCGCATCATACCGCGGACGACGATGGGTTTCGTGCGGGATGTGGTGAGCTCGTTCAAGCGCGAGTCGCGTGCGATCATCCTGACGAAGAACGGTGCGCTCGAGGGTCGACTGCAGCAGGTGAAGGGCGGTGGGTCCGGGTCGTTCTACGCCTTCAAAGGCATCCGGTACGGGCAGGCGCCGGTCGGAGATCGGCGGTTCCGGGCACCGGTGCCGGAGGAACCCTGGAAGGGTGTCCGCAGTGCGACGCGCGAGGGTTCGGTCTGTCCGCACCGGAACATGATCCTGGACAACTACAAGGGCAACGAGGATTGTCTGTTTCTGAACGTGTACTCGCCGGAGCTGCCGATCGGTGAGGACAACCCGAAGCTGCCGGTGATGGTGTGGATCCATGGTGGTGCGTTTTCGTTCGGTTCGGGCAACGCGTTCCTGTACGGACCGGACTACCTGGTGCCGAATGGGGTCGTGCTGGTGTCGTTCAACTACCGGCTTGGTCCGCTCGGTTTTCTGAGCGTCGGTCGGGATGCACCGGGCAATGCCGGCATCAAGGACCAGGTGCTGGCGTTGCGCTGGGTGCAGGAGAACATTGCCGCGTTCGGCGGCAATCCGGACGACGTCACCATCTTCGGACAGTCGGCCGGTTCGGTGTCGGTGCAGCTGCTCACGCTCTCCCCGCTCGCGAAGGGACTGTTCCACAAAGCGATCGCCCAGAGCGGGTCCGTGCTGAACCCGTGGGCGATTGCGCGCGACACCCAAGATAGGGCGTTTAAGTTGGCGCAGCTGTTGGGCATTCGCACCAACGACACCGTGGAGTTGCTGGAGCAACTGCGGCGCGCTAACCCGCAGAAGATTGTGGATGCCGCGCTGAAGACGCTGACGGCGGAGGACGTACGCAAGAGCATAGGGCTGCCGTTCGTACCGTCGCTGGAGAACTGGACGGGTGAGGACGCATCGGGCGAGGAACCACTGTTGGTGGAGGAACCGCTGGAGCTGCTCAAGAGTGGTCGCTACCACCACGTGCCGGTGATCGTTGGCTTCAACTCACATGAAGCGATGCTGTTCATGCGCCGTAAGTTATCCGGGTCTTCTGGCGCTAGCGATGCAGGTCAACGTTTACTCACCGTTCCCTTCAACGTTCCACAAGCAGGCTTACGCAAGGATCCAAACCTGCTGCAAACGCTCGACGGTGACTTCGAGCGACTGATACCGCTGAATCTGCAGCTAGACCGGGAATCGGACGAGGGCAAGCAGTTCGCCGCCCGGATGAAGCGATTCTACATGGGCGACAAACACGTGTCGAACGAAACGATCCAGGAGATGATGAACGTAAGTAGGACCCGACCCGAGCAGGCGATGCTTTTTCGGTGACATCTGTCAAGAGCGGAACTAAGCACAGCCAGCTGCGATTTCTTTACAGCTCATGTCGGACGTAATGTTCCTGCACGGCATTACCGACTACGCCCGGTTGCACGCGTCCCACAACGGGCTCAACTCGACGTGGGTCTATCGGTTCGCGTACGACGGTGCGCTCGGTATCTACAAACGGATACTGGGCATCGACTGGCCGGGGGCATGCCACGGGGACGAGCTGGGCTACCTGTTCCACTTCGGCGTGCTTAACCTGCGCCTGGACAATACCTCACCCGAGCTGCAGGTGATGCACAAGATGACGCGCATGTGGACCAACTTCGCCAAGTACGGGTAAGTGCCCCCACGATCGGACCGGCTCGGTGTGGAAATACTAACATCTCCCAGGTCTAACGGCGACGCACAAACGCGCTGCGGGACGTCCACACTCTTTTGGTCGCTTATCATGTCCAACACGCTTTGCAACGGAGTGAAAGGAAGCCATCGTCCGATCGACGATCCGGTTTCAAGGTGCGCGCATCTTTGCGATCTTTCGCAGGCGTCGTTTCCCCCCCCCCCCTTTTTTTTCGTTGCGGCTTTTACTGCGGTGTGATAAAATGGTTTCGCTGGTAGATGATTATTCAATATTTCGACATATATTTATTTGTCTGTAAACCCCCTTCCCGGTGCCATTCGAAAATATGTATCGGCCCAGAGATGCTCCGAGATGGACGCGAACAATGGCGGCTCGGATATCTTTGCATACTAATCAGCACGAGCGGCCCGATTGGTGGGCCAATCTTGGAAGCAGGGGTGCCAAAGGGTCAAGGTTGTACGCCAGACGGACCGTTATGAGGGAAGACGTTTTGCTCGCTGATAAGGGTGTGTAAAAAGCAGCAAATTAGACATCTCCAATCCGCGCGTTTTCTTCGGTTGGTTTAGCAAGCGATAAACAAAAACGGGGAATTCGTAAATTAAAATTAAATTAACATTTTATTTTGGCGCACGAAAAACCGCATCAAAATCGTTGGCAATAAATTCGTACCGGTTCGTATGTATGAAAAGCAGTTTGAAAGCGTTTGTCATCGACGGTCGGTTTAATGAACCATGTGCGCGCACTGCAACGTAACCTCCATTGCGGAGGGGTGTCTTCTTTTCCGATAGGCCATTATTATTATTTTCCACTCTGCGCCGTAGTGCGTACCGCCGGCAAGGCTCGTTAATGCTCGTAAATTGTGCCGGACCGAACCCTTCGCGTAATCAAAGCCCGCCCCGCACTTGAAGGGTGACCTCATTTTGAGCCCGTTGCCGGTTGTTGCCCGAAAATGTCTGCACGTAGTTCATCGTAGTGCCTTCCCCCCCTCCCCCCCCAGGCACCGGTTACGGCAAGCATATTTTGGGCAATTTATTCCAAACATTTAATTACCAGTCTGGCCCGCCGGAGAATCTCACGTGGTTTAATGGTGCATCTTGCGGAAATTTTCAGCAGCGTCACTTGTTTCGACCCTTTGACCCTGTTTAGTAAATCATAAAAAGGAATTTTTAAAGCTCTCAGAGATGATGGAGCGGGTGGTACGTGTGAATGAACTTCGGGAGCGCTATCTGAAGCAGACGGTGGCGGCAGCAGTTTATTGCCGAGCTTTGAGAGCCGGTTCCAGCCATTCTCTTTTTCGTTGCGTAAGAATATGCGGATAATTTTAACACCAAATTTTTATTACCATCTGCCCCAACGGATAGCTGCGCAACAGTCTATATCTGTTCATCTGGAAGACTAGGTGGAAATTATAACTGTTCAATCCATTTGTATAATTTATAGCCTCAATTATACGCTGGGTGAGCCTGGATTCGCATCATAATTAGCAATATTTATTATTGTTGTAAATATAGCAACGCATAGGTTACTGAGCACAACATGTTGGGTAATTTTTTTTTAAACATTTTTAAACTTTTGTTGAGCTTCGGGAAAGAACATATTTAAATGAAAAAAAAACTCACTGGAAAAAATAGTGTAAGCTACTCCAAAATTACGGAAAACTCTTGTATAATATTATTCAATCGCCTGTTCGTACATCGGCCCATCCTAGGCATGTAGTAACACCTCCAATAAATAGGTAGGTGCACTGTACAAATGCACCATAGCTCTGGCACGCGATAAACTGACACCGTTTCGAACGTTTTACGTGGGAGCTTTCCATTTCGTTCGCGGATCACACGTCTACTGGAAACGCAGAATGCACGCATTGTCGGAAGAGATCCGTGATCCAAAAGGCTCCCCATTCACAGGGCGTGCGTGAAGGAGTTATGCAAAAAGCAGCGCAAAACTGTATGAAACCGAGCACATTCACACACGCTGTTGAAGATAACGAGCTAACGAAGGAGGACTCCGAAAAATATTGAACAACCCCGAAAAACGGTTGCTTCTCGAGGAGGAGGAGGAGGATCGAATCGAACGTATTGCATGGGACCAGACCGGGGGTGGCTGTTGTGCATAAAAAGGGGGAGGGTGGGGGTGGGGTTCGGTTTGTTTGGTTTTGTTTTGCGTGCCGCTTACGTAACGCGTTGTGTACAGCGAGCAGCAATGCCGCATGCCGTTTGGCCGGTGGCTTCGGTTTCGCGAAAAACACCGCGCAGATGAAGGAAAAACTTGAACCGGCTTTCCTTTGCAGTGTGTGTGTGTGTGTGTGTGTGTGTGTGTGGGTCTGTTTTTGCGGCACAACAGCCGCCCTCGAACCGTGCCACCTATGGGCCTTGCGAAGCTCAAGTCTAAGCGGTCTATGGTAGGCACCGATCGTCGACTCTAACCTTTAAAAGGGAGGGTGTACCGAGGGCAGTTTTTCGAAACGATCCAAAACTAACACGCCACCGGTGTCCACCGTCCCAAATTCCACCCCACAGCTGCTACAGCCCTTCCGGCTAACTATGGCAAGCCGACAGGTTTGGGTGGTGGTCATGAACTGCAACAAACTGCAGCGGCGGCATCAGCGTGCGGCAACAGTTTGAACACAAATTTTCGGAGGGCACACTATTTCCACAGTGCGAGAGAATTTGTACATCAGACGGTGTAGCGAGCGCGAGAGTTCAACCGTTGGCCGCGGTAAGGCAATCGCTAATAGAGCAATGCCGGCTAATTTACCATTGGTTGCACTTCGCGCCCGATAATGTCAAAAAAACCGCATGCACCGTGCGGCACGCTCATAAAATCAATCAACTACTAACTATCTGCAACTCCACTGGCAGAGGAGGAGCAGTCGCACCACAACAAGATGACTGCAGGAGGTATGTGCCGGAGACGATGTTATGCCAACTAGGACTGGAACTAACACAGACATTCCGAACAAGGGCTTTGATTGATGGCCGTTGGACGCTGGTGTCCGATTAGATGCTACGGCACGAAAAAGGCGCGCCGCTTTACACTGACTTTAATTACGGGGTGGCATTATCGAACGGACTCATCAATCCTAGCGAGCAATCTAGTAATCGGCGCAAACGACAATATTCCATTACCGTGCCAAAATCTCATTACTTTATACTAACCCACGCTGTGCAAGTTGACTGCACGTGGAAACACGCGCCATTTAATTTTCGCTTCCATTTCAGCAATCCTACGCCGTTTGGTGAAGACGAACTCGTACTGGGCATCAGTTGGCCATCGGTCATACCGAACACAATGACCGAGCTGCCGTACCTGGAAATTACCGGTACGCTCGAGCGCAAGATCAATCCCGAGGCGGTTCGGCTGCAGTTCTGGGATGATGCCTTCACGAAGTACAATGGAAATTTGCTGTAGTACAACGAGCCAGTGCAATGGTGGCCACTATCCGTAGGTCATCTAATCAGTTGCGCAGGAGGGCTGAAGAAATCTTTGAATATTGCACGCGCTGCTAGGTGCATCGGCTCCACTAGACGCTAGCGGTCTTTGAGGAGAGGAGATTTAGCTTTAGCAACTTTGTAGCCATACAGTGGTAGGAAAGTTTGGTGCTAAGAGGCTCTGACAAACAGCCACCCGTGCGATCGTGAAATGTTTGAAAAATTGAATTAACAAGTTTATTCAGTAAGCTTTTTTGTTCTATACACTGAATAAGTTTAGTAATTACCTTTTATCTTGTTGGCATTAGTGTTCGTTTTGATTGTATGTAGCGGTTAGGTTGTCCTAGGACGAGTAGGCTATAAGGGAAACAGCATGTAGGAACGGAAGCTACAACACATTGTTAGAGAGGACTGATTTTTTTATTTCCAACAAATAAATCGGCTAAAAGTAAAACATGTACAAGACTCTTTTACTTAATTTGTTGAAAGAAATTTACTTATAGTCTCATAGCTCCTATTTCATTAGATTTTGATTTTTTAGGTTTTTCTTATTTTTCATTACTGTTATTTGACTGCAAAATAGCTTTCTACAGAAAATAATTTATGTCTATCTTAATAAACAAGATTTTTCGATGTTTCTTTTGAGTGGTTTGCTAACGAGATGGGGTTTATGTTTGAAAAATAAAAAAATACACTAGAGGAATAAAGACGCTTTGAGCCACTGTACCCGGTAGACAATTGACAACTAATTTGTGGGCGAGTGTGTGTTGCGGTGTGTGTGCCAGAAAGTAAAAATGTTAACATTCTTGTTCATTTAAAACACATTTCATTCAAAATTTTGAATCCCTGGTAGATTTTTTAGTTGCTGTTCTTAAGAAAAACAATTGTTTTTTATGTTTTTGGTCGACAATTGTCACAAATTATGTCGACAAAATTATGTTGACTTTTGAGTGCCGGAGTCATGCAATGGTGCTATAAACCTTACCATTGTAGGTGAACTATTTAAAAGCACTAAATGATGTTTTCTCCTTTGGATTTCAGGCTTTTCCACATCGCATTTGTTTGAATTGTGTTTCATAATAAAACAGGAAAAAATAAAAAATGACTAAAATTTAGATCTTTCTTAGTCTTAGAAATTAGAAAAATTATTGTATGAAAATTGTATGAAAATGAAGAGAGATTGGTCTAGAACAAAATTAAAATTAAACACAGATTAATAGATGAAAGAATTAAAAAGATGAATATTTTAATTAAACAAAAATTTAATCAAAATTTATCAAAAAATGTCAAATTAGCTAAATGGACATGTCCGTATGGTACACCTCAGTGAGGTACTTTGTTGACATTCTCACAAGAAAGATAGGCAATAAATCGTACAAAGACGGGGAGCAGCCCCAGCGCAGATTTTCAGCGTCGAATGTGGTTATATCCGACTCGCAGCCTCTGCAGTCTATCTTCTGTAGTGATTCGGTTTCACACGGAACATGGCAGACGAGCGTAACTTCCGTTCGACGTACTACGAAAAGGTCGGCTGCCGTGGGGTCGAGGAGCGCAAATCGTTGGAGATTCTTCTCAAAGAGAAACCCCTCAATCTGACCAAACTGACACAGTTCTGCATTCGTTTTACGGTGCCGAAAATACATCGCACCGTATTGTGGAACTCACTGCTCGGTATGCAACCGAATTTCTAGCAAATACAGCGTGAAACCCTAGCCGGAAGGTTATCAATACAGATTTTGATTGTGTGCTTTCCCTTTGAAGGTGTTACGCCGGTATATGACAAATCACGGGATTATGTGATGGAACAACGGGTAGCCGTTTATAATGATCTGCTAAAAGCGCTTAAAACCATGCGGATAGTGGACGAAAATACTCCTACCTCGCGGGTGCTGTATGCGATGTGGCTACTCGAGAAAAGACAACTCTACCTGGGCAGAGACATCACGGTACGTATGCTGTTACCGAAAGTGATTAACAAAGAGCACCGAAAAACATGACTAACTCTTACCAACGTAAACTTTGCAGCAGGATAGCCATTTCTGCAATATAACGAAAGTGTTGCTGGAAATTTTCGACAACGACATCGAAACGTACTGGATGGCGAAAAGTCTGTACGACTATTCGGAGGAGGTGTCGCTGGAAATGGGCAAACTATCCGACCTAACGTACACGATGCTCGAAAAGGAGGAAAACGGATTGTACATCCATCTCAAGTCCTGTGATATGTTAACCGCATTGCCATTGTCCGAGTGGTACAGGTCCTTCTTTGCCGGGGTGCTATCGGAACCGGCTCTGATCCGTATATGGGATAAGATTTGCGGAGGAGCGATTAAGATCGTCGTGTTCGTGATGATCCAAATTCTACGCATACTGAGACGGCGGGTTCTCCGTTGTGTGGATCAAAAAAGTCTCTTCGAGTGCATCGATAGTGTAAGTTTGCTGGTCGATTTGATGCGTGTTTGAAAGTATGTTTGGCTGATTTAGTTTTCCTCTGTGTTGCAGATAAAAAATGAACAAGAAACAGCCGATATGATCGTGAACGGGGCGATCGAACTATGGCAGCAGAACAAGGGCCACGAATATATCCCGCAGTCAAAAGTGAAATCACTCAGTTAGTCATCAGAGGGGGTACAAAAAACCAACAAACAAGCATACAATCAACTCTGTAAGAGCTGTTGGAATGCAAGCGCTGTCGCTATGTTAATGTTTTATTTATAAGATACCTTTGTGTTGTTCAATGTAAGTCCTGTACTTTTGTATAAGGAGTTAAGATATAAACTACAAACTGTTACTCACACTTTCTGGTTGTTCATTTGCTCGCGATGCTGCTGATCCATTTCGACCTGCTTGACGCGCGTATAGAAGGCCGAACCGAGCAGCACGACCACATTCGATGTCCACCAGAGGACGGATTTGGTTTCCTGGTACCAGGAGGTCGCTATCACTGTCTGTGCACACGCCTTTGCCGTGCCGGAGATGTTGTGAGTAAGCGGCGAGGTAACCTTTATCTGTAGCGTCGTCACAAACCCGATAGCGAATCCACAAATACCTCCAATCAACATCACACCCCAAAACCAGGGTGCCAGAAGGCTCTCATAGTTCAATACCTCGTGTACCTCTCCGTTAATGATCATCAGTGGAATGAATAGTACAGCGGAATAGACGTTGTTGTAGTAGCTCAGCAACCAAACCTCCTGGTTCACGTGCTGCAGGGTACGTTTGGTTTGGATAGAATACAGCGACAGACTCAACGATCCCAGCACGCCGAATACGGTACCGATTAGTGAAAACGATTCCGTGAGGCTTTCCTGATCAACACCAATCAAAAAGCCAACCACGATCATCACGCAGCACAATACTGCCTTTTGGCTTGTCTTCTGTCCCAGCAGGGTGTACGTTAACAGTACGTTGAATACGGTCGTCAGTGAACGACCAACGTAGTAGAATGCGACCCCAACGTGCCTTAGGCAGAGGTTGTTTGTAGCTATCATGGCGGTAAATAGTATCGACAGGGGAACCACCTTCCGAAACGTGTCCTTATCGAAGGGATTTCCGTCGGGGAAGCTGACAGTGCGCGGATAGCGCTTGCTTAACGCACTCATTGTGAAGCATATCGTGGATGATGTTAGTACCTGGAACCACGTCACAAACAATGGGGCATCTAGTTTCAACCCACTTAACAGTGCTTTGTTCACAAACACCGTCAAAATGGAAATCACCCTGGAAAGATCGTAAATTAGATTTGTGCACGGTAATAAAGCGCAAGGACCTCACCAGTATGCCGCAACAACGGCCGCTATTCGTATGTATTTGGTGAACAAATTTTCCTTTTCCAGCGGTTGATACATCGTGTTTGCTTATCTAGAGCCACTTGACGGCAACTATCATCGTATTCCGGGCGTCTATTGCTATCAAACCTTATCGGCTCGATGTACCGGGTGAATTAGACGATTTACCTTCCGATTTTCCTTTGTTTACATTTTCCATTTCGTACTGACATTTGATTTTATTTCGCCCGTTTCGCCCGAAACATGCTTTCAGAAGAAGCCGGTTAGGGAAAGAAACGTAAACAACGGCGAAAAGGCAAACGAAACGTGCTGGAGGCTTTTTTTGTGTGCACAAAATTTCCATGAAAACCATAAAATGTCGATCCAGTTAGGTAAATTGTGCTCCCGCATCATTGAGCAACATTTCGGTGAGGTGGTGCGTACGGTAGTGGACGATTTGTTTGCATCGATTGCTAAACCTCTCTCGCAAATCATCCGTTCGACCGGCTTAACCAAATCGGAAGTAAGCTACTACTGCATGGTGAGAAATGTTTGCCTGAGTATGGTATTTAACTCTTGCTTTTGTTCATTTTAGGTATGCAAATCGTTAGCAATTTTGATCAAATTCAGCATGGTAGGATTTCAACTGAACAATGCTCGAACGCTTTACGAATATCGCTTGCATCACGATCGCGTGGTAATGGTATTGCGCTATCCACGATACGTACACCTAATACAGACCAAGTTCGGTCATGAATCGGCCGTGCTGATGGAGGAGTTGCTACGGTCCGGTACACAGACCGCTTCTCACATCATCGTAAAATCGATGTCGAATGTGGACGGCAAAAATAATAACACACTCGCCCTGCTGAGGGAGAAATTCACGGCCCTAGCCCAGGAGCACTACATCATTCGCGCACCAGAACCCAAGCCGAGCGAAGCTAATGCGGAGCTGATGGAATTGAATTATGATAATCCTAATCCATTCCTTATGCCGGAGCTGGATTTGCGAATCCTGAAGGACCTGTACGAAGGCAAACCTGTGAAGGAACCGGACGAGGATGTGCACTGGCTGGTGAATGTGGAACAATTCCATATTGACTTCCGCAACACAATTATGGTGTCCGCTATTGAGCGGGTTATTGATGGCAATGCAGGCGAATGCATGAAGTATTTGTTACAGCTTATGCAAGAACGCACAAATCCGTGGGAAGCTGTTTCAAATCCGATAGCATTGGTAGACCTGCGACAGCGGTGCGAACGAAGGTCTCAGAATGTGGAAATGCTGCGCTATTTGGACCAGTACATCTCCGTGATGGAATCGAATGAATACGTGTCCAAGTTTGACACCAAGGGTGGTGGGCAGTTCACGGTGAATGTAAAGAAAATATTCGAGCAGCTGACATGGGCCTGCATCGAGAACATTATCGTTGAAAAGTACGGATCAAAGGCAGCTCGTATCTTTCGCGTGATTCGTTTGAAAAAGTACGTCGAACAGGAGGACATACAGAAGGAAGCGATGGTACCGGCGAAGGAGGCTAAGCAGCTTACATACAAGCTGCTCGAAGAGAACTTCCTGCAGATTCAAACGTTCCGCAAACCGGGCGGTGGTAATGCTGGTGCGCCGAAGTCATTCTTCTTGTTCTACATCAATCAGCCGCAGATTGTGGCTATGCTGCTGGAGTTGAGCTATAAGGCGCTTTATAACTCGATCACCCGCCTGACGCACGATAAGACCGTCAACAAGCGGTTGATTGAGAAGAGCCAGCGCTTGGAAAGCATTGTGGAGACGATGAAGGAACGCGGCGAATCGGATGCATACATCAACGAAATCCTGGAAACTCTTACCCCTCCGGAGCAGGAAATACTGGCGAAGGTGAAGTTGCGCGTCAAAAGCCTGTACAGCGCGGAAATCGGTATAGACGAAACCATTTTCATGCTAAAACTGTACCAGGAGTATCAGAAATAAAAGTTGGCACGACAATTCTGCGGAAGGGATATTTCTTTTATTGATGTTTTTCTGTGAAAAGAAACAAGGGCGCAACAACATTGCTCTTAAGCGCTGAAACGATCACGCTGGTGCTGTTCCCACTTTGCCAGCGGACCGTGATCGTTGCGGAATTGCACACCGCATCCGTCCGGCACCAATCGGCCCTCGTCGGAGTGCTTCTGGTACACATCGCGGTCGTACTTGGTGAAGCCCCACTTCTTCGAGACGAAAATCTTCTGGCGTCCCGGGAACTTGAACTTCGCACGACGCAGCGCCTCGATGACCTGCGCCTTGTAGCGATCGCTCGAACGGACCGACATGATCGGCTGCCCGATGTGAACACGGGCTACCGTACCTTGCGGTTTGCCGAACGCACCACGCATTCCAGTTTGGAGCCTGTTGTGGATGAGAACGAGAGAACACGAAACACGTATAAATATTGTGAAATACTATGCAATGCTACTGAATGAGCCGATATAAGCAAATCAGTAATTGTCAACGTGTAAACAAGGTAATCATCGGTTGATTCATAACCCAATGCTCTGAAAAAGGCAATATCATCACTATAGGCAGGGGGGAGGGGGGATGTTTGGGAGTGTATTGAAAGGATCCATCATGGCGCTTACCTATCAGCTCCGGCACAGGACAACATTTTATTGATGCGGATAACGTGGAACGGGTGCAGCCGCATGCGGATGTGGAACTGGTCCTTACCGCAGAACTTCACCAGATACTTGTTACAGCAGATACGGCCTGCTTCCAGCGCCTCGGAGCTGAGCTGTTCGTACTCATCCGACACGAGATGCACGCAGAGCGGGAAGTCCTCGACCGACGCCTTCTTGCGGCCCAGATCGAAGATGCGGATTTTCGCATCCGGCACACCACGACAGAAGCGCGACTTCGGGTACGGCTTATTTTTACAGTAACGGTAGCATCTTGCCGGGCGACGACCCATTTTTTCGGAGTATTTCGACAGCCAACACGCGGCACGTGCGAACTGCCTGACGTACGAAAAAAGAAGAAACAGCGAAAGCAAAACAGTTTGACATTCAATGGCTGCCAAATCCGGCACATCGAAATCGACCGCGGTCCGAACGGGTGACATTTTATTTCAAAGGAAATCTGATATATTTTAAGGTTATATTCGTTTTGTGATGAGCTGGTTGGAAAGTTAGTTAAATATAATTGATTTGATTTGAATACAATTGATAAAAATGCAAACAAAACCCTCAAGTACGTAATTTTCCAAGTGAAAGTGGATACAACTATTTACGTTTTCCACAATCCGAAATAGCTTGAATCGATCACGCACGAGCATATAAAATTGTCAATTATCTTATACACTATTTTGGACAACTTTTACCCTTCAAAACACAATATGTTTCACTAAACTCACTTCTCCAGATTGATGCACTTAAAATGCAACGCACTGTGCGCCATTTGACAGCTTGCCCGTTTGCACTGTCACAACTACGATACGTGTCATACAACTGCTGGCCGATAGCGCAGCAGAGGTTTGTGCTGGAATTGGTGTTGGCATTAATTGTTTCCCCCCCGGTTTTTTAGTTTCGGTGTGTCTTATCGGTGCGGATCCACTCCGCGGTTAGACAAAATGTCTCTGTAACAACGGTAACAGGCTACCGAGTTGGAGTACGATCAAACGGCACCCTCTTAACAGCAACCCACCCGTCGACGTGTGCCGCGAGTGTGGACCGTTTTGCTCATTTTCTGCCAGTTTTTCGTTTTCCATTTTCCACCGACCGCGGTGCGTGTGGTGCGCGCAGGTGTGCGTGTAACACCGATGTGTATGAGTTAAGGCTGCCCTCTTAACGCCGACGACCGGAATCGCCGCGGACGCGATAAAGCAACACTACTCCCGTGTAAGAGGTGGAGAAAAACTTCTTTTATTTCCGGCTGGTTGCATAGGGGGTAAAAAAACGCCGGAAAGAATATTGGCACCAGAGGCCCGCATCGGGTGTGCAACAGAGCGGCTAAAGATGATTCGTTCCAACAAAAGCACCACGCTCCGCAAGACGGCCGGCTACTCTAGCCTGATCACGTTCGCCGTCCTGTTGCTGGCCTGGTTGTGTGGTTTCTCCAGCCGGTTATTCGCTGTGATACGTTTCGAGAGCATAATTCACGAGTTTGATCCATGGTAAGTTGGGCGGGCGGCTTGGTAGACCATTTCCGAAGGGTGGGAGGGTAGCAACTATCTACCGATTACGTGTCGCTCATGGACGACGGCGATTGTTTTGTTTTCATACGTGGCCGACAAAACACATACATTGGCGCATAGCGACACAAACACACACGAAGACATGCAAACACACACAGTTTTATTAAACCTGTTATGGGTTAATTATTTTTTTTCCATTAATTTATCCGAATTTTCTTCCAGGTTCAACTACCGTGCCACGGCGCATATGGTTGAGAATGGGTTCTACAAGTTCCTCAACTGGTTCGACGAGTCCGCTTGGTATCCGCTGGGCCGCATTGTCGGTGGCACCGTCTACCCGGGGCTGATGATCACGTCCGGTGGCATCCACTGGTTGCTGCACACGCTCAACATTCCGGTGCACATTCGCGATATCTGCGTGTTTTTGGCACCGATCTTCAGCGGTCTGACCGCCATCTCGACGTACCTGCTGACGAAGGAGCTATGGTCGGCCGGTGCCGGGCTGTTCGCGGCCAGCTTCATCGCTATCGTGCCCGGCTACATTAGCCGGTCGGTGGCGGGCTCGTACGATAACGAGGGCATCGCGATCTTCGCCCTCCAGTTCACCTACTACCTGTGGGTGAAATCGGTGAAGACGGGCAGCGTGTACTGGGCGGCCTGTGCCGCGCTCTCCTACTTCTACATGGTGTCCGCCTGGGGTGGTTACGTGTTTATCATCAACCTGATACCGCTGCACGTGTTCGTGCTGCTGATCATGGGTCGCTACTCGCCCCGGCTCTTCACCTCCTACACCACGTTCTACATCCTCGGTTTGATCCTGTCGATGCAGATCCCGTTCGTCGGTTTCCAGCCGATTCGCACCAGCGAGCATATGGCTGCGTCGGGCGTGTTTCTGCTCCTATTCGCGGTCGCGGTGCTGAAACACGTGCAGACGGTACTATCGAAGCAGGAGTTTAAGCGACTGTTCCTCGTCGGTGGCCTGTTGGCGGCCGGGGTCGTGTTTGCCGGTGTGGTGCTGCTGACGATGCTCGGCGTGATCGCGCCGTGGAGTGGACGCTTCTACTCGCTGTGGGACACCGGGTATGCGAAAATTCACATCCCAATCATTGCGTCCGTCTCGGAGCATCAGCCGACGACGTGGTTTTCGTTCTTCTTCGACCTGCACATCCTCGTGTGCACGTTCCCGGTGGGCTTGTGGTACTGCATCAAGAAGATCAACGATGAGCGTGTGTTCGTCGTGCTGTACGCGATCAGTGCCGTGTACTTTGCGGGCGTCATGGTACGCCTGATGCTGACACTCACGCCGGTGGTGTGCATACTGGCCGGTGTGGCGTTTTCCGGCCTGCTGGAGGTGTTCCTAAAGGAGGATAGTGCGGCCGGTACGAAGGAGAGCGGAGCGGACGGCGAACAAGAGGATGCGAGCGGCGAGAAGAAGCAAATGTACGATAAGGCGGGCAAGATCAAGCACCGACCGAAGCACGATCTGTCGTCGCACGGTGCACACGGTGAGCAGAACACGGGACTCAGTTCGAACGTGAAAAACATGGTGATCGTGGCGATTCTGATGTTGCTCATGATGTTCGCGGTACACTGCACTTGGGTGACATCGAACGCGTACAGCAGTCCATCGATCGTGTTGGCCTTCTACAACAGCAACGATGGGTAAGTGCATT
This sequence comes from Anopheles farauti, assembly GCA_000473445.2. Lineage (NCBI taxonomy): Eukaryota > Metazoa > Arthropoda > Insecta > Diptera > Culicidae > Anopheles > Anopheles farauti. The sequence goes on along the minus strand of KI915040.1, from coordinate 16,569,515 downwards.
GGAATGGGCTTGAAAAAAAAAAAAAAACGAGCATTAACAAGGGTGTGTTTTGTTGTAGCACTCGTAACATTCTAGATGATTTCCGTGAGGCGTACTACTGGCTTTGGCAAAATACGGCACCGGATGCGCGCGTCATGTCCTGGTGGGATTACGGTTATCAGATAGCGGGTATGGCGAACAGAACAACGCTGGTGGATAACAACACTTGGAACAATAGCCACATTGCGCTCGTCGGCAAAGCCATGTCCTCCCCGGAGGACAAGGCGTACGAAATAATGACCTCGCTCGATGTGGACTACGTCCTGGTCATTTTCGGTGGCGTGATCGGGTACTCCGGTGACGATATCAACAAGTTCCTGTGGATGGTGCGCATCGCGGAGGGTGAACATCCGAAGGATATTCGCGAGAGTGACTACTTTACCGATCGCGGCGAGTTCCGTATCGATTCCGAGGGAGCACCGGCACTGCTGAACTGTCTGATGTACAAGTTGAGCTACTACAAATTCGGAGAACTGAAGCTGGACTACAGGTAAGCCGCACGTTCGCGTTAATTATTAGTACAATTGCATAAACGCGTCGTTATTCGCCCGCAGAGGAGCCGCTGGATACGATCGCACGCGTAATGCCGTGATCGGCAACAAGGATTTCGAGCTGACGTACCTCGAGGAGGCGTACACGAGCGAACACTGGCTGGTGCGCATCTACCGCGTGAAGAAACCGCACGAGTTCAATCGGCCGGCCCTGAAGCCGGACGAGCGGCTGCTACCGGCCGGCGAGCTCGTCTCGCGCAAGACGAGCAAACGAAGGAAAGGACTCATCAAAAACCGTCCCGTGGTGGTGAAGGGCAAACGGAACAAGTAATCGAGCGCGAGCAACAGTGTGTAACAACAAAGTGCAACAGCCTGCAACCGGGAGGAGACGGACTGTCCTTTAATTTTGCTCCTCTCATTCACCTCCCTCCGTACGATCGAAGTTTGATTGTTCGAAAGGATCGGCCGAAGCGAAGTCACATTTGAAGCGAAGCACATTCGTTCGTGGATCTCCTCGCTGAAGAAGCGCGTTGTTTGTTACACCAACGTTTTATCTCATTGGTTCTACTATCGTACTATAGTGTTGCGCGTCCGCCGGGCGCAACTAATAGCAAACAAAAGAAAGGTAACAAAATTTATCGATAGAAGCGGAAGCAAATTGGGAGCAAATGCAATAAAAAAATAGTAGGAAAATACTTGCAACACATTTTCGATTTTAGAGTTCGTTTTTTTTCGCACAGAGGCCTCCCGCTCAAGTTTGATTATTTACCATCCGTACATAAGTGTTGCTATTCCATGTACTATTGCATTTTCCTCCTTCGCGCGGTTGTTTGTAAAGTAGATCGTGTGTTACCCTGCCTTTTTTGCATCGCCGTGTGTCGAGCGAATCCCGCGAGTTTTGTTAAACGTTCAACAACAACACACACACATACACACTAAACCGAGGGAAAAAGAAGTAAAATCACTAGCCAGTGGCGTAAAAAGATTTCGTGATACAGGCAGAATACATTAAACGAAAAAAAATTGAACAAATGCATTTAGCACTAGGAAAAAAGGAACGAATCAATGACAAGAGTATAATTATCGAACATATTTCTTTTCTTTTTCTGTTGTTACCATGGAAACGGTCTTTTCGCGAAGCGACAGTTCACTGATTCGACAACTTCCCCTCGCCTGCCGATCAATTGAGCCGTTCGAGCGCCTGCTTGAGCGCCGATTGATTCAATTAGGAGGTGGGTGTTTATTTGTGCATCTATTCCAATGAGTTGCTCCGGGATGTCGGGCGTATATGAGTTAAACGTAGGAAGGGAAAAAAACTAAAGCAAAAAAAACCCTGTACGATCAACATACAAACTTGTTTGCCGAACAAAGAATTAAGGTGAAAATAAATGAAAAAAAAATAACACAAGTGAAAACAAGCGCACCTGATGCTCTCACGAGCCGCGTTTCCCATTGAGAAATTTGTAACAGAGAACAAGTTGTTCAAATATTTGTTGTTTGGGTCTATAGTTTTACGATGTATTTATTTGCAACTGATTTGTTTGTTGCGTTATTTGCCAGCGGTTATTTACAACCTGGGGATGGAAATCGTGAACAAACTTAATGAAGTTTAAGCATATTTTTTTTTAGAATAGAAAGATGTACGGAAACACGGATTGCACGGAAAACAAATTATCCAAGTTGCTCAAGGTAGTAATCAAAATTTATGTACTCTTTTGTTGAAGATCTCTACAAACATTACGAAGAAATTTACACCAGGAATAGAATGTTCTTTGGAACAATAAAACGAGCTGCATCCTTGCATTTTCGGTGGGAAAATACGTTTGTAATTCGAATCCTGATGCAACGCGGGAAATACCCGCGAGTTGAAAAACATCCTGCGACCAAACAGGAACGGCATTCAAATCTGGCTTTAAAATACCCACCCACACACACCTACTCACCAAACGACCACCAGTAAGGATGAATCGTTAGAGGTAAATATTTTGCAGTTTCTCTCGTTTATTCTTCCCCCGTGGTCATGCCACCAAAACCCAAACTGCAGAAAACGTTTCTCACCGGTTCGCTAAATGATGGTGATGTGTGGGCCTGGTCAAACCGTTTCGTTATCTCCAGGCCGATGGATGGAGTTTGCCCAGCGTAATACGAGAGACGCTCTGTTTGTCGAACCTGTTGACATAGTGTCGCGCGTAGTCGCGTGCGTTGTCTGTCCGAAACACGCGGTGCGGCGGTCGGTTTCGTTGGGTTTCCTTCAAATTGACCGGTTCAACCAACGGCGCGCTTCAGTCAAGCAGTGGACGCTCGTTGGAGGTGAGCGAATTTTACGGTTCGAGAACGTGGAACTGATTCGTGGTAGGTTGGTTACCGAAAAGTGTGTGTCTTTTTAGTATGTGAAAATTTTTTTAAATTATCCACACCTAGAAAAGGATAAAGGATGGATAAAAAAGGACGTTACGAGCAAACGAATAAGCTGAATAAAAACACTCGTATCCAAACAAATAATGTGCTAAAGATATGTTTATGACCAGCTGCCTATCAAATCTCGCAATATCCACCGTGAGGAAAAACGAACTTTGCCTGAATACTTAATCTGATAAGAACCTTTCCAACACGAGGTGAGAACCACTGCAGCCGCGCATCCAGCGAAGGCGAACCCCCGTCATATGGTTTTTGGAAGTTGACCTACTTTTTTCCAGTTCCGGGTATGTGTGTGCGTTTGTGTTTACTTTCCTGCATCAATTCCCACCGGGCCCCGGCTTCTCGGGAACAATTATGTTGCCTGTGCTGCGTGCGCATAAATTTTGCCGAAGGTTTCGTGCGGCGTGCTGCGAAGCATAAGAAACACATGCGGTGCGGTTGAAGAAACCATCCGGCTCGTTTTTCGTTCGGCTTTTAGTTTGCAGCACAAGGCGTGCAAAGTCCAACGTGTGCGGTATGTTCTGTGCCGCTTTTGCGAAGGGTTTCTCATCGGTTCGTGCTGATACTGGTCCTGTAGTTGAAAACTTTTCCTTTTTTCTGCTAGCTTTGTTCAAGGTGTGGTGGATCGTGTTTTTTTTTTCTGCCGCGCATGGTACGTAATGCCAAGCATGCCAAGACAAGCGGTAAGGTGTGCGACCTCGGCAAGGTCGGCAAATCATTAGCCCTTTCGCGTGCGTCGCCGATAGTGAACTTGCGGAAAACGAAACCGGTCCATAATGCGCGAATTATACAACCGCTGGTGATTGGCAAGTGAAAGTGTTTTTTAAATTAAGAATTGTAAGGGAATATTCTCTCAACTCAACTCAATCTCGCTAGCTGCCGCAGTAATGCCAGTGTTTTGTTGCACCAAACTATTTATAGAAAAGTGCAGTCCACAAACAAAGATGAAGTTATTGAGCGCGTTCGAGGAGTTATTTGGAGGAAGTTACACAATGTTAGCTTCAAGAAGCAAAAGAAGCTTCGGCTAGCAAAAGAGCTGACGACATGTTTCAATCAACGATGTGTAATTTAGTGTTTCGGATGACGAATATTTTAACTAATCTGGCGTAACGCAGAACGTCAGATTCCTATCTGTTTCTTTGCCGCATAATCTGGCGCGTGTTGAATAAACATGACCGTGTTAGTAGCGGTGAAGAGGACAAAAAAACTCGCTTGATGATTCTGGTTCCAGACAAGTGTCATCAGCCTTGTTTTGGTATCATCTGGATCAAGGCAAGCGTTGACATCCGTGATTTGGGCGCTACTTGCTTGCATGCTTTTTATTCTTCCGTGCTAATCGAAGGAGGACTATTTATCCGAATTTCTATGTTTCCATCGTGAAGAATTCATGTTTTCTTATTTTTTTAGTCATCTCAACTTCGTGGTAACTCCTTACCAACTAGTTCGCTCATCCTTCAACAAAGCTATCATGGATGTCATGGATCAGAAGCCACCTACGCCGAACCCTTCGCCCGAAAGTGAGGACGACATTCCGTTGGCGATGAAGCTGGCAACGAAAAATGGTGCCCCGACCGTCCAGCCAGGTTCGCCGTGGAAACGCAAACAACTGGTTGACGTAAATCCGCACGGCAGTCTGGACCTGAGCAAGCTGTCGATGCGTCGCAACTCGAGCTACGGCAAGCTACCATCGGAGGCACCGGAAGCGAAAGTGCTCGTCATCTACACCGGCGGCACGATAGGCATGATGCGAAATGAGAAAAATGGTACGTCTGGCAATTAGCATGAGCTGTGCGGGGTGGATGTGCTAACCGAAGATTCTTGTTGTGTCGCATTATTTGTTTGTTTACGTTCCCGGGCTGGCAGCACTGGAACCGCGGCCGTACGAGTTCGTGCGCAAGATACGTCAGTATCCCAACATGCACGACGACGTTTACGCGACCAAGCGGTACGGGCCGGCGAAGAATATGGCGCCGCTGGTGCTGCCGTTCGTGGAGGGCCAGCACCGGCGCATCCTGTACCAGATCTCCGAGTACGAACCGCTGCTCGACTCGTCCAACATGAGCATCACCGACTGGGTGCGCATCGCCACCGACATCCGCCAGTCGTACGAGTTCTTCGACGGGTTCGTGATCCTGCACGGTACGGACACGCTGTCCTACACGGCGTCCGCCCTGTCGTTTATGTTTGAGAATCTGGGCAAAACGATCATCATCACCGGCTCGCAGATACCGATCTTCGAGACGCGCACCGACGGCAAGGACAACTTCACGTCCGCCCTGATCCTGGCCGGTAACTACGTGCTGCCGGAGGTGTGCATCTTCTTCAACAGCCGGCTGTTCCGGGGCAACCGGACGATCAAGGTGAGCAGCGAGTCGCTGGACGCGTTCAACTCACCGAACGCGGCCCCGCTGGCGAAGATGGGCATCAACGTGGAGGTCGACTACCGCGTCATCTTCCGGCCGTGCACGGTGGACAAGTTTACCGTGCACCTGCAGATGGACGCGAACGTTGGCTTGCTGCGGCTGTTTCCGAGCATCTCGGTCGCGACGGTAAATGCGTTTCTGCGGGCACCGATGCGCGGTGTTGTGCTGCAGACGTATGGTGCCGGTAACTTCCCGACCAATCGGGCGGACCTCATTGCGGCGCTGAAGGACGCGAACGAGCGGGAGGTGCTGATCGTCAACTGTACGCAGTGCAACGAGGGTGCGGTTTGTGATTTGTACGAGACGGGCCGGCAGCTGCAGGAGGTGGGCATCATACCGGGCTACGATATGACACCGGAAGCAGCGCTGGCGAAGTTGTCGTACGTGCTCAGCAAACAGGATTGGGACTGGGAGACAAAGAAGAAGGTACACGTTTGCGATCTCGATCTCGGGGTGCGTGCAGTTGTGAATGACGAACGTCTTTTGTACTCCCAATAGATGATGAAAAGTAATCTGCGAGGAGAGCTGACCTGCGAGAAACATCCCGAGATGCAGGAGTACGATCTTATCGATGCCGTCGCACGAACTCTTCACCTCACATCGACGAAAGAGCTGGGACAGCTGAAGTCGTCACTGTTTCCGGCGATGGTCAACACGGCGGTACTTGCGGGAGATACCACGAAGGTGTGTAAATGCTTTGGCAAATTCCTGTACTTCGTTCCTGCGCCTCTATTTCTAACCTCCAATTCCAGCTGACGAACCTTAAGAACTACGGTGCAAACATGTCGGCGGAAAACTACGACCACCGGACGGCCCTGCACGTGGCCTGCTGCGAAGGGAACCTGGAGATGGTGCAGTACCTGCTGCAGAACGGGGCGGCCGTGCACATACGCGACCGGTACGATCGTACACCGCTGATGGATGCGATCATGCACGACCATCATCAGGCGATACGATTGCTGATCAAGTGCGGTGCCCATTTGACCGGCTCGATACGTGCCATTGGCGATGGGCTGTGTGCGGCCGCTGCCCGGAACCAGCTGCAGCGTCTCGAATCGTACCGCATTGCGGGTGCTGATCTGTCACAGGAAGACTCCTGCGGTCGTACCGCCTTGCATGTGGCCGCCCTCTACGGGCACGAGGAGATCGTGCAGTATCTACTGAAGAACTACGCCGAACCCAATGCGATCGACTATCTCGGACTGACCCCGCTCGACTATGCGCACAAGGCGAATGCCGAAGGCGTGGTCCGCGTGCTGGTGGAGCATGATGCACGCCGAGGGGACGAGCTGTCATTCGATCCGGAAAGGCGCACGTTGATGACGGATTCCTTTGACTAGACTTGGTTCCAGGGAACGGCGCAGGAAACCTTTCTTCTTGCATAGGGCAATATTGTGATAAAAACTAGGAAAGTCGTGCTGATGTATACATCGAAATTATTACGCTAATGATGACTCAGTGACAGATATTGCGAGGGTGCTAGGTTTTCGCAATTTGTAATTGTTATGACCTTGTCACTAGTCTCTCTCGTCGTGTTGTCTCGTCGGCCGCCCGATCGTGACTAACGATCGTGGGGACATCCTTCGGTGACAGCATCCGCTGTCACTCGAGGAGTCCCAAGGAGCAAAACTCCTATCCACAACAGTAATAGTTACTCCATTTTACCATTTACACAGCAAACTTAGAGAATAAAGTTAGGTGATACAAGCACGTGTACTGGTGGTAGTTTATAGAAGACTCACATGATTTAGTTTTAATAAAAGTTTTTGTGAACTGAAGTTTTATCGCTACAGAAAATATAATTTAAATAAATGAAAGCAACGAGTTTGACACACCTGGTGTACGTTGAAATAATGGCTGCGTACTTTCTTGCTGCTGTGTGGTTAGGCTGTATGACGATGTGCAAATGTTCTCATACGTTACGAGCGAAAGTACAACTAGAAAGATTGCATTTTTACAAAAAAAAACATATGCGCAAGACAGTTTATACAAAATTTATACAGTTTTTACATTTTATTGATTATGCGCAATGTGTATCATTGCTCTGCTTATACTACTAAACAAGCGTTTGACTGTTCGTTGAGGCGTCTGGGAACAATAAAGCATCGCATAACGAATCATTTATGATACATTTTTTGTGGTGAAAAACAAAGTAATTGGTATATTGGAAATATGCTACAATATTTCAGATCTAACTGTAAAGCTTATTGTAACAGAACCTATAATTTTGAAAATTGAAGTAACACTAGTAGTTATGTTACCTCCTCCTTTTAGCTAAACGTACAACATGCTCCACGAAGCTGGTGATTGCGCAATCTGGAAAGGTTTTTTCGCAGCTCGTGTGACGTTGCCGGCCCGCCTGGATCGCTTGCTCGATTGCAGTCCCGGTAATGAACCTTCCCATCCAGTCGGCTCGCGACAGGCCCTCGACGATAGTGTCTACCGAGGATGCCTTACCTTCGGCGACGGCAACCGTGGCCTCCTTTACGTACCAGCAGATCGTACGCTGTGTGCAGGCAACCGTGTCGATGTCGTACCGTTCCATCGTTCGATCTAGTGAGCCGAGAAGAGTCCACAGCAGGCTGTCGGTGGCTGTCGGGAGGGAGCACAGGTCGTTAAAGCATCAACATCACATCGCATCGCATCATCAAAGCAACCATCGGCGGGCAGTTTATCGAAGCGTTTGTCTGGATATCGTTTGTAGCATTTTTTTCCACGATGGTTCTTAATATCGAACCCAACGAGACAATTGGAGAAACCGTCGTCACTACCCGGCACGAACGGCGGTCGTCCTGCACCGAATCGTTTTCGCTTACGATTTTGATAAAATTTTTGAAGTTAAACGATCGCAGCGACGATGAGCACTTTAGGTTGTCGCTGCACTGTGGCGGTGAGAGTGTCAGTGCTTCCGGCACGTTGGATTCGTTGAACAAGACCAAGCTTGGAAATGTTGTAGGGTAAGCGGACGGTCGTGTTGAAAATTGTACAAAACTCTACAAATGTCGCCTTTCGTTTCGTTCTGCGAAGTCTACTAGCAAATGGTGAAAATTTTATGCGCTTCTTGAGGGAGAGCACTGTGGAGGTAAGGCTCTCGTCGACCAATTCAATCGTCTACAAGGGTGAGCTAAGGTTGAGCGACACGAAGGTGATGAAGTTCGATCCATCACGTGAAGGTGGCACAATGGAGGAGGAGAACTTTCCCATCTACGATGGCCACAACGTGGCGGGAATGGTTTCGATGGTGTTGCGAGCCGAACGGAATGTACCATCCGGCGATCCACTCGATACGGTCGACATCATGTATCGCATTAACGACCACAAGCAAATGCCGGCCGATGAGCAAGAGGCAGAGCTGCGACCGCTCCTGATCTGCGCCAACTGCAACATGACTCGATCGCCCGGGAATTCGTGCTGCGAGTACGAGATAGTGGACGGAATCTTGCACCGGAATTCCAAATCGAGCACCGAGCGCATGATCGAGCGCATCAAGGAAAAGGTTAACCAAGTGAAGCTGGATGAAACTCTCGGCGAACGTGCGTCCGGTTCGACCACGGGCTGCGAGTCCGGTGGAGTGTTTTGCAACGAATGTGGAGGACTTACGATTACTGGAACGACCTGTCAGGCGGCTGATGCACGTTCTAGTATCCAACGTGCGCCATCGAGGGCCGGACAAGGTTGCTCCATTCGCGATAACTCGAAGTCGAAAAATGGAAGGCAACTCGCGGTCAAACTAGCCAATCGGTAAGATTCCTGAAGATCCTGCGAAGTTTTTCGCTTACTACCGCTGGGAAAATTTGTTAGACATTTTGAAACATTCCAGATGTTGTGAACGTTGCCAGGCCTGCTTGGATTGGCTGCCGGACATTTGCTGCTGCCCAAAGTGTGGTTACAAGCCGGAAAAAACAAAAACTATCAAGTTCCCGGTGCCTCCTTTGCTGGACGACTTGCGCAATCCGGTGCCGTCCCCCGATAGGAGCACTCCTACGGTCCATAGTTCCGGGACGTTGTTGGGATCTTCGCGGTCCTGCGCGATGTGCCATATCTGCCAGGTCCAGTGTATCGATTGTGCCCACCGTGTGCAACAACGTGCAGAGACCAGCAGTAGTTCGGCTGTTTCGGTGGCACAGCTTGCCAAACAAATGTCTTACCGGTCGGCAACCCGCTCCAGGCCAGTCACGCGTCGTCCGGAACGTGCCAGTGGCGAGCAAGTCGTGCAGAACGGCAATGTATCTGCACCTTTGCAGCGTCCCATGACGAGCAAGCGTTCGGAGCAGATGACCAACGTGTACAGTGCGAAAGAAAAAAGGGACGCAAAGGAAAGTTCGACGAAAAAGGCACCCACCGGCAAGGGTAAGGTCAGCGGGCGAGAGATTCGTAAAAGTCACAACGCCTTCATGCGCAAGATCAAACGTCAGAACCGACCGAATCTCTACTCGTACCGCTTCGGTAGGCGACGTTCGAGTATTTCGGTTGGCCATCGGTCCTGCATGAAGCAGGATCCGCTGGTGCCGGCGCACATGGGCTGGAGGTGGGATATCTGCCCGCCGGGCATTGAGAAACCACGGCCCGGTTGGTGTCCGGGCGCTGTTCGGCAACCGATCAAGCAGCTGATGCAGCACTTTCTCCAGTGCTACCCGATGGACAACCTGCCCGTCTCGTGCCGGAAGGCGGACGCTTTCGGCAACGGTGTGACGATGCAGGGGGATGGTGTCCAAGCGAACCAAAAGCCAACGCTGCACATCACGAAAATGCACGGCGAATACACGATCACGATGAACCCGCTCAAGGACACCGAAACGCTCAAGTTCACCGACGATCCGTACCTACCGGGCAAACCGATCAAGTTCAAGCTTGCCAAGGATCCGGTGCTTACGAAGCTGTACGCAATGCGCGACACCCTGAAGCGGAAGGGTCTTCCGCTGTGTGGGTGTAAGAATCTGGCCGCCTGCGCGCACTGCACCGATCGGGAGAAGCGCCTCCTGGCGGAGGAGATCCGCCGCACGTCTAAGGCACTGGGACTGTCAGCCACCACGACCATCGCGGACATACCGAGCGACAGCGAAAGCGAACTCGACGTGGAGTTTACACCACCGTCTGCGATCATGCGTCCGGAGCTGCGGAAACGAGACGTTGTCGTGGCCGAAACCCAGTACAATGTGCAGGACTTCCAGCTGAAACCGGTGGCCGAGGAGAGGGCGACGAAATCTAAATCTAAAGCACCCGCAACGCGTGGGGAACGGAATCCTGGCAGAGGAGATGCGGCACCGATTAAAACTCAAACCGAAGCGAAAGCTGGATCAGCAGGAGCCAAAGCTGGAGTGTCGAATCCGAAAGTTCGCCTCTCGGGCGGGAAGACAGCGAAAGGTGCAGTGGCAGGAGGTACCAAACCGACCGAACCGGCCGCCAGGAAGGGCGGGAAGCAAAAGTAAATAAGCCGAGCAGAATGTCAACCGACCGATACGGGCCGAAGGCGTCAGCAGCTGTCAACGCTTCTGTTTCGTTTTGAAGCGTCAAGCGTACGTCAGGTCGCGGTAAACACTGACACCACGGCACTGTAGATTGGTCCGGACCAGGCCGTTTCCTCTTCTTTGCTATCACCACCACTACACCTGCATCTACGTTTATCTTGTATCACGTTGTTTTTGGGACACAAAAATAGAAATTCGCGTACCCGACGGGGTGCGCAGATGGACAAGATGGCCGTTTTTCTGTCCTAGTTCGCTCCGGTGTATGCGTCACAGGTTGCGTTGGCATGTTTTTTATTTGCCGGTATGCAAAGGATATTCGTTCGGAGTTGGATTCCCTCACCTCCATGCGTTCATTTCCGTTTGCAACACTTCCCACACTTTCCACCGGTACGTGGAGCTCAAAACGAGACAGAACGGTGGTGGTGGTGCTACTTTCGGAATGTCTTCGGAATGACATGGACACTCATGCACACTTACCGCCTTCCTCATCCTGTCTGGGTTTACTTTCAGCACGCTCGGTATCGCGCAGGGGTCCGGCCAGGGGCAGCAGGGACGTCCACGGCATGATGAGGCTGCCGGTGCCGGTGCTGTTGGCGAAGGTCCGGGTCAGCGCACCGACCAGCGCACCACCGATCGTAAGCGCACCGGCCACGGCAACGGCACCAAGGTTCACGTTCAACAGCGGAGTGCCCTGTCGCGGGCGAAGGTAACCGGGAACGAAGGTTGCACGTTAGTATGCCGGCGGCGGATAGTATGCTGCCATCCGCCGTTCTGCTTACCTTAAGCACGGAGCTCATCACACCGTTTACCGAACGTTTGATCGGGATCGAGAGGAAGGGAATCGCGAAGTCTATCTCCACCTGGGGTTGGGTTAAATTATTCGTATTTAGGCGAAATCGGGCAAGATGTAGGGGAAGGAACTGAACTGAAAACCCAATAAACGTACCTCAATGTTGTTGTCCTTCGTTTCGAACGATATGAAGCGTGGTTCGCGTCGCCAACCGGACGATGCTTTGGAAGATCTTCCCCGCGGCCGTACCGTCGTCTGGCCATAATCGAGCGTGTAGAAACGTTCGTCCTCGGACAGGGCTGTCAAACCATACACACGGCTCCAGTGGCTCCCGGTGGTCGCGGTATCGTTGGTGACATTTTCACTGCCAGTTGCAGGAACGCCCAGGACTTTCGGTGTCTGCTCGGATAGCAGCACGGCCAGGGCCAGTATCGACACGGTGAGCAACATCCCGTCGGTCCGATCGGTTCCAGTGCGATTGCTAAACTGGCGCATTGCGCAAATTGCGGCCCCGAACTCATCGCTGGCGGCGACTGCTGCTGCCTGCTGCCTGCTGCCTGGTTCTCAACCCACCAATCCACCGATTGTTTCACGCACGAAATGGGGCGGAATCGGTCCCGTTTGCTGAACGATTTATCATCCGTGTGTTTTGTGCGATCAACGCATGTGCATGCGTTCCCTTTTCCTTTGACAGCAGAATGAAACAGACGCACGCTCCGGAGAGCTTCCAACGATCGTGATGATCGTTTTCCGTACCGGCGGTGGCGGCGAACGCCCTGCCCTTACAATGAAGCTGATGGGAAAGGGATCGAGTCAATGGGTGGCTTATTGTCGGCTGCGACACGCTGCGATGGCGTTGAAAGGGAGCTGCCGATGTCACACTGCAGTGCCATTGTAGGGCAGTTATGTCGCGAAACTGCATCGTCTGTTACATACGCTCGGTAGGATTGTGTAAGCAAGGCGCCACGAGCGTGAGTTTGCACTTTTCATGTGAATATGCAAAGTAGTGCGAAGGTTCCGGGAGTTTTTTTTTGTTTTTTGAGCCCTTTGGCAAGGGCTATGAAATAATCCAAACCGTTTAAACCCATATTTGGAAGCGGTTAACACGGAAGACGGTTCCAGAAGTATGAAGTTACAGAAGAATGAAGCAAGGTTTTTACCACGCAATTGTTTTTTAATAAGTTGTTGAACTATTTTTGATCAAAATTTTATCAAGAATTAAAGTTGTTGTAGAGTAAAGTAAGTTAAATGATGTTTAGTCAAATCCAAATTTTATTTACAATCGAGAATCGTATTTTCATAACCAAACGACCATTTATCTTTAATGTTGCTTTTCTCCAAAAACTCTACAATCGCCACTACCTTACCTTGTTTGTAATAAATGATTTAGAAAAACAAAAATGTTTCCTTCATGTTTAATTTTTCTCATAGACTTCAATGTTTTTTGCAACGCATCTGCGCCTAAAAGTTCAACAACCATCACTACGCGTCGGCTTAATTAAACGTCAACATGCGAGCAGTTAATGGGTAATGGCGGGGAGGGTGGGAGTTAATTTCACGGGCGGTGCATGTTTCGGCAGGGGAAAATTAAAATCAACCCTACCGGGTCCCTGCGCACGTGACACAGATGTTGTCATTATGTCATCGGCTGGCGCCAACAATTAAATGATGCAACACCGTTGCAGAAGCTCATCTGTTTGTTTTTTTTTTTGTTTGCAGCTTCGTTGTAATGTTCATCTTATTTTCATTCCATTTAGTAAATATTTTATTTCTAGAAGGAAAGATTCAATGTTTTTCCCACAGCTTATGCTGTTTTTCTGTTAGTAACGCTCATTTTCAATTTTTTTTTATTATTATTAGGGACGGCCTGGCCGTATTGCTTTTTCAAATTTAAAGTACTAAAATCTATGTATATGAAGCAAAGTATTCCTTCGTACGAAAAAGTGCTAAAAATAGTGCTAAAAACAATAATATATTTTTTCTATCGCAACCTAAGAACCGCTTAATACCACAAGCCAATGAAAAGTAAGATGAAAGTATAGAAAGTGTATGGAAAGTGAAAAATGTGCCCTTCTTCCCTACACGGGCCAAACTACCTTGCTACCGGTGTCTTGCGCAACGGTGCTCGTCCCTCCTCTTCCCTCAGCACCACCCATCACCCACACCCAAGGGTGAGCCGATGCGCTAGAATGGGGACCGACAAATCGGGGAAATTATCAACGCCTCATGTTGCAACACAGCGGGCAAGAAATGTCAAGCAAGCAGCGCGCTTAATCGCGGTAATGATGTTCATAATTCCGCATTAAACGTTCCACGGCGGTGGTTTGCTGGGCTTCCGTCTTTTTCTTTTCCTCCGGGCGCTCGGGGGCATTAAGTGGCCCGCAGGTGCGCGCGTGTGTGTGTGTGTGCGGTCGCTAACACAATCGGCGAAACTCGGCGACAACTGAATGAAACAACATTTCACGCAACAGGGCACATGCGTTTGAATGAATGTGGCTGAATTTGCGGACCGCACGGCCAAGCCAGGAAGCCAGCCTTCGTCTTCGAAGCAGTTCGTTCGTCTTCGACGAAATGGCTTTACAGAAGTGTTTAGTGCCGGTTGTTTTGGTTTTGCCGTGATACAAAAAGGTCGTGAACCGCACGCTTCAAGGCTGGTGGTGGTGATGTTCCTCACCAAACCCAACCATGGTAGGCACACCGTGAAGGAAAACACTCGCTAGTAATTCTATTATTCATTGTGTTTGGCGATGATTGCAACTAGCGGCGAGATAGGATTCAGCAGACTCGTCCGGAGCTTGGGAGGGTATAAAATATAGTTTCTTCGGCTAGAAGGATTCATTACAGCTCGTACGTTCCAAAGCATCAGGTCAAAGCCAGCAACGTTGTGAACAGTTTCAATCCACCAAAGCACCAGCAAATCATCATGCAGTCCCGTGCCACTTACGTTGTGTCCGTGCTCGTACTAGCAACGATCGGTTGGCAGTGCGTGGAGGCTCAAAGGTAAATGAAGTTCTCATCGTAGGCAGTATGCTACGAAGTGATGCGAGTGTTATACAAAGTGTTATACAGTGCTAAGTAAACGATCGATTTGAAGAAATATTTACCTCTTGGTTTGGTGTTTGTGAAGAGTGCCTGTTGGAGTGTCTCGAGGGTAGTTTTTCGAGGATTTATATTATTAGCATAGAGATGCCTTGTGTATTACAGATCGAGAGATATCTTTAGAACCATCCGGCACATTTCTATGAGGTTTCAACACTTCAAAGATCTCTTCAAAAATCACTCCAAGAACAAGATCTTGTCCAGAACATCAATAACTCTGACTACCTTGGCGTGTCTGGGCGATGTTCTCATTTTCACTCGTACACATCCACAGCAATCCCTGGCGACGACAGAATGACAGCTTTGCGACAGAATCCGCCAGTGATCGCAGCCAGCGGTTGGGTCTGACGACGGGCTACGGAGGTGTCAACGGGTATGGATATTCCAGCTCCGGTCTCGGTTCGTACACTCCGCTCAAGATCGATCTTGGTGGTGTCGTGCTCGGCACGTTGGTCGGAATCGGTGCCCTGCTTCTGTTGCCCAAGCTGGTCAACGTGATCGGTGGCGGATACGGTGGAAGCGGCCATTACCGTAGCGCGGACAGTGACCCGACCGGTATCTCCGATTTGATGAACAAAGTCGACGATTATCTGGCGCAGAACAACATCGATTCCGGGGCGTGCATGCAGAAGGCCGTCTGCAGTTTCCTCCGCTCGTCCGACTACCACGCCCAGGTCGGAACGGCCGACCAGGTGGAGCACATGATCCTGGCCCTTTCCGAGTAAGTACTCACAACCTGCGGGTGGAAGTTATCGTTCCAACGGCTAAATTGACCCTCTCCGCACCCATAGGAACTCGATCGTCGATTACATGCTGGACGGTACGGCCATTAAGGAGGCCATTAAGAACGGCAAAATGCAGACGGCCCGTTCGTGCGACGAGATGTACGCGACCTGCCCCCTCGATCGTCAGTCCACGCTGAAGCTGTTCAAGAAGATGTTCCCGATCGGGAACTAAGCGGTTTCAGTTGAGCCTCGACATGTAGCGAATGGGGAATTGGGGAATCTATTTTTACCCCCGTTTCGCTCCAATGTGGGACAAAGCTAAAACCCATCGCACGCGAACTACAAACCAGACTTTGGAACACCTCGGGGAACATCTGATGATACTGGTGACCCTTGGCAGGAAAATTAATTTGTTTAGATTTAAGCAGCAGCAAGCGAGCAGTCACTAGAAAACGTACACCTTAGCTAAACACCAACACACATAAATGGGAATCGATTATGTATGTAAGGTAGCATTAGTCTCTTTCTCTCTCACTTACTCTCGTTTTTCACTCCTCCCGTTTACATTGGTAAGCATTTTACGGTTCGGTTCAGCATTGTGGGGCTGGTCTTACCCGGGTTCGTTCGGTTCGGTTGTGCGTTGTAAATAATATGTGCGACATTGAAACCGTGCGAGATCGTTGAATAAAATAGCAATGCCGACGTCCGATGCGTTCCTTTTTTTTACTCTTCGAAAAGGGCAACGTGTGTTGTGTTGGCGCCGTTTGTTGTTTTGCTTGGTTTAACACCCACACAAAAACCCTTCGCTGTTTACGCGTGTTCTTTTTGATGGTTCGAAGGAGACGCTTGTTAGTTTGGATGTTTGCTCGGGAGTTTCGAAGGTCAGCAGTATGGAAGGCAAATAATGTGGGCAGTTTTGGACGCTATAAATCAACTCTAGGTCGTGGAATTTCGTTGTCATTGACTGGATTGCCAACAGGAGTTTCGGATGCTATAAAGAAAGTCCTTCATTGCTACATCATGTGTCGCCGCAAGAAAAGCACGTTCCCGATCGCAAGCTAAATGTAGCCACCGAGAACGGTTCGCCGCCAAACAAAACATTCCTAATTTCCTTACTCCCCTTTTCAACCCCCACCAGCGCTAGTGTAAACAGTTCGAGCTGAAATCGAATGCCAAATGGCGTGTGGAGCAGGGCGTGAGGAGAACATTTTAAAAATAAATCAACAACCAACGCTCTCGTCGATCGATCGATTGGATCATCATTGTTTACCCGGGTGAGGAAATGAAAATGAAACATCGCACGAGTAGGGGGTGGTGCTAGCACGAGACGATGAAACCATGCCCGAGGAGGCACCGTCAAAGTAGCCATTGCGCGCCTGTGTGACGGACCCTGACACTGACAGTGCCGCGATGCCACGAGCGTCCGGTTTTGCGATCACTTTCCGAAGCCGAACAAAACATTCTTCTGTCGCGATGGCACCAGGAAGTGCCCATCGGAAGAGGCTACCCGGCTCGATGTGAAACATCTGGTTGAAGCTCGGCCGGTGAGTGAGGCACGCCAATTGGCATGCATGATGAGCAGATGAATGGCTTATGCTTACTCACCGAGAGGTGAGAATACGACTTTGTTGGGAAGTTATGGTTGCGGTCGTCGCTCGTTCGCCCTCGAAAGTGTCGCTACCTAATAGCATTAAATGATGTTTTTTTATCGTTTTCACCACCTGATTTTGGCAGTGTGAGGTGTGGGTGAGTGTGGGACCTAAATTTAAATCCATCTGTCACGTACCATGTTTGGCCATCTTGTTTCAGTTGCCGTTGTTCTGCTCCGCTGTTGTTGAAGACGATTTTTATGTCATGAACGTTACTCATATTATTAATGACTCGTGAAATGAATGTGTACTGTGAACGTTTATTCGTTATCAACCCACCGAAGAGTTAAACAAAGTTTGATGAAGTTTTAAGCATTTAAAATTGGTCAGCTATTGTACTAAATCAACTTCCATGATATTTTATTCCATGAAAATGGATGTCGTTCCTCCTGGATGTATGAACTGGTATTTTTGCTTAGTTCAAAAAAACTAAATATGGGCAAAATTTTTCTCATTATCAAGGAATGAATATAAGCTTTAATTGTTTTTTTTTGTTGAATATAAGATTTTTTTATAAATGTAATGTAAATGTAAATAAAAATATTCATGCCTATAAAATAAATATAAAAAATTGAATAAATTTATCTAAAATATCTCATGCCAGCTAACTGGATGGAAATTCGAGACTGAACCGAAGCAGCAAGTCCGTTCATCCTAAACGCGTCCTATAAAACCAGACACCACAGGGCCATCCTCCGAACGACGGACCATGCGCCTCCATCCGGTACGAAACGAACGCACACCGCCGCCATTATGATGTGCACTCACCCGAAATATCGTCGATTCACCTTCACCCGCTCCTGCTTCCTCACCCTTCCCCTGTGCATTCCCACCCCGCTTGGTTGATATTTTCGGGTGCGTGATTCACAAACACCGATTCACGCTGAGTGCGCCAAGGCGCAATTCATACGATCGTAGCGTTTCTTTTGCAGCTGGTGCAAGATGGTGGAAATTGGCGATCAGGTGAGTATGTTAGGGAGAAGAAAAAAAAGCGAAAATCGAACCAACCGAGCAGCGCGGAAGGAAGTGTAGGAGGCCGTGCGCGGATGAATCATATGCAGCGGCCCGTGGAATCAACCAGAATTCCACATCGATTCGAGGCGTGTGGCGCACTTTGTCCGTGGTTTCTTTTCCTATTTTTCTTCGAGACGGACTTTGCTGATTTCGTCTCCATGCGATCTTGGAGCGTAAATCTTGCGAGCTAAAAATAGCAACACTCAGTGCGAAGGTGTGAAGGCGCGACGAACAAAACAACGCAGTGGGCACTTTTGCGCCGCCGTCACCCAGAAGGTGGGTCGGTTTTTGCGGATGGAATCCACTCCAGGGTGGGAGCGAACGAGAAAATCAACAAATCATGTCGAATATTAGAGCTCCACGATGACAGAGTTGTTTTGAACGAGCGGGGTGTTTATGAGTGTTTGCAATCTTTGTTTCGGAACCGATTTAGGTCGCAACTTTTCGCTAAGGAATTTAATTGAAATAACCAAACATTGTACTATTGTTTTCGTTGCCTTTATAAGTCTTGCAGAAAAATTGAAATATGGGTCGAAATTTTTATTTATACAGCTTTCCTGTTCCCTTTTATTCTCAATGTGAAAATATCTCGTACCCCATTCGCAAATATCAACAATGTTTGAAGCTCTGCACAACCCGAACGTGGTGGTTTGTTTATAATTCAAACAGAACGTCTTTAAACCACAGAAATAAAAAACATTTCTCACTAGCAAAAACAAACCACCACATTCGCTAGCATCGATTGCAACGGCTTATAAAATACGTTGCGATTCGATCGGCGTTGGAAATTGGCTCTCGGTATTGAGCGAGGAGGGAGGAAGGAAAATATTTATGGTTCGCAAGCGCTGGCGCAAAACGCGGTCTGCGATTTTTGAGGTCGTCCGTTTGCGTATTTGCTCTAGCTCTTTTGGCACTGCAGTTTTCCCGTGGATGATCGTGTGCAAAATCTTCCATACTGGCATGCAGGCGCACTTGCACACTCACACATTCGGAAAAACGTGCGCTGACGCAATACGAGCTAGAAAACGGAGCGGGTGAATGAAGCAAAAGAAAAGATTTATTTTATTTTTTTGCAATCGTTTGGAGAATATTTAAATCTGGCAACACTGCCCGTCAACGTGCTGGGTCGTTCGTCGTCGTGTATGTGCAACTTCCCATTTGCAACGCCTGCTGCGACCGTCGCGAACCGATGAACAGGCGACAGCTGAGCCTGAATGAAACGGTGAAGCAAATTGGAAAAGAAAAGCCCACTAACACCGTCACGCGTCTAAAGTGTTTTGTACGGCCCGTCACCAAACCAGTCCTTGGCACAAAAAAAAAACGCCTCTCGGTAAAACGTGATTAGCGCCGATTTTTTTTTCGTTTTTCGGCACCCCATTTCGTGCAATGGGCGTAAATGCGTTACGTTTCGTTTCCCATCCCTCGGTCACAGGACCGCCGGCCAGCCGAGACAAGTGTCCTTCTGCGCTGTCCGCGCGTTGGGAATTCCTAAAGTCGGACGGCGGGAAAATATTTCGGCCTGCCTGCCATTTTCCCTACCGCTCGCGAAAGTTTCGCACTGAATGAACGCGACCGATAAATGCTCGCTGAAATATGCGCACCACCAAATTCACACAAACAAAGCTGGATGAGATAAAAAGGGTGGAAGGATGGGGGGCAGAAAAAGAAATAGACCAACAAACAATCGCCAGCAGCATCAGCAGTAGCGGCAGCAGCAGGTTGATTTGCTTGCTCGCCCACACACGCAAACACATCATCGCGAACGTATGACGTCATGGTCCGGCTGGCGCAGACGCATCCAGTCGCGAATGTCCCCACAACGGTGTGTGTGTGTGTTCCATCTCTCTTTCGCGCACACAGCGAGCGCGCCCGTTTTCCGTTCGCTCGCCTGGCAGGTGGCCAGCGCACGCTCAGCACGGGACCCGAACCGGCGCAAGCAACTACTTCATCCTTCACCGGCGTGCGACGGCTCAGAACCATTTCGACCAGCGGCGACGCAGCAAGTGCTAAACACTACCGAAAACCACCCGTAGTGGAGTGTGCGAGAGCTAGAACCGGAGAGCGCAAGTGAAACAACAGATAAAAAAAAAAGATATCGAACGCCACGCCATGGTTTACGAAAGCGATTTCTACACCACCCGCCGGGTCGGTTCGAGCTACACTCGCCCCACGATTTCCTCGTACACTGTGACGGTAAGCGCCTTTAAGCCACGACGACCTGAGTGTGTCCCACAGGAAAAGGGGGAGAAGAAAAAAAAACAAACACATTCCCTCTATCCCACATCCAACTTCCAATCCCTTTTCTCTTGCCAACTCTCTACTGGGAATGGATTTCTGTTCTATTCTGCTACTAAAAACCCGAAAATCCCCATCTCCTCCGAACGAGTGGGACCGTGTCGAGATTCAAGAAAAACAGAATTGAAGCTGAAACGAAATTCCAAACTCGATACTATTTTGGAACCAGCAGCACCAGCCAGGACTGGAACGAAAGCTTCACCGTTTCTCTTGATTTTCGTACTGAGTCGGACTCGATTCGGACGTTCCCATCCCTTTTTCCCGTCGACAACAAAACCCGTGTGCGTTGTGTAACGTTCGTGCAATTGGTGAACGTGTGTGCTCCGTTTAAGAACTCAAAAAAATTGTGCGAAAATCGTGTTGTGGTGATTGGAATTCTTTGTGAAATTTGTGACAGTGCCCCGCATCTTGCGCAACGAACGAAAAGTGGACATTTGCGATTAGTATTCAGGCAAAATAAAAAAGAGAAAAAAGGAAATAATGGTGGTCGCCTTAAAACAAAACGTATTTGTGGATGGACTCTAGTTCGAAAAAAAATAAGGGCGAACCCGACCTTATCAATACGTGTCCACAAAAGTTGTACAAAATTCTATTCATGGACATTCGGTTCAGCAAGCAAGCAAAAAAAAATCGGTTGCGTTTGGGGCCGACGATAACGAAACGGAGCACCACGGGCCTGATGTGAATGGAACGGAGGACAAAAATAGAACCATTTGAACGGTGAAATTTTCCTGAACGTTACACACCGCCACCAACACCACCACGATGGTTGCGCCACGGTCGTTGACGATGGTTGTTCCTACAGTAGTGTAGTGTGCTTCCTTTCCTTTTCCCGTGTCCCAGCAAACTGGTGCTGTTTGCCACTCCTTTTCATGCGCGTGTGTGTGTGTGAGAGAGATGGAGAGAGAGATAGAGTTAATCCCTTCCCTCCCGCCCCCGCCTGTTCCCCCTTTTCCTTCTTTCTAATTCACATCATCCACTCATCTGCTGTTTCAAAAGAGTCGCGTCAAAAAAAAACAAAAACCCAAACAGAATTAGGCCAAAACAGGTAGCAACCGAAACACTGAAATGCAGAACGATGTGAAACAATAAAACTCAGCCACATTGCATGCCTCGAAAAGAGAAAAAACTCCCTACCCCGAACGAAGAGAGTTTCTTCTATCTGACGACTGATCTATCGCTTGCCGTGGGCTTAAAAACGGTGACAATAAACCGGGCCAGGCAGGGTTCTTTTTGTCTTACTTGTGTACATTTACTCATAATTGGATGTTAATGTTTAATTTTGTAATTTTGCTCTGTTGTTTTTGTACATTGTGTTCACCTCTAAGAACGCGGGACATTTGATGTTATTAAATTTGTAAATTTGTATGTTAAATTTGTATGTTTAATTTTTGTATCTGTTTTTAAAATTTCATAAATCAAATGTACACAAAAAACACTACCTACATTATAATATAAATATTTTTTTCACACCCATTTCTGTACGACAATTGAAATGCTTATTATTTTTATTTTAAAAAAGTAAAGTACAACATACGAAGCCAGCAAATAATAAAGAAACAATGTTTTTGAAATAGAAATTGAGACACGTTTGAAAAATATTGCACCACGTAGCGTTGAAAGTGTGCTGAAATGAACAATATCGCATATCCATCCACAAGCTGGGGTTCGTCACGTTCGCTTCAACAATCGATTTCGTTGGCGTTGGTAAATAAAAACTTTTTATCAGACGACCGTTTTCATTCAACGATACAAATAGACCCCGGACGGGTCTTTGTTCGGTGCGGTTGGCGCGTCCGATTGCGTGATCAGACAAACGGACGGAGTAAAACAGTTAAAACACGCCACCGTCTGTTGTCTCGTTTTCTACGAAATCTTTCGCCACAGGTCATAAATTTATCCCTGTTCGAAGTGTGGTGGAACAAATCCTAAATCACTCGGCGCCACTTTGGTGCTGCCATCTGGCGCTGTCTTGTTTTTATTTAATCTCGATTTTATAATCCACAAACGTAATGCCGGAACTCGATCCCGATTTGCCGTTGTTGTGTGCGATTACATCGCATGCAAGGTAAACGTGGTGCGATCGGATCTAAATATAATCCGAACACCTTCCGAGACCAACCGTGTCACACAGACTCACACTCACACACACATGTATTTTGAGCAAAACATAAAATTATTAGCAAGAATGCGATGAAGAGCCACGATTGGGCTACGGATCTAGTTAGCACCGCTTCGCTTCGCCAACATCAAAGAAAAGGTGGCTGCGTGCGGATTTGAGAAATGGGCTGACACTGAGCAAGGGTCAGGTTCAATGGCTCGCTAGCCTCCGTGCGGACGTGCTCGGTTCGCAAACGGTGGTAATGGTGCTAAAAATAGCCGAGTGGTCGCTCCAAATAACTTCCAAATTATGACATAATTTCGCACCACCCGGGGGGCGCCACTACGAGGCCGTTCGCAAAAAAGTGGCTGCGTACGTGTAGGTATGCTAATGGCCCATGGCGCATTCGGTTTCTCTCTCAACGATGCCCATCTCGTTCTTTCCAAAACCAACATGAACGCTACAAGCCGCCAGCTGCGCGTAAATGTTTTCGTTCGTGGGTTTTATGCCAAGCCGCGAGGGAAGCAAACGAAAAAATCGCAAACACCACAGATCGCCTCGAGTGGTTGTGTACTAAAAATATGTTGCGCGTTGCGCGCAAGGGCAACACCGCTTGTTTGTTGTGTGTGTGTGTGTGGGGTTGTAGAATGTGAAGCGGACTCCACGGGGCCCGTAGATGTATCGCTACAAGATGTAAAGACAAGGAAGAAACGCCGATCGTTGTCACGGAGTTTCGGACCCGAGTTTGCCGAACGCGCTTGTCCGCAGACTTTAGACCGAGCAATGGCTATTTTTAAAACGCAACGTGCTCACGGTGCGCACGGGATGTGCCAAGCGTCAATCGTCCCAACCACCACTGCCAGCTACTACGAACGAAAATAAGCTACTATCCAACCAACCTGTTCGGGGAGCGGAAAGGATCGACAGCGATCGGCAGTAAGTCGCATTTCGCGCATTGGTTTTTGTTTCATTATTCGCTGCAAGGGAGCGATAGCATTCTTACGAGGCCCTTTTTGTTTGGATTCTTTGTCCTGCGCGGGTCACGTTTTGCAATCGCCAGCGTGATTTTTGTGTAACACCACTGTTGGGTGTATTTTTTTTTCTCTCTCTCTCACCAGTGTAATGATACGGGTTTTTTTTTTATTTTCCCTTTACCAACCACTCGCATTTTGCTTCCTGTTTGAGTGGCAGGAAACAGCAGTCGTTCCTTTTAATTTCGATCCCTCACTGGCATTGCTCACTGCCATTTTCCGCTAACATCCGGACATTAGCCTCCCCTCACACACCTCCCACCTCTCGTACTAATCATCGCATCGCGTTGAAGTAGCGCCGCAGTACCACACAAACACACCACCACTACCCACCCACCCTCTCTGGCAATCTCTTCCTCACAGAGACGCGGGGTCGACTGGGAGAAGGTGCCGTTTGTGCCGCGGCCCAGTCTGATACCGGATCCGGTCACCGCGTACGGCAAGGGGCAGCCGCGCAAGCAAGCGCACGTCTCCATACTCGAGGCGATCAATCGCGAGGGCATCGAGCCGGACCCGCGCATCCTGGCCCGCCCGATCGACGACTACCGGTCGCCGCGCGACATTAACCGCGACCGCATTGCGCACGAGCTGCACCGGCGGGAGTACAATCGGGCCACCGGCCACACGACGGACGCGGACAATGTCGATACGCTGCTGCGGCGCGTGCACGGTACCGCTCCGCTCAAGGAGGGCCGCCGGCATGTGATGTTTTTCGAGCCCGGTTACGCTCGTACGTACTACCGCCGCTAGGGGGCGCTCGCGGCAGCTTAGCAGCTTAGTAGCCGGATGGAGAGAGCATTAGCAAAACAGTATTACATGCGAGGCAACCACAAAGAAAAAAACAGCACGAAACACCCACGAAAGACACCGTCACAACGAAACGAAACGATTGGGAGTATTTATTTTTCAAACATGTTTCAATTTCTACTAAGCTATCGGTGACATCTGTCACGTTTTTTTTTTGCGAGCACCCGTCAGATAGGGGCTGAGTGGCGCAGTGGCGCAGTGTAGCACACAGTCTACCCCCTTTTCCATCCTCCATTCCCCCCTCCGTGTGTTTAAAAAACGTTGGCGAAAAAAACGACATGAAACAAGCAAAGCAAAGCAAACAAAACAAAACTCAACCGAACGCATTTCGCAGACCCCACGCTATACGACCGTGGAGACGTCGACGCCGCGTCGTGACGAGTCCTACACGTACTCAAAGACCTACAAGACCGTCACCGAGTCATCGAACGCGTCCGATCCGTACTCGCGTCCGTCCACCTCGTCGTCCTCGTACTCGTCGACCACGGAGCGCAACAGCCGCGGCGGCCCGGGTGGCTACTCGTACAGTACGGAGCGCACCTCGACCACCGGCAGCGGCCCGGGCGGCTACAGCTACAGCTCGACCACTTCCGGACGTCTGCCGCACGGTACCACCTACCGGCACTACTCGTACCGCGTCTAGAGCGCCCCACCGGCCCGGATCAGCCCGCCCGCCCGCCCGCCGGCCCGCTCGCACCCGACGCCCGACGTCGAGGGCTTATGTGTTGTGTGCATTTTTTTACCCTACCCTATTTATCCTTGCCTTCGATGTCGTGGCACTAACACCGACAGTCACTTCTAAATCTAAACTTTCACCACAATCGATAGAGAGAGAAAGAGAGAGAGAGAGAGAGAGAGAGAGAGAGAGAGAGAGCGTGTAATCCGAGCCGTGCCCACCACAGCTGTACCTATAGAGCGTAGCTCCGTGTGCTGTCTAGCGATGGTGAAAAACCTCCGTACTAACCTCATAAAACCCGGTTTTCCCTGTACCTCCTGTTTATACTCATACGCATACCCGATGTGAATACCAACAACGATGAATGCCAATTATTCGAGTTCAATAAAACCGAGACGATGAAGAAGCAATTCTTGTCCGATCGCAAAACCTCCACTGTGTTGTGTTGTTTTCGTCCTCCGTTCCGTTTCGGTAGCGTGGACACATGAAACGCACACAAACACGTACACGAAACACATACACATGAGGTCAGGGGGGAGTGGGCGGGTGGTGAAGGAAGGGGAGGGAAAGGGGGTCCGAATGCCAGGTTCAGTACAGTGGAATGCGATATTGTTCATAGGACGTTCTGTTAGGAAAACAATCATCACCATTTAGTCATTCATTTCATACCACAAATCCTTCTTTCTAAAAACAAAAAACAAAATCTCACCAGTAGCTAGCCGCCATATTAACACCATAAAACGTGCACAACCTCTCCGTGTGCCGCTGCTGTCACCATTCCACTGTACTAACTGTCAAAACTTCGGACTCACACCAACACCTCCCCAGCCACTGTCTATACCCCTGGTTTCAATTCTTACCGCGTGATAAATCGCCCGTCCAAACCCGTCCTACGTTTCACGGAGCGACTCGCGTTTGTGTTTGTGTGTTTTGTTTTCTCACATGTGTTTGTTTGCTTCTGTACCGTCCACGTTTGTATATCGGCGTTGTTTTGTTTTGCTTTCCTTCTCTTCTTTCGGCTAATCAGCACACCTTCACCCTGTTTTATCTCTCGACCGTGTGACTCTGCGCACTGTTTGTGTTCCTTTTTCCAACCAACTCTCCGCGCACTACTGTTTTCGTCATCATCCCCCTCTTCCCCTCAACTGCGACAAACTCTTCACGAAAAAACCCTTGCGGACACGTGCGGTTGCGTTGGTTTGGATTTGCGAATAATTTTGTTCTTCTCTGTTTCTACCCTCCTATTTCCTCACAGACTCCAGTGCGATACTCCGGAGTGCCACGAGTAAGTATTGTTGTCGTTCGCGATTCTGCCCTTTTTTCCACCGTGTACGCATATGGGATCAACTGTGAGAATTATTTCACGTGTACAAAGGTGTACAGACTAGATCATTACAACGAAACCAAAAAAAAAAAACTCACAAACTCGCACCCCAATATTTTGGTTTTTGGCCACAACACAGTCAATAACGTCTGGAATCTGTATCGTGCACCGTTGTGATATATAGATGGGCGGATGACACACGTGTTGGGATGGGCCAGGCTCACTTCATCTATACTGGACGGCAAATCCGAAAACTAGGCGTAGAAGAGTTGTTCGAGTAATTTATAAAAAAAACATTCCGGAACTTTATGGCACGAGCATTGAGCATGAAATGCCCAAAATTGTGGGTTTTTGTGTCTGAATATTCGATTGTATATGGTAAACAATCATGTCAAACTTTAAATTGGTTTTAAACCACACGAGATCTCGATTTTCCATGAAAAAATAGTGTATAGCTCACGTATAGTTTTTGTGCTATAGTTTTCTATTGCAACGAATCGCACAAGGCGCATAGAGAAAGGAATGGGTGATGACATTTTTTCAGCTCTTATCCGTCCATAGACCCACCGTGTGTCATACCGCCCATCCCAGCATTCGTAGAAGCATCCGTGTTTGTATATAATAGATTCTCGTGTCTAATTCGTACTTTGTTTCTCTTCCATCCCATTCCTTTCTTTCTTATCTCTTTTGTTTTCACCCTTCACTTGCTCCGTCACGTTGTTTCGGTTCCTTTGCACGTATACTTCGCACAAATCGTCCGCATCGCCGATCACTCAACCGGTCACAACCCGTATCGTATATTGTGTGTGTCTATTACAACCAAAAACCGTGTACAAAACCGTGTGTATCACTGCGCAACACGCAAATAAACACCCACCTGCATCCACCCTTTTGCCACCAAACCACACACTCGAAAAAAAAAACAAATCGATAGTTCAACACGATCACGACCACCACCACGACCTACCGCACACCGATGCCGTACGTGGCGCACAAGCGGCTCGTTCCAGTGACGCGGGTCGTCACGTCGCCCCCGAGGGTGGTGGTGTCGCCGCTGCGGGTACTGGGATCGCCGGTGCGCGTGATCAGCTCGCCGGTACGCGTGCTCGGTTCGCCGGTTCGCACCGTGCGCGCGATTCGCTCGCCGGCCCGCGTCATCGTGTCGCCCGCCCGGGTCGTCACGATCCGCTCGTCCTACCTGCGCCCGTCGATCATCAACAAAGAATTCGATCGCATTGAACGTAAATATCGCGCTAGTCCTGTAAGTAGTGCCCTAGAGCAGTATTACAACTCGCCCTCGTACTTGGTAAGCAATGGACACGACACGCCAGCACCGGCCACGAGTATCGTATTCGAGAAACAGTAAATACTGCTACCACACCGGTACTGCCACCTGTGCCCTAAAACAGTCGCGTTTGGCACGCACTCACGCTACTCCACTCTTTCTCTTACCCAAAACACACTGCTGCGCTTCACATCGCTAGCGAATCACGAACACACATTGCGATAGAAAATTTTCACATGACCTTGACCCATATCCGTAGTCGCTAGTGCAGCCTGTAAAACAATTCCCGCAAGGTACACCGTTCTGGTACGGAGTGAAAATAAACAAAACAAACTTAATTTGTTTTGTTTGTTGGAGTTATTTAGCAACCGACTGCTGTTTGATGGAAACATTAAATGAAGTATCGAATGAAAAAAAACCTGTCAAAAAAAAACGTTGCCAGAACGTTGCCATAGTTCAAGTACACAGTCATAAACACAGTACGCAGCCCATACACTAACGAAGCACACGAGCCACCGGGCGTCTACATTGCATTGCGCTTTAATTGTATTGGTTGTTTTGGAAACGAAAACGTTTCGTGTTGAAAAAAAAAAATGTGACCCATTCTCATTGGTTGTGTAAGTCCACCGAATTGCATGAAAGCGATACAAAATTAAGAAAAAAAAACAAAAAAAAAATCCCTGCATTCCTTTGCATTCCGCGCCTAAAAGTTCTGCCTAAACTGCTTCCCGTAGGCGGTTGTACCTGGTAGTTAGTCCACCGACTGTAACCAAAGAATAAAAAAAACCGACTAATTTCGTTTCGCATTCTCTGTCTACCTTCGTACCCGTCCGTCCGCTCCCACACCCACCGTGTGCGCGCGCGCCCGTGTGCAGGAGTTTGAGGACGAGAAGCGTGATATCCGTAACTCGACCGCACTGCTGCTGCGCCAGCTGAACGATCCCGTTCCCCGCCTGATGGCACCGGTCGCGCAGGCTGCCCCGGAACCGAAGTATGTATTGTGGACGCCCGAACCCGCACCAGCCCGTGCGCGATAAATATATAAATATTTGAACATCTCTGCTCACCGCCTGTGTCCCGTGTCCCGTTGCGTGTCCTCCCCTCAAAAACAGCCCGAAGAAGTGGGTGTACGATCCGTTCTCCACCCACAACCGTCTGAACAGCGACACCTACGTGAAGAGCCACATCACCGACCCGATTCGCAGTGTGCGCAACGATATCGAGGCCATGGCCAGATATCACTCGCCGGCGTCGCGCTATGTCGGTAAGTGGTCGCCGTTCGTCCCGTTCCACCCTCCACCCCGCCTTCGCCCCACCCGCCCGCCACCCCATCTCGATCACCTTGCCTTACCATCTCACTCGTTTGGATTTGGTCTATTTTTGGATCTATACATATTCATAAAAAGAAAACAAAAAAAATGCCCAAAATTATTCTCCAGCGTAGTTTATGCTTCCTTCCGTGGAAAACCCGTTCTCTTTCGAAATTTGGTAGAATTATAAATATTTGGATGTAAATTCAAGCGAGAACACTTTCAAAGGATTGAAGGAAAAAAAACATGGCCTCCTCCTTTCGCACTCGAGCGCTCAAATCTATCTCTTTCTCTCTTTACCACTCAGCCACCAGCTTACTGAGTGCGTTGAGCGCTTTCCTATCTTCGTGCGCTTTTTGCTGATCATTACATTCGCCATCGACTCGATTTGTTTGCCGTGTTTGCTCTCCTTACCGTGCCCTAGTTTTTTTTATGGCAAAAAACATCCTTCCGTTTCGTTCGCGTACCGTCTTTCCTGCTCTCGATTTATTGATCTGCTTTTCTTTCGCTTCTTTTTTATCCGCATTTTCGCCTGCACTCTGGACGCTTCGGAACTAACAACCGCAACCGCGATTGTTCGAATGGGTTTGCTTCGTGTGGCTTTCGTGTGAATGTGTGCGTGTGTGTTTGTGTTTCCTACCATAACGTTTCCCGCTTCTGGGTTGATGTTCTTTCTCCCGTTCAACGCCTACTTCGATGTTTGCGGGTATTTACCGAACGGGTTGAACTGGGTTCGCGAAACTGAAGAGTACGTACTGTTGGATGACATCTTGTGGCGTTACACCTACTACGTGGATGAGGATGGTTAGTATCGTGTCCGCACGCACGGTGCCTGTATGTGACTGATCGATAAACGTCGAGCTAATTCGAAAGCAATTTCCGAAGACTATTCTGTGACTACAGCTGTGGAAAATCAGCAATACAAATGTGTTAACCGCATCGTTCAAGGGAAGATATTTGTGGCTAACGATAGTGTTTCCCCCAAACAAACAAAAAAAATCTTTTATAATTTCCAAAAGGGGAAATGCTGTTCTTATTCTCCTCACCCCTTCCACAATCATCAGCGACAAAGCTAGCCTGCGCCGTTCCGTTTTTTATTCGTTTCTGTGTTAATTACTGAATGCATACTTTTGCCATGTTTGACGCCACGTTTTGGAGCTTGTTCGACTGATTCTTTATTGTTTAATGGTCTGACGTTGCTGTTTTCTTTCTTTTGCAATTCCATTTTGCTCTCCGTTGTGTGCAGCTTTACAAAAAGCAACTCACACGCACACACACATATACATCCAAAACCGAGTCCAATTATGACACTTTGTTGTTGATGTTTTCCTTTTTTAAATCCTTTGTTAAATGTCAATCACACACAGCTCGAAGCTGCGTGCTAAACGTCAATGTTTTTCGGAATCAATCCCCGTTTTCTATGTGTCTCTCTGTTTTCTCTCTCTCTCTCTTTCTCCCCCGAAACGTTCCACGTTATCTGTGTCTTCTTCTTGTGGCTATCTGCTCTGTCTCTCTTTCTATCTCTCTCTCTTTCTCTCTCTCTTTCTATTTCTTTCCCTTTCTCTGCGCACTCGGCTGTGATTGCTGTTGCGTCCCCTTGCCCGGGTTGATTTGTGTGCCGGAAACCGGTACGCAGGCAAGAACCACTTGGCCAGCACGCGCATCATTGGATCGCAGGCCTACCCGAAAAGCAAACCGCGTATCTATAACTACGATACCGCCAAGGTCGGCAAGGATGTGAACGTCATGTCGTACTATAAGTCGAATCGCACCCAGGCCAAGGCCGATGTGGAGGAAGGTAAGAGGGAACGGGTCCAGCGCAAGCGGGACAAAAAGACAAAGGGCCGCCCGGTGCGGCCGGACACTCAGAGGCAGCAAACATCATCACCACCACCCTCACCACCACCACCACAAGCATCACCAACGACACCCCACCCACCTGTTTCCGACCACTCCCAACCATCGTCCCGGCGGTGGTCGTCGGACGACGATGCCGCCGTCCAGGGTACTTCCCCGAACCGAACGTCACCCGAACCTTCGAAGACCGCAGAGTGTAGCGAACGAGAAGACTAACGAAAAGGGACCAGTTTCAAACATACGCCACCCACACCACACCCCCCGTACCCTTGTTCCTTTCGAATCCCCGAGGAGAAACAGAGAAACTCAACAAAAAAAAAATAAATAAATACCCACCAAACAAAAACTTCACTCCAACTACCCAGCCCAGATGATTGGATGATTTTCGAAAAAGCAAAACTTCTAGTGAATGGTTACGATACATGGTTGCATGCTCGGCGTTCCATTTTGCTCGAAAGCAACACGGTGCCCCGGAAACGGGCGGTGCATGGTTTCGTCGAGGCATTTGCTTCATTTAACGTGTTGAAAGGTGTTCCATAAAACGTGCCCAAACAATTGTAACGCTCTAGTTTTCGAACGCGGCTACCCAAACCCAAACTTGACACACGCATTGACGTGCTCGGCTAATAATGCACAGTGCCCACTACTGCCACATGTTTTGTTTACACTGCTACTGCCCCAAACCCTTCTGTGTTGCGTTCTACCTCCCGTGTATCTAATATGGCGGCCATATTGCGAGAAGCGGCTAATGCAGCAAGAAGTGCTTACCCGCAGTGCTTCAGCGAACGTGAGAGCAACCAGCGAAGGGCTTTCCGTTGCCTCCCAATTTTTTAGCTATAAAATGTTTTATCACTCTGTTTCTCTTTTTCTTTCTCTCTCTCTTTCTCTCTCTTTCTCCTCTCTTTGTTTCATTTCTTTGGCTGTACGTCGTTAGACCGCTACCGTTACAGTAACGCACCAGCGATCGTTGTTAGATTCTTCGCCTATCCCATCCGATCGTACTATTCGTACCGTATCTACTAAACCCAGTCTTTACGTACTACGTACCAAGCTAGGCGATGACTTGTAGGGTGACATTTTTATTTTAACGCGACGTACTACTTGTTATCGAAAAACTTTCTTGTCTATCTTTCGAACTTCATTTTCGAGCAAACATGTTTGTTGCTGACGAGTTTTGTCGGCTTTCCTGTAGCTTGTGCTCTTGTTTAATATCCTTCTATCTTCTTTCCTTTAGTAAACACGAAAATTAAGAAATATCTCGAAAAGTACTATCTGAACCACGCGTACAAGGTACCGGATGAGTTTAAGGAGTTCTTGCACGAGTACCCTTAAGATCTAGATCTTTCCTCCAAAAACTTCTCCCCTTCATACCACCAGTATCAGTAGGCATATCGGTAAAAAGAATGTTTCTATCGTTTTGTGTGCTCTAAATGTTCGATGTCAGTGTGATGTCAATGTTTGAAGAAACCCTCCCCCGTGTCACTACTAAATACCGTGCTAAACATGGACCGCGTACTGTCGACTATTTTCACTAGAAGTTATGGTTCGGAAATCTAGCCTTTCAAGGCCCACATTTGGCGCACAATAAAATGCACACGGCACACTGAATCATTACGACATGCGCAGTGTTGTGTTGTTGTGGCGAAAAATTAAATATGACTCTTCTGTTATGTTCCGTCCCTACGGTCTCTGCGGCACCAAAACGCAACACACCGACGTCCCACCACTATCCCTGCAACGAACACATCCGACCGTCAACCAACCACCTATACCACCAACACTAACAGTTCTAGCGAGAGTCCAACGTAAACTCCACAAACGGGTCCAGAGATCGATGATGAGGGCCGCCAAAGAGGCACTAGAGGATTACAAGTAATTTGAGGTTCAGTTTGTCATCGAGGGTTTCGAAAGACCAGGCGCTTCTTACCGAGTGGTTCTAGAAAAGAAGCAAAGCCTGCTGGGGATTTCTCACGCGCGGAATCCAACTAGTAGTGCGCGCTGTGTTGACCAAAACTGACCGTGTCTCTTTTTTGTCTCGTTTCGTACTTTGCTTTCCCCTTTTTCGGACCGCCCGGTTGCATCTGTTAGTTATAGCAAGCTACCGAAGAAAACTTCTGATCTCGACGCTCATAAGAAACGCAAAGCGTACGCTGATGCTCTGTCAGAACCAGAACAGACGACGACGCTAACAGAACACATTGACACCCGATCGGCAGTGACGATGGCGGCTGAGAATGTCACACACACAGGGGAGACACTTTAAACACTACGGCACAGAACAGGCAACTATGTAGGAATTGTTATATGTAGCACACTATTCAACAACAACACCCAGTAATGACAGCGTCCCGATGTCGTTCATTAAGTCCGAGAAAATTAAACAATTAACACAACCTATTTTGACACAATGTAATTCCTAATGTCTGTCATTCTGAAAACCCGTCTGTCATGTCGTTTGGCCTCTGTGCGCCAACTTATACTACATCGATCTAATGCTACTTTTTATTTTATTTCCCTCCTTTGGAACGTTTCTACGGGTACTATCCGTTTTGATTCGATAACACATCAGTAAAAATTAAGAACAATCTATACCGTCAGCAACTCTATCCCGCGCACACCCGTACCTACCACAACATGCTCAATCCCAACCAGCGCAAAATGTACAACGGCAAGTTTGTCTGGTTGAACTATCGCAGTATCTGAGGTTGCTTTCCCGTTCCCTCCGCGAGTATTTCGTAAGTAGGTTTCCAGCCGCGTTGCGTGTTTGTCACACCGTGATTAATTTAGAACACCGTGCGCAACTCACCAACGCCATACAGAAGTTTCGCTCGGTTTCGGTGTGGGCGGAGCACGTCCGATGCTTGATATCATCAGCATGAACCATTCGCGGTACACCTGTCGCCTGCCAGGGTGATGTGATCCATCCCCGTCGTTAGGCGGCGGTCTCGCGGATGAGTAATATTTTGCAAAAATAAACTCACCATCACCGTGCCTGCCTCCGTCATTCCGTCATCGGTCTTTCGGCTAACGTTGTGCTGCTCGTCCGGAATTAAAAACCTCGTTCAAAGCCTACACACAATCCGTCCCATCGTTATGAAAACATTTGAACGTTTCACCCGAACTCAACACGTACAGCTCAACTGTGTTCATTTTCCTCATGCCCTGTGTATGTGTCCTTGTTAATATGTGAGGAACTTTCCCTCGAAAATCGTTCGAATCAGCACCCTGGGGGTTAAGGGTTGCGATCGAACGGGTTTGCGTACCGCTCTGTCTGATCCTACTGATTGTACTTTTTTATTATCTTTTCCACCCTTTTTTTCTTTCTCTTTCTTATATATAATGATACATTTTTTTACCAACACCACTCACCTACTACTTACGCCTGCGCCTGCGCCTACCCTCCTCTGCCTAACGCACAAACCGCACACTTCCAGTTAAGGCAACGGAAACTGTAACCGAAACCCGCAAATCGAAGCTCGGCGACAAAAAGGGCATCTATAGCAGTGACGTTAATCTAGCCGCTTAGAAATAGTCCGTAGTAGGCAGGGATGGATCGGTGTGGTTGCCTAGCAACAATGTCGCGTAACCGCAACGCTCTTTAATCGCATACAGCGGGAGTGATAGCACTATTCAGGAACACATTTTTGCTTCATTACCTACGTTTTTACTGCTTGCATTGTTCGTTTCAAAATTACTCCAAAACAAACTCCCGTTTCTTTGGCCATCCGCTGTGAAGGTCCTGCTAGGTCTTTCCAACTAGTTCGAACATCGCGAGTGATCACAAGATTCCAAAGTGCTCAGCACTAGCAGCAAACGACGGGAGTCATCCTAGACGCTAGGGAGCTTTATTTTATCACACTCCGCGAACCAGCCCTTACGTTGTACTTTTAGCCTCACGCTCAACCTAATTTCCATCGCAACGAGATGCAAGGGTTTATTTATATATATTTACAGATGAACCATTCATATTTACAGAGCATCAATTTATTTACTGAACACTATCGTTCCCCTTTCTTCCTGCGTTGAAGCAAGAGGAGAAACAAAATAGCACAGTTAGCACACCGGTCTTTCGTTAGCGTTAAAAGCCAAGCTGGAGCAGGAGCTATATTTAAAACACACACACGCTATGTAAAATGGAGTCACCTCATTTTCACGTTGAAGAAGATATACGATACACACAAGTGGACAAGTTGGTCTGTTTTCTTTTTCTATTTCTTCTACTTTTCCGAGCCCGTGCTCTGAGCCTGGAGTGGAGCCTTCCGAAAGCGGTACTATCGCAGGATAGACCACTATACCGTTGCTGGTGTGAGTGTTCTTCTCTCTGTAGCTGCTGTTGTTCAAACAATTTTCTCCTTATCTGTCTATCTCTTTATCTCTTTCTTTATTATAGTTTCCGCTAAGACTTTCTTCCTCTGCCGAGTGTAAATATGGTAGCAGTTGTGTTGTTCTCTTCTCTTCTTCTCCTTCTAATGGCTCAATGTACTGACTTCACTTTTTTGCGTGCCACTCTTACTAAAGCAGCCGCCATGTTTTTTTTTGTATCATTCAAACATTTCACATTCTACCACCGGCTCCGAGTGAGCTGTGAGCAGCAGTGAAAGAAAATTTGAAACTCGCAGTTTTTAAGCAGGCACCATCTAGAAATGGAACATCAGCTACCCCATACCTCATTTATTTCCACTGTTTTCTCCTGTACTATTATCGTACCTTTTACACCTTATCGTACAACATTGACCATTCCACACTCTCCCACCCTGTTCGCCCATCCCTTTCGGGGGATTTCTTGCCCGAACTCCATATGAAACATCATTTCGAACATGAAAAACTCAAACCAAAATCGACACCAAAAAAAAAAAACCATCACGATCGCGATCTCTGCGCCTGCGAGAGTACCTTCCCCAAAACAAGAGCCACCGCTGAATGTGATCTCCCAAAAGTCCCCGAACTTGTTCTAACAGCTAATCAAAGTAAGTAGACCACAACCTTCCTCCCGAAATGGGTTGGTTTAGAGCGTTCGATCCGATCCAGCTATGTCCTCTAATGTGTGCCCTCTAATGTCCGCATGCTCGCTTGTAAATGCACTTGGAGGTGACTATACTAACGCGTACGAACTGGGCGGGAAATGTCGAAGGGTTTCGATCCGCTTCCTTGTATAGCTAAGGGACAGTAAATATTCGTTGGGAGGAGATGCGTCCCAGCTGCAGTGAATCTAACGTGGAACCGTTTTGCATGCTCTACTCATCTTTTGTATGATGTACCTCTCATCGTGTCCTGTTGTCCTTCATACCGCCTACTCTTTACTATGCCGATGCGATTTGAAAACAATTCCAACGATATCGCCTGACCGCCCTTATCGCTGCTTTCTGCTGAGTATCGTAGAGGAAAAAAAAACGAACGAAAATAAACCAACTGCCCAATATTGCATATGCCACTCATCGTAGTATCGCTTGTAGAACCGTTTTCCTGACTGTAGATATCTCTTCTTTCTCTCTCTCTCTCATCCGTCCGTTTTCCAAACCTGCTCCCGGGCAAAACCCCGCAAAATTCTGACGCGCAACCAACCAAAACTGCATCCGACCCCGACCCGATCACAACCCGCTCCCGAAAACCCATACGTTTGCCTTCACAATTTGCGGGCGAAATCACTCGTAACTCTACAGTGGGAAAATTAAATCCAGTTCGCCCGACGCGCAAGTTCAACAACCCGAAGCTGTACGACGATCCGACAGACTCGAAGCTGAAGGACAAGCAGGAGAAGATCGAACGTGTTGCCGAGTTGAACAAGATCCGCTACGAACCGATCAACCTGGAGAAGGAGCGCCTGAAGCTGCTGGAGGAGACCAAGAAGAAGGAGGAGGCGTAAGTGTCGCGGCTCGGGGGAAATGCGCGAGTGGGGGAAACTAACGATAAGGTTTCGTTTGTGGAAATAGAGCCGCGGAACGTGAGAAGCTGCGCCTGGAGGAGCAGGCGCGCAAGGAAGAGGAAGCTCGGTTGGCCGCGGAAGAGGCGGAACGTCGTCGCATCGAGGAGGAACGTTTGGCCGAGGAAGCACGCATCGCTGAGGAAGCACGGTTGGCCGAGGAAGCCCGCCTGGCCGAGGAAGCTCGCATTGCTGAGGAGGCTCGTCTGGCTGAGGAAGCCAAGAAGGTAGAAGGCAGAGGAAGCACCACTCGAGTCGACGAGCTCTGACCGGTGTGATTTTTTTGTTTCTTTTGCAGGCCGAAGAGAAGAAGAAGAAGGCCGCCGAGAAGAAGAAGAAGGAAGAGGAGGAAAAGAAGAAGAAGGAAGCGGAGGAGAAGAAGCGAAAGGAGGAGGAGGAGAAGAAGCGCAAGGAGGAGGAGGAGCGCAAGCGCAAGGAGGAGGAAGAGCGCAAGCGTAAGGAGGCCGAGGAAGCGGCCCGCAAGGCCGCCGAGGAGGAAGCCGCCCGTAAGGCCGCCGAGGAGGAAGCCGCCCGCAAGGCGGCCGAGGAGGAAGCCGCCCGTAAGGCCGCCGAGGAGGAGGCACGCAAGGCAGCGGAG
This sequence comes from Anopheles farauti, assembly GCA_000473445.2. NCBI lineage: Eukaryota > Metazoa > Arthropoda > Insecta > Diptera > Culicidae > Anopheles > Anopheles farauti. The sequence goes on along the minus strand of KI915040.1, from coordinate 16,532,195 downwards.
GAAGAGCAGAGCCGCATTACCGAGGCGCAGAAGGTGCGCGAGGACGAGCTGGCCCGGCTGAACGAGCTCGAGCGGCAGGCGATCGAGGAGAACAACGAGGAGCTGGCGAAGGAGATCGCCGAGCTGAAGGCGATCGCCCAGTCGGACGAGGAGCTGCTGAAGCGCCAGGCGGCCAAGCTCGAGGAGACGGGTGAGGCGGCCCCGGTGGCCGAAGGTGAAGCGGCTGCCGAGGCTGTGGAGGCACCGGCTGCCGAGGCTGCGGCGGCACCGGCGGAAGAATCGGCCGCCGAAGCGACCCCCGCCGAGGAGGGCAAGACTGAGGAGAGTCCTGCTGCTGCCGTCGCCGAATGAGAGGCCACTCACTGCCTCACGTCCGGCCGCCGGGCACTTACTAGCACTAAGGACTAGGGCTTTCTTTCTCTTCCGAGTTACTATTAGGATACTAGCTAGCATTTTAGCGGCAGCGCACACTAGCACACGGACAACAAACGCACACACGCAGACACGAACGACGGTTGGAGTGGAAATTGGATTATTGCAGCATCGCTGAGTTATGAGATTCGAACGAAAACACACTACGCACGCCCGGCAACCTTTTACTTTAGTCTTCATCGGCGAATGACACCTGACCATGGCAGGCGGGTGTGTCTCTGAGCATGCATAGAGACCGGGAACGCGACGCTACTCTTCTGGCTGCGCACTGCATTTCGAATCATACAGCCTACAGTACACTGCTTAGCACCGCCAACTGCCATTAGATAGCGCACCCCTGTTGCTGGTGGGATGTTGTCCGACTCATCCCGGCCATAGCATCCTGGAACAGTTGGAGTGACAAAATGTATAAAAATAGCACACCCACGGGACATAAACGAACTACTACGAAACAGCATCCAAACCCGATTCGGTTGATATAGCGCGTGCAGGATGAAGTCTATATCGGGTAGAAATCGGGTGGTCCTCAGAAACGATCAGTTCTATGAACGCGTACAGTTTGAGTCACTCCAACCAAGATGATCAAGATGCAATCAGTTCGCCAGTGAGTTTGTCCGGCCCAATCGGACGACATTCGACAAGCACCCGGTTTTGCATTTGCTTCACTTTGACGGCACCGTCAGTCGCGACTTGCGGGAATTCAATATCAAAACCAGTAAAAGAAATGACTTTATTACGTTCGCTTTTATTCTGTCGACAAGGATACGCTCTCTTTCCTAGCACTACTATGCACACACATTTTTTTTTATTACCGCTCTTTTGTTGCATTTCTTACGTTAACTTTACTCTTATCTTACTTTCACAACGTTATACTAAGAGAGTACGGTCTTCTTTTCCACTGTGCTCTCGGATTGTTTCGTTTTCTTTATGTTATCCATACTTGTTCTTGTTGTTTGTTAAGTTTACAGCAATCGATAACGATCGATAAGACAGTAAATAAAAGTGTAAATAAGACTAGAGAGAAACAACAAAAAACGTCTTTTACTTCTTCATATCGAAATAACTTAACTACCAGTGCCTCTCCAGTGCGACGGCATTGCTATCTTGCGCCAACCTTCCGGTAGGATTAACCAGGAGTGCCTACGTTATCTAGTCGTTCAGCCGTTCGAGTGCTGCCGGATTGCGCATTTAGTGCGAGATTCTTTAATGCGCCTGAAAAGGCGCACAGTTTGTTCCAAGAAGTCACCGTGAACGTACGAACCGATTGACCGCCATAATGCATTTCATACGCTCACTTCTTAGTGTGTTGATTGTTGTGGTACTGATTGAACCGTTCGCAGATAGTCTGCAGTGTTACAGCTGCAGTACTGATACCAGCAATCTGGATTGTAACAATCTCGCCATACTGGAGAAGATCGAATGCAGTCCGTTCAGCGTGGACAATCCAGTACAACCGGCTTGCGGCTACAAACGTCTGGTTGGAACTTCCGACGACGTTGTGGAACGTATCTGGAGAGGCTGTGCCGTTAGCGGAGAGTGTGCCCTGCTGTCCCGGCAGGGTGATGAAGCTTTCAGCTCCATCTTTCGGATGTCCGAGTGCGAGGAGTGTAGTGAGGATGCGTGCAATAATCCACGTAGTGGCGCTGCAATCACCTCCTCAGGCCCAGCGACGTGGCTGGTCGGCGCTTTTTTGATGGTTTTACTAAACACGATACTGTAAAACATCTGCTTGAGTGAATAAATTTCTACAAAAAAAAAGAAGTTAAATATTTTCCGGTCCAATATCCGACAGCATCGGTGTGGGTGCTTTCGCTTCCAACGGTCCCGCTTGGCTTTCCAAACCACTCAACGAAAGATGGCGCACCTGGGCCAGCTTTTCCTCCAGCAAATCGCACGATTTCGTCAACAGTGGTTCCCATTTTGCCGGCGGAAGGTGAAACTCTTGCTGGGGCGGCAGCTTGTGCAGCGTTATGTCCGGTCCGAGCAGGAGCGAGACGTGATCGAACATGTCAACCAGAGCGGACGCTTCGTTTATCAGCTTTGAAACGGCCCGGTGCTGTCGATCGCTCCACGTGACGGTCTTCTGGTTTGGGGCGCGTGGTCGCCGAGGTGGTACCGGCGAGAGCCGCATGTTGGCCACACGCGATCCAATCACCAGATCCTTGAACTCTGCCCACGGACGGTCGCCTTCCCCTATCGGACGACGCGGCAACTCGCGCGGCACGAAGCTTTCCGACTCTTCGTCGGAAAAATCGAGATTTTGCCACGCAGCGAACGTGGGCGTTTCAAGCAGGTTCATCGCACGGTGCGGGGATGGATCGCCCTCAACGGTCGCACTGATTAGATCCGGTGTATTGGGTTCTTTGATGCTGTCGCTACCACTCTGCGATGAGCATGGCTCGACCGGATCGGTGGCGAACGGCTCAACAACGGGGTTGGACTCGAGTGAGGGGAAGAAAGTTTTCATCTGCTCGTCCGATTTGATGCTCTCCGTTTGCAATTCCTGTTCTTTGCACGTTTTCGGCTGTTGATCGTGTCCACCGAGCGGGTCAAGAAACTTTCGGAAAGAAATTCCACTCCGTGGTATGGCCGTTTGCGTCCCACTGTCACAGGTTTCCACTCCATCTGTCATCTGCGCCACGGAATGTGTTAGGATGACTAAAAATTAGGGCATTAAAAGTACCATTAACGTCGTGTTTGGTTTGGGGGATAAAAAAATACTAATACACTGCGTACGGTTGCCAACTTCACGCATAACCAAATTCCCATCGGTCAGTATAGCTTCGTCTACCATCGGAATCAAATCGGTCTGCTCGTCGGTAGATGCTTCCTTCATCAGCTTCGTATGCACTGGATCAGTCTGCACAACCGCATTGACGCGACGCATACGCCTGAAAGAACGATGCAAGCTTAGAAAACCCAACACAACACGCAGTGGAGAGCTATTTTTATCGTTTCGTCTCAGAAATAGAACGACACTGCTGCTACAACTCGCGCTCGTTGCATCCCATACCATACCGAAACGCACACTTACTTGGAAGCCTCTAGCAGACGCGCCTTTATGTCCGGTTTGGGCGGCGGAGGCACTGGAACAGCTGTGAGGCTTGCGGGACGCCATGGTGGTCTTTCTTTAGCACCCGCAGCGGCCGCGCCCGATGTCTGTTCGTCCTTGGGCAGTTTCTTCGCCACCTTCGTGATGCCGATGGATCTGCGGAATAGAAAACGCTACAGCAAACTGTGGTCCAGCGAGCATTGTTTCCGCTTCTTGCGACCAACTTAAGGGAAGTGTGGGAATTTGCGGCCGAAATCACCAACGACTCGTCACTGGCACTGTGCGTTTCATCCGAAGACACCACACTCGCGGGAGATTTACTCATCTTTACGCAGGTTATGCGTTCTGCTAGAACGTTACAACGACTCGTTTCGTCTTCAACTGTTAGACTGTTTAATCGATTTCTGTAATTCCAACACGTTCGCGGGGGTTGGGTACACTATGCAATGGCGCTTAGAGCTAGCATCACCTCCGTGCGTGGCGATACCATCGCTTTCTTCGTCAGTTTAGAACTGTTTCGATAATATTTTTACAACCAAGCCAGGCGCTGCTTCGTTTGCTTTCCGTTGCAGAGCAATTCCAACAGTGCAATGCGTGCGTTTGCGTTGTCTTCGTATTGACACGATGGGAACGCGGGAAATCGTGCCGAAGAATTACACGTGGTCACGCGGCATCGTTCGTGGGTGTTATTGATTTTACTCGTAAATCACGATGCGAGTGTGTGTTGCAAGCACGTGCTGCTAATACCCTTTTGCAGAGCATTCTGATTCAGAGTATTGAAAGCGCGTGATTATTTTGTTCTTTTATGGAATCGTTGCAAAATTATGCTCATGCTGTTCTTTATGATCGTTAGTGGGGATTTTCATAATATTAAACTGTTACTTAACATTTTAACAGTATAAAAAATGAAATAGCACCAGCTGAAACGAAAATCATTGACTAAATTTTCCCTGAAAATTGCACACATTTATGTTTCGTATTAACAACTACACTTTTATTAGTACCATTTTGTATAGTATTAGTTTGAATAAAATACCGCCAAATGACGCAGCACATCCTTATTGTAGTCCTCTAGCGTTGGTTTACCGATGACGTAGCCACACTGCGAGTACAGATCGAACGGTGCCTTGCGGAACCACATGTTACGTTCGGTGGTGGAACTCAGATCCAGTGTGTTGAGCTGATATACGCTGAAGTGGAACGTCTTGCTATCGGTCTGCACCGCCTGCACCGTGACAGGGTTGGGCAGCGCTTTCACTTCGTCTCCGTAGAGCTGTCGTGCTCGGGCAGCTGCCACAGCGAATGCTTTCATCATCGTGCGGCCTTCGATTTGATCGCGAGTTACGGGCAGTTCGGTGGCGTTCTTCACGTCACTCGGCGAGCAGTGCAGCAGTATGGTGTGGGGATGGGAAAGTTTGTAGTTTCGGCTGATAGCTTTAAGGAAAAGTAAACTCATAAAGACCCGCAAACAACTTTTTCGGCCAGTTAGGAAACTTACGATACACGTTTCGCCAGTCGTAGATATTTTGCGTCGGAATAGATACTGTCATCTTCAGGGGGAACATGTTCGGCAACTCAAGATCCATCGGCCGATAAATGGAAGTATCCAAAGCTTTTAGTGGATCGGACGAAATTATCATCGATTCCGCTTTCATGTTCAGTAGTACCCGCTCGGTGTCCTTCACTATCGGAACGATAAATTGGGCGTCGTAGACTACCTTTCGGGTTGCGTTTACCGGACGGCCAGCGAAACGTTCGCAGTGCGTAACTAGTTTGGATAAGATCAGTTTACTAAAAAATAAAAATGATCGTTGTACATTATTTCTCTCTTACAGCTCTCACAAGAGCAAACATAGACTCACTTCCGCCTTCCCTCCGATATGCCGTAAGTGCGCGGTAACTTGTACGCTGGGCGCTCTGGGACCTTTACGATGGCCGTCTTCACCTGTTCCGTATCGAAAACCAGAGCCGACAGCACGGCTTGCTGCATCGATCGATCCAGCTGGGTTGTAATTTTCGTCTGATCTAACTTTTCTTCCATTTTCAACGGAAGATCATCATATACCGCCGTGTTTAGCAAAGCCTGCGCTTGCCGGACACCCTCCAGTAGAAGATTTGTATCGCCGTAAACGAACGCCGGTTCCGACTTCCAAAGGGGATGCGATTCATCAAATGCTACCGGTGGTGGCACCATACCGGCAATCTTAAAATCCTGTCTGGGATGTTGCTCTTTGAGAACATCTTTCGGATCGACCACGGTAATGCCCCGAGCGACAAGTTCTTCCTCCGCTTTAGTGCTGTTGGGTACACGCTTTCCCTGCTGCAGCCAGTGCTTCTTGAAGTAAAACCCGATATGCTGCCGCAGGAGTGTGTTGGTTAGACGCATCTCTAAAGATTTCTTTTTAGTAAGCAAGGGAGTAAATAAATGTGAAATTAACTACGATTAAATAACAACCGGTATGTCAACACACCGCGAACACGATTTTCTTGAGTTTTTGACATTTCCTTTTCGGGCCGTCTTTCGTAAACATTACCGTCCATTCGTGCTTGATGGAGCATCGCACGAAGAGTAAAGATTTTAACCCTTTTTTGGACATTCGAATTGTTTTAGTTTTCACTTCACATTTCCATTTAACCTTCGTCAAAGTGGGAAACATAAACTTTTCTTGTTTCCTCTCCCATTCCATTTTTCAATCCTCCCGTCCTCCGTTTTCCATGCATCGGCATATCCAAAATTAGGAGAAAATATCAATACATAGGGTAAATGCACCAATTGTTGTGCTAGCACCAATTGTTTTGCTATCGACGGGAAAATGGAAAATATAAGCAAACCA